>OY293827.1:71511667-72131667 GCA_958507055.1 Crioceris asparagi | reverse complement strand
TTAGAAAACCTTTGAAAATTTAAATTGTAATACTGAAATTTTGACATAATATTGAGTTGACAAATTTATTTGATTGAAATCTAAATAGTCATGAAAAAGATTCATACAAGGTATTAGTAATAGTTTATGTATTATTTTGATTAAATTGAAGTAAATAGGTATACGTTATACTTAAGCCATCAATGTATTTTTTTGAATTTAATGTATTAGGTTCTTTTGCTATATGAGACATCTTAAGAAATGATCTTTTCATAAGATTTATTTCCTTATCTAAGTTCCTGACATTCTCAAAATTAATTTCGTGTTTGGATTCTGCTGCATGTTTTGCTAAAGTACATTTGGATTTTTTTAGCCTTATATCACTTTTGTGTGATGTAATACGGTCTTTCAAGCATCTACTTGTTTATATAGGTCTTTATGGTAACTTGCTGACTTCTGGTCGGCATCTCTGGCACGTAAACATCCTTATTACTTCTGTTATCTTCTTAAAACTGCTTCTTGAAGATGTAATATGATATGGTCACATACTGCGTCTTGCAGATGTAATATGATATGGTGAAATACTGCGTCTTGCATATTATGAAATAAAATATTTAAAAATATTACTTTGTTACTATGACTTTAATAATATTGCAAATATAACTTCATATAACAACTCCTCCATTTGAGAAAAGTTGGTGGAGTTTGCAACTACTTTTTAAGTTACTGATTTATTTGAATTTAATTCGATCTTTTCTTCTATGGGTTGTCCGACATGGATACTTGCTATTCTTTTAGGAAGAGTTCTTCTAATACTTTGCTGGAATGAAATACTGGGACATGGTCCTGGTGGTGATGGTGGATAATCGTTGGTTAAATCTATTCCAATTCGATGATGCTTTCTCCCACATTTACAGGTCACATAAAGTATTATCAATTAAATTATTATTATAATGGTTAAAATGGTATGGATTTAGTTTGTGTTGTGCAATGTTCAAATCTTCGGAATCAATTTTGTTCAACTTAAAACGTTCTAGTTCGGGGATTTGTATTTTTTCAGGAATATCCTTGCAACAGTCAAATGGAATTGTGACTGGATGACTTCGATACTTAATTTCCTTATATGTGTCAATTGGGTATTGGGCATGAACTCTTGTACTTTCAAAAAAGGAGCTACACTCGGGTTGTAATTTCAGCAAACTATTAGCTTTAATAATTTCTGATTTAATTTCCACATTTAACTGTGACTGGCAGAGGGTCCGAAACAGTAATTAACCATAGATTTAAATCAATTTGGTAGACATTATAATATTTCTGAGTTCTGAGTTAATCTTCTTAATAGTTGTGCTTCACAAATTGCATCGTTGTCAATTGGATATGGGAGGAGATCAGAATATATTTTTATGCTTCTTTCAAGAGTCTTGCAATTATTATGATAGAGACCTGTTCGATCATCTATTATTGGTATTGGATAGAGTCGATATAATATATAAGCTTCTGGATCAGTGAGAGGAATTTTGAGAAAAAATATTATTTTTGTTTCTGATTGATATTCTTCTAATTCAATAATATTGAGATAATCAGCTATATTTTATGTATACGTTTGTAAAAGTAAATTATTTCTTACAAGAGATTTTGCTATATCTTGTAATGAATTGATTAGAACTGAAGGTACTATTATTGAGCTATGTATTAATCTTTTTCGAGCAAAAGTGATAGAATTTAAAGTTGTATCAAGGGAATCTTCTAAGGAAATATAGCGTTCCATTATTGATTCACAAATATTCAATATCCTTATTTTTGCTTCATAAAATGCGACATCATCAGCAATATTCATCAAAGTATTTTGAATTTCTTTTATATCATCATTAAAAGTCTTCTCATCAATTTTTAATTTTTGTATAGTATTATTAAAATTTTTAATAACAGAAGTTGTAACTGAAATTAGTTTTTTAAGAAGATTTTCCAACTCAAATTCATCATTTGTTAATACAATCATTATAATATTCTCCATCTGATGCATCTAAATTACCAGTAATAGTTTTCCAAACAGTTCCGATTCCATTAAATATACCTCGCTTTGCCCTGGATTTATATGATTTAGTTTCATTTATAATTTCTTTATATTTTTGACCTATTGAATTCGAAATTTGTGATAATAAACTTATGTGTGTTTGAACTTCAGACTTAAAAGCTGTAAACCTTGGAGACGGATCTTCTACAGTATCCAAAATTTTTATAAGTATTTTATAATTATTTTGTATTGTTTTCTTGATTGAGCCAAGATCTTTGTAAACTAAAAGTGTCCATTTTTCATTTTAAATTTTGATAGTACATTCATCATTGAAAAAGATTCCAATGGTGTTATTAACAGGAGTGTGTACTGAGCTGATATAATATTTATCAGCACGAAGAATCTGAAACCAAAGAAACTACTCATAGTAGGGTTTCAGTCTATCGAAATTTATTTTTGATTTTTGATTAGTTTGCGAATTTCAAACTGTTGCAGAATTATCAAATAATTGCACAATTTCAAAAGGACCATTAAACAAATTTTGACTTTTATCTTTAATTTGAGATTCTTTAAGATAAACTTTATCTCCTACTTTATATTCTGGAAGCTTTCCTGGAATATTTTTATCAAATCAAATTTTTGCTCTTTCTTTCTGACTTACTGTTTTTGCTCGTGCAATTTCATAATAATGTTGCATTATGTTGTTCAAATCACGTATATATTTGGTAATAAGGGCCTTCTCTTTATATAAAGTTTCAGGTGGTCTACTAGACGTATGACCAAAAATCAGTTCATATGGGGTAAAACCAGTTGTTTTGTTTTTAGTATTATTATAATATATAACCGCATATTGCAAAATATTAAACGGATGTTCGTCTGGATTTTCTGCCTTATGTGCACGGATCATCTCCACAAGTGTTCCGTGAATTCGATTGTGGATGGCCAACGCTAGAAAAAGTGAGCTTTATGTCATAAAGCGTACACAAATATTTTTTTAATGAATTATCAAACTCTCGACCATAGTCGCAATGAATTCTCGAAGGTGTTCCAAAATATTGAAAGAATAATAATAGTGTATTTACAACTGTTGAAGCTTTTTTATTTGAAATAAGATAAGTTTGAGTAAATTTAGTTAGCTCATCTCGAATAGTTAAAGCGTAATTTCTTGTTGGATACTCAAAAATATCAATATTAATTCCTTCAAACGGAGTTTTTGTAGTTTCTGTTATTACCAGAGGAGTGTTTAAATTCTTACGACAAATCTTTACTTTCTGACAAGTTTCACAATTCTTAATAAATTGTTCCACATCTTTTGTTAGTCCTGTCCAGTTATACTGGTCCAATATGATAGGTATTTCATCATGGTCAGGAGTTTTAATAATATTTTTACAGACTACAAATTTTAAATCAACATTAGCAAAAATAATAGAGAATACTTCTAAAATAGGTAGCTCAAGATTACTTTCTATATAATAAGTTTTTGAAGGATCAAATTTACTTGGCTCTTTAAATAATGTGTAAAATAATTGTTGAACTACAAACTCTGGATCGTAAATAAGAGTTATTATAAAATACTTGCGATCTTTCACAGTTTTACTGGAAACAATATTTACTAAATTCATTTGAAAATCAAAATTTTCCTCAAAAATATCTTCAATAATTTTATAATGTAAATTTTCAAGTTTATTTTACCAAAATAAAGTGACAATATTCTTATGAGCCTCATCCAGTAACTGGTCATTTGATGTTTCAATTTTTGAATAATCGATTATTGATTTTGTTTTGTGAAGGTCAACAAATCTATCAAATTCGTCTGTCATTAATTCGTCCTGTTCATCTATAAGTGTTTCACTTTGTTGTGGGTCTATAGGATCATTAGGATCTTTACTTGTTGATGGTGTAACCTCATTAGTTTCATTAGTTGCCAAAATTGTAATTTTAGATTGTAGACTTGCACATTCTTTAAAATGATTAATTCTAATTCTTGAAAGCGCATCTGCATTTTTAATAATTTTGCCTGGCTTGTTCTCAATTTTGTAATCATATTCTTCCAATTTGAGTCGCCATCTAGCTAGTCTGCTTCCGGGATCTTTAATGGAAAAAAGCCATGTTAATGGACGATGGTCAGTGACTAGCGTAAAT
Source organism: Crioceris asparagi (assembly GCA_958507055.1). Taxonomy (NCBI): domain Eukaryota; kingdom Metazoa; phylum Arthropoda; class Insecta; order Coleoptera; family Chrysomelidae; genus Crioceris; species Crioceris asparagi. Next base: position 72,127,532 of record OY293827.1, on the reverse strand, counting down.
TTTCATCCAAATAAATAAGGACGAAAATGTTTTACTGCCCATACAATAGCAAGGAGTTCTCGTTCTACTGTCGAATACTTTGTTTCTGCACTACATAATGTTCTAGAAGCATAACTTAATGGTAGATCTTTACCAATGGGACCTTGTGATAGAACAGCGCCAATGGCAAATGCACTAGTATCAGTAGTGAGTATAAATGATTCTTCAAAATTGGGGTATCTCAAAATAGGATCTGAAGTAAGTGCAGTTTTTAGATCGTTGAAAGTACTTTTACATTCAGTATTAAAAATAAAAGAAAAATATTTCTGTAAAAGTCTTGTAAGGGGTTTCGAAACTTTGGCAAAATTTGGTATAAAGCGACGATAATATCCTGCTAAACCAAGGAAAGATTATATATCTTTAGGATTTTTAGGTTCCGGGAAATTTTTTAGACATTCTATTTTGGATGGATTTGTTTTAACACCATCTTGGCTAATTATATGTCCCAGATAAGCGACTTCTTTTCAAAGAAATTCACATTTATCTGGTTGAATTTTCAGGTTGGCTTTTCGAAGTCTGTTGAAAACTTGTCAGACGAGAAACATGTTCATGAATAGTAGAAGAATACATTATTATGTCATCCATATAAACAACACATCTTTCATGCCAAGTAAAATGTTATCCATGACGCGTTGGAAAGTGGACGGGGCATTTTTGAGTCCAACTGGCATTCGAACGAATTCATAGTGACCGTTATCAACTGAAAAAGCTGTTTTGGATATATCTTTTGGTTCAATCTCGATTTGATGGAAACCTGAGGCTAAGTCAAGAGTGGTAAAATATTGACATCTTCCTAGTTGGTCATGGAGATCAGAGATGTTGGGTAATGGATATTTGTCATCTACCGTAACTTCATTTAATTCACGATAGTCAACAACCACACGCCATTTTTGTTTTCCTGAAGCATCAAGCTTCTTTGGCACAATCCAAACTGGGGATGACCATGGTGAAATAGAATGACGTATATACCTTGCTCCAACATTTTGTTCACCTGAGTTTTTACCTCTTCTTTGTGAATTTGGGGGTATCTATATGATTTAGTAAATATAGGTCTCGCATTATCAGTTTCAATTGAATGTTTAATTTCATTAGTAAATGTTAGTTGGTCTCCTTCCAAATAAGAAATATCAGAAAATTCTAAACATAAATTTGTGATAATTTCTTTTTCTTCTTCATTGAGATGATCTGTACGCAACTGATCCAAAATTATAGTTTTTCTATCAACAGGTTGGTTAAATTTAGCTTTATTTTCATTAACGCAATTAAAATTTAAGAAACATTCGGGATTTGGAATGGGATCTAGATTCAAATTTGGAAATTCAACAATTTTTGGAATAGCATTCTAATTAATAATTGAAGTAAAGAATTCACCTTTTTCATTTACATGTACCAAAGCATTTGGAATTCTAACATTTTCTATTGCTCGTCCAAAAAGTAGTGCATCTGTGTTTGTTAATTTATATTTCAATTTTTTTCAATTCTTGGCTCAATAAAAATTAGATTTTGTATCTTTGGCAAACAAATAACAATTTCAACACCTGAATTTCTAAAAAGATAAAATATATTTTTTTTAACATACGTCCAATCTAACTCGTCCAATCCACACCCTATTTTTGGCATAGCTAATTTTTGAACATTGTTTTTACCAACATAGTCTCTCAATTTCTTTAAAGATGACCATAAAGTCTGATAAGTGGGTTTTCAGGTTGAAGTTTCTTTTGTTAGAAAATAATAAATATATCTAGTTGTATTTGCATTCTTAATTTTCAAACCTGTTAAACCACGTTGTTTTTGATTTTGACTTAATAATTTGTCTATATTTCCAGATCGTTTCTTAAATTCCGCGGCAAAGCCTTTTTGCATTTGCATATCTTCCGCCACGCAATGAGCAATGAATAATCATCAGGCATGTCAAAAATATCAATGTCTTTCTCATCTATTTTTTTATAACAATTTTCGATATTTTGTTCAAATTCTAAGAATTCCGAATCTTGTTCACAAATTTTATTATTTTGAGACAAGTGTGATGTTTCAGTAACTTTAAGCAGAGGTATAGTTTTAAAATTAGTTATCAATTGTTCTGAATTCAAATCAATTATACAATTATAATGTTCTAGGAAATCTGAACACAAAACTCCATCAAAATTAATATTAAGATTATAAATAAAAACTTTATGGGGATCTTTTGCAGCAAATGGAATAAGAACAGATTCTTTTAGTAAAATTTTTTGATCAGTTATCCCTTGAATAGTTACATACTCAGTAAATCTTTGAGGAAATTTCTTACCAGTATTTTCTTTAAAAATAAAAACTCCTGCACCTGTATCAATAAGCAACTTGAACTATTTAGAAGCATCTTCAATATAATAAAGATTTTTGGAATTACCACTCAAAAATGGATTTAAAGAAAATTTTGTTCGGGAAAATTTACATTCGGGTTCATCTCTTCAAATTTTAATGTTTGGATTTTGGTAACTGTTTCTGAAATTGAATTCTCTGTTGTCGGACAATCTGGGGGATGGTCTTTGACTGGGGCAATAGGAAAATCCTGAAAATTTGAAATTACCTCAACAGAAACAAAATTTTGAGAATCTCTCTCAAACTCAGAAAAATGTTCTTTATTTTGAGCAATTTTCAATTCTTAGAAATTTGAGATTACTTCAGCAGACATAAAATATTATTTCTTTATTATCTTGAATATCATAAAGATTATGATCCAGATCAGAGCCTAAGTATTCATCATAATAATCAGAATTATCGCTCTTAATTAATTGAGCTCGTTGTTGGAAATTACGATTCTTTTGAATCACCGAGGGTCTTACTTGAGATTGTCCCTGTGGTTGAAAAGGTTTTTGCTGGGGAACATTACTATATGGTCTATTTTGTAAATAATTTTGTGGTTGATTATGGAAATTTAATGGTCTTTGAAAATTTTGGTAGAAATTTTGATTGGAGCTTGGAGTAAAAGCTCTTTGCTGTTGAAAATGACATTGATTAGAAGTATGACCATCCTTACCACATGAAAAGAATTTTACAGTTTGTACTTGGGGTTTTCTAACATTTGAGGTTTACTTACAATATTAGTAGCTGGCATAATACATTTTTGGTTCTCAAAATATGATAATTGCAATTCTCTTCGTATGCGAATTTGTGCTTCTAATAAATTTTCAGGCTGACTAGCACGAATAAGTTGTCCTAGACGGGGTTCAAGTCCAGGTAATAAAGTATTAAGAGCCATAGTATCAATAAGAAGTTCTTGAGCAAACTTTTGTTCATTTAATAAATTTGATGTTTTTTGTATATTTGCATGCATTTTAGCATTTAAGACTTGCACTCTATTGAAAAATGTAAGAGCTGACTCATTCGATAATTGTTTTAATCTTTGTAAATCATGAATAAGAGAAGTAAGGTCTCTTGAATCACTGAATTGAAGATTGCAAAGCTGTCTTATCAGTAAATGAGCTATAAGAGTTCGGGGCCAAAATCGATCAATTTTACATGTAATTTCCCATAAGGAATTCTAAGGTCAAAAATGGCGAAATTGGCGCTATTTGACCTTGAACTTTGGCAGACCCCCCACTTCCCTCGCTGCTCTCTTGGTCAGCCAAGCCACGCCCCTCGGCGGAAAATTCAAATTTGACAGCTGACTGCGCCATCTGGGAAGCGGGGGAAATACTAAGTCGGCAGCTGACTGCGTCATCTTGGAAGCGGGGAAAATTCAAATTGACAAATGACAGCTGGCAGGAAATGTTCTCACCAATCTCAATGAATCATTAACAGCCCAAATATTACAAAGACATGCTTCGGTGATATCACAGCTGTTGTGATAAGAGGTTGAGTGAATGTTAGACCGCACCCAGCGCGAATTGTTGTCAAAGTTACTCAGCTGATTCAACGTAAAGACCATCTTTTATGATTGTAGATTGTTTATCACACATGTTGTAATAATGAATTAATATGTATATTTCTCATAACTGTGGAAAATGTACAAATATCAAGAAAAATTAAGCAAGTATCTCAACAAATGACTGAAAATGAGAGAAAAATGGTACAAATATCCAGAAAAATGAAACCAGTAACTACAATATAGCTATATGAGATGTGAAAAATGACAGAAAGAAATGCAAAATACATGAAAAGAGTGAGAAGCAGGATAGGTAGAGTTAACATCAGTGCGCATGTGTGCACAATGCTATATAAAGGTTGGTATCACAAAACTTACTCATTCAGTCATTGACTTTCGTAGGAGTAAGATGTGTCTCTTCAATAATTCAGTAAAACAAATTGCAGCCATATTAGTACTTTTATCATCTCAGTATGATGATAATGAGGCTCGCAAAGGATTAAATGAGTGTGCTAAGGCGCTAAAACGCATTAAAGATGCTATGAGATATGCCACGAGTGTGGGTGAGAAACATCATCTAGAAGCATGTTCAAGAAATATCCGAACCTTGAGGAATCAGATTAAAGCTGATGGAAAGAGGGGAACAGGGCTAGTTTCTAGACCAAATACTGCAAGAGATCGAGATTGCTGGAACGAAAGTGAGTCGGCATTTGACGGACGCATTCGCACAGGAATCATCTCTAACCTCCAACATAAAGATCCCCTCACATTCTTTCAAGACTGTTTTAAACTCTTTAGACCTCGTATAATCAATGCTCTGAGGAAAGATGAAGCCATCAAGGTCAACGTAGTATTCGGAGGCGAGTTTGTAATCGTGAAAGGTCACCAAGTTCAAACGGAATATAAATATTTCACTACAGCCAATTCACCCATCTTTCGTGAGACAGATCTCGAAGAGTGGTTCAACACAAAGGTTATTATTCCCCTTCTCAAAGACTTAGAAGAATTTCAAGAGAGAGATAGTGGATGGGCACTGAAGCGAGTAATGAATTTAGGAGTGAACATCAACAAATTTACACCCCAGCTGGGCTCATCATATATTGAGCTACCTGAGCAGATTAAGAAGAAGGAAGCCTGCATTAACGTTAAGAACGTTGATGATACATGTTTCGCCTGGGCTGTTACACCTGCCTTATATCCTGCCTATGATCATCCACAGAGAATAAAAAAGTACCCCCACTATTCATCAGTATTGAAGGTGAAAGGAATACAGGTTCCGATGACAATGAAGCAGATTCCAAATTTCGAGAAACAGAACGATATATCCGTCAACGTTTACATTCTCCAAAAGGAAAAAAAGACATTCACCACATTACCAACATACTTGACTAAGGAAAAGCGTGAGAAACATGTGAATCTGCTACTTATTCAGGACAGATATGATGATACTGAGGGCCCCGTCAAATATCATTATGTCTGGATTAAAAATCTCTCCAGGCTTTTATCCAACCAACTATCTAAATGTAATGACCAAAAGTTCTTTTGCGAACGCTACCTCCACTATTTTAGATCTCCAGATTACACCCGAGCAAGAAGTTGAGTTCAAAAAACATACTGTCACATTTGTGAAAAACCATTTACTAGCGAAGATATAAAAGTTAGTGACAACAATCACCTGATACCTATAAACAACTTTCGTGGAGCATCACATAACAACTGAAACATCAATTACAAGGACAGTCATATGATTCCAGTTGTTTTCCATAATCTTTCAGGTTATGATGCCCACTTTATCATTGCGGACATTGCTACGAGGATTGGAGGTAAAGTTGATCTACTTCCCATCATAAAGGAGAAGTATTTCTCATTTACCAATCACATAGATGAGTACCCTATTCAGTTCCGCTTCATGGACAGTTTTCGATTTATGGCATCCTCCCTAGACAAGTTGGGATCCTATTTACCGGAATTTCCAAATTTGAAATCACACTTTGCACATTTAGATAATAGGCATTTTTCGCTATTAACGAAGAAAGGCATAATGCCGTATGATTATATCGACTCCTTCGAGCGATTTACCGAAACCCACCTACCACCATCCAAAGATGATTATTATAATAAGCTAGATAACAAATCATGTCCTCGCCGATTATACCGACGAGCCCATGAAGCTTGGAACAGTTTTATGTGCCGAAGTTTGTGTGAATATGTTGACCTGTATATGAAAACTGATATTCTACTCCTGGCCGACGTCTTTGAACGATTTCGCGCTAGCTGTCATAACACGTACAATCTGGACCATGCCCACTATTTTACATTAACTGGCTTCACTTGGGACGCGATGTTGAAGCATACAGGAATTGAGCTGGAATTACTAACCGACGTTGATTTGTTCCTGTTTGTTGAACGAGGCATTCGAGGAGGTTTGAGCCAAGTATGTGGCAAGAGGCGGGCCAAAGCTAACAACATGTGTCTTAATAACTATGATTCCAACAAGCCTCAAACATATTTGATGTATTCTGATGTAAACAATCAATATGGATAGGCAATGTCGCAATATCTACCATATGGGGGTTTGTAATGGGCTGATACTAACATTGCTGTCGCATCAATACCTGATAATGCAGATGACGGGTATATGCTCGGGGTAGAATTGGAATATCCACAAAAGTTAAATGATCAACATAAAGACCTCCCATTTTGTGCTCAACATAATAATCCTAAGACACTGAAGCCTTCTAAGAATGTTAACGAGCCGACAAAATTAATGACTACATTGTATAATAAACAAAAGTATGTCATACATTATGTAGCCCTCAAACAGGCATTGAAGCATGGTCTTGCAGTCAAGTAAATTCATAGAGTACTCAAATTCAGTCAGCGTGGCTGCGTTCTTACATAGATCTAAACACTGAGCTAAGGAAGAAGGCAGTTAACGAATTTGAAAAAAACCTATTCAAGTTGATGAACAATGCTGTATTTGATAAAACGATGGAGAACGTCAAGAAGCGAGTAAACATCAAACTTCTAACTGACTGGACCGGAAGATACGGTGCAGAAGCTTATATTTCTAAGCCGGAATTTAATAACTGCACCATCTTCCACAACAAATTAGTTGCGATTGAATTAAAGAAGCTGCAAATATGGCTCAATAAGCCGATTTATGTTGGGCAAGCTATCCTCGACTTGGCCAAAACAACGATCTACGACTTCCACTATGGATATATGGCAGATACTTTCTCTGACTGCACCATACTCTACACTGACACTGATTCACTCATTTATGAGTTTCATCAAGATCCTTACGTGGTGATGCAGCGAAGTTGTCATCAACGTTTTGACACCTCAGACTTCCCTAAAAATAATATTTGGGGTATTCCACTGCTAAACAAGAAGGTCCTTGGGATGATGTCTGATGAAAATCATGGTACTCCAATGAGTGATTATGTAGGACTCCCTTCGAAACTTTACGCCATCAAAGTTTTCAAAAAGGAGGAAGATATAAGAAAAAAGAGGAGCGAGATGATGGATGAGGGGTAAGATGATGTTGAAATCGATGAGGTAATCAACAATATGGGTGTCACCAAAAAAGCCAAAGGGGTACAATCTTCCATCGTCAAGACAGAGGTAACTTTCGGAGTCTATGTTGACTGTCTCGAAAGTTTTCTAAAAAAGATGGTCACCCAAAACCTTATCAGATCTGATAAGCATGAGGTCCATTCAATAGCCCAGGAAAAAAATGCTCTCAGTCCTGATGATGACAAGCGCTACCTTATTCCTGGAACAGACGAGACACTTCCAAGGGGACATTACCAAATAAGTGAAGCTATGGATACGAACTAGTTATATTTCAACTTATATATTCTCTAACCTCATCTAATAAAAATAAAAATGTATCTAAATTTTAAATAAAAATAAATAAGTAAGTCTACCCTTTAAACTCTATATAAGCCTCAAAGACGTAAGGTTCTCTTCATTCATAATCCAAAAGTAGAACAGTAAACATGCCTAGAGAGTGTGTGGGCTGGAGAGAATGCAACTGTTCAGATTGCACACCTGAGATCAAAGATAAATGTGAAATATGTGAGAATGTTGCATTTAAAGTAGTATCTAAATACACACACGATAGACGCGGTATAGGCTACTATAGCTTCACATCCTACTGCTACGATTGCTATGAATTATATTCTGGTATACAGGAAGCAGCAAGATTTAGGCATATGCAAAACCAGGCGTTAGGATTTCCAGAAATTGATGAAACCGACATATTATCCGCTATATTAATGAAGCATTTTATACTACAACTTCCAACTATCGAGGATTTTGGACAGATTACTACCAACGACTTTGTTGTTACATTACGAATGACGCTATGCAGTAATAATATTATGTATGCAACCGCCATAACACCTGAGGTATTAGGCAGCAGAATGGAACTTATGCATTACCTATCCTGCTGACATATCATTTTTCTTGATATTTGCACCATTTTTCTCACTCATTTCATGTATTTTGCTTTTCTTTCTGTCATTTTTCACATCTCACATAGCTCTTTTGTAGTTACTTGTCTCATTTTTCTTGATATTTGTACCATTTTTCTCTCATTTTCAGTAATTTGTTGAGATAGTTGCTTCATTTTTCTTGATATTTGTAACTTTTTCACAGTTATGAGAAATATACATATGAATCTAGACTCACAAGTTGACTGATACATTCGCCAGAAGATTCACAAGTAAAGTAAAAAAAGAAACGTAAATAAATACAATAGGTCTTTTCTCTTCAAATTAAATCGAAACTTCATATATATATATATATATATATATATATATATATATAAAATAAGATGAAGCTCTACACCTGTTATTTATATTTTTATATTATATATATATATCTCATTCATTAATGAACTCTTTAATTATATATATATATATATATATATATATATATATATATATATATATATATATATATATATATATATATAACCAAAGTGACAAACATTCATAGGGTTGTGGCACAATGGGCTGTAGGATAATGAAAACTCTTTTTCAATTACCAACGTTTCGATAGCGGTGGCTATCTTTTTCAAGGCTGTATTAAAATAAAAGAAAGTTACAAAGAAGTACTTAATTAAAGGATATAAGAATCATCGAAATAATAATCAAGAAAATTAGTTATATATAAAAACACGTTATACGAATTCCAACTTACATTGATTTGAGTGTTAAATATAGATAGGTACATCATTCATTCTTATGTTAACAAAACTAAATTGAATTTCTACATCTCATAAATTATATCTCCATCAGGTCTCCCATTGGAATCTTATTTCTGCTGATATAAACACTTTTGTATATAGTATAAATATAAGATTGTTAACAACTAGAATAGTCCTGTAGTAACCTTTGTAGAATAAACATTGTAACTTTAGTTAATAAATTAGTTTTTAAAAAGGCAATCTCGAGGATCGAAATTATTTTTGGCGCAGTCAGTAGGATTGTCTGAGAATAATCAAATCGTTTGATTATTTTTCGTGTCAACGAATTATCGGACATTCGATATTGTTGAACTGTGAGTGATAGTGAAAATCCAGAGAGGCAAACCAATCTTGGCTCATCCCAGTCTATCGAAGACCTGGAAACCACAACCCACTGGCAGATCATCGGAATTTAGAACCCAAATCGTCTAAATTCGCAAGAGCTATCGACCTGGTAAAGGACAACCATCGCCGATCCAGCCGAAGCCCTTATAGAGAGGATGCTCAGAGTTGCCTTAATATTAATGTAAGTCTAACTCATTTTTGTTCATTTTATGTCTTTCGGAAATTTGATTGACCTTTACGAAAGTTTGGAAGAAGCGCTTTCATCACCTAATAAACCCTTAGAAGATTCAGAATTACCTAGTTCAATTGTAGTAAGCCCAGTTATTAAGCCAGCTATTTTAAAATTGTCTTTAAAAGAAAAATTTAAAATGAACCAATTCAAGCCTGAATATCTTAATTGTCTCCCTGAATTTAGTGGCGACGCTAATGATTTACAGAGATTTCTTTTGGTTAGTCAATCGCTAATAAATCAATTCTATGATGAAGCGAATCCAGAAAGTTTTTCAAATACGTTTTTAATGAATTCCATTGTATCAAAGCTCAGTGGAAATGCAAAAACTCTATTCAATATACAAGGTATTAGCACATGGACAGAATTAAGAGAATTATTAATTAGGAATTTTGCTGATCAACGTGACGAAAGTTGTCTAAATAGGGATCTTGTCATGTTACGACAAACTGTTGGTGAATCAACACAACATTTTTACGATAGAATCTTACATATTCTAAATTTATTGTGCAGCCACGTTAATTCTCAAGTTTTAACTAAGGAAGCACGAGCGGCTAAGATAGATTTATACCAAGATTTAGCACTTAAAACATTCTTAGCAGGCATACGCGAACCGTTAGGAACAACAATTCGATGTATGAAACCGAAAAGTTTGAGCGAAGCCTTACAGTATGTAACTGAAGAGGAAAATGTACATTATTTTCAGAGTTACCCTAACAAAACGAACCAAAAATCAGAAATTTTCAAGCCACAGATTCCAATGAAACCACAGGTTAATTCACGACCTCAATTTCAATTTAGAAATAATCCAAATCAAATATTCCCTAGAAACCCAAATTCAATGCAATCTTATCGGAACAATTCTTTTAGACCCCCGTTTTGGCAAGTTCCAACACAACAAAGATTCAATCAACCTCCGCAACAATTTGCTCATCATCCACAATATCCTAGAGCTCCACAAAATTTCAGAGTTCCTAGCCAGAACTCCAGATTTTCACAAAATTATCAAAGTACTTTTAAACAAGAAAATCCTAGCCAATTAACAAAACCAACTCCAATGAGTATTTCATCTCAAAGAACATTCAAACCTCATTCGAATTTCTTCAAACCATCCAATCAACCTCCTCACTATAAAGTCGAAGAACTGTATAACACAGAAGTAAATACTTGCGAATCTGACTATGATCCAAATTATTTTAACGAATACCAAAATTACTATCCTGAAGCAGAATGTGAGAATCAAGAAGATTTTTCAAATGAAAACAGCATTGAGACTGAAAATTTTCATACGGATCCTCCCAATTCCGAGGAAAGATAACCCCTAAAGTTTTTTCATTCAATTTTTCAGAATCCAATGAACTTCCCTATATAATGATTCCACAATATAATCTGAAACTATTAATTGATTCTGGCTCTACAAAATCTTTTCTTGACCCAGATTTAGCTTTTAAATTATTTCCAAATAGAATTAAAAATGACCCTTTTATAGTTTCCACAGTGTATCAAAAATCATCTCATAAATATAGCACAGAAATTCCGACACCTCAAGTTTTCAACGTCCCTGGCAACATGAAATTTTACCTTTTCAAATTCCACGAAACATTCAATGGCCTCATCGGTCTAGACAATATGAAAAATCTACAAGCTAGTGTTGATTTTAGTAGAGATATTCTTATTACTCCGAATGCAAGGATTAAATTACATTACCATAAAGTGAATAGCGCAAACAATACTCATTTAATATCCGTATCACCACGTGTTGAACAAGTTATCAAGATAAGAACATCTGTAAAACATGGCGATATCATTATCCCACATATTAAAATTCATAATTGCGAGATTCCAGAAAGCCTGAGCGTTGCAAAAAACGGAGAAGCGTTAACCACAATCCTGAATACTACTAACGATACCATTAAACTTGACCTTAGTGAACCATTCGTTGTAGAGAAATTCCAGGAAAATTACACACTAGATTCGAACTTAAATTATATTTCGAGCGAAGAAAATAACACATTAGATTTAAATAAAATTAGATTAGACCATTTAAATTCTGAGGAATCTTCAAAAATACTATCACTTTGTCGAAAATACTCTGACATATTCTACAATGAAGAGATGCCCTTAACTTTTACAAACCGTATTAAACATCAAATCAAAACATCCGACGAAAGCCCCCTTTATACGAAATCATACAGATATCCATTTATTCACAAGAACGAAGTAGATAACCAAATAAGAAAAATGCTGAAAACCAATATCATCCGGCCCAGCAATTCGCCTTGGTCTTCCCCAATTTGGGTAGTTCCAAAAAAATGGACGCCTCTGGCAAGCAAAAATGGCGCGTCGTAGTAGACTATAGAAAACTAAATGAAAAGACTATCGATGATAAATATCCCCTTCCGAATATTAATGATTTGTTGGATAAACTCGGAAAGTGCCAATACTTCACGACTTTGGACCTAGCAAGTGGATTCCACCAAATCGAGATGGAAGAAAAGGATATCGAGAAAACAGCATTCAGTACAGAAAATGGACATTATGAGTACCTCCGCATGCCATTTGGGTTGAAGAACGCCCCTGCCACGTTTCAACGTGTAATGGATAATATACTGCGAGGAATACAAAACGAAAAATGTCTAGTCTACCTGGATAATATCATCGTTTTCTCGACTTCTCTGCAAGAACATCTAGAGAGGTTAGGTTAGGTTAGGTTAGGTTAGGTTAAGAGACTCAGAGATTCAAACTTCAAAATACAGCTTGACAAATCCGAGTTTCTCAGGAAAGAAGTCGCATATCTCGGACATGTTGTAACACCACAAGGAGTCAAGCCGAATCCGGACAAAATTAAGGCTATTCAAAATTTTCCAATTCCGAAGACCACCAAACAAATCAAAGGATTTTTGGGACTCTTAGGATACTATAGACGTTTCATCAAAAATTTTGCTAATTTAACAAAACCGCTAACAAAATGTTTAAAGAAAGGTGCAATAATCGAACACAACGAAGAATTTATTAATTGTTTCGAAAATTGTAAAACTATTTTAACAAACCAGCCAATTTTACAATATCCAGATTTTTCTAAACCTTTTAATCTAACAACAGATGCTTCAAACATTGCTCTTGGTGCGGTCCTTTCACAAGGCCCGATTGGTAGAGATTTACCAATTGCATTTGCGTCTCGTACTCTCAACGATTCAGAAATTAACTATTCTGTAATAGAGAAAGAACTTCTCGCCATCGTTTGGGCAACCAAGTACTTCCGCCCATATTTGTATGGTCGTAAATTCAATATAATAACAGATCACAAACCTTTGCAATGGTTATTCTCACTTAAAGATCCAAACTCAAAACTTATGCGTTGGAGAATTCGACTAGAAGAATTCGATTATAACATTATATACAAGAAAGGAAAATTAAACACAAACGCAGACGCGCTTTCAAGAGTCGAAATACATACGAAAGAATTCTGGGAACAACTAGATGATATACTGAAAGAATATCCAAATTATCGAAACCCATCAGTGACATTCGATTACCAGCGAGAACCATTAAATCAAGATCACAATGAATTGAATACCCCGGAATATAGAGAAATCGAACTTCGTACACAATCTCCAAAATCACCTCGAGTTTATCTAGACTTAGATACTATGGAAAGAACTCTGGACGATGAAGACAACATTTCAATGATTGTACATCATGATCAATCAATTGCAGAAGTGCAGGCGCAGTCGTCTTCGAAAGAAGATAAGCCAATCACGAACAATGTCAACGATGATAGCGATGAACAAACGATACATTCGAACGCTGACCAACATCCAATAGCAGATATACCAGTCACAGATCATGCAATCAATTACGGACAAAACCAAATCTTCATAAAATTAGTACATCATTCACCAGCAAAACCGAAGCTATCTCATCTATTTGAAAAGAAATTAAGAATTCATCTCCAAATATCCGAACAAAATTTTGAAAAAGATATAGTAAACTTTATAAAAGAGTATGTATCTCCCAATGTAAATTATCACCTATACATATATATATATATTTCGAAGATCCACAAATTTATGAATCGTTTTCTGCAGTAGTCCAACAAAATTTCAAATGGCCCTCTATTAAATTTAGAAGATGTACTAAAAAACTAATTGACGTTATCGATAAAGAAGAAATCTTATCAAAAATACAGGGATACCACGAAGGTAAAACCAACCATCGAGGAATAGACGAAACATTAAGTAGAATCAAGGAAAAGTATTATTGGCCGCTGATGAAAATATTCCAACGATCAAAGAAGACAGCATGGCCCACCTATATATTCCCGATGCCTGGACGATCATTATATACTGTATTGTAATATTCTTGATCATCTACTTCACCTATAAGAAAGCCAAACCAAATGGGAACCAAAATGGTCCAGCCCAACCGATAGAGCTCCTTAACGTCCAACTTCCTCGCTGAACTCTCCAAAGTTGGATCTACAGGGGGAGGAATTATATCTCCATCAGGTCTCCCATTGGAATCTTATTTCTGCTGATATAAACACTTTTGTATATAGTATAAATATAAGATTGTTAACAACTAGAATAGTCCTGTAGTAACCTTTGTAGAATAAACATTGTAACTTTAGTTAATAAATTAGTTTTTAAAAAGGCAATCTCGAGGATCGAAATTATTTTTCATATTAAAATACTGAACTCAAATGTACGAGAATTAAGGTAGAACAGAATATTATGGTCATAAATAGCAAAAAACTAGAATAAAGAAACAGTGTAAGATTGTGTTTTTACTTTTTATTTAAAAATTTTCAAATACATGGAATTCAAAGTTACTGTCTTTTATTTTGTTCCTTGATTTGTGTGTTCTTTGTTAATTTTATCTATAGTTTGCATGTCTGACGTCTAATGTCTAAGCTGTCAAATAAGAATTAAAAATAAAAACAAAAACAAAAACAAACAGCAAACGTATGGCGCAAAGTTATAATATTTGTAGTTTAGTTTCCTTTTGAAACCAAATAATGTAGGAAATGACTAAAAACAACAACAAGTCATGTATGGTCTAGGGTGCAACAAGTTAAAGTCTGGTGAGTAATCTATGTTGGAAATGTATATTGCAATTGTTTATGCATGTTCATTCTCTTCTTTGTAGTTGTAGCCTTTTGTGAAAAGACAACAAATAGGAATAAACCTGACTCAGACCATGGATGTCAGTTCTTTTGTTCATGCTGTTGCACGCCTTGTCTATTTCCCCATTTCAAGAAAGATGTGTTTATGCCAGTTCTTTTCTATGTGAATGACTCTAGGGTTATCCAGGTCAGGTAGATGTTTGGTTGAGGTTGCATGCTCTGCCAGAGCACAAAACGTCTTTTTTATGTTTATATCACTGCGATGGCCTATTATTCGATTTTTAAGAAGTTGGATGGTTTGTCCAATATATTTCATTTCACAGTCTGAGCATTGAATGCTATATACACAGTGAGATATGTTGCTGGTAAGTACTTTATCTTTAGTTCTGGTATATAATCGACTGATAGGTTTGATGTTCTTTTGTGATATTTTTAAGTTCTCTTGTTTAAATACACTTATTAGTCTAGTAGAAAGCCCTTCAATGTAAGGTAAGGAACCATATCTAACCACTAAGTTCTGGTTTTCTTCATAGGTTTGTCTTGTATGTGGATCTACCGTTGTGTTGTATAAGAGTCTGCGTAACAACCCAGATGGATAACCATTTTGTGTGAGAATTCTATACACTCTTCTTAGACTCTCATTTTTCAGACTAGGATGTGAAATTTTTAAAACTCTGTTTTTCAGTGCTAGAATTAAATTTATTTTAATTCTAACAGGATGGTGAGATTTATGATTGATGTATCTCCCAGAGCTGGTGGGTTTAGTGTACCAATCTAGGATTATCCTGTTGTCTTCTAGTCTGATAACATGAGTGTCCAAAAAGGGTAATCTTCTATTAGTCTCTCTTTCGACAGTGAACTGTAAGTGTCTATGATAGCTGTTAAATGTTAATAGAGTTTGTTCAATTTCAATTTCTGGAACTGTACAAATTATGTCATCTACATAGATTTTAAGCCAAGGAATTGCAAACGGTAATTGAGCGATGCATTCATCAAGCAGGTCTTTCATTACATAAGAGGCTAAAATTGGTGAAATGTAAGAGCCCATTGGTGTGCCTAGTATCTGTTTGTAAAATATTCCGTCAAATACTAGATATGTGGTATCGAAGACATGATTTATCAGTTCCAGAAAAGTTGTTTTGTTAATTTGACAGTTTATACGAATGTCATCCCAATGTTTGTTGATGGATTTTTTAACTAAAACGCTTGGTATGTTATTGAATAATGAAACAACATCTAAGCTTATAACGACATATCCTTCTGGTAACTGTTTTTCTTGCACAAATTCGGCAAATTCGAAAGAATCTTTTATATAGTATTCATTGTTGTAATTGAATGATGTTGATAATATTCTGGTAACTAACTTTGCAATACCAGAATTCGGGGAATTGGTACTTGAAACGATAGGTCTTAAGCTTAGTGTTGGTTTGTGAATTTTCGGTAACCCATAGTATCTAGGAGCAACTCCGTTATGAACAGTTAAGTTTTGTTGTTCATCCTTACTTATTGCTCCTTTAGAATATTTTTTTTAATTAGTTCATTAGATTTTGTTTGAATTGTGAGTGTAGGGTCTCTAGGAATTCGTTTATAGTACTTTTTGTCTTCCAGTAAATTATTTGACATTTCAATATATTGATTTTTAGACATTAATATAGTTGTATTCCCTTTGTCTGATCTAGAAACCACCAACTCATTATGTGTCATTAGAAATAATCTTGTGTTATTGTAAAGGTTATTCAAGAATTGATCAATATTAATCTTTTTATGTAAGTGATTTGTGATAATATTAGTTAGTTCTGCTCTCATAATATTCTTTTGGTTACTATCTGTATTAGACAATAGGAGTTCAATTCAATTGTCTAATACAGATAGTAACCTATACTGTTCGATTCGATATTATTCTATAAGTATATTTAATTTACAATCCATATTAAAGATAATAAAGACAATTGTACGCGAATTTTTACGCATAGGTATTTACTAATTTATATAATTGTTTAATTAATCAAAACTTTCCAAAATGGAAAACGCAAATATTGAAAGTCAAAATTAACCTAATGAGCCTGAAATAGAACCATATAAATTGTCAGAAATATTCTGCATAGTCCCCGAATTCGCAGTGACCAAATATTTTTGGGAACATTTCTTAACGCTTGTGGTTGTGCGTATAATATGTCAAATGTTAATCAGATAACGCTATTAGTAATTCATATCAAAAATAAGTTGAGAGGTACAGCAGCTCAATTGATAAGCTCTAGAAATCCACAATCATATTTAGAGATAAGATAATTACTGAATTTATACTTTGGCGATTCCCTAGACCTTTCCTCGCTAATCCAAGACCTCCAAAGAATGAAACAATTTCACAACATTTTTCAACAGGCTTCAACTTCTTAATGCTACGTTGCACTCTATTATTCAGAAAACTAATAAACTTTCTGGCCCACAAAAAGCAGCTCAAGAAACGCTTATTGAAATAATGGCCCTTAACACTTTTTTAACCGGACTAGAACCACGATTATGTCAACTAATTCATGCTAGTCAACCTAACAATCTCTTAGAAGCATAAATCCGTATTCGAAGAGAACAACAACTATCGTACTTTGAACATCAAAAATTTAACAAACCTCATAATATGCAAGTTAAGCCCCAAAGTACTGCACCGCTTAGAAAATTTCCGCAACAAATTCCGAAATGTTTTTCATGTGGTCGTAATGGTCACACATCTAGTCAGTGTCGAACCCTACAACAAAAGGGCCCAAGTGCAAATAATTTTTCAAATTTCAATCCGAATATCCAGAGACCAGAAAATTCTCAATAGTAGCAACAAGCTAGCTCATCATCTAATAGATCCAATAATGGTTTTCAAACACAACAAAGACCTTTTCATCATCAAGGACAAAATCCAGTGAGACCATCAGTCATCCAGAAAAATCCAAACTTTGCTCTAAATCAACATAGAGCACATGCAATTGCTTTAGATGATAATTATTCTTATAATCTAGGATATAATTGTTCAAATAACTATGATGATTCTCCAGAATATTCATCTGAGTTTGAGAAAGATTCTCAAAATTTTATTTCTGCTGAAGTAATTTCGAACTTCCAAAATTGTCCATTACAGCAAATCAAAGACGACCCCCCAGAAGTACAGGACAATCAGAAAGATATAATTTCAGAAACAACTGTTCAAATTCAAGTATTGAATATAGACGACATGCTCCCAAACCTGAACTTCCCAGAACAAACCTTTCTCTAAATCCTTTACTAACAGTTATCTCCAAAAACCTTTATTACATTAAAGACGCCTCAAATGAATTCAAATTACTTATCGATACCGGCGCAGGGATTTCTATATTTAAAGAAAATAGCGTTAAAAGTTTTTCTCGAAGATTTCCTGAGCAAGTTACTGTACAAGGTATTACAAATCAAAAAATATCAATAACCGAATCAACATTAGTACCTTTCACTTTCACATCGATTTTGATGGAGTTTTAGGACTAGACCTTTTAGAACTTTATAATTGTGTTATTGACTTGAATTCGAAACATCTGATAACTAATTTCAAGACCGCATTCCTTCTTAAAGTAACGGACAACGACAATATGCAGACAGAGATGACGAATATTATAATTTCAATCAAAATTTCGAAAATAATTACCAATTTATAAAAGAAAAAAGATTAATATTTTCGATATGCCGAAAGAATATTCGTTAGCCCATTGTGTTGCAGAGTACATGCGAATGCGAAAAAGGTATTGCAGTCGTATTTAAGAAACGTTTTGGAAATTTAGAGAAATTATTAAGTCAGAATCAAAAACAAGGTGGCCTCGCATTAGTGATCATTCCTATTTCGTAATGTAGAAATAGAAATTGTCGCAGGCTATTATAATAAATTAATAAATCATATTTCGATAGAACCAAGAGCTAAGAAAATTTTTAAACTAAAATGCGACGTATTGATTAAAGACGCAATACTCCTAGGACAAGAGATAGAAAAAGTGAGACTTCCGAATGCTCTTGTACATGTAAATGAGTATGGAGAATTCCTTACATCAGTTCTTAATGCCAACGTGATACCCAAATCTAGAACCGATTAACGATATTGAAACACTTCTAAATTTTAACTGCTTAGACAATGAATCCGAATCTAATTTCCCAATAGACAGACGAAACATAATAGATTCTCAATTACGCACTGATCATCTAAACGACGAAGAGAATGAACTTATTCGAAATTTATGCCTAGAATTTTCAGATATATTTTACTTTAGAAGGAGATCAGCTCACATTTACAAAGGAAATCAAACACTCTCTTGATACGAGTAATGCAAGACCAGTATTCACAAAATCTTATAGATACCCTCACATTCATAAAGAGGAAGTAAAAACTCAAGACAATAAAATGTTAGAACAGAACAGAACACAATTTCACCCTGGTCATCCCCTGTTTAGCTTGTACCCAAGAAATTAGACGCTTCAGGTAAACAAAAATGGCGTGTTGTCATCGACTATCGCAAACTAACCGAAGTTACTGTTGATAATAAATACCCCTTACTTAATATATCGGATCTTTTGGACCCACTAGGAAGATTCCAGTACTTTACTACCCTTGATTTAGCCTCTGGGCTACAGATCAATTCACTGTGTATTCCGAAACAGTTTTTTCAGTTGAAAATGGACATTACGAGTTCGTTCGTATGCCTTTTGGATTAAAAATGCCCCGTCCACTTTCCAAACTGTCATGGACAACATCCTCCTTGGCATTCAAAATGAGAGATGCCTTGTATACATGGACGACATTATTGTATATTCATCTACAATTCATGAACACATCAGTCGACTAACGGAAGTTTTTAGAAGACTCCGGAAAGCTAACCTCAAAATTCTACCCGACAAATGCGAATTCCTTAGAAAAGAAGTCGCATACCTTGGACACATTACTTAAGATGCCGTAAAAGCAAATCCCGTAAAAAATGATTGTATACAAAAATTTCCAGAGACAAAGAACCAGAAAGGTATTAAATCATTTCCCGGTTTAGCTAGTTATTATCGTCATTTCATATTCAACTTCGCTAAAATGTCTAAGCCCCTCACAAGACTTTTGCAAAAAAATATCCCTCTTTTTCGATTCAGAATGTAAAATTTTCTCCAAAGATTTAAAATATGCACTTATTTCAGACCCAACCCTCAAATATCCGAACTTCGAGAAGCCTTTCATTTTTGCCATTGGTGCCTTTTTATCTCAGGGCCATTTAGGTAAAGACCTTCCCATAAGCTATGCATCTAGAACATTTTGCAGTGCTGAAACTAAATATTCCACTATAGAACGTGAACTTCTCGCTATTGTTTGGGCAGTCAAACATTTTCGCCCTTATCTTTTCGGTAGAAAGTTTACTCTTGTCACTGATCGTCGCCCTCTAACCTGGCTTTTTTCTATCAAAGACCCCGGGAGCTGATTAGCTCGATGGTGCCTCAAGCTAGAAGAATACGATTATAAAATCGAATATAAATCGGGTAAAATAAACAAAAATGCAGATGCCCTATCACGTATAATGATCAATCATTTCAAAGAATGTGCGAGCTTAGAATCAAAAATTTTAGCCGCTAACGAAACAGAACCATCAACAAGTAAAGATATCGATAATCTCACACAACTGGCTCAGATATCTGGAGAACAAGAAAATAAAATGATAGAGGAATTTAATAATTTTGTTAACCTATACAAAACAAAATCATTCATATATTACTAAAATATCGAAACATCCAATGATCAGTTGTTAGATAAATCACATAAAAATATTGTCACATTTTTCTGGCAAAACAAACTTGAAGAAATACATCACAAAATAATTAACGACATGTTTGAAGGAAATTTAGACTTAAATTTTAATTCAGTTAACATCTGATCAAGTAAATTTGTAGAAGATCGTAAGTACTTTATAATCCCCCTCGTATATGATTCAGAATTAGTAGTCCAACAATTATTCATTTCATTATATAAAGAACAGAATAAATTTTTTTATCTCTCAAAAAGCTACTACATCGACAATAATCTCGAACTACCAATCTTAGAGATATTATCATATATTTTCGCAGGTATAGACATAAAATTTATAATTTGTCAAAATTTAATCAGAACATCAGATACCGATGAAATACATATCATAATGGACCAATACCATAAAGGGAAAAGTAATATACATCGCGGTATTGATGAAACCGTAAGACGTATTAGGTTAAAGTATAACTAGGTAGGATTACCTAAAGACGTTGAAGAGTTCATTAGAAATTGTGAAATTTCCCATAAAGTAAAGATATGCCTAAAAAACTTAAGTACACCATTAGTAGTCACGGAAACACCTAAGACGGCATTTGAAATAATTATTATTGACATTTTTGAATACCCCACTCGAAATTACTCAAGCGCATCCAATTTCGGATAAAATAGCATCAACACTTTACTTGCTTAAAGCCGAACTAATTTTCGGACATACTTCTAATAGAACTCCTGAAGTTTATATAATGAAAAAAACCCTTATCACAAAATATATTCGAGATTTATACAATAGAATGAAATATTATTATCAAGTTGCCAGAACAAAGACTGATCATCAAAAAGAAAAAGCAAAGATCAGATTTGATAGAAACGTTTCAGAAAATATTCGTGAATATATAGATGGAGATAAAATTTACGTCAAAGTATCTCAAATTAAAGATAAAGATCAGGACCTTCTTAATGGTCCGTTCGAAATACTTAGTTAAAATATTCGATATTTCTGCAATACTCCTCAATCGCCTAACTAATCAAAAGACAAAGATAATTTCGACAGAATGAAACCCTATTATGAGTAGTCTCTCTTTTGGTTTCAGATTCCTGTGGCTGGTTAACACCACATCAGCGCAGTTCATACTCACCCCTATTAACAATACAATTGGCATATTTTTCCATGAAGAAAATACCATAAAAATTTCTAACAATCAATGGACATTATTAATTTACAAAGACCTAGGACTTATTAAAAAATATATGGAGAACTATGATCAAATATTATTAGCAATTTTAGACATGTTAGAAGACCCATCTCCAAGCTCATGTCAGCCTGCTATCACAAATATCAAATTCAGTTAGTCTAAAATACAGGGAGATCGTAGGAGACACTAAACAATACAATTCAAGAAGAAAAACAATGAATTTTTAACGGCATAGTGAATATTTTGATGATTGTATAAATAAATTGACACACGATGAATACGAATTAGGAAGCTTTGTCGAAAAACAAATTTCACTAACAACATTAGTAATTAAAACTTTTAATTCTACCATACAGAAGCTCCAAATTGATGAAAAAACTTTTAACGATGATATAGAATCAATCCAAAAATCCCTGGTGGATATTGCTGACGATTTTGCGTTCTATGAGGCACAAGTAAAAATATTAAATATTTGTGAGTCACTTATGGAAATCTATACAATTTTAGAAAACTCGTTGAATACCATATTAAATTCAATTACATTCGCTCGAATTAAATTGGTACATAGCTCAATAATAACTCCAAACGATTTAGTTAACTCTTTGCAGGATATTGCAAAATCACTTGTAAAAAATAATTTACCATTGGCACCTTATACATCCAGTGTTGCCGATTATCTCAATATTACTGAACTAGAAGCTTACCAATCGGAAAATAAAATCAAATTCGTACTTAAAATTCCTCTTACTGGAAGCTTACTTAATGTATCGACTTTATCCAATCCCGATACAAGATAATCGAACAAGTCATATTTTACCGACAACTCAAAAGTATATCGCGAGAGATGATGATTCATTGCTGTATGTATCATTATCAAATCTAGACAAATGCAATACTCTTCAAACAAGAATGAAGATCTATACCGATCTTTTGCCGTACCCAATCGACAGCGATGCTATATGTAAAGCCCAACTTGCCAAACATCCCTTTTATTCGTCAAGGACTACAATGTAAACTAAATTAGACAAAATCTATGGCTAATTACAGTTTCCAACCCAATACCTATAACAATTAAATGTGTAAACAGAGACATAACAGAAATAATCAAAACCAACAGCCTGATGAGGTTAAAACCAGAATGAAGTGCTTTCATTGGAAGTACTAGAGTTCGTGCCAGCTATCCAATCGATACATATAAGGAAATAACCTACAAAAGCCATCCAGTTCAGATATCATTCGATTGTTGCCGAGATATCCCAGAAAAAGTTCATGTTCCTGAATTGAAACCTCTTAGGTTGAACAAAATGAATACAGAAGATCTGAACATAGCAGAACATAAGTTAAACCAATATTTGGATGAACTAGGAAAATTGATAAACCAATCACCCATCACGAAATACACTCATTGGTTCACAATATTTACCATTGTACTCATTATATTATTAGTAGTAATCTACATCATATGCAAATGCAGAAGAAGAAATCGTCGAACTCGTATTGCGATAAGTAGCGATTATCCACCTTCTCCACCAAGACCAAGACCTGAGGCCCCGTTCCAACAAAGGATAAGAAGATTACTCCCCAAATGAAGAAGCAGCATTCATGTGGGTGAGCCAATAGAAGAGGCAATAGAATTAAACAGTAATAAATCTGAAGTTTAAAAGTCGTTGCAAATCAATGCATCAACTTTTTAAAAAAAGGGGAGCTGTTATATGTACGACCCATTATTTCTATTATTATTGCTAATATTTAATTTGAACGTTATCATATTATCATTGTAATATTATAAATCAATCAAAGTCACTTACATTAAATCTCATTAGCATTTCTTGAATCAAAGACCATTGATAAAGTTATAATCGAGCTATAGATACCATCCTTCAAATCAGCAACTTCATTTTTAATTGTTTCTTAGCCTATTCGTCAAATATGCTTACCAAATGTCTACCTACTTATAACAAAAACCTATTGTAATATATTAACCATCTGTTCATTAATCTTATTGTAGAAAAGCTGAATTAACATTTTGATTTATATAAATAGTTGAGTTTTAGACTTTTGCAAGATACTTGTGAATCTAGATTCATGTAGTCACTCTGCTAGTTTATTTAGTAATTTTATAATTTTGTAATATTTTTTCAATTGAATAAATATTTAAAAAAAAGTTAAAGCTGCTAAGTGCAAGATAACAAATTGGCGCAGTCAGTAGGATTCTTCAATGTTTACCAACATTATAAGGCTTACTTAAAAAAATTTTCCCTCATTATCAACTGTGGTTTCCAAGCCTTTAAAGAAAGGACCGCACCACTAAAAGTAGAAAAAAAGAAGAAAGGTACTTCATCACCAAGGGAACACGCGGAGGTGGTGGTATCCAACAACAAGTGAAACAATTGAAAGAAGACCCAGGATGACTCATCACTCCCTTGCTACCAGTATTAAAGTTTATAAAAACAATTGTACGCGAATTTTTACGCATAGGCATTTACTTATTTATATAATTATTTAAAACGTTCCAAAATGGAAAACGCAAATATTGAGAATCAAAATCAACCGAATGAGCCTAAAATAAAACCATACAAATTGTCAGAAATATTCTGCATAGTCCCCGAATTCGAAGGTGACCAGATATTTTTGGGAACATTTCTTAACGCTTGCGATTGTGCGTATAATGTCAACAGTTAATCAGAGAACGCTCTTAGTAATTCATATCAAAAATAAGTTGAGAGGTAGAGCAGCTCAATTGATAAGCTCTAAAAATTCACAATCATATTTAGAGGTAAGACAATTATTGAATTTACACTTTGGCGATTCCCGAGACCTTTCTTCGCTAATCCAAGATCTCCAAAGAATGAAACAATTACCCAACGAGTCCGCATTAACATTTTTCAACAGACTTCAAGTTCAATTAATTAGACAGTCAAGAATTCACAATCATTTTATATATTTATATATCTGTACTTCACAGCAGAAGGGTATTATGTCCAAAATTTGAATTTTTCGTTTTTTTTTGTTCAAATTAATTTCAATTTCGCGCTTTATCTAAGCATCTGGCAGTCATATGAACATTTCCACGATGTATAAATCTTATAGAGGACAACACCAATTAGAGAATATACAACCAGAAGACATTCCTAAACAATGGATTTATAACCGAATCTTTATCACGGAATTTAACGTAGCATTCGCTCCTTCTGCAAACGATACCTGTGATGAGTTTGTTATCAATCTGAGGCAGGCAGATTCTGACACCGAAGGAGAAAAATATACAAACGAATTATGATTCAATTTAAATGAATCTGATAAAACATATAAATAAAAAGATTTAGCTTTAGCTGCTTAGCTAGCTTCTGAAGAAATTTTATTGATGATTGACCTGCAAAAGTGGTTATAACTTGTCCAAAACTCTCAATGCTCCCAGTTTTTATATTTTGGAGGTATGTTGCTTTAACTAGACAATCTAAGATTCCTCAAATAAGAAAGCTAACTGCCTAATGTGGGACAAATCCATTGCTGGCAGGGGAAGAAATGAAATGGCTCTACAAAATACTTAAAACGCCCATTCAAAATTGCAAGAAAACAGAGACGGGCGAAAACTTTTTATTTCAAAAGTAGTTCTGATGCAAATCAGGATGGACTCTCCAGGTGTTCTGTATCTTAAAAATGATTTTGATCAGGACTTGATAGAATAAACTTCAACAGAAGAGGGGGATGTAAGCAGGATCTCCGCATAGAAACTCATTTACTGCACTTCTCGAAACCTTTAACTAATAAGCTAAAAAAATACAATGACCTTGAAAAGTTTCTAAAGTGGGTGCCTAAGATATTTCATCGTTTTTATCAGAACTGGGCCCTTGGTGACAAAAATTCAAACCAAGATGATGACGATGAGTAATAGAAAAAATTCTATTACTATTAGCTGTCTATTTTGTTTAATCTAAGTTATTTAATAAAGTTTGTGTACTTCATTAATAAATAATTTTCGATTTCAAGAACTTCTCTTATATTTACTTCGATTATTATTACCGATTCCAATAGTTTTTTTTTGATTTGTACCTACTTATCAACACTAAAGAGTTTGTATCAAGTCACATTTGTGTCTATTTTGTTTTGTGCATAAATGTATTAAGTCCATTAAAAATTAAACAAAAAAAGCTAAGCAAAATTTTGGATTATCAAGTGATGGTGTCATACCATATTTATTCGTTACAAATTTTGAAAAAAAAATTCGAAAATGTATTTTTTTTTTGGTATACCACGATATAACATTTAACAACAAAAGTAATAACATTTTATGACTTTCTTACTTTATTTAATTATCCTTATAAGAATTAAAAACTGCCTGTGCCCATGTTCCTCACAATTTCAAACAGATGCAAATGATTGATGTACTACACTACCTATAAAACACAATTTTTCTGTGACGAGAAAAAAGTTTGACATTTTATCTCAGTACAAAGTACTGACTATTTTGTCCAGGGTTGACATACATATTATATATACACATAAATATCAATTACACACACAGAATTAAACTGACAGATATTTGATTACTTTAAAGGTTCCCTTAGCAACGCATGTCTAGTTGTCGCCTACCATTTCAAAACTTCAAATTTTCTTCGATAATATTCCGACTTTAATATACTGTAATATTTTTTCAATATTAAATCATCGTTTTTCCCGTCACAGACAAATATAGTCTATTATACACGGGAAAAATATTAGATTTTAGCTCTCGGTTTTTTTTGTTTTTTCCCTTGTATAATAAATAAATGTTTTTTCGACATAAAAAGCATCGGTTTGAAGTTTTTAAAAACATGGGCGGAGGCAATTTTTAATTTTTATAAGGAGAATTAAATAACCCAAAAAAGTCACAAAATGTTAATGTATTTTTGTTATTGATAAGAAAATACCAAATAGGTGCTACCGTACTATTCCAAATAGAATACACACTATTTTCAGTGACAATATATACGAGGTGTCGTCTGAAAATAAAAAGTGGGGGGTAGCTAGTACAGGGCTGTCAAATGTAATAATTTTTGTAATTAGTCATTATTAAGGTATTTTGATGCCATTCGAAGCGGTTTATTTTTATCTTGTCAAATAATCGTGATATTGCCTGTAAACTATAACTTGGGACACCAAGTATAGGTATATATAAAAATGAACTATAAACAGTGAGGCTTGAATAAGAATATTCTTTTTGCTCAACAAGCTTTCGAAATTACTTATTTTCATTTTTGAGGCGACTGCATTTAGCGTAGCACCCAAGGTATTCAACTTGTTGTGAACGAAAACTTTTACTTGGTGTTATCAAAAGTAACCTATTTTCGATGAAACGCGCCCATATAAGAACCAATCTATATTGATATAAATTAAAGACTAAATAAATGAGGTTATAGGTGACAGAGCTAAATTAGTATTGATTTACAAATAACCATGGCTCAGGCGGTATTCGAACCCGCGCTCACGATGAGCTGCGGCAAGCTACGAATGCTCTTCCAGCGCCTTAGCCCACTCAGCCATCGTGACCCCATCATTTTATATGGTTTCTGCTAACCAGATGGAAGCATTGTGTTCAGAAATTGGAAATGGAATAATCAATAATAAATATTATAAGAATATGGAATCAAACAGAAGATATTGTACTGTTATTCGATAGACAGCAATTCCTTGTGTCTAAAGGTAGGTCATCTCATTCAAAACAAAATTTTACAGGGAATTACAGATAGCAACAACGAAGGAATTCTAATATTTTTCTACAAAGAATTAATTGTGGTATACCGCGAATCCCACTAATCTCTTTGAAAAGTTTATGTTAACTAAGTGCGCACTATAAGCAATCCTCTTATAGATAACTCGAGAACTACAAGCTCTTGCTCAACTCAGAAACTCAAGCTCCGGTAATATTATTAATATAACGTGAAACCTGCCAAATAAATTCGCTAAGCCTATTTGCATGAATTTAAATTAACGAGAATTATGAATCTTTGAAACAATCAAAAAAAAATATGTGAAAGAAGTTGTGAATAGGATTCAAAATAAAAATCATTTGCGGTAGAGAGATTAGTCCGTCATAGTAATAATTAACGACAAGACGGCTGTCTATGAAAGATGGAGCAAAAGTGACAAACCACATATTCCATTGAAGTCTCGAGACGATGCTTAGTCTTAGTGGCACTCTTGTGCGCTGTCTCTGGTACTTAGGTGAAGTTTACTAATACCTAATTATCTATCTTGATGTTTCGTGTAACTTCAGATTCTCTGCGGTAAACGAGAGTAGATATGATTAAACAACTAAATTAAACTTACTCTTGGGATTTATTAAAGGGAACTCATTTTCAACAATAGGAGGAGGAAAACAACTACTCGGTTGGTTGACAAAAGCACCGTCACGCATTGAATTATATCATCAATGGCAGGTGCCAAGGATCGAGATCTTACTCGACACCTATTGCGGTAACTTCTATCACCTTTTTGTTTCATTATCTATAGAACACATCACTATTGAACCAAGACTTTATTAGGATCTCATCAGCTGAACATATGGTTCGAGACGTGTCCATCGAGTCAGAAAACTACTGGTTCTACATTGGCAAGTGATGCCGAAATGATTATTCAAAAAAGCAGACAGTCGAGTTGTATACCTCCTCGGTTTGGGGTTCGTTGGTCAAAAATTGAAGTAAGTTACTATACAAGAGTCATAAGATTATTGTTACCTTATTTTGTCAAAATAAACTTAAAGCTTTACATTATAAGATCAATGAAGATATTTTTGAAGAAAATTTAGATTTCAGCTGAATTCATCAAATGTTGATTCAAGTTAGATTGTAAAAGATTGCAAATATTTTATAATACCTCTTACTCAAGATTTTGTAGTTCAACAGTTATTTTACTTTTAGGTAAATTTCTTATAGAAATGTACGTTCACACTTTTGAATTTCGAAAAAATTTCAACGGCATGTTGTTATATGTCTATAAGTTAGTCCAAAAAAATATTTGGTTCAAAAGTTTATATATATATATATATATATATATATATATATATATGGGATATTACGAAATTTGTTAACACGATAGAGGTCGCAGTTTTAGAGGTATCAAGTTCAAATTTGCCACAAAAATCAATCTCTTAAATATGTTGGCCGAGTTCGTTATTGGGCAATATCGGGTAAGTAGTTTCAAAATGGCGACCGTTTGTTACCGTTCATATTCCTTTTGTTTACCGCATTTTGTTTTTTTATATAGGTATTAATTTATTTAATGTTAAGCTCGAAATAAGACTTAGATAGGAACATAATATTTATTTTAAGCACTGTAAATAAGCACACGATATGAATATATCTCACATCAAGTTCTTCAGACCCAAGAAATAGGGGCCTCCTAGAACAAAGGGAAATAATTAGTTCAATAAATTCAGCAAAACACCCTGATCTTACCTTCCAGTCAGCGACCTCTATGAAGATATCCAATTATTTCACAGCTCCATATTCTTCTTCTTCTCAAGAGAAAGAACACTTCTCTATTATTTGCTTCCATCTCCAGTATCATTCATGATGGCCTTCTCATTCCCCTTCCGTGTCTTGAGACAATCGATCCCCCCCCAGGTACCAACAGTTCCGTGTGAGAAACGAGACTGAAGGCATTTAAAATCTTAACCTCAGATAGAATAGATTCTCTGGTCCACGTGGTTGGAAGAGAACGTAGCGCAATTTCTGCGGATATATTATCTAAATTGTGAAAGTCGATACATTGGCGAAGGAAACGTAGTTTGTGGTGGAAGCCGGCTACACACTTCTTGTGGAAAATCCTTTTCTTCGACCTTTCACCCTCACGGAACCCGTGGGAAGATCATTTTCATCCAGACCGAGGCCATCCACCATCACAGGTATGTGTGGAATTTATAACACGCCTAGATACAGTGCCCCTTTCTTACACCGTACTACTTCTTACATTCCTGAACCGGTTATTTCTTCATAGGCCTCTTTATCTTTACCCTTCTCACCTGTGGAGTTGGTCATATTCATCCCCAACACCGCTAAGCTGGTAGGATCACATCAATCTGTTCCTTAAGTCCTATTCAAACCGTAGAAGCGGCTGGCAACGGTTTACCTGACGGATGCTGACCTGGAAGGTGGACCAGATAAGAAATACATAGATAAGCATAGACATAGTATTTGTTACCCTTCATATCCTCAACAGGAACTGGTAGACGTATACCACCATTCTTTTTTTTTTGAGTCATAAGTAAGGACATTCACTTCACTATTAAATTAACCCAGATTATAGAAATGTATATGATCATTCTTTCATAGTTAAGAACATACGTAACATTAAGTTTTATCCGAAAACGGTGTACCAATATCCAACAATTAAATAGATTAATACAATATAATCGATAATTTGAACCCTCCCGTCTGCACTGAGCTATGGGATTGTAAAATCTTTAAAGTAATCCTAGCTATCATATTGAAATAAAAGGGTTACAAAATGGCGCCCAACGTGTTCAAAAACGTGGTTGGATATTGTTGTACTGGAATTTTTTTAATTAAATCTTAGTTAAGTTGGTATTTTATTGTCATTTTTATTAGAATTTTGTGAAGAAGTATGGTGGTAGAGAATAATTAATATCGAAATTTTCATATCATATTGGAATTGGTTCCCATAACTTTTTATTTCCTTTTGAAGCTAGTTTCTCGAGAAAGTGAAAAATATTCGCTTCACGCACATATTTTAAATAATTTACTTAATTCTTATCTGTAGATATGTCTTTGATTTGATACAAAAATTTATCCATGTTGCAATCACTAAATAATCTATATATTTGAGAGGAAGGGGCATAGGATATTTTGTTTTTTTTCTTGTGTAATAGTTTTGTTTACTGTTTTTGCAATAGTAATTTTGATACCTACCGCATTTCTGAAGAATAGTTTGAATTTTATTTTGGAGTTCACTTTTTTATTTTTTATAGGGTTTCTCTCTTAGACTTTCCTTTTGAGAAAAAGGGGGGGTTTGTTATAATTTCTTATATTATTACGGTTGAATTTTGGGATTCTTTTTGCTTGTTGATAAATTTAGTATTTATTCTTGCTTTAATTCGAGATGGAAGTGAATCGCCTACTGGGTGATGAAATTTCTTATGAATTATTAGTAAGAGGCTTGCCGATACGTCGTACCGTAGTAGAAAACAGGACTACTTTGCGAGGAGCACTCCGATGCGAAAATAAGGGCACGCAATTTACCGGAGTGACAGAGAATCTCCGAGCTGATGAAGAACTAGACATATGTAATCATAAGCTGACAGACTTAAGTGATGAAATCAATTCCTTTGAGAGAATAGTCAGAGACAATGATTACAGAAGGATTTCTACTCGTCTTACGCATGTTTATGGTAGACTACGCAGAATTCCTCAAGGAGATGAAGCTCAAGAATACCTTAGAAATGCTTTATTTTGCCGTTGTATGGAATTGGTAGATATATTGGGGACACTACACGATAATCTACACCTGGAAGAGAAGGGAAAGGTCGAAG
Source organism: Crioceris asparagi (assembly GCA_958507055.1). Classification (NCBI taxonomy): domain Eukaryota; kingdom Metazoa; phylum Arthropoda; class Insecta; order Coleoptera; family Chrysomelidae; genus Crioceris; species Crioceris asparagi. The sequence goes on along the minus strand of OY293827.1, from coordinate 72,096,189 downwards.
AGAAAGCTGACCTACTCGACAGGGAAAATGTTGGACGTTCTCTTATGGATGAACCGATTCCACTAATACCTGAAGTTGTGTACGCATCGACATCAGGACTTGTTGGATCAGATCAAAATGGTGGAGGTGAGATAGAGCAAAGACACTTGGCAACCTCACGCAGCCCTTGTCAAAATGATCAATTACCCAGTATTCAGGATCTGGAAGGAGTTACGGTTGTAAGGCAGAGTTTGGAGAATCCGATGATAAGTGGAGCCCAAAGGCGACCTGCGGTACTAAGAAACTCAACCACGACAACTTCTACTCTTCAAACGAGGATGCAAATCTCGCAAAATGATGTTCATGATTTGTCAGGAGGCCCAAATGGATTTAACAACTATCACCTGTCGGGGAGTCACCCATCTGTTAGGTTTTCAGAACGCAGGGGGCAGACCAGACTACCAGTGGATGCGAGAGGTTATTACACTGGACAAGAGAGACTAGCCACTATGAATTCTACACCAGATCTTGAAACTAGATTGAGAAATTTGCAAGTATCGCCTATTCAGTCAGCACCTCGAATTCATGATCCTTACTACTACGACGTGTCCAGATGGAAACTATCCTTTGACGGGGAATCCAGTGTTACAACTTTCCTAGAACGGGTTGAAGAGTTGCGAATCTCCAGAGGCGTTAGTCCAGATCAACTTTTACGGTCGGCATCTGAATTGTTCACTAAGGGAGCTTTACTCTGGTGGAGGACTCACACCTTTTCTTCATGGGATCAACTTGTTGGGAAGCTGCGAGATGACTTTCTACCATACGATTACGAGTATGATCTATGGGAAGAAATTCGGAAGAGAACGCAGGGTGCGAAGGAGAAGGTGATCAGTTATATTGCTACGATGGAGAACCTGTTCAACCGACTAGGCGGCAATAAACCCTCAGAGGATAATAGGGTAAAAATGATTAGAAGGAATATGTTACCACATATTCAATCTCAACTGGCACTTCTTCATGTTACAACACTAGCAGATTTGTCGAGGTTGGGGCGTGCTATCGAAGATACATCATCGAGGATTCAGAATTTCTGTCCACCCCCAGCAAATTTCAAACAGCTGCTCGAACCAGAATTAGCATACCGTAAGGTGGGATCGACTGCAGTTGCAGTATCAACTATCCAGGCAACTCTATCACATCCTATCCAGACAGATCGCACAGCTGACAAAACTATGGCCCATCCTTCAACCAACATATGTTGGAATTGTCAGGAAGCCGGTCATCGTTTCCGAAAATGTCAAAAAAAACGCCGATTATTTTGTTTCAAATGTGGGAAGCCAAATACTACCGTGAAAGAGTGTACCTCCTGCTCAAAAAACGGCCAGAGAGATCCCCTGTAGGTCGACAGGAGACACCTCTTTCCAAAGATTCGGCCAAGTTGGACGTGACTACTGCTATCCTTGATTATGTTCTGGCACATGCGAAGAATGATTGTCGACCTTACTTGAGGGTGAAAATTTATGGACACGAATTTATGGGTTTGTTGGATTCAGGATGTTCTCAGACCATAATAGGTGGTCCCGGATGGAATCTATTAAAACATTCGTGCCCTCTAAAGGACTCACCCTTAAAGTTTTGTACAGTAGCTAATGGTGACACATGCAGTGTTATCGGAACTACTATTGTTTCTATACAACTCCAAAACCGAGTCGGCCTATTTACGATTTTGATTGTACCCAATCTGCCTCATTATTTAATCCTAGGCGTAGATTTTTGGAAAGAGATGAGAATTATACCTGACTTGTATTCAGGTCAGTGGGAATTTATCCCAGATAATGCAATCTCACAGGTACATGTCAACTCCATCCAGGCCATTGATAATCTCTCCGATTCGGAGCGACAGCAGTTGACAGACCTAATAAAGCAAACTTTCAAAAACAATGTCACTGGGTTGGGTCTTACGACAGTAGTCGAACATGTCATACGAACCACCTCTCCACCCATAAAGCAACGGCATTATCCTCTTTCTCCGGCGCTCCAGAAGCATGTTAATGTCGAACTGGAAAAAATGCTCCGAGATGATATAATTGAACCCTCAGACTCTCCATGGGCATCGCCAATTGTCTTAGTAAAAAAGTCTGATGGTACTTATAGGTTCTGTGTAAACTATAAGAAGCTGAACGAAGTGAGTTTACCGGACGCATATCCACTTCCGTTCATAAGTTCCACGTTGGATAAGTTACGAGACGCGAGATACCTCACTACATTAGACATTAAATCGGCATACTGGCAGATACCAGTCGCAAAGGAGTCTCGCCCATTAACTGCATTCGTTGTACCAACTCGAGGTCTGTATCAATTTAAAAGGATGCCATTTGGTCTTCATAACGCTCCAGCAACGTGGCAGCGCTTCATAGATAGAGTTGTAGGTGTGGATCTGGAACAATTTGTTTTCGTCTATTTGGACGACATAATAATCTGTACTCCTACCTTTTCTAAGCACCTAGAGGTTTTGACGGAAGTAATCCGACGTATCACCAAAGCAGGATTGACTTTGAATGAAGACAAGTGTAATTTTTGCAAGTCCGAGCTAAAGTACTTGGGATACGTCGTTAATGCATCGGGCCTGATGGTGGATCCCGAAAAAGTAGAGGCTATTGTGAACATTCCGGCACCAAAAACAGTTTCGGAAGTAAGACGTATTGTGGGTTTAGCATCCTGGTATCGAAGATTTGTTAAGGATTTCTCCACAGTGATTGCCCCAATGACCGACCTGCTACGCAAAGATAGAAAGTTTCACTGGGACGAAAAATGTCAAGAAGCCCTGGGTACTATCAAAACTCATCTAGTCTCCGCCCCAATTTTAACCTGCCCTGACTTTGATAAACCGTTTACTATACAGTGCGATGCCTCTGACTATGGCTTGGGTGCAATCCTGTCACAGGTACAAGAAGGGACTGAAAAAGTCATTTGTTACTTGAGCCGCTCCCTTAACCGAAATGAACGCAAATATAGCACCACAGAAAAGGAATGCCTCGCGGTTCTTTTTGCGATCGAGAAGTTGAGACCCTATATCGAAGGTACTCGGTTTACCGTGGTTACGGACCACTATTCGCTTAAATGGTTGTACAGTATCAAAGATCCCGTCGGGAGGATTGCAAGATGGGCGGTTCGTATCCAGCAATATGACTTTGATATTGTACACCGCAAGGGAAAAGATCATGTGGTGGCCGATACGCTTTCTCGTTCGGTGCCAGTTATGAGTGTGGTCGATACAGGACCAGTCCGCGATAGGTGGTACAATAAGATGGTCGAAAGGATTCAAAAGGAGCCTGAAAAATTTCCACTCTGGAGAATCGAGCATGGGAAGTTGTTAAAACTGGGTAAAGTTACTTATCCTGAATTGGAGGAGCGGGACGGATGGCTCATGGTGGTACCCAAAGAAAAAAGATCCGAGATAATCCAAACTCACCATGATCCGCCTACCTGTGGACATCTAGGAATACTCAAGACGTTTGGACGCATCTCCAATACGTACTATTGGCCCCAGATGAAGTCAGATGTAGCTAGATATATCCGTCATTGTAAAGTCTGTCTGCAGACTAAGTCAGAACAGCAAAAGCCTGCTGGCCAAATGCTCAGCCTCACTCCAACACTGGATCGACCATGGCAGTTATTGAGCATAGATCTTGTAGGTCCACTACCTCGAACGACGGCCGGTTACTCCTTTATATTTTCGGTTTGTGACTGTTTCAGTAAATTTACACTTCTCTTTCCCCTACGCAAAGCAACTGGAAAGATAATTTCTTCGATTTTTGAGGATCAGGTGATCTTACTGTTCGGTGCTCCTAGAAGTATAATCACAGATAATGGCAAACAGTTCACTAGCGCAGTTTTCAAGTCCAAGTTAGAGGAGTATGGAGTAAAGATTCGTTATACTCCCAACTACCATCCTCAGAGTAACCCAGTAGAGAGAACTCATAGGGTCATAAAGACAATGCTTTCCGCATACGTAGCGGACAACCATCGCTTGTGGGACCGATATCTGCCCAAAGTTGCATCGGCGATCAGATCAGCAAAGCACGAGTCAACGGGACTTACCCCAAATTTCATCAACTTTGGACGTGAAATCCAATACAAAGGTAATCAACATAGACCTCAAACAACTCAAGGATTTGATGCGGAAAACAAGTCTAGAGCTCTAGAAAGGGTATTCCATGATGTGTCTCAACGACTGGGCAAAGCTTATGGGAAGAGTAGCAAACAATATAATTTACGCAGGAGACGTGATACATTCTCAGAGGGGCAGAATGTTTGGAAGCGCAATTACGTTATGTCTGATGCATCGAAGAAGTTTACAGCTAAGCTGGCTCACAGATATTCTGGACCCTTCGTTATCTCAAAAGTACTCTCGCCATGGTCCTATGAGCTTAAGACCCAAAATGATACTAAGGTCGGAATTTGGCATGCAAAAGATTTGAAAGCGCATCCTCCTGATGTCTTAACGGACGAGGAAGATCAAAATTGAGGTGGAAGGAAGTAGATCGCAAGGAAAGTTTTTCTTGGTAGAATAAAAACTTTTTTTTTGGTAAGGGGGGAGTTGTTACCGTTCATATTCCTTTTGTTTACCGCATTTTGTTTTTTTATATAGGTATTAATTTATTTAATGTTAAGCTCGAAATAAGACTTAGATAGGAACATAATATTTATTTTAAGCACTGTAAATAAGCACACGATATGAATATATCTCACATCAAGTTCTTCAGACCCAAGAAATAGGGGCCTCCTAGAACAAAGGGAAATAATTAGTTCAATAAATTCAGCAAAACACCCTGATCTTACCTTCCAGTCAGCGACCTCTATGAAGATATCCAATTATTTCACAGCTCCATATTCTTCTTCTTCTCAAGAGAAAGAACACTTCTCTATTATTTGCTTCCATCTCCAGTATCATTCATGATGGCCTTCTCATTCCCCTTCCGTGTCTTGAGACAATCGATCCCCCCCCAGGTACCAACAGTTCCGTGTGAGAAACGAGACTGAAGGCATTTAAAATCTTAACCTCAGATAGAATAGATTCTCTGGTCCACGTGGTTGGAAGAGAACGTAGCGCAATTTCTGCGGATATATTATCTAAATTGTGAAAGTCGATACATTGGCGAAGGAAACGTAGTTTGTGGTGGAAGCCGGCTACACACTTCTTGTGGAAAATCCTTTTCTTCGACCTTTCACCCTCACGGAACCCGTGGGAAGATCATTTTCATCCAGACCGAGGCCATCCACCATCACAGGTATGTGTGGAATTTATAACACGCCTAGATACAGTGCCCCTTTCTTACACCGTACTACTTCTTACATTCCTGAACCGGTTATTTCTTCATAGGCCTCTTTATCTTTACCCTTCTCACCTGTGGAGTTGGTCATATTCATCCCCAACACCGCTAAGCTGGTAGGATCACATCAATCTGTTCCTTAAGTCCTATTCAAACCGTAGAAGCGGCTGGCAACGGTTTACCTGACGGATGCTGACCTGGAAGGTGGACCAGATAAGAAATACATAGATAAGCATAGACATAGTATTTGTTACCCTTCATATCCTCAACAGGAACTGGTAGACGTATACCACCATTCTTTTTTTTTTGAGTCATAAGTAAGGACATTCACTTCACTATTAAATTAACCCAGATTATAGAAATGTATATGATCATTCTTTCATAGTTAAGAACATACGTAACATTAAGTTTTATCCGAAAACGGTGTACCAATATCCAACAATTAAATAGATTAATACAATATAATCGATAATTTGAACCCTCCCGTCTGCACTGAGCTATGGGATTGTAAAATCTTTAAAGTAATCCTAGCTATCATATTGAAATAAAAGGGTTACACGTTCAAACATTATCAAAAAAATAAAAAAATTAGAATTAATAAAGATAAAAATAGTAATATTGATAAAACATGAACACTCAATATAAATTTGATGTAATCGTACATTTCTGGAGATCTTAATATAGACCCTGATTAAAAAAATATATAGTATATTTATTGAAAAGAAATAGGCGAAAAAAAAATTAGCCTTGAAGTGGATTGCGTACCCTGTCTGCTTTATATTCAACAGCCAAAATAAAAACCTCTAACCGCAAGGCTGTGACACATACATATTTTATGTAATAACATGTAAGTATACTATCCGGTCCGGATGTTGTCAATCAGCATCTGGGAGGAGTGAAGTGCCAACCCGGCGCGTCTCCAGGTGGCGGATAGGAGGGGGCCTCTAACGATGATTTTTATATGAGAAGGGGGCCTGCGGGGAAATAGGGCTCATTGAGACTAAAAACTCAATTGGCAGCCACGAATACCCTGCCGCGGACCAACTTCACCTGTCCCAGCTGTAGTGTCGTGGCTAAGGGAATTGCACTCAGGTACAACGATGCCAGGTGTGCTTTCGAGCTAACCTCGAAACCACCCTGTCAAACCAACGCATCCTGGTCGTCTGTGGTCATGTCTCGCGGGCCAGTGATGCGGGGGGGTCTTGGCTTAACCGCCCGGACCAAGAGGAAATTACCTCATCAAAAATTCTAAAACCAAGGCGGGAAACCAGGCCGAGGGATGCATGGCTAGATAGAGGACTGGTCTCTACTGGTTTCGACCTTGGAGCACAAGGGGGAACTCCATTGTATTAACCCCTTACTCCTGCTTGCGGGGCTCTGCAGAAGTGGACCGATTTGTCCCCAGCTACTCGTGGGAACTTTATGGAAATTTCATATAATCCCAAACTCACCGGAGGAGAGATGGAGAAAGCCTCCACCTCTTCATCCGGGCTCCCTGTCTGCCGTTCGACCTGCCGAAACTCGGACAGCCGTGCGGCAGAGACGATCCACTGAGAAAGGGTCTCAGTGGAGCAGTAGTGCGGAAGTACCTGCGACTCCTCCATCAGGGACTTGCACCTGAGGAGGCCAGAAAACAGGCTCTTCAACACTCCATACCACCTACTGTCCCGACCCCGAAGGTAACACCGACGGAAAAAGGGACAGGAAAGAGAGGCGTGGAGCATATCACTCCTCCGGAAAGGCCTCAGCCTAAAAAGCCGAAAACAGCTGCAGCAAAAACCGGGCATGCCACTGGATACGCTGCAGCTGCCAAGGCCGTAAAGGCTATTCGTGTGGGTATCATACCCAAGGATTACCCTAGAGTAATCTTTGAACCACAGCGGCTCTCAACACTGGAGGATACTCTAGTGGAAGAGATGTGCAGTGGAGAGGTGAAGGGAATGCACTTCACCGGTAAACATTTCCGCTCGAGAATGATGCTGGTGGACTGCGGTTCTCAGGATTCGGCGGACTGGCTCATTGGAGTAGTGCCGGCCTTGAGGTCTTGGGAAGGACCCGAGTTAGTGGCGGTGGATGAGAAAAACATCCCCAAACCCGTCACTGTAACGGTGTACTTCCCAAGAAGCTTCGAAATGGAGAAGGAGAAAATCCTCCGACTCGTCGAAGTACAGAACACCTGGCTCAGTACCAGAGCCTGGAAAGTTCTCAACTCCAAAAAGGACGGAACCGGTCCTGTCCTCACGATTGGGATCGATCACCAATCAGGAGAGTCCCTGAAGGCAGAAGGATGCTTCTTAAACTTTAGGTTTGGACGTGTGTCTGTCTCGGGGCTAGGACAGAAAAATAAACCTGCGGGAGGTCCAAAAGATGCGGAGATGCCCTCCACATCTACGGACTCCGGTGTGCAGGATAAAACTGATAGCTCAGGTCTGGTCGAGGCCTCTGCTGGCTCTGCCAAAGAAGCCGGGGCGGCAGCGAAATTCTCTGCAGTCCTGGGAGAAGGGCGAACCCATGCGGGGGTCGAGGCCATAACCCGAGACCCAGATACCCGCTCGAGCTCCAAGGAGACTACCCTCCCGATGGATCTTGATGAGGGACAGGAGGAAAGAGAGGAGGGGGGAACTAGAGGCTGGACTACCCAGCCCCTACACCTCAGACAACAGCACCTTCATCCCTTTCTCCAAGGTGGCGCAAGTGAACTTGCATAACGCGAAGGGAGCTTCAGCAGTGATTACAAGGCTATTTGCGAAATCCCATCTGGATTTTGTACTGATCCAGGAACCCTGGACAGGCAAAGCAGGCCAAATTAAAGGTTTGGCATCTAAAGACTCAGAATTGATCTATGACCAAAGGCAGGAGTCCCCTCGTGCCTGTGTGATCATAAGAAACAACATTAATTACACATGTGTTTCAGAATTCATGACTCGGGACCTAGTTCCAATTCTAGTACACCTCAACACTGGGGACATCAACCGAGACATAGTTATTGCATCTGCTTATTTTGCTGGAGACAATCCTGCAATACTTCCAGTCGAAGCTCAAGAGCTAGTGCAATACTGCAATAGCAGACAACTGCCAGTCATCATAGGCTGTGATGCCAATGCGCACAATGTTATTTAGGGAAGCACAAACAACAACCCTAGAGGTGAGTGCTTACTTGAATATCTCTTAGCTAATAATCTAGAAACCCTTAATGTGGGAACAACCCCCACTTTTGTCACGAGAGCAAGAGAAGAGGTCCTGGACGTAACAATTGCCAGCCTTACTGCCAGGAATAACGTATTTGATTGGAGAGTGATGGAGGAACCTTCTCTCTCCGATCATAGGATTATAGAGTTTAGGATTGCGGGGGAAGTAACCTCACTGTCTCCAACTCGTAACCCTAGAAATACAGATTGGTCTAAATATAAGACCCTTCTGAAGCAAAACTTGGAACAGACCGAAAGTAATGGAGTCAAACACCCACACTGCGATCTGGATCAAGAGGTCGAATTGGTCAGTGTGGCGATAACGGATGCATTCCAATCAAGTTGCCCACTCTCAAAAGCTCGACCAAGCAAGGAAGCACCTTGGTGGAACAAAAACCTGTCAAACCTCAGATTAGAGGTCCGTCGGCTCTTCAACAGGGCCAAAAGAGACGATAATTGGCAGGGCTACACCGAGAAGCTCACACAATACAATAAGGATATCAGGAAGGCCAAGAGGCTTCACTTTCAAGCTTTTTGTGAAAAGATCACTTCGACTCCTACTGCAGCCAGATTGCAAAAAGTCATGGCAAAAGGGGCAATCAGCCCCTTAATGTCACTAAAGAAGCCAGACGGGTCATACACTGAGGGAGAAGTGGAGCGATCTGCTCTACTTCTCAAAACACACTTCCCAGGATGTGAACGCCTCAGTAGTATTGACGTAGCAATCCAAACCTAGAATCCTCGCAAGGAAGATTGGAGTATTGCTAAGAAGATATTCACAAGACAAAGGTTGGAATGGGCAGTCAACACCTTTCAACCTTATAAATCGCCGGGAGTAGTTGGCATATTCCCAATACTCCTACAGAAAGGAATGGACGAGATCCTTCCCCATGTCCTGAAGATTACAAGAAGCTGCCTAGTACGGGGCTTTATACCTAGCATATGGCAAAGAGCCAAAGTAATCTTCATACTGAAAATAGGGAAGAAAAATGGGACTGATCCCCGATCTTTCCGAACTATCTGTTTAACATCGTTTCTACTGAAAACGATGGAGAAAGTAGTGGATAACTACATAAGAACAGAGATTCTGAAGGACAAACCACTTCATAAATGTCAGCATGCATACAGGGCGGGGCGTTCAACAGAAACCGCGCTGTATCAGCTAACTGAGGTCATTCAGAGTTCTCTGAGCAATAAAGAAATCGCAATGTGTGCCTTCCTGGACATATCTGGGGCTTTTGACAACACCACACATGTGTCAATCAGGGAGGCACTCACACGGCGAGGAGTGAACAAGACCGTTATCAAATGGATGTATGAGATGTTGAAGACGAGAATAGCTGAGGCCCAAGTAGGTGATCATACCACCTCTGTTAAAGCTACTCGTGGAACACCTCAAGGAGGAGTAATATCTCCCCTCCTATGGAGCTTAGTAGTAGACGAGTTACTACACAAACTCATGGAGCTTTGCTTCACATGTATAGGCTATGCCAACGACATAGTCCTAATAGTCCGAGGAAAATTCGCGAACACCCTATGCGAATTATTGCAGGAGGGCCTCAGAACTATTGAGCAATGGTGCTTGTCAGTGGGGCTTAGCATAAACCCATCCAAGACCACAATTATTCCATTTACTAGGAAAAGGAAACTTCCAGATATGAAACCTCTCACTTTGAGTGGAGATATAATAAGCTGGAAGGCTGAAGTCAAATATCTGGGATTAACACTAGATAGCAAGCTTCTGTGGAACAAGCATATTGAGGCTACTGCTAGCAAAGCAATAAGGGCCTTAATGGCGTGCAGAAATCTGACTGGTAAGACTTGGGAATGTAACCCAAAAATACTGCGATGGATGTACGTCATGATTGTAAGACCGATAATATCATATGGGTCAATAGCCTGGTATGGCAAGGCAAGTCAGAGCAATACGAGGAAAACCCTCGATAGAATACAAAGACTAGCCTGTGTCTGTATCACTGGAGCCATGAGAACTTGCCCGATCACGGCACTAGAGATCATCACAGATCTCACACCTCTCCATCTAGTGATAGATAGATTGGCCCATGAGGCCATTCTAAGACTATCTAGGGAAGGTTCAGACATTGTGGGAATTCGGATTCAGAGAGCTTGGTCCTCTCTGTCCAAACACATCCCATCAGCAAACCTTCACAGTGATGTAATGACAAAGAAAATTAGCATCGAGAGAACTTTCACCACGGTGCTAAGTAGCAGAGAAGATTGGGACAGGGGGCTCACAACCCAAGCTCTCAAAAAGAATACCATTAAATGGTACACTGATGGTTCTAAGACCACGACGGGGACAGGCGCTGGAGTGTTTGGGAATCGCACCAAATGCTCACTTGCGCTAGGCCGCTGCCCAAGCGTCTTTCAAGCAGAATTGCTTGCAATTGAGAGATGCGTGGAGGTGAACCTTGAAAGAAACTATCAGAAATGTGACATTGCAATACATTCTGATAGTCAAGCTGCAATTGAAGCACTGAACTCTCATACCATTGAGTCTAAAATGGTATGGGAGTGCCGAAGGAATCTCAATGAGCTAGGCAAGAACAACAGGGTCTACTTAGTCTGGGTTCCCGGCCACTCGGGAATCAAAGGCAACGAGGAGGCCAACACACTTGCCAGGAAAGGAGCACAAACTCCATTTACTGGCCCAGAACCCTTCTGTGGCACAGATAAAAGCACCTACAAGAAGGAGTTTCTGGAGAGGGAAAAAACCGTAAGAGAAACAATCTTGCGGGATACCCCTGGATTGGATCATTCCAAAAAGTTTCTAAAAAACTTTGATACTGCAAGATCCAAAAGGTATTTGGATCTCAGCAAGAACAAGCTACACCTACTCACTGGATTTCTTACAGGACACTTTCGCCTCAAGAAGCATCTAATGAGATTAGGTCTAGCAGAGGATGACGAGTGCAGATTCTGCGGGGAAGAGGAGGAAACTCCGGATCACCTGGTGACGGAATGCCTCGCCATCGCTAGCCAACGCAAACAGTGCCTTGGAATAGCAACCTGCAGTAGTGAGGAAGTATCCTCCTTGAAGCCAACCCAGATACTGGAGTTCATTAGAACTCTGGAACTGGAAGGCGAGTTGTAGATCGCGTATAGTCGAGTGCAACTTAGGTAAGGGGCACAATAGACCTTATGGTCGCAGTGCAATGTAACCCTCTCTTAAATATGAATCTAAATCTAATACTAATGAAAAGGTTATTCAAATTTCAATTCAATGAATTTTGAGAAATTTACCTTTCCGCTGGCTACAGGCCATCGGGATTTTTTATCAATGCAATATGTAGTTTACAGAGGTGAGAGCGGTATCTCTCACTTTTGCCTACAGAAGCATTATTTACAGAAAAATGTTGAATTTTGAAGGTCACCTAATGGTTTTTCCAGATTAATTTAAAAATATGACTTCAAATTAACGAGATATTGTATTTAATACAATCCTAGAATGACAAGTAATCATTTGAAAATGTTTACAACTCGTAAAAGGCTGTAATAACTATATTATCAATATATGTAAAACCAAATAGACGGATTTCACAATTTATTATTTTCAAGACTCTACGGTGTTGCTGGTGCTAAAATTTTACCTGCTTATAAATACATAAGTAATATAAATGTCGGATAAATACCCAAGTGAAACTAACAAATTAATTATGAACATGATTGTAAAATCATTTATTATTCAAAGAACATGCATACTTCGCCCTTATTCGAAAGTGGTACATTTTTAACGCATTAATAATATTTGTCAAACGTATACTCCAACTAAAAAGCAACAATAAAGTAGAAGTAGCAGTAGCAGAGAACAGAGAATTGCAATCCATATGGCACCAAGTATGCCGATAAAATTGATCACATTTAATACATCTATTAACTAAGAGATGGCAGAACGATCAGGAATCAGACGCTTACGTACGATGTGGTGGAGCCAGCTTCAATCTGCTGAAGTTGAGAAGGAGGAGTTGGATGGATTCAGGCAAAGATTAGAATAAATCTTTGCTATATTTCGGCTACAGGAATAAAGTTAAAATAGCTAGGAAGGTAGGGTAGCACTCGAAGTGGATAAAGTTGTAAGACTTTATAAAGCTATTCTTGAGCGCATTGGGTTGGACTTGGCAGAATATATATGATTTATTACTTTAAGAATGTAGATTACAACATGTTGACTTTCTTCTTGTTTCGATTAATATGATTGAGAGGACTATTTTCTTTTTAATAACAAGGATTACTTTAAATGAAAATAAATTATAAAATTCATAAAAGAAATGTCTCTTTACATTCTTATTGTGTGTTAATAAAACAAAAATAATAATTACTATGTCTTATCATAAAATGAATTCCGAGTCTATATAGGAGCAAATGGGATAATTGCCCAATTAATTTCAAGACAGTTTAACATTTGAAAAATGTTATGTATTATTATAATGATGCTTTATTCATATTTTTATTGTATATTCAATTAAATCGTTGAAATACAATTATAATATTTTAACATGGGACATGTAAATAGTAAGGGAGATACTCGCCAACCCATAGGCAAAGCTTATTAATTATTATTAATATTTGCCATATACCTAGGTATATTTCTTCTAACATTGCCTACTCGTGCATAAATTCTTTTGGTTTTTGCTTTTGGTTCTGATCACACGATATAGCTTTTTTATAATTAGATGCGCCCCGCTGTTGATAGATATCTAGGTACCAGGTGGCCCATTAATAAAGGACGCCGGCTATATCTCAGGATCCAGTCGGACGAACCAGGGGAAAATTTTTTGAGGTAAATCGGCCAAAAGAAAAAGCTGGAAAATATTTATAAGTTGCTAAGTCTACCGCTAGTGGGCGTAACTCACACCGCGAAATAAAAACTACTGTTTTATTCAAAATTATCCCAAGTTAACTTATATTGAATTTTTTATACTACTACTAAAAATAAGAAAACTTTATTGTATTAAACTTTTTTTCTCTATCTTGTCAAATAATGGTGGGGGGAGGGGCAAATGTTGGTTTGAAAAAAACTGGATAACTTTTTTTGGTATGACCTATTTTGAATAAATTTGTTTCATTATGAAGCTCTTTTTTGGGCGCTTCTACTGGAGTAATAACATTTGGAGATTGCTTATCTTCTGATTCGGTAGATGACAAAGTCGCAGATTTTTATGAATTTCTTGAAAATTTCAAATGCAATAGTATTTTTATTTTTCATTAGGAAGAAAGAGCGTGAAAAACTAAAGTTATTGGTGAAAACCGCAACTCGATATGATTGGTCCTTATAGACTTATTTAAAAATATATTTAAAACTTCATTTTTACATAACAAAATTAGAGAACACTCTGAGTATCAGTAATTTTTATTAAAGTTACCTATATTTTGTTTCTGTCATGTCAAGGCCTACCGAGAGTACTACTTATTATAATTTTCTTGTATAAAGTATTAGGTTGTTGTTACAGTTATTTGTGTTTAACTGTCATATAAGTTAAAGTAGGTTATATAAATTATTGGTAACTTCAATAAATATCACTGATACTCAGAGTTTTCTCTAATTTTGTTAGATAAAAATGAAGTTTTAAATATATTTTCAAATAAGTCTATAAGGAATAATCGTATCGATTTGAGGTTTTCACCAGTAACTGGATTTTTTCACGCTCTTTCTTCCTATTGAAAAATAAAAATATCTTTGCATTTGAAATTTTCGAGAAATTCATAAAAATCTACGACTTGGTCATAAAGCGCCATCTACCGACTCCGAAAATAAGCAGACTCAAAATGTTATTATTTCAGTAGAAGCGTAATGTTTATAGAAATGAGTGTAAGCAAATCGGGTCCGTTCGATATCGTCTGCTCTGAGTGATTCATTATGTTTCTTACGCTCAGCCGAAGCGCGTGATCGAGTTATGGTGATAAAGATTATTATTTTTCCTGTGTTATGGGCGTTATTGTTCCTTATTAGTTTACCTGTGTAGAGCAAAAAATGCCACGAAGCAACAAGAGAAGAAAAATCCAGGAATTCAAGGAAAAAGTTCGCAAGAAAATGCGAAAATTAGAATAATTCATGGAAAATTTCGAGGACAGTTCAAGTAAGTAGATAACACAAGTTAAAACAACTATTTGTTATAGAGAGCCAGACATTCTTTCGAGCACTTAACAATTTTAAAAGAAAAGTTTCTAGGGGAAATTACTAAAATATTTGTGGTATGTATGCGACAATCAAAGCAAACAACGGTGACTCGAGTATTTTATTTGTTTAGACTTTCATGTCGATTTTTCGAGCAAAACCACCACCTTTCGCCCGCATTTTCCTTTTATATTCGTTATAAAATTAAATTTGTTAAAGTAAGCTTAATATCTTACATTTAAAATCTGGGCACTGTGGATTTTAAAATTATTTTATTTAACTTTGAGAAGGAAATATTAGTAAGCCTAATACCTTACTCAATACCTTAAACAAGTAGGGTTGTGTAATATGAGTAATATCTGTTGACGACCCTATCCCCGGTGTCAGTGTAAGCTTAATACCTTCCAAAAAAAAAACAAAAATGATAAAAAAATAATAATTAAATAAAAATATTCTGTTACCATAAAAAGTCACATGGTGTTTAACAATAATACAAAAAATCTGCATAACAGCAGGTTTACGATTCTTCTACGATACATCAGGTTGAACGCTGACTACTTTGCAGGTAAGAGCAGCGATAGTGAATGTTCCTCAGAAGTGCCAGCTTCCCCTAGTCTTTCTTCTTCAGACGAAGGCGACGCAAGAAGCAGGGCAGATTCTGTAATTAATCCTGCTACCATGATCAATAATGAACAACAACAATCAACTAGCGACCGATTTGAGGCCCTTTTTGGGTTACCATCAATAAATAACCAAGAGGAAGGGGCAGAAATCACTAATCTTATTTATCATCTGGATTGGATAAAGAGGGCCGGAAAAAATTGATGGAACAATGGCTGGCCCCGAGCAACTGCAAATACCTAAAGGGCCCCGAGCTAAATGCCGAGGTAAAAGCACTACTAACAACAGTGGACGTCAAAAAAGACAAATTTTAGTTAAACCTACAAAACTAAATTGGAAAAGCCGTCACCGCACAAAGCACGGCATTAGCCAAAGTTCTCAAGATGAAAGATGCAATGGACCCGCTAGAATCACAGGCCCTAGTAGACTCAGGAAAATTGTTAACAGACGTAATGCGCGCAGGATCCTGGAACCGACGCCTTTAGAGGTAAAATAAGCTGGCTGTATAAAATTATTTTATAAAAATTGGGAACAAATAACCCAAGATAAAGAAATTTTAGAATGGGTTAGAGGCTACAAAATTTCCTTTATAAAACGCACACATTAAAAATATATACCAAAAAATAATAGTTCAACTGAATACGCCGAATATAATTAAAAAATATTAATAACTTGTAAAAAATTGGCGTGATTCAAAAAAGTTATCATTGTAATGGCGAATTCATTTCACCATATTTTTGAGGAAAAAACCTAACGGGAAATACCGATTTATCTTAAACTTAAAACACCTTAATACTTACCTTTCTTGTCCACATTTCAAGCTAGAAGATTTTAGATCAGTAAAAAACATCCTTTTCAAGAACTGCTATATGAGCAATATAGACCTCAAAGATGCTTATTTTTTAGTACCGATTAATAAAAGTAGTAGAAAATATCTAAAATTTCAATATCGACAACAACTCTACGAATTTATGGGCTTGCGATTTGGCTTATCCACTGCCCCCTTTGTATTCACCAAAATTTTTAAACCTATTATAACTTATCTAAGATCATTAGGCCTATCTTTCGTCATCTATTCAGACATGTTAATTTTAGGCAAAAACGAAAAAGAATGCACATATAACATAAATTTTACTTTGAAATTACAAAATTCCTTGGGATTTTTAGTTAGCGAAGAAAAAAGTACACTTATCCCATCACAGAATATAAAATTTTTAGGCTTCAACTACAACAGTTAACAAGTTAACTGAGGAATTCACCTGGTGGGGAGAAAATATACAAAACAGCAGAATTAGTTTGCAGGAACCAAATTATAGCTTAACAATTTATACAGACGCCAGCAAGTCGGGATGGGGAGCATCGTGCAACGGGGAAACGGTCCGTGGTTGGTGGAATGACAGTGAAACCAGTTTTCACCTTAATTATTTAGAGTTGCTAGCGGCTTTCAACGGATTAAAATCCTTTGCCAAAAACAAAAAACGTTCTCACATATTATTGCGAATAGACAACATAACGGCTTTATCATACATTAATCGAATAAAACTCCCTACATTAAAAAAAATCGCGCGACAAATATGGAACTGATGTGAACACCGAAAAATTTTAATTTTTGCATCATACGTAAACACAAAAAACAATGTAATAGCAGACGCAGCATCGCGCAATACAAACATAGAAACAGAATATTCGTTAAACGAAAAAGCCTTTTATCAAACAAAAAAGCATTTGGTCAGCCAGAAATCGACTTATTCGCATCCCATCGAAATAAAAAATGCCACCTATTTGTATCTTGGCACCCTGTTCCGGAAAGCTACGAAGTTGATGCATTTACATTAATTGGTCAAATATTTTTTTTACGCTTTTCCACCATTTCCACTATTACCGCGCCTATTAAAAAAATTAAATCCGAAAAAGCTAGAGGCATTGTAGTCTTTCCTATTTGGAAATCTCAGACTTGGTTCCCAATGATTAACGAACTCAGAATAACTGGAATACTCTTTTTTTATCCAAATAAACACTTACTATCATCCCCTTTCAGGGAGCCTCACAATCTATGGAGGACACTTACCCTGGGTGCCGCAGTCTTATGCGGTCATCATACCAACAAAAAGGGGTCCCAGAAGCAGCAAATGACGTCTTAATTTCATCCCTGTCTCAAAATACTATAAATCAGTACAATTCTAGTTATAAAAAATGGTGGATTCACTGTAAAGGAATAGAGGTAAATAGCTAAATAAAAGCACAAAGGTGTAGAGCATCTATCATTATTATATATTATATATATTATACTCTTTCATTTATGAAATATAGATATCTTCATTTACACATATCCTTACGTTAAACGTAATTAGGCTCTCAATACCTAGGTGGCGCGAAGTGTGTCCCGCTGGTAGATCTGGTCTGGTAAATTCCGACTATCTTCCAGTTGCTTTTGTCTAGTTGGATACAGCTTCCACTTATGTGGCGCTGATGAAAGCTAACAAGCTTGAAATCACGTGATCCGCTTCTAGTGGTGGTTGTGTCCAACTAAATAAAAGCACAAAGGTGTAGAGCATCTATCATTATTATATATTATATATATTATACTCTTTCATTTATGAAATATAGATATCTTCATTTACACATATCCTTACGTTAAACGTAATTAGGCTCTCAATACCTAGGTGGCGCGAAGTGTGTCCCGCTGGTAGATCTGGTCTGGTAAATTCCGACTATCTTCCAGTTGCTTTTGTCTAGTTGGATACAGCTTCCACTTATGTGGCGCTGATGAAAGCTAACAAGCTTGAAATCACGTGATCCGCTTCTAGTGGTGGTTGTGTCCAACTAAATAAAAGCACAAAGGTGTAGAGCATCTATCATTATTATATATTATACTCTTTCATTTATGAAATATAGATATCTTTATATATATATATATATATATATATATATATATATATATATATATATTTATTTATTTATTTATTTACCAGTACATACATTACAATACAATGAAAGTAATCCGCAGAGGGTTGTGACTCCCTGTGAGCAGGCTGGTTAAAAATTAATATTAAACTAAATTAAAATTAAAACTAAAGAAATTAATTGTAATTTGATTCTTTAACTAATATATTATTTAATGTATATGTATATATGACATTTCCTTTTTTATATTGTTTATATAGATATACCTAAAGAATAGACTACAACTCATTTAAATATTTTGTCGAACCCAATTTTTTATTTTAAATTTAACTTTATTTTTACAATTTAAAGACTTCAGCTCATTTGGCAGTGCACTGAAGGTTGATAATGCCTTAATGAAGCTATTTTGCTACTTATATCTTTTTTTCTCTTTGGAAGGGGAATACTTTTATGCCTAGTACA
Source organism: Crioceris asparagi (assembly GCA_958507055.1). Classification (NCBI taxonomy): domain Eukaryota; kingdom Metazoa; phylum Arthropoda; class Insecta; order Coleoptera; family Chrysomelidae; genus Crioceris; species Crioceris asparagi. Next base: position 72,077,566 of record OY293827.1, on the reverse strand, counting down.
ACTTAAAGAATAATTAAATTGATTCATTAGTGAACTAGTAGATTCTAGAGTAAAGAGTTGTTCAATGTTGAGAGGGTAACAGGTATTGTTCAAAGATGAGTTGCAAATAATTTTCAAAATTCTATTTTGTATTCTCTGTAAAATATTCAAAGTAGACTGGTACGCTCCACCCCATGCTATTATTCCGTAGCTAACAATGCTTTGAAATAAAGAGTAATAGAGTATTTTAAGTGTATCAAATTGCATGTACTTGGAGATCTTACGAAAAATAAAGACAAGGTATTTAGTTCTATTTACTAAGTATTCGATGTGTTTATTCCATTCCATGTTGAACTCAAACACTACACCCAAGTATTTACAGCTCTCAACTCTTGTTAACAATTCATCCTTAATTTTTATAAAAATATTTTCAGGCACACTATTACTATAGGCACCAAAATTCATAAGAACTGTTTTATTTATATTTAAAGATAGTTTATTAACTGCCAACCATTGGCTGATCTTATCTAAGTAACTGTGCATTTTATCTTCTACATTGGTCCATGTTTTTTCAATTGAGATTACAGCTGTATCATCAGCAAAGGAAACTAACGTCTCTTCGGGCATACTTTTCAATAGTTCATTGACATAAATAAGGAAAAATAAAGGCCCAAAGATAGTACCTTGTGGCACCCCTGTTTTGATTTTACAATAATTACTTACTACATCATTTAGTTTTACTCTCTGCTCTCTGTTATTCAAATAGCTTACTATGAGCATATGAGCTTTACCTCTTATCCCATAGTTATATAGTTTGTCCAATAGCAGCTCATGGTTGACAGTATCAAAAGCCTTTGCCAGGTCCAAGAAAGTTACAACGACATGTTCATCATTATCAACTGCATTATAAATAAGATTTGTTATAGCATTTAGTGCATGGTTGGTACCAAGGCTCGTTTGAAAACCAAATTGTCTGTTAGATATGATTTTGTGTTTGGTGAAAAAATCTGAAAGTCTATAGTGAATAACTTTTTCAAAAATCTTAGCTACGTTGGAGATCAGGGATATGGGTCTGTAGTTAGATGGAGTATATTTGTTTTCAGCTTTGTGTATAGGTTTAATTTCTCCTTTTTTTCAACGAGTCCGGCCAAACCGATGTTTCAATGCATAGATTGATTACATGTGTAATAGGTTCAGTTATAAAATCTATTAATGATATAAGCGTTTTTGCATCTATGGCGTCAACAGCTCCATACTTTAATTTCAATTGTTTTATGATTTTGCGTATTTCGAGTTCGTTTGTTGGGTGTAGGAATATTGTATAAGGATTTTCAGGTGGACTTTTGTAAGATTCATTTGATGGTAGGATTATTTGTTCGCTTAGTTTAGATCCAATATTACAGAAAAAGTTGTTCATTGTATCCGCTATTAGTATGGGTTTGTAGATTTTTTGATCCGACTCATTTTTTATGTATTTTATATTATCATCTTTCTTAGTCCTATTAGAAAGTTTTTGATTTACTATAGACCATAATTTTTTTTGGTCACCTGAGGCTTTTTCAATTGCTTTTTTCTCGTGTATAATTTTTGCTTGTTTTATTACTTTATCAAGAATTTTAATATATCTTTTGTATTCCGACTTCAGCAATTCATTCTTTGGATCAAGTTTCCAAATAATATAGAGTACTTTTCTTCTGCATGATATAATTATTGATGGCGTAATCTATTTACTTCTTGATATTTGATTACTTTTATTTGCATTCAGTTTACTAGATATGGTTGCTTTTCTTATGCATGATAATATATTATTTATAAGAATGTCAGTAGCTTCATTAGGGTTTTGCAGAGATAGAATAATGTTTCAGTTAGTATTTTTTGCTGTTCTCATTAATTTATTATAATTAATATGCTGGGGTGCTTCTTTTGGCTTTGAATATTTAATTTTTTCAACGCTTACAAATAGAGGGTAATGATCATTGAAAAGGTTTTCATACTTGAAAGCTTGAGTTTTAATAAATTTACTTTTAACAAAAATATTATCTATGCAAGTGCCTTTATTCAAGTCAGTTTGTGAAGGTCTAGTGATTGTCTGGAAACCTGGAGGTTATTTAAATGCTCCAAGCCTATTGAATCTAGCTTTAAAATATCTATATTGAAATCTCCTACTAATAAATGATCTTCTTTTTCACTTCTAAATATTTTTTTAAATATAAAATAAACTCCGCTTTTGGCAAATCATGAGCTCTGTAAAGGGCCGAAATCTCTAAATTAATATTATTTGACAAATGATAATTACATTTATTATAGTTTTTCTACTTGAACAATTTCAGCTTTCTCATCAACATTCTCTTTATTATAAATCACCACACCATCGGTGATATTTATTTTACTTTGATTATAAAAAAATTTATATCCAGGTAGTGAGTAAAACTCAAATTTTTCTAGGACCCGAGTCTCCGTGCATATTATAACAGTGGGAAACTGATAAAGGCTCTCAATAAATAACTGTAGTTTTTCATAATTAGCACTTAGACTTCTTATATTCACTGATAAAATAAAATCTCTATTTCCACCAATATATTTATTCAGAGCATTGATGTTGGAAAATATTTTTTCTTTACTTAAAAACTTTTCATCAATAATTAGAGAGTTACAAGCCATTATTATTCTTAATTTTATTATTTTGATCCGATGCACGATCTTCTTTATTGTTCTTAGGACTTGGTAAGATTCCACTTTTCTTGGCAAGGACGGGTTTACAAGGATAATCCGTATAGCTGATTCTCTTTTTTAGAATTCTTCTCAAATATTCACATTCTTCAACATTCACAACAGTATGGTTCACATTAAACTCAGTTTTATATTTGTTATTGTTAGAAATGCAATTGGTGCATTTTTTTATGTCTAATTTATTGCACTCACTCGTTGGATGATTTCCTGCGCACCTGAGACAGCTCACCAGATTAGTGCACTTTTTTCCACTGTGGCCAATTCGACCACATTTAAAACATGGATTGATATTAAAATCATCAATTATTTGATAAGACTGATGACCAATATACACTCTTCTAGAATTATTACTGATCATTTGATACAACTCCTTAGACAAGTCTAGTATAACGTTAAGTTTGCTTTTAGGGTTTTTGTAACAATGAATTACTTAGCATTTGTCATTCGCCAATTTAAAGTTCCTGTCATTAATATCATTTTCAAGTGTCGATTTGTTGAAATTATAGCTATCTATATTTAGTATAAGGACTCTATGATTTTTCAATGATTCAGTAAAAACCTCATAGTCATCTCATCCTCACTATTTTTGCACATAATGAAAACATTCCCAGTTTTACTCTTGTTTACGTTTTTATCTAGTTCTTCAATGCATTTGAATACTCGTTGGCGTAGATCTTGTTTTCAGTGTACTGGTGTCATGTATACTTTTGTCTTCAAATGACCCCACAATGCCGCGGACCCAAACGTCTGAACAAGCGATCTTCGAACATTTTTATCAACTCCATTGTTACTTCCCCAGTGCAATGAGCCGGTGCTCCATCCAGCTGAAAACAACTGCTACGATACTCTTCCAATGACAGATTGTCCAAGAAGTCGTTCACAACTGATCGTAAATAAGAAAACTTATTCGGTGATCCTTTATAAGGCAAAATACGTTGAAACAAAAATTCTCCTGAAATCCCATTTCCTTGCTCCCTTCCTAGGGGGACATTTTTTTGCATAATTAAGCTTGGTGTAACTTTCATCCCCCACCACCTAGGTCATCACCCTCCATTTTTTTAAATGGAACACCCAATAATTTTTTGCGATTTTGGATTCTCCTCATCAGATTTCAAAAATGTATAATACTTAGGGTCCAAATTAAATAGTCTATGAGCTAAAGATGAGTTTTAAAATGGATGTTTCACAATAGGGTGCGTTGAAATCAAATTACGAATAGTTAATTACTGTATTGACTAAAGTCACTATATCTCTCAAAGTACCGCAATTGGTAAGCACCATGTACTAGAGAGAGAGGACAAAGTTTGCCCCCAAAATTTAAGGCAGAGGCAACTATTTTGAGGATTCTTATTCTTCTACCCGCCACTTTTTGCCCCCAATATGGCGGCTTAATTGCGGTACTTTGAGAGATACAGCCACTTTACTATTGACAGTTAACTGAATTAGTTTGACATTTTTGTTTTGTTTATAAGGCGAAATTAGTGACTGTTCTACTTTCAACTAATAACTCTCGCTGTTGCAATAATTAGTTACTAAAATGGTGTACAGTATACAAGAAAGAGTTGAAATAATTGTAAGTCTATACTATAAAAATGATAATTCTGCAAGAGCTGTAGCTAGGCGTTTTAACACTACTCAACCCGAAAAAAACGCAACACAAGTACGTAATTGATTTGATGCGCAAATTTATGGACATAGGATCAGTGGCCAACAAAACACACAAATCAGAGAGAATGGTTAACAACGAAGCAATGGAAGTGACCGTTCTAGGACAAATCGCACGAGGAGACCAGCAATCGCTGTCACAAATGTCGGAGGAAATAGGTGTTCCACGTTCTAGTGTTTCTCGAATTTTACATAAACACAAATTCAATTATTACAAAATTAAATTAGTACAAGAATTGCATGAGGATGACTTTGACCATCGTCTTCAGTTTTGTGAGTTGAGTGAAAGACTTATTGAAAATCTAGATATACCTAGTCTCTAATATTTGCTTTTCCGATGAAGTTACATTTTTCCTAAATGGTTTAGTGAACAGACACAACACCAGATATTGGGCCGAGAGTGACCCACATATTATCCGTGAATTTCGCACTGAAACACCTCAGTCGTTGAACGTTTGGTGTGGGATTCTGGGTAATCACATTGTTGGACCATTCTTCCTTCATCGGATTTTAAATGGCGAGTCTTATCTAGAATTACTCACAGAAGCAGTTGATCCAGAAATAACTCGAATAGTAGAACAAGACGGTACTCTATCAGAAGATTTACTTGTGTTTCAACAAGATGGAGCACCTCCACATTATGCTTTATCTGTAAGGCAGTTTTTGGATCAAGTCTTTCCCGGTCTCTGCATAGGAAGAAGAGGCCCGATGATGGAGTAGGTCACCCGATCTAACCCCGTTAGATTTTTCTTGCGGGGGTATATCAAAACAAAAGTTTATGCCACCCAACCAGATTCGAAAGATGATTTGGGAAAAGAATTATTCAGGAATCTAGAAAATTAACTCCAGACGTGATGCGCGATGTTAGAGAGGGATTTGAAAGGAGACTTTATCACTGCATGGAGTTCGCTGGAGGTCAGTTTGAATACCTAACTAATAAAATACTCTTTGAAACTAAACCTAACCTTTGTAATGGAACTGTAGCTCATAGACTATTTAATTTGGACCCTAAGTATTTTACATTTTTGAGATATGTTTGATCAGTGGAACTCAAAATTGCAAAAAAATATTGGGTGTTCTATTTAAAAAAAATGGAGGGGGATGACCTAGGTGGTGGGGGATGATAGTTACACCAAGTATAAATATGCAAAAAAATGCCCCCCTAGAAATGTTAATCGACGTGTTCTTGCGTTTTTCGTGAGAATTTATAGAATTTATTTATCAAAAGTTATTTAGGGTGAATACTTTTCATTGAAACGCAATATATATATATATATATATATATATATATATATATATATATATATATATATATATATTGATATTGATTTTGTATTCTCGACTGGTCTTGTAATAAATAAAAAGATGTTCTTGGGGAAGCAGTCATATATTCAATAAAATTCTTTGATTGAAGCCGAGCTTTCGAGAATGTTTATTCTCTTCTTCTGGGCAAAAATCGTGAATTTAAAATAAATTAACCAAAAACAGGAAATATTCCATAGCCATCATCAATTACAAAGTCGGTTGGCAGTTTGAAAAGATCTTGTTGAACCTCAACTATCACACCAAGTCTGACCTTCTTCCGATCCGTTGCCGTAAGGCCTCGACGTCGTTGGGGATTATAGAGCCAAACCAGGTCTCCCACGTTGAATACTCCATCAGCTTATCGAGTATTGTAGTGGTGTTTCTTTCGATCCCTGGAAAGCTGGATGTTCTGTCTTGGTAACTCTTGGACTTTATTCATTCTGGCTCTTGATTGCTCGACGTATCCTTCTCCTGCGACACTATCCTCTGTAGGTCTGCGGTCGAATTCCAGGTCAAAGGGTAGGCGTAACTCACGCCCCAGCATTAAATAAGCAGGAGTCTGACCAATGGTCTTACTCACAACCGCTTGATAGGCCATCAGGAACAAATAGATGTACTTATCCCAATCCCTTTGATGTTTTGAGACAACTTGGTACTTGGCCATAGTTTGGTTCATCCTCTCTACCATTCCATCCGATTGAGGATGCAAAAGGGTCGTTCTGGTATTGTTCGCACTTATTAGCCTGCACACATCTTGGAACAGGGCTGACTCGAAGTTTCTTCCTTGGTCAGAATGGATTTCAAGAGAAACGCCAAAACGTGAAAATAATTCTTTCACCAACACCACGGCGTCGGTCGATGCTTCTTGGTTAGGGATTGCGCACGCCTCTGTCCATTTTGTGATGTAATCCATGGCTACCAGGATATACTTATTCCCATAGCCCATTTCAGGAAATGGCCCAGCAATGTCTACAGCAACTGGCTCCATGGGACTCCAAACATCATACTGCCTCATAGGTGACTGCTTTCAGTCAAGTAGTCCATTGCTGGCTGCACACACTTCACATTTCCGTCACCAGCGTCTCACATCTTCTTTGCAATTCAAACAATAGAATCGCTCTCGAACCTTCTGTGGAGTCTTGGTGATTCCAAAATGCCCACCCGAGGCTCCATCATTTGCTGACGTAGTACCTACGATACTTTGCTTCTTGGCACAACTAATGGTAATCTAGATTCAGTGCCATCTTCAGACTCAAGGAATCTATACCGCAGAATATCTCTTAACCCAAGACAGTCCCATTGGCTCCAATATGCTTTCACTTCCGGGCTTTGTAAACTTATATCCTGCCAAGACGGCCTCTCCTCCTCTTGTGCCAGTTTTATTTGTTCGGGTTGCCATTCCTCATTTTCTAAGGTTGTTCGTCGTATAGGGCAAAGCTTGTCCTCCATCTTCGAACAGTGGGTGCAGCTATAGTTGCACGGTCTCCTGGATAGGGCATCTGCGTTCCCATGAATTTTCCCTAACCTGTCCTTCAGGATTACGGAATTGCAGGAGCCACTGCAACGCTGCATAGTCAGTTCTAACTAGAAAGCGGCGACCACACAAATACGTATGAAAGTGTTCGCATGCTTTCACTACTCCCAACAGTTCCCTTTTAGTAACGCAATAATTTCTCTCTGATTTCGACAAAACTTTGTTGAAGTAGGCAATCAATTTCTCCCGCCCGTCTTGAATCTCAGAGAGGACAGCACCAATAGCTGTATTACTGGTATCTGTGTGCGCTGATAAGAGCTTTTTTCATTTATTCGAAAGCTCTCTGACACTCGTCATTCCAGGAATATACTTTGCCTTCTTCTGTTAATTTAGTTAAAGGCTTAGCGATGTTGGCAAAATATTTCACGAACCGTCGGTAGTAGGTACTCAAGCCCAGAAAACTTCCGATCTCATGCTTGTTCTTGGGAATAGGCCATTCCTTAATCTGTTATCTTTTCTGCCTCGACACCCTTGCTCAACTTGATGGGGCTCTGATTTAGATTTATTACTGAGAGGAACGACATATCCGTCTCGAACAAGAGCTTTAGCTGCCAGAAATTCCTTGTTATTTATTTCTTCTACCAGTCTCAGACTTCCAGGCTTGCAATATCCGTCCAGTTTGGTCATCAATATTTTTTAACTATAGCCGGGTATCATTACATCACTAGTCGTTATCAATCGGATAACATCTTCATTATCCTCGTGAAAGGGCAGTTCTTCATTGCCGATCTTCAAGACACCATTTTTAACATCCAACACTGCCCCAAGTTTCTTCAAAAGGTCCATTTCCAAAATAAACTGATTAGATATGGCAGCGAATAAAACTCTGTGCTTGATGGTAATCTTGTCAATGTTGATGGTCATGCTTGCTTCATTATCATTATTGTCTCCCCACGCTGTTCTGAGTTGGATCTTTGTTGGTAATATCCGAGAATGATCTTTCATGAGCTCTGGCCTTGCTATTGTTCTTGTTGCACCGGTGTCTATTAGGAGTATTCTGTCTTCTCCATTGATTCGCCAAACGATGTATAAATTTAAGGTTCCACCAGAAGATGACACGTTGACCGCATTTACTGGAGCACTATTTCTGCAGGTTTACGATTGCCCCCTCATCTCGATCCATTCTTGTTTTCCGACTTTGCCATCTTCTTCTCACAACTGCGGCGTACGTGTCCTAGCTCAGCACAGTTCCAACACCTTGGCTCTCACTTCTTTGATTGCGCTCCCGTAACTAGCTTCCTTATCATGTCTAACATGGACTCTCTATTGGTTTGGTCACTCGATTTCTCTTACACGGTGCCCTCGGGAAGTTTGGCTAGCGGCTTTATGCTCCAAAGCAATAGCTAGTGCTTCATCTAGTAATTTTGGTCTGGCCAGCTTCAACGCCTTCTGCAGCTCGCTCTCTCTCAATCCATATACAAATGTGTCCACCGCAATTTCATCTAGGAAGCTATCGGCAGCTCTAGGATATGCTAGTCGCACAATACGAGCTACTTCTCCCTCAAATTCTTACAGACTCTCATTTGCACGTTGCACCTGAGATCTTAATTGTGCTTTGTATACTTGCTGAAGATGACTGTCTCCATACCGATTATCCATTTAAGAAAGCAAGACATGGTTTGCCTGGTCAGCCGTAATAAACCTTAGTCTACTGCATCACCTCGTAAAGCAGCAGTTAAGGAAACAGTTTTCTGTTCTTCGGTCCACTGGTTAGCCATTGCTACTGCTTTAAATTGCTTACGACAGTTTGACCAGGAGCACTTTCCATCAAAGTTTGGCAGCTTAACTCTCATACTACATGCTGCGAAGTCCCCTATTTCTTCGCCTTTGAGTATCTGGCTCGCATTTTCGTCTTTTTCTAACCTGCAGATACCATTCTGAACTGCCATTTCCAATGTCTTGAATTTTTGTTGCAGAAGCTCCATGTTCTTCTCTCTCATGAAAAATTTTTCGTCAACTGTTCTTAAAATTTCTTCAAACCTCGCATCACTTTTTCTGGAAACCTCTTTCATTTAATCTTGAAGAGCTCTAGAAACTTCTTCAAACTTTTTCGAAACTTCATCGAATTTCACCCCAAATGTCCTGGTTACTATCCTCGAATTTTTCATTATAATTTCTAGAAATGTTTTCAAACTTCCTCGAGACTTCATGGAATGGTTCATTATTATTTCTTACTTCTTTCAGTAACAGTCAGTATCTTCTCCATACTCTATCAAAGTGTCCCTTAACCGTTTCTGGAGGGTCGTTTTATTACCGGAATCATCACAATTCCGCTCCTCCAACTGTTCTTTGAGTTGTTTCACGGTTTAATTGTCTTTATTAACAAAGTCAATTACTTAGTCAATACAGTTTTCAAAGTCTTCAACATCAAAACGAGCAAAATTCTTCACACTTACTCGAGAACGAGCAAAAATCTTCAGATTCATACAAAAACAAGAGTCTTCACACTAACTCAAAAACGAACAAAAAGTCTCTATACCAACACGAAAACGAAAACTTAAATCTAACAAAAAGTCTCGAAAACACTGAAATCTGCACGAAACCGCAGTCTTTTAAAGTCTGTTCAATTTTACAGTCACTCACTGATTCCACACTGACACCAATGCAACGGGAATTAAAATAAAACTGGGTTCGATTTATTTTCACTTATTTATTTACAATAATAATAACAAAACTATATAAACATTTATATTCAAAGCACTACTAACTACTTAGCGCTATATTTATATTCAGTGTTCTCTGCAAGCTCAACCGACTAACTGTCTCTTCTGTGATTGACGTGGGTATTATGTATCTAACCTGAAAGTCTCGATTTTTCGAGTTGATACCAGTCTTCAAATATATTCCTTCGAGAGTAATCCAGTTCAGTATATTTTCCATTCTTCTGGAGTTCCAGGATGTTCTTCCCGATATTCGTGTGTGTGTGTGTGTGTGTAGGTGTATTTTATTATTCGAGTGAGCTTTCACGTTACAATACTAAAAATAAAACATCTGGTTTTACCCCATATGAACTGAGTTTTGGTCATATGTCTGATAGACCACCCGAAACTTTGTATAATGAAAAAGCCGTTATTAATAAATGCATACATAATTTGAACAACAAAATGCAACATTATTATAGAATTGCACGAGCCAAAACATTCAAAATGAACAAACAAAAATTTAATTTGATAAAAATATTTCAGGAATTTTTCCAGAATTAAAGTAGGAGATAAAGTCTACCTTAAAGAAACCCAAATTAAGCATAAAAGTAAAAACTTTTCTAATGGTCCTTTTGAAATTGTGCAATTACTTAATAGTTCTGCATTAAACTAATCAAAGATCAAAAATTAATTTTGATAGAGTAATTTGTTTGGTTTCAGATTCTTCGAGCTGATAAATATTATAACGGTACACTCCTACTCCTATTAATAACAGCGTGGGAATCTGACGGATTAAAAATGGCTACTTTCGGGCCAAATTAAGAATGCAATGGAGAATAATGATAAAGTATTCATAAGAATTTTAGATACTTAAGAAGATCCGTCTAAATGGTTTTTAGCTTGTAAATCAGAAGTTCAAACACACATAATAAACACAAATGTCGAATTCAATAGGTCAAAAATATAAATAAATCATAGGAGAAACTAAACCATAAAACACCAGGTTAAATCGAGGTATATTTAATGAAATCGGAACAGTTTCGAAAACTATTGCTGGTAATTTAGATGGATCAGATGGAGAATATTTTAATGATTGTAATAACAAATTATCTTACGATGAATTTGAGTTGAAAATCTTTTTAAAAAGCAAATCTAATAAATACAATTCTTTGTATTATGCAAAGTTTTCGAGAATGTTTATTCTTTTCGTCAGAGCAAACTGAAAATCGTTATAAATTATCTTAACCACAATAAATTAATAAATAAGCTATTTTCATTCATGAACTTATCCATCCATCAATTAGAAATGTCACTAGTTATTTGTAAATGTCATGGTAACGAAATATCTAGAGTTGAATGTGTACCAGAAAAAGAGGCCATCGAAAAAGAAAAACAAGCAGACCTGAACAAACGAGATGTTTCCTCGAACTTCCCTTATGTATGGAAATTCCTAATACAAAATCGGCAACCAATTCCAGTTCCCAGAAATGAAACTACCTGGACATCATTAAAAAACAATCAATTACCTTTGTTTCATCTGAAGCAGAAGGGGATGAAAATATAGCCATGGAATTGAATATAAGAGAATGGAATAGGTAGAAGGACCAACAATGTTAAATAGACATTACAAAAAAGAATAGTTTAAGCAAAGACGATTCCATTGCTGGGTAGCTTTTTCTATTCCTATAGGATATTATTTCTCTTTGTATATTTTCCTATAGCAGATTTTTTTGTTTATAGTAGTAAAAGTTGTATTTTAATTGCATATTTCAGTAAAATAGGAAACAAATAATTGCATAACTGAGTTGAATACTTCAAATTCATTATGCCTTCCTGAAAACGATCTCACCTATTGTTGGCTTCTGCTGATGCCGAGCATGATTAAGCAGATTAACAGAAAGTCAAGTGGAGCGAGAAGAGTGTCAGGCATCGCAGCGTTCTAAAAGTGCTGCGTCTCGGAATCAAGAGACTTCTCTCGCACATGAATCGCTTCGTAATGCTAATAAACGCCGTAATGCAGCATCAAGTTCTATAGAGAGTGGAGAACAACGTGAAAGTCAATTCAGTACAGACCGGTCTCGCCACGCTGGAGACCGATTGCGGAAAATCGGGAAAAACGTGTGAGTCGATTAAGCTTTATCATAGGCGCGGCGCCACAAGATCTCACATTCTGTAGAAACGCATGAGGAACAAATGTTGCATTTATAGGCTACTCGCAGTCGATACTATGATAGACGGCAAATTACTGCTCATCACCAGGAACAAGAAAGGAATCGTGAGCAAGAATTGGGGCAAACTCAATCCAGTCAGATCCGATTGGTGTAGTTAGAAGAAGACCGGCTGCGTCCTGTCGTTCTTAGGCTGCCTGTTAGCGATGATGTTGCTTTGATGGCATTTAATCCCAAAGAGATGCCGTGGGTAGAAAAAGAAAAAAGTTGATTTTCATATGATCCAATATTAAAATATGCCGATTATACTCATCTTGGCCCAATTAATGAAAAACCCGCACTGCCGTGCCTTAAAATGGCATGGGAAACCCTAAAGAATGTGTTCTTCATCTGGCAAAGTTTATTTAGAGAGAACACAAGAACCCCCGGAACCGTTGAAAGGATTGTTGAGTGAAGAACATCCGCAATCTTAACACTTTTTATATACGGGCCTATAACAGCGCATACCAGGTGACTTCATTTGGAGCCAATCAGATCACTGAGGGGGCATTTGTGCCTATTTTCAAGATATAAGTTCAAGTGTACCATGTCTTGGCTCCTTAATACCGACAACTATATCTTGTAGCTTAATATCAAGATCAGGCAATTGTTAGGCAGCAACATATCCCTAATTTAAACTCAAGTTTGGTATACAGTTTGCAAAATATGCTTCATAGTGTGAACCCGTACGTCAACAGCTTTAGAGCGGCACTTCAGTCTATTCCAAATGATGAGCACAATAATTAAAAATTTGTAATTAATGCTAATAAAAGTCCAATCGGAGCTTATTAAGGTTTTTATAATGCACCAACCACAAATGAATTCGCTGTACTGTTAGTCGACCAGGAATCTGACCGAAGGGACATTGTGCTACGTACTCATGATAATCGACTTCAGAGAATTCGTTGCAGAATCCGTTAATGTTTTATAGAGGTGAATACGGTTACAATTTTGCAGTATATAATGTTGATCCTAGCACGGTGCTCCGAATTTAAATAAAAAAAACTTCTGCAATGCAGTTCTACAGTTTCTTAATCCAACTACGCGAGTACGAACATATCTACATACACCGCTTTTGGGGTCTGTTTGCTTAATTCTTAGTGGATATATATGCAAAAATTGACAATAACTATAAATTAAAAAACCAGTTCAAAATGGCTCGAAATAGAGAACAATTTGCCTGCTGGCCAGACTCCCTCGACAGACATGACTTGATTTCTCAAATATTTCATTTAAAACAAAAACACTCGCAGTACCACACTCTTGGCATATTTCAGTCTGTGTCAAGAAGACAGTTTTCTACGAACGCTCCTTTACAATGAAGTATCGTCGTACTACACACAGTCCATGGAGCTACTTTATACACATATTTGGAGACTATTAATGGCGTTGAACATTCCACCTTTCATGGAGCTTGCAGAGCGCTGCTTCTGCTAGATGATGACCGAAGTTCCAGTGCAGCTATGAGAAAAATATCAGTGGCATCTATAAGAAGACATTCTTTTCGCAGCTAGAGGCACTGATGGAGATAGTGTGGTAGAATCAAATGAGCGTCGTATTAATCATTGCCTTTGCTCACTTCAAGACATTGTTATTTCAATGAGTGGCATTCCTTTGATTCTTAATGGTCTTCTAGAGCCACAAGAAACCACTGAAGATCGGCGAGTTTGTCGAGAAACTGTGAACAATAATATTGGGACTCTTAACGATAAGCAAAAGTGTATATATGACAAAATACTAGGAACTGTCAATCAAAAGAACGGTGAAATATTTTTCCTGGATGCCCCTGGTGGTACAGGCAAAACCTTTTTGAATCGTCTACTACTAGCTGAAGTGAGAAGACAAGGGAAGAGAGTACTAGCTGTCGCCTCTTCGGGAATTTCTGCCACTTTACTCCCTGGAGGTAAAACAGCCAACACTATGTTTAAGATACCCGTGGACCTCGATATAAATGAAACCCCAGTTTGTGCCGTATAGCGAAATGGGACGAGTGTACGATGGCGCATAAGAAGTTCGTAGAAGCAGTCAATCGAACTCTGCAAGATATCCTTACATCATGAGAAAGGTTACTGTTTTATTTTGTGATTATTTCCGTCAGACTCTACCTGTTGTAAGCCGAGGAACTAGAGCTGATGAGTTGAGCGCATGTCTCAAACGCTCCGTGCTCTGGCCTCGGGTGCAGAAATTGTGTCTGACACGAAATATGAAGGCTCACATAGGTAGCAACCCTAACGCGCAAAAAAAAATCGGATATTCTGTTAAAAATTGGCGAAGCTTCATTGCCCGGACCGAATGGGTTAGTAACTTTACCGTTTATGGAGATGTACTCAAGTAACCGGTCATGACAATTCTTAGCACTGTGAACGAGCAATACTTACGATCAAAAATGATCAAGCAGCTGCCATAAATCACAGTATTTTGAAAAAAGTTGAAGAAGATCAGGTGGTATACCGGTCCATGTACATAGTTCTAGACCGAACCGATGCTACCACTTATCCGATAGAGTTTCTTAACTCCCTTTCTGTACACGGACTCCCAGCGCACAACATCTTTCTGAAAGTGGGTATTCCGATTATGTTGTTTCGGAATCTAACCCCTCCAAAGCTATGCAATGGAACCCGCCCTAAAGTGATATCGCTTCGAAACAATATTGTAGAAGCGGAAATTCTGACGGGCTGTAGCGCTGGTGAAGGAGTTTTCATATCACGCATACCCCTCGTTCCCAACAATTTCCCATCTCAATTTAAGCGCGTGCAGTTTCCCGTGAGCGTATATTTCGCTATGACCATTAACAAGTCGCAAGGTCTGACACTTCGAGTCACTGGTGTCGATCTCAGGATGAACTGTTTCTCATACGGACAACTCCACGTTGCTTGCTCACGGGTCACTATCTCGGCTAATTTGTTGATAATGGCTCCTATGAGTAGAACATCAAATGTTGTATATAAAGAAGTTCTTTAGTTTTTGTTGTTTCATTTTGCATAAGAATAAACACTGTTTACCTACCCGTTTAAAGTCCATTTTATTGGTATTAACTTCTCAACTGCCTCTGCAAAAATAAAAATATAGATAGTTGATTCTAAATTCCACGCTACTATGTTGGTTATGTATATTACAATTGCTTTTGCATTTTCATTATCTTCTAGTGCATTTTATATTCTTTGTGGTTGTGGCCTTTTATGAAAAGACAACAATAATAGGAGAACGATCCACGTCTTCGGTTTCAATGGTAAATTGAATATATGAGTCATAGCTATTAATTGTGAATAAAATCTCATTAATACCATCATTTGGCAAAGCCAGTATTAGATCATCTACATATTTTTTTATAAAAAAATGGTCTGAAGGGTAGAACCGATAAAACAATGTATAACAAATGTTCCATAACATAGGCTGCCAAAATGAGAGAAACACATGCACCCATAGGATTGCCAAATTACAATGGAGTTTTATGTTTGGCCATTTATAATTTAATGCTCATAGTACTGAATCCAAATTTACCTTACTGAATCAAGAAATCTCATTCAAACTAGCAATTATGTAACCCGGTGGTAGCTGCATTTTATTAGAAAAAAGTTATAATTGATAAAAAGTTTTGCATAGTCCAAAATCTCAACAGCAACCATCAGATATTATTTTTTTTAATCCGTATACGAGGCGAGTCGAAATATATGAATTCTGCTAAACTTTTATAATCATGAAAACTTCCGATATTTTCAAAAATTAAGGTACTTTACTCTAGAGCAAAATTCATATTTTTCGACTCACCTCGTATACGGATTGAAAAAATTGATAGTTTTGGACTATGCAAAACTTTTTATCAAAAATAAGTTTTTTTCATAAAACCAATAATAAAAACGCTTTCCATATGGTTCCAACTTAATTGGACACAGTGTATATATATATATACAGGCTGTTTCAAATTCGACTCTCACCATTGGGATCTCGGAAACTATGGGGAATACGACGATAGTTAAATTGGGGCAAAATTGCGCATTTATGTGCTCAACAATACGCCGTTTAGAAAGTTTCAACGTTTCGAGTATTTCAGGAGATATCCGAAAAAAACCGAATTTTATTTTTTCCTGGCTTCAATTCTTAATGAATTTCTAAATAAATAGCACATTTACATTGTCAATTTTTTCACTCTTTCCAATGGTGTTAATAGTTTTGAAATCTGAAGTTTCCTCTATGTGTAACTATCATGAACTTTTCTTTCTTATAGGAGCCCTAATGTCATTCCACAAATTTGAATAGCCCTTTTTATTACCTTTTTGACGATGTCTCATAAGTTGGCCTTGTTGCCCTAAGAATCTAAGAAATTAAATAAATTACATTGATAAAGTAGATGGCTTGGAATTTTTAATCGGCGACACGTAAATGATGTTCTGTATTATTGTGAATTGCTGAGTCGTTGAAAATGGAGTTCTACAATGAAGAAAAAGGAGATATAATAAAATTATTATTTATTACAATAATGATAGACACAGTGTAAATAAATACATTGGAAGTGTATCTTAAGATGTATCCTGAGAGACGACAACTGCAACCAAATTTGTCAAAATTAATGGACAGAACTCGCGATGGGTTTGGCTGCTTTGAAAAACTTAAGATAAATTATACCTCATTATTAATGATTTATTTAGTTTCTTCATTAATCCTGTCTCCACATTTCTGTCTGGGTTTTTTAAAGGAACCATGCTCAGCTAAATTTGTATCCAATAAATTGAGTAAAGATCGGTGGGGTTGTCGTCTCTCGGGATACCTACATGTTAAGATACACTTCCAATATATTCATACTGTTTCTATCATTCTTCAATAAAGTTTTACCATATCTCGTTCTTCTTTATTGGAAAACTCAATTTTCAATGTCTCAGCAATTGACAAAAATTTACGTGTCACCAATTGGAAAAATCAAAGCCAACTACTTTATAAAAGTAATTTATTTAATTTCTCGGATTCTTAGAACAAGGCCAAAATATCGTAAAAAAAGGAAAAAGGGCTATTTAAATTTGTGGAATGCCAATATGGCTCCCATAAGAAAAAAAAAGGTCATGATAGTTACACATAGACGAAACGTCAGGTTACAAAACTATTAACACTGAAAGACTGAAAAAAGTGGCAATGTAAATGTGCTATTTATTTAGAAATTCATTTAGAAATAAAGCCAGAAAAAAATAAAATGATTTTCCGAAAATTCGATTTTTTCCGGATATCTCCGAAATTACTCGAAATTTTAATTTTTTTCAAACGTTGTATTGTTGAGCACATAAATGCGCAACTTTGCCCCAAGTTTCCTATAGTTTCCGAGATCCCAATGGTGAGAGTCGAATTTGAAACTGCCTGTATAGATAATTTTAAATAATTAGTTACATGGTTTTGAATCGTGTGTTATAGTGAATGTCAATGTATTTTTATTATAATTAAGTCCGTGCAGTGTTTACAAAGTGTTTTTATTATCTTCTTATAATCAATCTCGTAAAAGAGTAAGTTGTTTATGATTTAGTTTTTAACTCTACTGACTCTGTTGTATTCTTGTTGTTTCCCTGAAGATAGTAACGATGAATAAATTACCGAAAGCTTGGATATCAATTTAAAGAGTATTCTTTCCATTTTGCTGCTTCTCCACAAAATGATTTAATTACTAATCTGTCAGCAACTACACTTGATATATAAAATGTATTAAATTCAGATAAAAACTTTGAATCTTCCGGAATCATCTCCTAGCCTTCTTGAATGTATTATAGAGAAAAAAATCTCAAATATATTTCGAGAATATCCGGGCTGATTTAAATAATCTTACTGGAAATTCGATTGTCTGTTGAAGGTCAATATGAAATGGGGAGTGCTTGATTCAATTTGATATTAAAGAAAGTTGTGATGATTGCTTAAGAATCAGATTATGGAATAAAAAAGGATATTAGTGGTGTATAAATTTGATCATCCGTGACATGGATATGAAGAAGGAGATTATATTATTTTATCAAATATTTTCCTCATGAGTGTTCTTCCATTTAGTCTCTATTTTACTGAAAGAATTAAAATCACTGGTAAATATCTGAAGTCGTTCGTTTCACTTGTTAGAAAATTAAATCTAACTTGTTTTATTGAGAAAACTTTTACATACATACTATAAGCGTATACGTACTTACTTATAATTGAAAAAAAGATATTCGTTTAATTGTTTATCCCTAATTGAAGAGAAGACAACTTTTTATAACGAAAATTCTTAATTTATGCTATTATTCTATTGGTATAGGTATTATAGATTTCAAGTTAAATATACGTCATCTTTAATCTTGAGTAGGTACTTCCAGAGATTCAGAAAGTACGTAATATATTTTATTGTTGATGGGTAGATCATAGACCTTTCGTAAAAACGAGTTATCTTATTTATAATAGATTTAATTTCCTGCCAGTGAGAGTTTATTTTGTTGGTATCAAAAACGACAACTAATACCTTATACTGGCGTATATATGTATACCACCAAAACCGACATTTTTGGATTTCGGTGGAAATTTGCGCCAAGTAGGTACACGTTTTTAGTTACTCTGGAATTAAAAACAAAAATTTTTGAAATCAAATGAAATGACAAGATATTCATAAAATATGAGTAACCATTACCAATCTGTGTGATAATTTAAGAAACATTCTATAACCAATTTCAATTTATCTAAAATAACTATTTTCATAAAAATAATAATGAAATAATTCCTATTGAACCAATTAACAATAAATAAAAAAAAAAGATCAGACTTGGCCCAGATCAGATGAGAGTCTGTGCAACTAAAGTTTGGTTAATGTAATTGTGGATTACGAAATGTAAAAACTTAGTGAATTGCATATAATATGTATTATGTATATTGGTATATGACAATATATGGTCTATTTGAAATCATAGCATTTATACTTATTTTAAAACAAAATCAACTGTCTCATAACACTAATTCAATTCCTTAAACAATATCCGTACCAGATAAAAGATATTCTTTGAGATAGCAAATGCCAATAATATATAAATCAAAAATGGATTAAGAAAAAAATCTGTTATTTATATCTATGGCAGTATTCTTAACTAAATTTTGCAAAAGCTGTTAAAACAGGAAGAAAAATCAATGTTGGCTTCTACAGAACTGTAGTGTTGTTACTGTTAACAACAAACAGAAACTTATTTATCGCATAGTTAATTTTGATCTAGTTTCGTATTAAGTTGTTTTTGAACAGTTGTATGATATATGAAATTTAAGTTGCTATTTGCTACAGAGTCCGTGACGAGGCAGAATGAAGAGTTGACTCAAACGAACATATAAACATAATAGCATTCAAGATATAGCAACATTTTTAAATTTTATACCATTTCTGCAAAAAAATATACCTTTATGAAAAAGATTTATTAGAGTACAAACCATTGTTGAAATCTGATTGTTCATGCTGGCTCCATCCTTCGTAGAAGATGAAGACATTTAATCTGGTGATTCTGATGAATATCTGCTTGATTTTTTCGAACGTTCTAACTTCTGAGATCTCGGCACAGCTAAGCTTTAAATGAATAATAATCAATTGATCGATAATAAATATAAAATAAACACTATATTTCTAATAATTCGATATTTGTAATAACAGTTACTAAGTTTAGATAAGAAAGTATTGTTTTATAAAATAGGTAATTGAATTCAGCAATTGATACTTGAATATATTTTGATACAGTTACCATAGTAAAAAATAAGTTTATGTAAAATTTAAACACTTACTTGTTCCATCCGTACATAAATTTTGCTGAATATCTGCCTTTTGATTGGTACCTTTCACAGATTTTAATTAAGGATTATGGTGGCTTAGGCTCTTTCATAACATATAGAATGCCGAATATTAGAACCAAAGATAGATACAGATCTATGTCTATTCTTTGGTAGAATAAATTAATCTGGGACTGATTGAACCTATGAAGGTATAATTTTTAAATTCTAGTATAAAATCTGTATGTACTCTCTTGACATTTTCAATACTCCTAAATTTCACTGTAATGTGCTTAAAGGATATCTTCCTGCAGTAGAATATAATCCTTTTCCTATTGTAAAATCCCGAAAATTCCATTTCCAATGGTCCATCTGCAAAGTACCTATGTAGTTATTCAAAATTATCAAGACATTACAAAACCCAACTATATCATACTTAATCTACTTATCTTCTCAACATAATTAAGTAGTTATTGAATGATATCTGTAGGCAGAATTTCTGCTGTAGAAAACAGAAATCCGCAGAAATTAAATATTGTAGAATCTAAATTTCGAATATAGATGATTTGTGATACCTCATTTTTCGTCTTTACCAGAGGGAACATACAACACTCACAAATTGTATTTTCTATCTGTTCTTTCGTAGTGTTCTGTGTTCTCTGATCGAGTATGTTCTCAAAAGATATATGTTTTAAATAATTAAAACTACTTTTGCTAATAACTTTATTGTTATAAGATAAAAAAATCATTTGTACTTCAAATGAAATCTTTTGTACAACTTCAGGGATGATCCAAAGCATATGTATTTGTATATTCTGTAGTTTTCTCTAATTAGATCATTTGACCTGCTTTCCTCTCACGCCTCACCTAGTAATTTCTGTATAAATACTTACTATCGTTTATCAAGTCTCGTGCAGATCATTATATACAAAGCGGTCTAAACCAAAAAGGAGACTTGGCGCAGGTTAACCATCGTAACTATTGATATAAAAAAATAACAAATAATTGCAAAAAACATCCAAAATATGAGAGTATTTTCTATTAATCAATTTTACGACCAACAAACCTAGCTACAACTTTTATTCGAAATTGTTTTAATAATTTTAGAAATAATTAACGTTTTATACATTGTGTCCCCGATTGGTGCTGCATGTATTACTATCTCGGTTATTATAAGAGCTACAAAATCGGTTACATGGACAATGTTTTTCAGGATCATATTACCATTTCAGAACTGCTATTACATTTTGTCAATTGTTTCAAAATAATGAGTTTTTGATTATCCCCCGTATCTCCATTATTTGGGGACATAGGGTATTTTGGTTTAAACATTCTATGGGGACTTTTTTAAGGTTTATACTATACAAAATAAAGAAATAAAAATATCTCATAGTGGTTTTGAGATAATTACTATAACTTTGTTTTATCTTATAGACGCTATATTGGATTTTTATTTCATTGAATAGTACTATTAGTTCCCTTTCCAAAAATGTATCACAACATGGTATTTCCTTTCAAAATAAGGCCGAAAAACTTACTTTTTTGGTCTAGTAGGCGAGCCAACAATATGTATTAGAGCTGTCAAATTACAGTTTGTTTAATTTGAATGTCTTCTGTGTTGTTTCTATTGGATTCCATTCATTCATTTTTGTATTAATCGCATTTTCTTTCAATTTAATTTCCGTTATGTTGTTATTATTTTAAAATATGGCTGTTAATTATACCAATGATAGAAAATTAGAAATGATAGACTCACTTCATAGCTCACAGAAACATTACGGCAGCTGCGGAAATTTAAGAATATAAATTTCCTAAACGGAATCAACCCAGAAATCCTAAATATGCTGTTGAAAATGAGAAGAGAATTGATGCTGGGTTACAATACACTAATAATAATCCCAGTTAGAATAATTGGTAATGAAACGGATGTCCTAAGTCATCCGTTCATCGAATACTGGCCATTAATAAATATGCATCATCCATACAAGCCAACCATAGTACAAGTTTTAGCGGCAAATGATTTTCCCCAAAGAGTAAGATTTTGTGTATGGTAAATTCAAAATATGCGAGAATATACAATTTTTTCCAAGAACATATTATGGACTGACGAAACTCGATTTACCAATTGCGGAGTTTTCAAAAGGCATAACAACCATAACTGGGCTACAGAAAATCCAAAACTCAACACACAAAGAAAGTTCCAAACAAAATTTGGATTTAATGTTTGGTAAGGTATAATTGGTAAATCTGAATAATAATAATGTAAAGGAAATTAAATTAAGCAAAAAAAAGCAATTAACGAAATAAAAATGAATGAAGAGAATCCAATAAAAACAACAGAGAAGGCAGTTCAAATTAAACAGCCTGTAATTTGACAGTTCTAATACATATTGCTGGCTGGTCTATTAGACCAAATTGAGTAAATCTTTTTTTTTGTTGATTTTATTATTTCGGCCTTATTTTGAAAGAAAATACCATGTTGTGACACATTTTTGAAAAGGGAAGTAATGAGTTATTTAATGCAATAAAAATCCAAATACCCTATGTTCTCAAATAATGGAGATACGGGGGACTGTCAAAAACTCACCATTTCGGTTTTTCGCGATTTATTCAAAAACCAAAAACAATTGACAAACTGTAATAGCAGTTCTGAAATAGTAATAGGATCCTGAGAAACATTGCCCATTTAACCGATTTTGTAGCTCTTGTAATAACCAAGATAGTTATACATCCAGCATCAATCTGGGACACAGTGTATATTGGAAAGAATAGCTCGTCTAATAAAATAAGATAATGAAAAATAGCAGCCATTAAGTAAAATTAAGATTTGTTACCACGACACTGTTACATCAATATCAGACACGTGTTTTGTCCAGAAACTAGATAATAGGACTTCTCTCAAGATTCTAATTTGTCTGTCAAAACACATTCGTAGCAAACCTTTTATGTTAAGAGCACGTACGTTCGATAGAGCTTTTTGTATTTTTAAATCGCTAAGCTTTCATTTTAGAGGCAAGAAGTCCCGTAAAATCGACTTCTTTAGAGATATAGTAAGTTGGTTGAAAAAACAGACCTAAAAGACAAAAACGTAAAAAACAACGTCATTTTGAATTTTGGAAATGCTTGGATATCATTACTAGCCTAGAAAAACCATTAGCTAGAGATTTCAGATGAATTTCTGTTACTTGTTTACTTGTTTGCCTTGTTTGATTAATATAGACTCTAAAAGATTCAAACATTTCCTTAAGGTTTTGGTAACATTTCTCTTCGGTTTCTTCTCTAAATTGAGAGGTTTGTCAAAATGAAAGATTGGATAGATATGTTTTTCTTAAATTTATTGTTAGAATAATTAATAGACGAAGCAGTATCACAATCGATTTGTTTAGGTACTTAAAATAATAATGTAAACAAATACAATAAAATTTGTTATTTGGTATAAAACGCATATAAATAATACAGATAGTATTCGACAGACAAACTTGGTATAGACAATCACATATTATACAATTAGATTATGGTCTGAGTAACAAAACAAGTAAAAAAGAAATGTGATATTTGAATATATATCACATCCAAGCATGTTTTTTAGTATATGTTTCAATTTTTTTCTGGAATAAGTCTTCCTATCCACTGTTATAAGATTATACAGTTTCAAGGGTATAAATTCTGTCTGCTTCATGGTTATTTTTGTAGTTCACTTGTGGTAATCCGAACAGGTTCTTGTTTCTTATATTATAATTGTGGATTTGAGATCCCATTGTAAATTTGTCTTTGATATTGTGTACCCATAGTAGGTATATATTGCTTCAATTATATATACGCATGGTAGTGTAAAAATTTTGAGCTCAATGAAAGGTGGCTTTGCATGTCCTCTTGGTCCTACGTTTGTTATAGTTCGGATATTTTTTTTGTGATCAATAGCTCAAAGCTAGAATTCCATAGGTTAGATGGCAGTGAGCACTACCATAATAAACAGACTGCAGTAGTTCTAGAGATAATATATCCTTCAAGTACAAAGTAACTCTTAAATAACTGCTTATTCAGGTCCCTAGTGTGTATCTTTCAGTTTAGTTCGGCATCTATAATAAAACCAAGTATTTTTACGTCTGTTTCTTCATTATAGTGTTACGTTTCCGTTCGACAGTGTTTCTCTCGATAACCTGACGATTTCTTATAGGTATCTACTTTAAATTAAACATACTATTATTATTACAACTGAAGATTTTAGAATGAGAATCTTAAAAACTTTTAATGAATTGCGATTTGAAAATAACTGTTTTTGTATAAAAAAAACTTGTTTTAGTCCAGAACATTGCATTATTGAAGAAGCGAACGAGTTTTTCTTGTCCGTCTCCACAATCTCGACATCGTCTATCGATCACTGCCACAAACAAACCGAGAATTATGTATTTCTAACAATCAGACACTCCAAAAAGCAAAGAACGAAGGATTCTCTTTTTACATCTCCATCCTTCCGGTCATCACTGACTTTTCACCGCCTCCAACCAGTAAGAGAGCTAGGTACAGAGGGAGAGTTATAGAAAAGGATATGGAGAAAACACAAAGCCGCCTTTTCCGTAAGAAGCGGAAGTGTAAATGTGAAGTGGATGTGTTATATGATACGGTGAGCATATCCCGGAAGATCCCACTGTAATCCCGACTTGCAGCGATTCCAGAAGTGGGATGAATCTAATGGCATTTTCTACGACTCCAAGCAGCCGCACTTGAAATTTAATAATGGATAAGTGCACCTTCGATCGATTCACTTGCAGCCATCATTACCAGTTTGACTGGAACTATAAGTGGTGGGTCTTTTAATAAGTATTTTGTTAGAGTTCATTTATCAAGATTTTCAATTTCTTTTTATCTGCTTATTTTTTTAAGATAACAGTAAATGACACCAAAATTACATAAATATGGTAAACTTTTCAAACCCTCCGCTTGTTAAATCTAAAGCTCAACTCGGCAAAGTATAAACGTTCTCATTCATCACATTAATTGAATTAAAATTACTATTTTCGACATTTCTGCGTACGGTTTCAGCAGAAGATCCAGTAGAATTCTGGTAGGACATATTCAAATTTCATACATGATTTATACGATTTAGATGCTATGTCTATGTCAACAACTTACGGAATAAATAGAAAATGCTGTCTACCACGTTATAACCATGGAAATGAATAAAATATGAAGAAGGCCATGATGGAATATGAGTTTTATATATATATGAAAAAGAAAAAAAACACAACCGGAACACATGACTTCGCATGCGACTGACTGTATATTGTGAATTCCAGGCATGGAGATCGGCAGAATGCTGACGAATTATTATTTTTTCGTTTGTGAGAGCTTTATGAGAATACAGAATAAAATAAGGGTTATATTAATATGAATTATGAATTTTCGTGGGTAGATCCAAAACTAACGAAATGCCTCATATATTGGTGTAATATCTGAGGTCATCGTTATACACTTCCCAATAAAGTTTGAATCATGCTAGTACCTACCTATAGATAGATTATTTGACTACATTTTGTAACAACTTACAATCGTTGCAAGTCATACAGGAATATAATAAAACCATATTGTGTATAAAAAAAACAAAATATATACATTTTGTAGCAATAGAGGTCAATAGAGATATAAGAATGTTTCAAAAGCCAATGTATAACAAAACAAAATATATAAAAAATACAAAGTTACAACAATGGGAATTCAAGTGATAGTGTGTTTTTAATTCGCAAGGAATTCTTCGACACTGTAGAAAAATTTAGAGATTAAATATCTCTTCAAGTTATTTCATTGATATCGGCAGTATATTATGAAGATTATAGTTAAGTCCTCAGATTTTAAATAAAGCATAATCCGCTTATTACAACTATTTATGGAATGTTCGTAGGTTTGTGAAAATGTATTCGTCCTTATTAGCTCGAGAACAAAGAGTACCTGATGGTATGATCGGGTGGCTAATTAGTAAGTACACAAAGATGTGCAGAAACGGCTTTCAGTGAATGTGAATCGACGGCTTCTGAATAAGACAAGAAAACTAAAAAAATGTCGAACATTTGGTTTCTGGAAAGCTATTCTATAATGTCATTCGAATTCAAATTTCGAGAACTGAGTATGGTCCTTAGTTCCAGTGTTAAAGTTATTCTTAGAAAACCGCTCGTTTGAGACTTTCTAAATAGTATCATTATGCGAAGGACACCTTTTTTATTTACGAAAATTCTGGGAAATTAGGTGTTTTCCTTCATGACATTACATGACAGGACTTTAGGGATTCGTACACCATCTCTGGTTTATTCACGGTGACTGGCAGTAGAGAAGACTTTATCTAACTAAAATAATGGTGACTCACAATCAACTCTAGTTATAGCGGTAGGTTATCTGCTAACTTTCTCATTTCAAATGCAATCTTTTATCTTCTATATATATATATATATATATATATATATATATATATATATATATTAAGTTGGTTTGGGTCCGTTTCTAAAACTCAAAAAGCTCTACTCAGATTGAACTGCTCCATGCAAGTTGGCGCCAATCATGGATTTTGTTTGGTCAACACATCGTTTCGGAGACCAGCCTCGTGGGCGACGTCTATTTATTTCTCCCTCGACCATTATACATTCGATCGAGTCGTCTTTTCGGGAAATGTGGCCAAAGTATCGGAGGAAAGACTCGCTGACTTTTGTGGATAGACGGGTCTGGATGTCTTGTTCGTTTTGAATGGAGACATTTGTGCGATGCACAGTCCGGGAAATTCGCCACATGTTTCTATATGCCCACATTTGAAACACATCTATTCTTCGCTTGTTTGCCTCCTTTAAAGTCCAGGTTTCTGAAGCATAGCTGCGATTGGAAAATATGTTATGTAGCTTTGTTTTTGCTGTTCTGGCTATAGCTAGGCGTCTTCGGATCTCTTCTTCGCTTCCCCCAGTATTTGTGATTGATGAACTGGTGCACAAATTCGAAACCTGCTATATTATGGATATGTGGTAGGTTATTATTCTGGAAGTCAACTATCATCACTTTTGTTTTTGTGGTGTTGAGCTCCAAGCTGTAGTCTTTGCTACTAAACCAAGGCTTGAACCTATGATTGGGGTATCATCAGCATAGCGTAGATTGCTGATTTTCTTTCCTCCTATTGCTACGCCGTCTTCCCATTCATCCAGCACGTGTCGCATTATATATTCAATGTAGATATTATACAGTATAGGCGACATGATGCACCCCTGCCTCATACCAGCCTCTATATGAAACTCCTTCGATATCGTACTATTTGTTTTAATCCTAGCTGAGTTATTATCAAGGCGCTGTCTGATTAAGTATACACCACAGTAAGTCCCACTTAACAGTGTCGAAGGCCTTGCTTTAGTTCAGAAAGCAGAGGGATCGTTAAACCCACATGCTTTTTCAATTAGCTGGCATACGTTGAGTATTTGCACTCTAGTCCCTCTCTCAGGCAAAAAGCCAGCTTGTACATCAGCTATCTGTGGGTGTAAGAACGGCTTAAGCCAACTGTTGATATTCTGGATTATGATCTTGCTAGCATGAGGAACCAAAGCAATCATGCGGTAGTTGTTACAGTCTGTGGGGGATAATTTCTTATGAATTGGTACATATACTGAATTGCACCATTCCTTTGGTTGCATAGTGTGAGCATCACATCTATACCAACGCATCCCATTGCCTTGATTACTTCGGCAGTTATTTCATGATGCACAGGAGATTTTTGCTTCCCCAGATGGTTCAATGCTCTTTTCACTTCTGATCTTAGAATTTCCGGTTCTAAATCTTTCGTGCTCATAGCAGTTTTTTTATTCTGGTGATAGTACTATAGCTTAAAGCAGTATTTGTGGCATTTCTCAGCAATTCCGTCTCCATCGTTGGCATTAGCTCATTAGTATCTTTGATTATTTGTGTGCAAAGTTTAGATTCGCAAGCCAGGTATTTCACTTTGGTGTATCGTTCGTGTGATTTGTCGTGAATTGCGTGTCTTTCAGCTTCCAAACAGATAATGTGGGTATGTTTGTTCTTGTCCAACAGATAGAATTTCTTAATACCCCGGAGTCGAGACCACATTTGTGTTTTCTGATCGGTTGGTATATGGGAAAGTCGAAGTTGGTGTCTTTCAGCCAATAATTTTATTTTTGCTTCTGACATCCAATGCTTATACTTGTCAGCTGGTTGTTTTATTACGCACTTCTGGACAGAGTTTATTATCCAGCTTTCTATTTGGGTTTAGAGTTGTTGAGGGTTGGAGGCCGGTGTGTGTGACTCTCAGATAATTTCTTAGATTTGCCTTGACGATTTTGTGGTCAGATCCATCCGTATGAGAGAGAAATCAACTAAGCATCCTCCAGATGCGTAACGGGGAATCCGCAGAAAGATGTGCAGCCAGGGTTGAGAATATCGGATAGTGAGCACGACAGTTGTGTTCTGCAGCAACAGATTTGGTTTGATCACAACGGAATGTACATGAGAGGGTGAGGATAGCTGAAACAGGTACCCAAAGATCAGCAGATCTGAACCTGCAATTAAATCATCTTGCTTTCCGGTACAATCCAGCTTTTGATTATAGTTGAAGTCGGTGTGTTATCATTTGCCAGATGAGTTATGTTTGTACCTTCGCACATGTCCTCAATTTCAATTATGAGACCACCAGAGCCATTGTAATCTCTTCTTGCTGGATCTACCGCTGAATCGAAGAACTTCCTATAGAACATCAGGAAATATAACTCTTGTTTCCAAATGACGTCACTTGAAGCGAAAATTATGACTGCATAGTTCATGCCAACTTTTTAAATTAAAGGTCAAATATATCACAAAGATGGCTCCCTGCTCCCGTAACAAGATAATGACCATAAATTTCTTCAAGAATACTTCACCGGTGACGATAGAGATGAAGTCGATGCACGTTGTAGAATCCTTAATTCGATAAGAAGATCCATCATTTCACGACTACAGGAGCTACTTCATGTAAAGAACAATTTGGTGTGTTGGTTCAAAGCAGCAGTTGATATGATATCATCAGATACCCACAAGATTGTGATTCACGCAGACAAAACGCCAAGTGGGGATATATCCTAAGATATAATGCTCCAGCTATAGACGAATAAGCTATTGTCATAGGCGGAGATCAGTTCTAACTTAGAGATATTATTATCCATCGAAGAAAGGATCAGTTGATAAACGTCGCAGAAACTCACCGTTGTTGTCAGTTGTTTCACTAGTATATTGTGGATACGAATGCAAAAATTGAAACGGAACGTTTGCTACTCCTTTGTTTACATCAGACCAAAATCCGCTCCGAAGTATACATTCATTTGCGGGATGGAGTTGTGAACGACGTAACACAACCAACGTTGGAAAGTTAAATATTTTGCCTTCTTCTAATATAGGCAGTCCAAGTCACATGTAGCAATATGCTCAAGATGCAATGGCAGATGTCCGTCATTACGGATGTCCATACTTATTTATCACCTTCAACATGCAATCGAGCTTGACACAACATACAGCAGCATTTAATTTTTGGGCAATCAGTCATGAATAGGCATGACATCACAGCACGTGTTTTCAGACAAAAGCTCAAGTCACAAGAAATCGACGATGTGTTATGCGCTGAAACTACACTGGCCATCCTGGATAAGGATTTGTATGCAGTTGTTATCAGACACATGATACATGAACCATGCGGTACACTCAATCTGAATTCAATATGCATGGTAGCCGGAAAATGTTCGAAACAATATCATCGAGCATTCGCAGATAACACAGTAACGGGAGATGATGGATATCCTCGGTATAGAAGACGATCAATTGAAGATGGCGATAATTCGGCAACTATACAAGTTCGAAATGGTGATATTGATTTAGATAACCTGGCGTCTGTAGTCAAAAAGATTCAAAGCACACATAACTGTAGAATATTGCAATTCTGTGAAATCGACTAAATACATACATAAGTATGTTGATAAAGACTGTGTAAGCAGAAAAATCTGATACAAATGTAGGACGAGATGTCGATGAAATTGCACAATACGAGGCTTGAAGATACATATACAGCAATAAGGCTACATGGAGATTTTTTCATTTTTCATTCATGAACGCTATCCAGCAAACAAAATTTTCATATTATTCACAATTATACTAACCGCTTGCTTGCTTCATCTCCCACGGAAATATGGGAAAGGTATCGATCGAATATGGTTGAGAATATTTTGCATAGAGTGCGCATAGAAAATGCAAATATGACCATGGAATTTACATTGATAAACATTGAAGACAAGTGATTAGCTATTGCAAATTCCTTATTTCTCATGCAAGCAACCACAATGTGCCAATGCGAAGCGAGGCAGGGCACCGCTAGTTCTAAATGTATTTTTTAATTTTGATTCTACACCTATTTTTAAGGCAACTTTTTTCAGGATTCCCTATCTCAAAAATTTATCCTTTTTGAGAAATTTAGATTTTAGCAAAAAACTCGAAAAACCGACTTATGAAATAAGCAAATTTAACCTGATGTATTGTTATTGATACAATTTAACACGTCGTAGACTTACCTAAATCAAAAGATTTCTGGCTGTATATGTAATCAATACATTTTAATATGTTTTAATCAGAATTCTGTTCAACATAGTCCAGAACTATTTAAACTATTGAGATCTATATCGAATATTTTTAAAAAGTTAATTCAGCTAATGAATAACCAAGAAAATATGGTTCATTGTTTGCGATTAAGCCTCAAAATGTGCTTCTGGTTTCTTGTTTTCCTATCCTATTATCTGTGACTGTGTTAGGTTAGGTTAGGTTAGGTTAGGTTCCCAACTTCCCAAAATGAGGAAAATAGTAAATCATAATTTCGTAAACTTATTCAGTGATGCCAATTCGTACCCAGCTCATCAAAGCGTCTAATTTTGCTTCATTACAATATTGTGTAATTAGTGTAAGTTTTGTATTTTTCCACACTGTGGTATGTTTGTATATACTCAGACGACGTGTCAGTGCTGGAATGTTTTTATATATAGAGAAAAGTTGCCTAATTAGATGTCGATTTCTAATTTGGAAAGGTCCAAACTTTTTCATTAGGACGCGGTAGAACGGTTTTGGACATACTTACTTGACAAATGCCAGTGTTTGTTTAGTCCAAGTAAATGTGCGTATTTATAAAGACTATCAAAGCTTTAATTGAAACTAAATTTATTTGTCAATGTAAGCTATTTCAAATTATATTTGAGCTAGGCTATGTAGCCTTATAAATTTTAGGTATTTTTTTATAGAAATGTACCTATTGCGATCGTTCACATGTGTGAATTTCGAAGAAAATTCAACGGCATGTTGTTATATGTCTATAAGTCCAAGTCCAAAAAAACATTTGGTTAAAAAGTTTATAAATATATATATATATATATATATATATATATATATATATATATATATATATATATATATTACGAAATTTGTTAACAAGTTAGAGGTCGCAGTTTCGGAGGTATGAAGTTCAAATTTGCTACAAAAATCAATCTCTTGAATATCTCGGCCAAGTTCGTTATTGGGCAACATCGGTTGAGTAATTTCAAAATAGATATAATCAGTACCTACAACTTTTGTTCGAAGCAATTTTCCATAAAATGCACAGAAATTAAAAGAAAAATAATAAAGATAAAAATAAGAAATATTGATAAAATATGAACAGTCAACATAAATTTGATGTAATTGTACATTTTCTGGAGGTCTTAACATAGACCCTGATTAAAAAAAATATATAGTGTATTTATTGATAAGAAATAGGCGAAAAAAGAATTCTACCTTGAAGTGGATCGCGAATCCGGTCTGCTTTATATATATATATATATATATATATATATATATTCAATTACCAAAACAAAAACCTCTAACCGCAAGGCTATGATACATACGGCAACGTATATGTTATGACATATAGGTATACCAATGAAAAGGCTGTTCAAATTTCAATTCAATGAATATTGAGAAATATACCTTTCCGCTGGCTACAGGCCATCGGAATTTTTTACATTAAAAGACCTCTAATTCGAGGAGCACCATTTTAGGTACCTGTGTACGTTCGACGTTTTTTTTAAAAGGCTGAGAGTCTATTGCAGATGCCCATAAGAAAGGCATCAGACATAGGAGATCGGTAGCTTTAATGCTTCTTGAATCTTTGGTGGAAAAATAGGGACAAAATAGTTCAAACCAAAATGCGTAGAAGTCCCTGAAGAACTTGAATAATAACAGGAAGATTTTCTCTTCAAATAGATACTTTACAAGTAGCAAAGCGAGGTTCACTTATTACAGTGCTTTCTTGCCTGAACCCGACTGGATCCTTTTTCCCTCTTCTAGTAACATTGTTTCGAAACAAAATTGAAGCTTATGGAAGGAATACCCTTAGGCTCCATCTATCCCTATTACCCTTCTGGGTGGATCCAGTTCGAAGTTCCAGTTGAAACATGCGAACATTGTAGCAATACTGAAGCCTGGAAAGAACGGAGAAAATGCAGTACACTACCGCCCTATATACTTACTGTGCATTCCATATAAGCTGTTTAAGAGTG
This sequence comes from Crioceris asparagi, assembly GCA_958507055.1. Lineage (NCBI taxonomy): Eukaryota > Metazoa > Arthropoda > Insecta > Coleoptera > Chrysomelidae > Crioceris > Crioceris asparagi. Next base: position 72,045,189 of record OY293827.1, on the reverse strand, counting down.
TTCTTCTCCATCGTATAGGCGATCTTCTAAATATGGTCACATCCCTATGGAACAGGCTGCTTTTTGTACTGGTAGAAGCTGTTGTGATTAGGTTATCTCTCTAACCTCGCACATAGAATACGGATTCGATCAAAAATATAAAACTGGTGAGGTATTCATAGATCTCACCACTGCATTTGAAACAGTTTGGAAAAATGGCCTTGTTTATAAGCTGTCGAAAGCTGTCCCCTGCACAAAGTTGAGCAGACTGGTGTGGAATATCTTGAGCAGCCGTACCTACACTGTTAAACACAATGGAGAGGAAAGCAAGAAGCAGGTTCTAAATAATGGGCTTCCGCAGGGCTCAATGTTGTCACTAATCTTATTCAATATTTAATTGCGGATATGCCAGGGACAAAGGCCCAATGATTCGCATACGCAGATGTCATTGCTCTGCTTACACGTGGTAAAACATTCCATGATGTGGAGAAGTTACTTACAAGGATCTTAACATCTTGTAAAGGTATTTCAAAATGTGGAGGCTCAAACCAAACCCCAATAAAACACTTTCCTCGACCTTCCACCTAAATAATAAAGAAGCACTTAGAACACTACTACTTACCATCTGCAATGTTCCTGTACAGAATCAAGCAAACCCAACCTACTTAGGTATTAAACGCGATCGCTCCCTCACCTAAGAGGTAAATGGTAAGGTAAATGCAGAGACATAATTAATAAATTAGCTGGTACTACCTGGGAAGCCTCTGCGAACTGCTAAGAGTGTCATCGCTCAGCTTAGTTTTCTCAAGCGCGGAATACTGTACACCAGTGTGGGCAGCCAGCAAAAACACGGACATGTTGGATACCCAGCTGAATAGGGCTATGAGAGCAATAAGTGGTACACTAAAACCGACAAATACACAATGGCTTCCTGTCCTTTCCAACATCAAACCTCCCGACATCCGAAGGAGGGAAGCTACTTTCAGAGAGTATGAAAAACCCTGACCCATCCCCAGTCGATATAGATGGATAGGTAGTATCCATCTATATCGACTGGGGATGACTATACTCAAATCTCGCAGTCCTTTCTGGAAACGAGCCGAAACACTGGCCGAACAATAATTCAACCCCAGAGACGAGTAGCAGGACAGATGGCGTCTAAACAAAATGATACCTAACAGAGAACTTCAAACTTATCCCACAAAAAACCAAAAGGATTCCATCTGCCAATGAAGTCTTGGTCAGCACTCAACCGGCTTAGAAATGACCAAGGAAGATGCGACCAACTAATGCATCGTTGCGATCTAATAGTTGATGCAAATTCTAAGTGTGGCGAGGTACAAAATATACATCACATAGCTGAAGAATGTCCTCTGTACCGTTTTGATGGTGGCTTGAGAGGCCAGAACGCGTGTTCAAATGAAGCGGAAACTTAGCTTCGGAACTTACGCCTAGATATATAGGATTTTATTTATACAACTTAATTCTGTTAATGACTTATTTATTTATAAATTTATACAAGTCACTGTTTTTCAATGATATTTTTAATGTATTGTGTGTTTGTAATATCTTATTTTTTTTACATTTATCCTTCACGATGCCATTGGAAATATATATATATATATATATATATATATATATATATATATATATATATATGAATAGATATATATGAAATTCTATGCGAAACCACGAGTAACCAAGTATCCAGGAGTATCAGGTTACGAGCAGCACATAATCAAGTCACGCGCAGTGGTTCCCGTTTCCAGGCCAGGAAATGCTGACCAAGCGTCTACCAAACGCCAAGCCGAAGATTACACGGTCCATTCTCGGAAACCAGCGTAGGAAGATGCCAACACCGTGGAACTGCGCTTCTAGAATAATAGAACCGTCGACGCAGCACCTTAATTTTGTATAAATACAGGGATCTTTTAGATATAAGTTAGTTAGTAACTCATTTTCATTGTAAGCATAATCTATGCCCAATTTAATTTTGATTTTTCAATAAATAGAGTTGTAAATATTTTTTAAAAAGTCATTTTGATATAAAGTTATATAAAATTGGTGTCAGAAGTGGGATCCTTCTACACGAACAGAACACGGCAGTCCTCACCAGGAGAAATTCATCGGAACACGGCAGTCCCAACTTTTTGTGGAGGTTCTCAAACCCTAAAGAAGAAGAACAGCCTTCAAACATCCCTTTAAACCTCTACTCCAACATCAGTAACACTGCAAATAACCTGACAGCGCAGTATGTGGAAAATATTGTAAGTACACTAAGAATCATCTCGTTTTAAATTGCTTATTAACTCACAATTTTATTGAATTTATTGAACAGAATTTATTTTCAAAAGATACAGTTCTTTTGTCCAATACACATCCTTAACATTTTTATACTGAAATTTTATGATATTAAGGTCTTATATAAAACGTAAAGATAAGAAACATTCAAATATGCCAGCCAATGATAATGCAAACAACCCTCCTGCAAACAATGCAAATAATGCAGGTGGTGCGGATGCACCAGTCGTTGAGCCTTATAAACTCAACGAAATTTTTTCAATCGTACCTGAGTACGATGGAAATCAAATATTTCTGAATATGTTTATATTGTCTTGCACCACGGCTCATAATATAGCCGCTGGTAACCAAATAACTTTATTAAACTTACATATTAAAAATAAATTACGCGGTCGAGCGGCGGAGCTTATAAACTCTAGGAATCCTAGTACGTGGCAAAAAAAATAAAGTCACTATTAGAAACACATTTCGGAGATTCTCGCGATTTATCGTCGCTGATACAAGATCTCGACAACTACCCAGTGACTCACCACTAACGTTCATCAGCCGACTCTAGACACATGAAGCCAAAATGTACGCTTCCATTAACAAGCAGAACTATTCTCAAGAAGGGAAGAGAACACAGACCCGACTAGCCGAATCAACACTCTCCTAACAAGATTGGACCGAAACTAGGTCAGATTATGAGAGCAAGTGACCCTGCGGACATCCTAACCGCTACCAATCGCACCAGGAGAGAGCTTCAGCTGAATTACTTTGAGAATCAGAAGTTCCACCAGAACGCTAATAAAAACACAAACGTTCCACCCCGAAGACCCAGTACAGGCCCTAGCATCAATCAATGCAACCACTGTAAACGAACAGGACATACGTTCAACGAATGCAGATATCGGCAGAAATTCGGAAATAACTATAACTCGAACTCCCAAAATCAGATGGCAAGACCCCCATTCCAACAACAAAATTCCCAACAACCACAACGGTTTCAGTCAAATTTCAGGCCGAACCAAAACCTTGGAAACGATCGTCCATCTGTAATTAGGCCTAACCCTAATATAGGAATTAGACCATCAGTGGTTCAACAGGCCACAGAATAGAACCTATCACCTTAATTACGATCAAGATCAAAACTATTCCTATGAGGATTATCAAGAATCAGAAGAATTTCAGGATAACTATGAATCACAAGACGAATATAACTATCAGGACCTACCTGAAGTATTCGACCAAATAAATCCGGGTTTTCGCCAGGACCCACATGCGCCAACACACCCCCCGAATCCACAACAAGACATGGCCGACCTTCAAGCACAAATTCAGACTATGAACTTAGACGATTACAACCCCAACTTAAACTTTCCCGAGCAGAACTTCCTATAGGTTCTCTACACACTGTTAAATTAAAAAATCTCTATTACATTACAGACGCGACGAAGACTTTTAAATTCATAGTAGATTCAGGAAAATGTCATTATTCAGGGAATCACTGATCAAAAAATACTTATTAACGAATCGACCTTGGTACCTTTTAACGTAAAAGATCCACACAAGGTATATATTTGCAATCTCAACATAGACTTTGACGGTTTGTTAGGTTCAGACTTCTTGGAACACTACCAGTTCATAGTGGATCTTAAGAACAAACAGCTGGTAACAAATTTTAAGACGATACCCCTCTACAAAGAAGCGGGTGATTCAACATCCAAAACACAGCTGCAAAATAATCCAAAGAACTCCAAAATTTCTAACATAACTTCCATCGTTTCACGGACGGAACAAGTTTTTAAACTGAGGTGCAGTCTATCAGACACTGAAGCTACCCTCTCTAGCAAAGAGATAGAAAAGATGCGAATTCCCAATGCTTTGGTAAAAGTAAACGAACATGGTGAATTCATTACTACAGTCATAAATCCGAATGCAATTCCCAAAACCGTAGACTTTTCCCAATTGGAGATTGAACCAGTGGAACATATCACCGTCAACCATCTTAGTGAATTTCAATACACCACCAACAGCGACAGAATACCAGAGATAAAACGACAGCTACGGCCAGATCACCTGAATGAAGAAGAGGCAGAACTTGTTACCGAATTATGTATAGACTACTCAGACATATTTTACTTAGAAGGTGACAAACTAACCTTCACGAACGAAATTAAACACGCAATAAAAACAACGACAGACAAACCGACATTTACTAAGTCCTATAGATACACACACGTCCATAAGGAAGAAGTAAAAGGGCAGGTAAACAAGATGTTAGACCAGGGCATAATCAGACCTTCCAAATCCCCATTCTCTTCACCTGTTTGGGTAGTTCCCAAGAAGATGGATACCTCAGGAAAACAGAAATGGAGTGACGTCGTCGACTACAGGAAGCTGAATGAGATCACGGTAGAAGACAAATATCCGCTACCGAATATCTCTGACCTTCTGGATCAACTTGTCAAATACCAATATTTCTCCACCCTTGATCTGGCATCGGGATTCCATCAGATCGAGGTCGACCACAAGGATATTCAGAAAACCGCATTCACAGTGGAGAACGGGCATTACGAATTTGTTCTTTGGTTTGAAGAATGCTCCTTCTACTTTTCAAAGGGTCATGGACAACATCCTATTGGGGATCCAAAACGAGAGATGCCTAGTATACATGGACGACATCATCATCTACTCCCCATCCATCCATGAACATACACAGAGACTGAAAGAAGTTTTCAAGAGGCTCAGGCAAGCGAATATGAAAATACAGCCCGACAAATGCGAGTTCCTGCGAAAAGAAGTCGCTTACCTAGGACATTTGGTAACCAGCGAGGGAGTTAAACCAAATCCTTCAAAAATCGAGTGCATAAATAGTTTTCCCCAACCGAAGAACCAAAAAGACATCAATTCGTTCTTAGGTCTTGCAGGATATTATCGACGCTTTATCAAAAACTTTGCTGAAAAATCGAAGCCTCTGACCCGTCTTCTCAAGAAGGATATTCCTGACTTTGACTCAGATTGTAAGGAAGCCTTCGAAAACCTGAACAAAGCACTAACTACCACACCTATCCTCATCTACCCCAATTTGGAGGAACCATTCATATTAACAACATACGCAAGCACTTTCGCCATAGGTTCAGTATTGTCGCAAGGACCTATTGGAAAGGACCTTCCGATAGCATATGCTTCAAGAACCCTATGCAAAGCTAAATCTAGGTATTCGGTTATTGAGCGCGAATTACTCGCCATTGTTTGGTCCGTCAAGCATTTTCGACCGTACCTTTTTGGTAGAAAATTCATTCTAGTAACCGACCATCGACCCCTAACGTGGCTCTTCTCCGTGAAAGACACCGGAAGCCGATTAGCCCGATGGAGACTCAAACTAGAAGAGTATGATTACGAAATCAGGTACAAACCGGGGAAGATCAACAAAAATGCGGACGCCCTGTCTAGAATTAGAATCAACCATTTTTCGGAATTTCAAAACGACGCTCAATTAACACCGTACCGAGCTCTAATGGCAACCGAAAATTCGAATGACGAAGACATTGTTAATACAGATCATGAAGAAAATAAGGCTGACCAGCACAATAAGATGTATGAAGAGTTCGACAACTTTGTTGAACTGTACCAAAATCAATCTGTGATTGATTATTCGAAAATAGAATTTTCTAGCGATCAACTCCTCGGTAATAAAAATAAAAACATCCTGAGCTGTTTCCGACAGAACGAACTAACATACATAAACAACAAAATCATAGAAGATATCTTCGAGGAGAATGCAGACTTCGAGAATTTGAAAATCAATGTGCTTTCCAGTAAGGCAGTAAAAAATAGAAAATACTTTATAATTCCATTACGATACAATCGAGATAGAATTAACGAATATCTTTTTGGATCGTTATATTTAAATCAAGATCTATTTCTACCCGATGAAACTTATTGTATCGAAACCAACGTAGATCTGCCAATTTTAGAAATGCTGTCTTTTATAAATGTCGAAAAAGAAATTAAATTTAAGGTATTCCAAAATGTTACTCAGACCCCGGAAAAAAATCAAATTCCCATCATACTTGACCAGTTTTACAATGGAAAAACTAATTTACATAGAGGTGTGAACGAGACAATCAGAAGAATCAAAGAAAAATACCAATGGAAAGGATTGACTAAAGATGTGGAAAAGTTTATCAAAGAATGCGAAACCTGTCAGAAGGCCAAAGCATACCGGAAAAACCTAGACAGTCCGCTTGTTATAACCGAAACACCAAAAGCTCCATTTGAAAGAGTCAACATCGACATCTTCGAAGTTCCTACAAATAACTACGCTCTGACCATCAGAGATGAGCTAACCAAATTTAGTCGAGCTTATGCCATCAAAAATAGGTCTGCTTAATCTGTCGTGAACACTCTCCTTGTCTACTTTCAACATTATGGAACTCCAGTGCGAATACATTGTGACTACGGGAGAGAGTTCGATAACGCCCTCCTAAGAGAGTTATGTAGATTATATGACATTAACCTAAGCTACTCAAGTGTAGCTCACCCCCAGAGTAATGGATCCTTGGAACGGTTCCATTCAACCCTTCTGAAAATGATCAGACTCCACCTTGCAGATCACCCCAGAGAACACCCGTTCAATGTATTACCGTATGCAGTAATTTGCTATAACAACGCTGCAAACAAGACACACGGGTTTACTCTTTACGAACTTTTTTTTTGCCACAGTTCCAGCAGACCACCAGAGAAGCTGTATAATGAGAAAGAATTAATTACCAAATATGTGAGAGACTTAAATAATCGATTGTCCCATTTTTACAAGATAGCATGAGAAAGGACTGAGAGACAAAAACAAAAGGTCAAGATAAGATTTGACCAACACGTTCAGGAGAATATTCAAGAATTCAACGTTGATGACAAAGTGTTTATAAAGGAGTCCCAGCTGAAAAACAAATTGGCGAACGAATTCAACGGACCTTTCGAAATTCTAGAAATTTATCAAAATTCGGCTACCCTATTAAATCAAAAAACGAATCAGAAAAGTAAAGTAAATTTCGACCGTATGAAGTTATGTGCCGGAACTGAAACTTAAAATTGGTTTCAGTTACATTATGCTGGTTAGAACGGTCCTATGCCAGTATCAAATAGAACCAATTAATAACCCTGTGGGAGTCTACTACCATGACGAAACCAGAATCATCATCTCCAACGACAAGTGGACATTATTAGTACATAAAAATATTTCTGGACTACTAACGGCCTACGAAAATAACAACAGACTCACGTTAATCTCCTGATGCAGATATCCAAATCGATCAAAGAAAAGTTCAATGAAGTTATTATCGACACTAAATGAAACAAGTGAGGAATCATCAATGGACTCGGAAGTATCTTTAAGACGATTACGGGAAATTTCGACGCAGCAGATGGTCAATTTCACACTGATAGCATTAATAAATTAAATACAGACCAACACCACATAGAAAACTTATTGAAGAATCAAATATCGGTCTCAACAACCCTTATTAAAACCTTCAATGAATCCATCCAAAATTTAACTATCGACAGGAAAACATTCAATCGGGATATAAGTATCATCGAGAGAGCTATTCATCAATTAAATGATAAACTTGGGTTAGTCGAAGCTAAGCTAAAATTCTTCGAAATTTGTGAAAAACTTTTGGAAAGTTAACTGGTCATTGAAGACAATCTGAACGATATTATAAATTCTATAACATTTGCCCGCCTAAGAATTATTCACTCATCAATAATAACACCTAATGATCTGATATTTTCCCTACAGGAAATATCACAAAATCCTGTCAGAAGTAATCTACCCTTACCAGTAACACATTATAAAATCGCCCAATACCTAGAAATCACAGAACTTCAAACCTATCAACAAGACAACAATATCGTCTTTGTTTTAAGAATACCCCTTGTAGAACAAACACTCTATACCCTATATCACCTATATCCTATCCCAGTATTAGATAAAAGAACTGGTTTGCATCACATCCTTAGTATATCTCAAAAATACATCGCGCGAAATGATGATTCTCTGATGTACATCCCCATCAGGGATCCAAATAAATGTAAGGACCTTAGTCCACACAAAAAACTGTGCTCAAATCTGTATGCCTACCCAAGACAGTAATGCTGTATACGAGGCTCAATTGTTGAAGAACCGTCAAGAGATACCCAAAACTTGTGACAGTGCGATAATCTTTAGTCGAGGATATAACGTGTTCAAAATCAAGAACAATATGTGGTTGACGATTTTGTCGGAACCACTACAAATTACCCTAAACTGCCCGCGAGTAGATACGAAGACAGTTACTCTTGCCCAGAACTCTATCATTAAACTCGAACCAGAGTGTCATGCGTTTATCGGAATAAGAAAAGTACAAGCCGACAGCCAGAAGACCTCCGACTTTCTGGACAACACACACCCCGTGATGATCCCCTACGAATGCTGCAGTCATATTTCTGAGAAGATCCAACTCCCGAAGCTAGAACCCCTCAAACTTAACGAAATCAACGCCGAAGACTTGGACGCTGCCAATCATAAACTTCAACAATCCGCGAGAGATCTGGACCAACTCATAAACCAACCATTTATAACAAGGAATATATCGTGGATGACGTATTCAACGATAGCTGCCATTTGCCTCATCTTTGGAAGCTATGTGGTAGTAAAAATGTCGAAAAAATGAAAGGCGACCAACCCAAAGACAGAAGATCAAGATCAAACTCCCCTGAAAAGAATTAGAAGTCTCCTCCCAAGAAGAAGACCGAATATAGAAAGTTCAGAACATGAGATGGAAAATATCGTGGTACCATAAAAGTTGTTGCATGGCATCCACTTTTTATTAATAAGGGGAGCTATTATATGACATTCTATGCGAAACCACAAGTAACCAAGTATCCAGGAGTATCAGGTTACGAGCAGCACATAATCAAGTCACGCGCAGCGGTTCCCGTTCCCAGGCCAGTAAATGCTGACCAAGCGTCTACCAAACGCCAAGCCGAAGGTTACACCGTCCATTCTCGGAAACCAGCGTAGGAAGATGCCAACACCGTGGAACTGTGCTTCTAGAATAATAGAACCGTCGACGCAGCACCTTAATTTTGTATAAATGCAGGTATCTTTTAGATATAAGTTAGTAACTCATTTTCATTGTAAGCATAATCTGTGCCCAATTTAATTTTGATTTTTCAATAAATAAAGTTGTAAATGTTTTTTAAAAAGTCACTTTGAAATAAAGTGATATAATATATATATATATATATATATATATATATAAATAAATAAAAAGATGTTCTTGGCCATTTTGTAATTGATGGCTATGAAATCTTTCCTGTTTTTGGTTAATTTATTCTAAATTCACGATTTTTGCCCTGAAGAAGAGAATAAACATTCTCGAAAGCTCGGCTTCAATCAAAGAATTTTATTTAATATATGACTGCATCCCCAAGAACATCTTTTTATTTAATATATATATATATATATATATATATATATATATATATATATATATATATATATATATATTGATTTTGTATTCTTGACTGGTTTTATAATAAATAAAAAGATGTTCTTATATTCTTATATATATAAGATTTATCAATTTATCGTTCAAGAAAAGTTTTAACATTTCTACAAGCAAATATGGATTTTTCGCTTCAGAAGATGGTTTCTTCGGAATTCAATCAGTAATCGTTTGGCCTACAGGGGTATCGTTAGAATTACTGATTCAGTTTGACTGAGGGTAAGATTTTCTTTTATCGCCTCAATTATTTGTTGTCATGTTTTTTCTGCAACCTACTCAGATGCAAAATATCTTCTAGATCCCAGTCATCTTTGTCTAAAGTTCAAATGATCAACTTTACATGGTTTATTGAGAGGTCCCCTTGGTAGTTGGTTTACATAACAATCGCCCTCCTCATCGGATTTATCACTATCTTCTTCGGTCTCATTATCATCACTGAGAGAAAATGATATAATGATACTATTTTTATATTCAAACTTCTAAATGGATTGGTCTGTTGCCCAGATATTCTCAAAAATATCAACTTTCATGTTCCATGCAAATCTCTGAGATATACTTGTACGTTTCACATACCACACCATGCCACCAGTTATGGCAGTAGTTCTCCATTAGATACAGCATTGCAAAGAATTAACGATTTGAATTTAAATGTGTTTGGTGGATTAGTTCAGAAACTTAAGAAATCAATTAAATTAGCATTATTGTAATACTGCTGTACATCTAGATTATAATGACACATTACTTATACCCATTATCATTAATATGTTGATACTTGCCTTTATTTCATATATCAACCTCATTGATATCAGATATTTGTACTTGTATTATATATTATTTTTATAACCTTATTTTTTAATTTTAGTTAAATTAGTTTTGATAATGTAATAGTTGTAATGGGGCTTTCCCGTATATGTTTAAATCAAATAAAATATATATATGTTAAATCACATAACTCCAAGATCACTTTGTAAAGAAACAATTATTTATTTATTTATTAATAAAAAAAATAAAATATATCTTAACTTTACATGACTGTATGAATATTGACTCACAAGTATCGACTCACAAGAATCGACTCACAAGTGATGCCGTTAGCTGGAGATCTAGTATTTATACAATCAAAAATGTTTAATCATCAAAAATATAAAAAGAAACATAAATTAATACAATGGATCTTTTCTCCTAAGGTTAAATCGAATCTTCTAGAAATATTATAAATAAAATACATAGTAATGTCTTTTTGGAGGCCAAACTGGATAAACAACTAACAATGGTCTTTATGGTAACTTGCTGACTACTGGTCGGCATCTCTGGCACGTAAACATCCTTATCACTTTTGTTGTCTTCTTAAAACTGCGTCTTGCAGATGTAATATAATATTATGAAATAATATTTAAAAATAATACTTTTTTATTATTATATTATTTAGAAATAATTCAATTATAACTTTATATAACAACTCCCCCATTTAAGAGAAGTTGGTGGGAATTGCAACTTTTTAAGTTAATGATTTATTTGGATTTAATTCGATGTTTTCTTCTATGGATTCTCCGACATGGATACTTGCTCTTCTTTTCAGAAGAATTCTTCTTATACTTTGTTGGAATGAAATACTGAAACCTGGTCCCTGGTGGTGATGGTGGGTAATCGTTGATTAAAGCTATTCCAATTCGATGATGCTTTCTTCTACATTTACAGGTCACATAAAGTATTACCAATAAATTTATTATTACAATGGTTAAAATGGTGAACCAATGTGTATATTTACTGACCGGAGATTGTTTCATCATTTTTTCTAATTCTTCTGAATACTGATTTAATTTGTGTTGTGCAATGTTCAAATCTTCGGAATCAATTTTGTTCAACTTAAGAGGTTCTAGTTCAGGAATTTGTAATATTTCAGGAATATCTTTGCAACAGTCAAATGGAATTGTGACTGGATGACTTCGATACTTGATTTCTTGGTATGTGTCAATTGGGTATTGATCATGAACTCTTGTACTTCCAATAAATGCACTACACCCAGGTTGTAATAATTTCTGATTTAATTCCCCTATTTCCACATTTAATCGTGATTGGCAGAGGGTCCGAAATAGTGATTAACCATAGATTTAAATCAATTTGGTAGACATTATAATCTTTAACAAAAAGAAGAGATGTTTGACATGTCTTGGGCATCTGAGTTAATCTTCTTAATAGTTGTGCTTCGCAAATTGCATCGTTGTCAATTGGATATGGGAGGAGATAAGAACAGATATTTATGCTTCTTTCAAGAGTCTTGCAATTATCCAGGTTTCGCAATGACAAATACAGCAGTGAATCATCATCCCGCGCAATATATTTTTGTGTAGTTGGTAAAATATGATAGATACCTGTTTGATCAACTAATATGGGTATTGGATAGAGTCGATATAGTATATAAGCTTCTGGATCAGTGAGAGGAATTTTGAGAACAAATATGATATACTTTCTGATTGTTATACCTCTAATTCAATAATATTAAGATAATTAGCTATATTTGACGTATACGGTTGTAAAGGTAAATTATTACTTACAAGAGATTTTGCTATATCTTGTAATGAATTGATTAAATCTGAAGGTGCTATTATTGAACTATGTAATAAACTTATGCGAGCAAAAGTGATAGAATTTAAAATTGTATTAAGGGAATCTAAGAAAATATAGCTTTCCATTAGTGATTCACAAATATTCAATATCCTTATTTGTGCTTCATAAAATGCGACATCATCAGCAATATCCATCAAAGTATTTTGAATTTCTTTTATATCTTCATTAAAAGTCTTCTCATCAATTTGTAATTTTTGTATAGTATTATTAAAATTTTTAATAACAGAAGTTTTAACTGAAATTTGTTTTTTAAGAAGATTTTCCAACTCAAATTTATCGTGAGATAATTTGTTAATACAATCATCATAATATTCTCCATCTGATGCATCTAAATTACCAGTAATAGTTTTCCAAACAGTTCCGATTCCATTAAATATACCTCGCTTTGCCCTGGAGTTATATGATTTAGTTTCTCCTACAATTTCTTTATATTTTTGACCTATTGAATTCGACATTTGTTATAATAAACTTATGTGTGTTTGAACTTCAGACTTAAAAGCTATAAACCTTGGAGACGGATCTTCTAATGTATCGAAAATTTCTATAAGTATTTTATCATTATTTTCCATTGTTTTCTTAATTGGACCCAAATCTTTGTAAACTAAAAGTGTCCATTTTTCATTCGTAATTTTCATAGTTCATTCTTCATGGAAAAAGATTCCAACGGTGTTATTAACAGGAGTAAGTGTGTACTGAGCTGATATAATATTTATCAGCACGAAGAATCTGAAACCAAAGAAACTACTCACAGTAGGTTTTCAGTCTATCGAAATTAATTTTGGATTTTTGATTAGTTTGTGGATTTAAAACTATTGCAGAATTATCAAATAATTGCACAATTTTAAAAGGACCATTAAACAAATTTTGACTTTTATCTTTAATTTGAGACTCTTTAAGATAAACTTTATCTCCTAGTTTATATTCTGGAAGCTTTCCTGAAATATTTTTATCAAATCTAACTTTTGCTTTTTCTTTCTGACTTGCTGTTTTTGCTCGTGCAATTTTATAATAATGTTGCCTTCTGTTGTTCAAATCACGTATATATTTGGTAATAAGGGCCTTCTCATTATACAATGTTTCAGGTGGTCTACTAGACGTATGACCAAAAAACAGTTCATATGGGGTAAAACCAGTTGTTTTGTTTTTAGTATTATTATAACATATAACCGCATATGGCAAAATATTAAACGGATGTTCGTCTGGATTTTCTGTCTTATGTGCACTGATCATCTCCACAAGAGTTCCGTGAAATCTTTCTAAAGAAATATTTGATTGTGGATGGCCAACGCTAGAAAAAGTGAGCTTTATATTACAAAGCATACACAAATCTTTAATTAATGAATTATCAAATTCTCGACCATAATCGCAATAAATTCTCAAAGGTGTTCCGAAATGTTGAAAGAATATCATTAGTGTATTTACAACTGTTGAAGCTTTTTTATTTGAAATAGGATAAGCTTGAGTAAATTAAGTTAACTCATCTCGAATCCTTAAAGCGTAATTTCTTGTTGGATACTCAAAAATATCAATATTAATTCTTTCAAACGGAGTTTTTGGTGTTTCTGTTATTACCAGAGGAGTGCTCAAATTCTTACGACAGATTTTTACTTTTTGACAAGTTTCACAGTTTTTAATAAATTGTTCTACATCTTTTGTTAGTCCTGTCCAGTTATACTTAGATTTTATCCGTTGAATAGTTTCATTTATTCCGCGATGTAAATTACTTTTGCCTTTATGATACTGGTCTAATATGATAGGTATTTCATCACGGTTAGGTGTTTTAACAATATTTTGACAGACTACAAATTTTAAATCAACATTAGCAAAAATAAAAGAGAATACTTCTAAAATAGGTAACTCAATATTATTTTCTATATAATAAGTTTTTGAAGGATCAAATTTACTTTGTTCTTTAAATAATGTGAAAAATAATTGTTGAACTACAAACTCTGGATCGTAAATAAGAGGTATTATAAAATACTTGCGATCTTTCACAGTTTTACTAGAAACAATATTTACTAAATTCATTTGAAAATCAAAATTTTCTTCAAAAATATCTTCAATAATTTTATAATGTAAATCTTCAAGTTTATTTTGCCAAAATAAAGTGACAATATTCTTATGAGCCTTATCCAGTAACTGGTTATTTGATGTTTCAATTTTTGAATAATCGATTATTGATTTTGTTTTGTAAAGGTCAACAAATCTATTAAATTCGTCTGTCATTAATTCATCCTGTTCATCTATAAGTGTTTCATTTTTTTGTGGTTCTATAGGATCATTACGGTCTTTACTTGTTGATGGTATAGCCTCATTAGTTTCATTAGTTGCCAAAATTGTAATTTTAGATTGTAAATTTGCACATTCTTTAAAATGATTAATTTTAATTCTTGAAAGCGCATCTGCATTTTTATTAATTTTGCCTGGCTTGTACTCAATTTTGTAATCATATTCTTTCAATTTGAGTCGCCATCTAGCTAGTCTGCTTCCGGGATATTTAATGGAAAAAAGCCATGTTAATGGACGATGGTCAGTGACTAGCGTAAATTTTCTTCCAAATAAATAATGTTTTACTGCCCATACAATAGCAAGGAGTTCTCGTTCTATTGTCGAATACCTTGTTTCTGCACTACATAATGTTCTCGAAGTATAACTTACTGGTAGATCTTTACCAATGGGACCTTGTGATAGAACAGCGCCAATGGCAAATGCACTAGCATCAGTTGTGAGAATAAATGGTTCTTCGAAATTTGGGTATCTCAAAATAGGATCTGAAGTAAGTGCAGTTTTTAGATCGTGGAAAGAATTTTTACATTCATTATTAAAAATAAAAGAAACATCTGTCTGTAAAAGTCTTGTAAGGGGTTTAGAAATTTTGGCAAAATTTGGTATAAAGCGACGATAATATCCTGCTAAACCAAGGAAAGATTTTATATCTTTAGGATTTTTAGGTTCTGGGATATTTTTGAGACATTCTATTTTGGCTGGATTTGTTTTACACCATCTTGGGTAATGATGTCCAAGATAAGCGACTTCTTTTCTAAGAAATTCAAATTTATCTGGTTGAATTTTCAAGTTGGCTTTTCGAAGTCTGTTGAAAACTTCATTCAGACGAGAAACATGTTCATGAATAGTAGAACAATAAATTATTATGTCATCCATATTAACAAGACATCTTTCATTTTGAATGCCAAGTAAAATGTTGTCCATGACGCGTTGGAAAGAGGACGGGGCATTTTTGAGTCCAAACGGCATTCGAACGAATTCATAGTGACCGTTATCAACGGAAAAAGCTGTTTTGGATATATCTTTTGGTTCAATTTTGATTTGATTGGAAACCTGAGGCTAAGTCAAGAGTGGTAAAATATTGACATCTTCCTAATTGATCAAAGAGATCAGAGATGTTGGGTAATGGATATTTATCATCTACCGTAACTTCATTTAATTTACGATAGTCAACAACCACACGCCATTTTTGTTTTCCTGAAGCATCAAGCTTCTTTGTCACAACCCAAACTGGGGATGACCATGATGAAATAGAATGACATATAATACCTTGCTCCAACATTTTGTTCCCCTGAGTTTTTACCTCTTCTTTATGAATTTGGGGGTATCTATATGATTTAGTAAATATAGGTCTCGAACTATCAGTTTCAATTGAATGTTTAATTTCATTAGTAAATGTTAGTTGGTCTCCTTCCAAATAAAAAATATCAGAAAATTCAAAACATAAATTTGTGATAATTTCTTTTTCTTCTTCGTTGAGATGATCTGTACGCAACTGATCCAAAATTATAGTTTTTCTATCAACAGGTTGGTTAATTTTAGTTTTATTTCCATTAACGCAATTAAAATTTAAAAAACATTCGGAATTCGGAATGGGATCTAGATTCAAATTTGGAAATTCAACTATTTTTGGAATAGCATTCGAATTAATAATTGAAGTAAAGAATTCACCTTCTTCATTTACATGTACCAAAGCATTTGGAATTCTAACATTTTCTATTGCTTGTCCGAAAAGTAGTGCATCTGTGTTTGTTAATTTAGATTTCAATTTGAAATTTTTTTCAATTCTTGGCTCAATAAAAATTCGATTTTGTATCTTTAGCAAACAAATAACAATTTCAACACCTAAATTTCTAAAAACATAAGATATCATTTTTATAACATACGTCCAATATAACTTGTCCAATCCACACCCTATTTTTGGCATAGCTAATTTTTGAACATTGTTTTTACCAACATGATCTCTTAATTTTTAAAGATGACCATAAAGTCTGATAAGTGGGTTTTCCAGTTGAAGTTTCTTTTGTTACAAGATAATAAATATATCTAGTTGTATTTGCATTCTTAATTTTCAAACCTGCTAAGCCACCTTGTTTTTGATTTTGACTTAATAATTTTTTTATATTTCCAAATCGTTTCTTAAATTCCGCGGCAATGCCTTTTTGCATTTGCATATCTTCCGCGACGCAATTAGCTAATGAATAATCGTGAGGCATGTCAAAAATATCAATGTCTTTCTCAGCTATTTTTTTATAAAAATTTTCAGTATTTTGTTCAAATTCTAAGAATTCAGAATCTTGTTCACAAATTTGATTATTTTGAGACAAGTGTGATGTTTCGGTAACTTTAAACAGAGGTATAGTTTTAAAATTAGTTATCAATTGTTTTGAATTCAAATCAATTATACAATTATAATGTTCTAGGAAATCTGAACCCAAAATTCCATCAAAATCAATATTAAGATTATTAATAAAACTTTATGTGGATCATTTGCAGCAAATAGAATAAGAACAGATTCTTTTAGTAAAATTATCCCTTGAATAGTTACATATTCAGTAAATCTTTGAGGAACTTTCTTAACAGTATTTTCTTTAAAAATAGAAACTCCTGCACCTGTATCAATAAGCAACTTAAATGTTTTAGAAGCATCTTCAATATAATAAAGATTTTTGGAATTAACAGTCAAAAATCGATTTAAAGAAAATTTTGTTCGGGAAAATTTACATTCGGGTTCATCTCTTCGAATTTTAATGTTTGGATTTTGGTAACTGTTTCTGAAATTGAATTCTCTGTTGTCGGACAATCTGGGGGATGATCTTTGACTGGGGCAATAGGAAAATCCTGAAAATTTGAAATTACTTCAGCAGACATAAAATTTTTAGAATCTCAGAAAGATTATCAAATGAATAATTATTGTCATCTTCCTGGAGATTGTTTCCAAAATTATCTTGAATATCATAAAGATTATGATCCAGATCAGAGCCTAAGTATTCATCATAATAATCAGAATTATCGCTCTTAAGGTCAATTAAATGAGCTCGTTGTTGGAAATTAGGATTCTTTTGAATCACCGAGGGTCTTACTTGAGATTGTCCCTGTGGTTGAAAAGGTCTTTGCTGGGGAACATTACTATTTGGTGTATTTTGTAAATTATTTTGTGGTTGATTTTGGAAATTTAAAGGTCTTTGAAAATTTTTGTAGAAATTCTGATTGGAGCTTGGAGTAAAAGCTCTTTGCTGTTGAAAACGACATTGATTAGACATTTTTACCACATGAAAAGCATTTTACAGTTTGTATTTGGGGTTTTCTAACATTTAATATATTTTGAGGTTTACTTACAATATATGAAGCTGGCTTATTAAATTTTTGGTTCTCAAAATATGATAATTGCAATTCTCTTCGTATGCGAATTTGTGCTTCTAACAAGTTTTCAGGCTGACTAGCACGAATAAGTTGTCCTAGACGGGGTTCAAGTCCAGTTAATAAAGTAATAAGAGCCATAGTATCAATAAGAATTTCTCGTGCAACCTTTTGATCATTTGATAAATTTGTTGTTTTTTGTATATTTGCATGCATTTTAGCATTTAAGACTTGCACTCTATTGAAAAATGTTAGAGCTGACTCATTCGACAATTGTTTTAATCTTTGTAAATCATGAATAAGAGAAGTAAGGTCTCTTGAATCACCAAAATGAAGATTTAAGAGCTGTCTTATCTCTACGTAAGTCTGAGGATTTCGTGAGCTGAATAGTTGAGCCGCTTTTCCCTTTAATTTATTTTTATTGTGAATCACTAACAGAGCTTTTTGGTCTCTGGTAGACATATTATAAGCACAATCACATGCATTTAAAAATGTTCCGAGAAATATCTGATCACCTTCAAATTCAGGCACGATACAAAATATTTCCGAAATTCTATATGGTTCAAGCTCAACCTGTTGAGCTGGATTTCTTTCATTTGCCATTTTGATTTACTTAAATATAAAATATCAAATATATAAAAAAATATGATAAAAGAAAATCGAACAGTTTAAAACTTTAAAAATTAATATACGTGATGATGTACATTGATTTGTCTTGTTCTCTGCGATGTGGTTTACAAGGGAGTGAGGACGCCTCGTTGGACCTCTTCTGTAAGTTGTTGAAGAATCTTATTCTTCTTTCTTTGAAGTTGCTGGTTCTTTTCTTCAAAAGTCAGGAAACCACCGTTGATAATGAGGGGAAACTTGTTGTTGAAGTAGGCCTTGTTTTACCAACGTTGAAGTATTCCTGCTCTTCTTTCTTCAGAGTTGCTGGATCTTTCCTTTAAAGGTTAGGAAACTACCATTGATAATGAGGGGAAACTTGTTGTTGAAGTAAGCCTTGTTTTACCAACGTTGAAGTATCCTACTGACTGCGCCAATTTGTTAAATCACATAACTCCAAGATCACTTAAAAAAAACAATTATTTATCAATAAAAAAAAAATATATCTTAACTTTACATGACTGTATGAATATTGACTCACAAGTGTCGACTCACAAGTATCGACTCACAAGTGATGCCGTTAGCTGGAGATCTAGTATTTATACAATCAAAAATGTTTAATCATCAAAAATATAAAAAGAAACGTAAATTAATACAATGGATCTTTTCTCCTAAGGTTAAATCGAAACTTCTATAAATATTATAAACAAAATATATAGTAATGTATTTTTGGAGGCCAAACTGGATAAACAACTAACAATGGTCTTTATGGTAACTTGCTGACTACTGGTCGGCATCTCTGGCACGTAAACATCCTTATCACTTTTGTTATCTTCTTAAAACTGCGTCTTGCAGATGTAATACGATATGGTGAAATACTGCGTCTTGCGGTTGTAATATAATATTATGAAATAATATTTAAAAATAATACTCTGTTATTATTATATGACTTTAAAAATAATTCAATTATAACTTTATTTAACATATATATATAATTTTTAATACCCTCACAGTTTTGGTAAGAATTATTATATTTCTATGTATTTATACTTATAGAATTAATATTATAGCATCCTGATGAAGACATGTATTATGTCGAAACGTTGATGTGAAATATAGAGTTTACGAAATTGGCCAATTTTTGCTGTTTTCCCGTTATATCTACTAAACTGTTAATAACGTAGTGCAGCGTTACTTCTTATCTGATATATATATATATATATATATATATATATATATATATATATATATATTTATATATATATATATATATATATATATATACAGGGTTTTTCATTAAGGGTGGACAGGTAACATATCTCAGAAAGTAATATTTAGAACAATAGGTAAAAAATCCTCTTAGGCAATAAGAAATTGCTGAAAATTATTTTTAAGTTTCTAACTATACCGCCAGAGGGCGTAATAGCTACGGTCGTGTATAAAACTTAATTTTCATGAAAACAATCCAAAATAAGTATAAGAAATTAGTACCAAAGCAGTACTGCTACAATTCTGTATCTTTTTGATATGTCACTTTTTACTGTAGGACGTGAAATAAGGGCCGTAGGGAAGAAAGAAGTTTTATTTATTAAAATGCTAATAATTTTGGTTTGCCTTAACAGAATTGAGCAAACTGTGTCTCGTTCAAGAAAGGAAGCTTTGTTGATTATTAAAACAAAATAAGCTTTCAATATTGGTTTTTGTTGATCACGCTAGAGGTCGCTATTTACAGAGTTTCGTTTTTTTTATTTTTCAAATAGAATGATACAGTTATTTCATCTAAATCGAAAAGTAGATTAAATCTACAATAGAGAACCCCAAAGCGCATATCGATATCTTTATTTGTTAAAAAACTATCACCAAAAGAAAGTTTCTCTCAATAAATTCGTTGAAAATGTTTTTCAATAAAAATTTGTCTCATTTTTTCCTTATTATCTAGATTTAGGATTCAGTCCAAATAATTTAAAAGACGACGATTTAAGCATGCTCAAAGGAGAAGTAGCCAAAACAATAATAATATTTCAACAATATTGACTTTATCAAATAATGTTGCTTTACATTCACTTACCACGGGATTGCCGTGAAATAATTGGGGAAGTTACCACGGAAATAATGAAATTGAATAACTGTCAAACAGATCAATTATGATAAATATTATGTTATAAAGAATTGTTGCGATTGCATTGTTTGTAAACATTTTTGTTGTTCGTTGGAGTCCGTGCTTAGAATTTGTAGTGAATCCTTAAGGAATGGCCTATAATAATGCTGAGGCGTACGATACGCTCGCAGTATATTTTATATATATTTTATAAGTTTTGAAAATGCTACTTTTACGGAACACGAATACGCTGCCAGATACCCTGAAAGAAGACACCATAGCAGGAAAGTGTTTCGGCGTTTGGCAGTGCGTTTACGATAACTAGTGAGTGTTCGAGTTCCAGTTCGCTTCAGAAGACGTCCAGTTAGGAACAAAGACAATATTATAAACGTTCTTGCGTACGTGAAAGCGGATCCGCATTTAATCATTAAAAACATATCATCAGGCTTAGGAAAAACTTCTCTACAGTGTTCCGGATTAAGGAGACTTTAAAATGCATCCTTACCATGTAGTTTTACATCAGGCACTTTCAGATGCTGATTTTAACAAGCTCCTGGACTTCTGTTTTTGGCTAGGAGATAAGTGCAGGGAAAACCCTCAACTCCTTTCACAGATACTGTGGACTGATGAAGCGATTTTTTCAATTTGTGGTAGAGTTAATTTGCACAACATGCAATATTGGTCACAAACAAATCCTCTTTGAATGCGGGAGGTGGACCATCAAAATGGGTGGATTATAAACGTTTGTTGGGGAGTCTTAGGAGGCAGAATAATTGGACCATTTATTATTGATGGCCATCTGAATGGCCAATCATATCTCGATTTCTTAAGCAATATCTTGCCTAACCTTTTAGAAGACGTTCCATCCGATATGGATGTCCATGTTGTATGAACATGACGGATGCCCAGCGCATTTTTGGGTACAGGTCCGTAATTTCTTGAATGATACTTATCCAAACCACTGGATTGAAAAGGGTAGTTTATTTTTGTGCCCACCTCGATCCTCCGACTTGATCGTGTTATACTTCTACTTGTGGGGAAGAATAAGAAATATTGTGTATGAAACACGCCCACCCACTCGAGATAATATGATCCAGCGAATTCGAAATGCATTAGCTTTGCTTCCACGAGCTGAAATCGAAGCAGCTGTCTCTAGTACTCTAGAAAGAGTCAATAGTTGCATTTTGCAAAACGGTGGTCATTTTGAACATTTATGAAGGCTCTGTTATTTGTTTTGATAGTGTTAATGTTGTTGTTCTTTTTTTAATAATGTTATTATTATCCTTATTGTTTATGAGGGTTTATCATTAATATTTAAATTACGATTAGAATAAAGTTCAAAACTTGTCATGACATGCTTGATTATAATTTGAAAAAAAAAAGTTTATTTAATGAATTTACTACTCTTGGGGATAGTTTTGGAACGAATAAAGATATCGATATGCGGTTTGGAGTTTTCTATTGTAAATTTAATATACTTTTCGATTTAGATGAAATAATTGTATCATTCGATTTGAAATTTCAAATAAAATATAAAAAAACGAAACTCTGTAAATAGCGACGTCTAGCATGATCAACAAAAACCAATATGGAAAGTTTATTTTGTTTTCTTAATTAACAAAGCTTCCTTTCTTGAATGAGATACAGTTTGCTCAATTCTGTTAAGGCAAACCAAAATTATTATCATTTTAATCAGTAAAACTTCTTTTTTCCCTACGGACCTTATTTCACCTCCTACAATAAAAAGTGACAGATCGAAAAGATGCAGAATTGTAGCAGTACTGCTTTGGTATTATCTTTTTTATACTTATATTGGGTCGTTTTTAAGAAAAATGTATTTTTATGCACGACCGTAGCTATTACGTCCTCTAGCGGTATAGTTAGAAACTTGAAAATAATTTCCAGCAATCTCCTATAGTCAATTTTCATAATATAAAATTCAACACAAAAATATTGAATTTCCAATATTTTGGATTGAAAATTCAACGGAGTTTTAAAAACTGTGTTAAAAAAATAAAAAAAAACGCACACGTGTTTATCCTATAAAAGTTTACAGAAAGTGTTCTATACCTTAGTAAAAGTACTGTTAAACTATCGGTGCCCTTGGGGGTCTATGTGGTGGGTTCCGTTTCTGAAAGTCTATTGTATACTCTACGGCTGTATTTTGATTGTGTTTTTACCATGTTTGAATGTAGAATGTTAATAAAATGATCGGGTAGTGACTGTAAGTGAGTCTGGGCCTCCTGGGTTGAGGGCTTAAAGGTAAAGTGTTCCATACCGGAGAATCCTAAAGACACCTGCAGGGAAAATTATCATGCTGTTCTCTCTTGGTGCATCTCTGTGGATGGAACTGGGTTGGTGTTCGGACGGGTTCTACGTGCGAGTAGGTCTCATAGAAGGGTTTCATACTCAAGACTTTTGATGACTCTATGTTCTCCTGCCACAATCTACGAAATTGTCTACCCGGGAAGTGCCCGGTAAAACAGCTAGTATTATATAAAAGTCAATTGCTGTTCGTAAGTCTCGCTAAAACTCAGAAACGAACTGACCGATTTCAATAATTTTTGTTTTGTTTCGTTCAGCCTAATACAGGGGATGTTTCAAAGAAGAAAAAAATGGAAAAACCCATAAAATCAATTAATGAATTGAAATTGCCTGATTGTATTATTCTCAATAGGTGCCATAGTAGTGGATTTACTGTCATTTGTCTAACAGATGCCAGAATAATCTTTCCAAGCAGTTGTTTGAAATGCGTTTTTTCTTAAAATGAAAATATTATTTGTTTTGATAATGATAATAGCCGTATTGGTATGTCCGAATCGCGTTTGAGACTTACTTGAAATGAAAGATAGATAGTGGATAGATTAAGAATTCAACGAGTTCGTGAAAATCAAACAATACAACAGCTAGCACTTCACAATGAATATGAGCGATTTCACTGGAGCAGTGCTCCTGCGAACCTGGAACGAGCGGCATTCCATTACGATCCAAAATTGGATTACGGTGCGGAAAGATTAGTAACAATTGAAGAGATATTCGTCGTTTGTCCGTATTGTAAAGCGTTGTGAATCTCCTGGATTATGTTATGCAGGTGGGCAAGATAATTGTCCAAGAGTTGCATTTCAGAAAGAAATACAACATTTCACACGACTTTGCAGATCCAAAGACAAATATACCACTTAATAGGAGCTCTGTTACTAGTACCGGATATGGATCATCAATTCATGGGCAATTCGGATGCGGAAGTTGATCAGCGTTGTGCTCATAATCGGACAATGAAGCGAGCTATTATCGAAAAATTGCAAATAATTCTTCATCAGAACAACAAATTGATCAAAATTTTCGAAACACATTATCGTTAGTTATGATACAGCGGGTGCGGGTGAGCACGCAAGAAGGTTTAATTCACCGACAACCGAAGAAGTGTGCTTCATTGTCGGAGTAATGAATTGAAATGTGTGTCAGAAACATAGAGAACTTACGATGCGCTACAATATCCATTAATCTTCTGGCTGGGCAAAGATGGATACCATTTCAACATTAAAATGGTAACAGGTCAATGGAATTGATTTATTAATTAATTCAATTCAATACATCTAAACATATATCGGCTGTGATTGCAGGCGCTGAAACCAATAAAAATAATGTCCTTTAAATTTTAATTTATACAGACTCATGATCCGGAAGGTAACATAAATTACATTTTAATGTGTCACTATCTTATTCATCAGTTCGTGGTTCACATTTTTTTTTGAACCAAAAGCAACTCAGATCTGAAGAATATATTCATCTAAGCGATGCTATCTATACAGACGGCGATGCAAACAACGTAGGAAGAATGACAATTTTGGCGGCCACTCACATTGGAAGCACGCGCCACATGCTCCCGATGCGATGTCGTATATTAGAAAATATGGCCGCCCAGACCCATTTATAATATTCGCATGTAACCCTCAATGGAATAAAATCAAAAAGGAACTGCTGCCCAGCCAAAGCCCAATCGATAGACATGACATAACTGACAGATTTTTTAATCAAAAATTAAAATCGCGTATGAATTTTATAATGTACTCCGTGGAATGGCAAAAGCAGGGACTGCATCTTGCACACATTTTAGTTTGGTTATTTGACAATGGATGATCTGTAATTATGAAGGTCAAAGAACAAGACGTTATTGTGGACCATAGTTGTATTGTGCCATACTTGCCAGTATTGTCCAAAGATTTCGAAGCTTACATCAATGTGGAATAATGTAACTCCATGATGTCGATCAAGTACATATGTAGGTATGTAAGTAAAGGAAGCGACATGGCCATTTTCTCTTTATAGAGCATATTTATATAAGCAGAGACGAAGTGTCTCAGAATCAGATGGGTCGCTATGTCAGCAGCAATGAGGCAATTTCACTTGATACATTTAGAAAATGGACAGTGATTGTATTTCATCCAAGAGAACGCGAAGGACAGAGCGCCACAGCCACCATCGAAGACCTTAAACAGGTTATTCTTAATTTGTCAAACAGATGGAACGCATCATCAATATCGTTTTAACGTCGAAATCGAGGAATACCAGTTGAGGGACATCCAAATGAATATGCTTCAGACTTCAAACGCTTTGGGCCGAATCCTCACTGTGCATCCAAATTACAACGATTGTTATGTTCTTTGATTGTTGTTGGTATATAAATAATTATATTTTGAAGTTTTAGTGTATTGTATGAAATAAATACATCCTCTTCAATTGCATGTCCGTGATAACAATTGTTAACTTCTTCTTTTTTCCTTTGTTGGGTGTCAAAATGTTAGCTGTACCCAAAATGCTACATAACGAGGTTCGCGAACTGCTCTTTAGTTGATCGGGTGTAACTGTTTACGGATCACCGTCTAGTCCGATCTGCATTTGCACATCACCACACTTGGCTAGCAACGCCGGATGTGACTACTGACAAGTGATCTGCGAACAGGTGGGAATAATTTAGAGAAAACAGAAAACAGCAAGTTCTAATAAATAAATGAGGAAAATAAATTAGTTAAAAACTTACAACCGGAGTGATACAAAAGAGAGTAGAACGACAGGAATGAATACCCCTTAGTTTTGGTAAAGTGCTTATCAAATTAACGTTACCTATATGTTAGGAAAACTAGTAAAATCGGCAAGCTCATTCAATATTTCACCACAGGTAATTTACCTATTTACATGTATAAATGCGTAAGGGTTTACATATATTCGTACTTCCCGGAGCAACAGATTATAAATCTAAGGATCTTTATATCATCTACCAGCAATTACGCTCCTACAAGAAGTCTATACACACTACACAACTAGCAGCTTATAATTCCCCTGAGTTGGAAGATTTCCTTATTCTTTTAATCACAAAGATCAGTATTTTTAAACTAGGGTTATGTTTCACTATGACAAGTAGCTACGTGAATTTGTTAAAGGAAATGTTAATGAGTCTGTGTTCAAACAACATGAGACACTCTGTCTCTACACTGATTGTTTACTGACTGAGGAATTTAGCAAGAGTATGGAAGGATCTCACCAGTTAAGTATATCCAGGTGTCGTTCAAAGTAAGTTGTGCCTGTAGAGGATGTTCGACATATGATAGACTTTCCCTGCGACAAGACTCAATTTTAGCATGTTGTTCTGTAGACTCAGATAAAACTGGAGTAACAGAATGAAGGAGTGACACCGCATCAATACAGCAACAGTAGGGTGCAAGTATTAGCAAAACAACAGCAGCAAGAAGTAATACAGCAATGAGATAGGGCATACTCGTAATTGTAATTGTAGTTGGCCTAAAAGGAATCTGATACACTACTGCTCGATTATCTAATGTATCCAGATTTCACAGCACACATGTGACCATAACCTACCTCAAGGTAAAGGATGGCCAAAAGTGGTTCCTTTATGGAAATCAAAAAAAAAATATGCAAAGCAGATTGATCTACACTTATATGTGATATATTCACAAGCTGGGATACGGTTAGTTTTCTATTATTAGAGAAAATTCTGGATAAAGCCAGGATAGGCCCGTTTTGATCCACACAATCAAAATCACCACAAAATCTCAGTTTTTGTCTTAAACACCAACCAGAATAAGGTAATAATATCCTCTGTCACATATATGTCAGGTCAGGGTCATTAACCATCCATCAATTAATCATCTAACTGTCAGAAATATAGGTTGACTAAACCGTAATTGTATGCAACTACATAATCGTGTACCCATACACGACTCTAGTCTACATCTTTCAAATATCCACAGACTATAAATAATTGAGTTGTTGAACTTGGATAACTACTGTAGGTTGACTGAACCGTAACACAATGATATATTCGATATGCATTTCCAACTGACATTATTTACAAAATAATTAATATTACTTTCAAGTTGTTTGAAGATAGTATTGGCGAGGTGGATGGAGATCAATAAAGTGCTTGAAAACATGAGATAATGTCCGGGGTATGTATGCCTTTTAAGAAAAATGCGCCAGACTCTATAGGTTTTCCTTGATATGCCCTGTATAGTTGGCGATAATATCTGTTAAAAACTTATTATATAGTCTATTAGCTTCTTAATCATCCTTTTACCTATCGTGGAAACCGAGCAAATGAGCTATGATGAACTATTGGCTCACCATGTATACAATGTTTCGAAAAAAAAATCATTTAAGTCTTCTTTCTTGTCATATAACACCACTTTATTGACATTTTTTCGAAATTCCAATACACAAAAGATTGAATTTGGTAGATTTATATAAGAAATGTATCTAACAAGGCGATGGACATATCGATTAATTTCTATAATTAAAAACTTGATCGGTAAGACTTGTGAGCATGATACATACACAGCTTCAATAAAAAAGGTACAATACATGATTTGATTCATGCACTTGAAAAGTACACAATCAGACATCCTCATAATAGTCATTATGTCACAATACGTCAAATATAAAATTTTGGAAAGTCGGGGCTATTAATAACTTCCTATAGGAAAGGTAATTACCTACAAATTCAGCAAAATGCCAAAAAACAAAAGATAGTGCAACTCTTCTGACAGAATCGATACCCCGTGTGCGAGTCAAACTTTTCAGTGAGTGATTCTGATTGTTTTTATTTAGCGTGTTTTTTTTTCTCACAAGCGAATCCTGAATGCAAAATCCGAGGCTTATGCGAAAAATAAATAGGCAACCGTTCGCGGCAGCTTTTCTCTTCCTCAACCAACCATATCTATTCACAGCTGGTCATGAAAGCAAAGTGATTTCAACACAGAAAAGCCGCTGAGTTGTTTACGTCGTCAATGCATAAACAGGCTTAATATATTATATTACCCCGCTATGAATGATGTGCTTGATCTTTCATTTTAATAATACTAACAGTGGTTTAGTAAATTTATATTTTAATGAAAAAAGTATGGTATTGATAAATCACCAAGACCAAAATCGGAACATTATTTTTATACAATTTAATATTAGGTATACATACAATATTGTTTGATTAAATCCGTAAGATTTCAAATAATTTTTATCTAAGTTAAAAAGTTAAATTATTACCTGTGTTCTAATTTCTGTCCAGTATACTCGTCAGTTGCATAAATATTTTTCATAAGGTTATACGGTGGTCATCGCGTGGAAAAGCCCTTACAACCTTACCTTGAGTAATTATGCCTAGTACAATCTATCAAATTCGCGAAAATTACGCGCCAATAGATAGCGCTAAAAAAGGCGAACAATAAATAAATTGGCGATTAGGAAACGCGCCAACTATAAATTTTGAAAATCTTTTGCGGCTGTATGTAGGTTTTTTGTCGGTTAGTTACATCTGTATCTATGTGTAAAAGTATCAATTTCAATATTCAATGTTTTCTAGAAAGAAGGCGAATATATTCTTTGTTACTGCTGATATTTTTTATTATAAATAGGTATTTAAGTGTCTTCTCAATAGGATAGCAAGAATGTTTAGTTATTCATCATACACATGGGTAGGTATCGCATAGTAAATATAACCTATAAGAAAGCTCTATCAACCATTTATTATTTACATTTCTTTTTTTAAGAGAATGAATATATTTCAGGTTTTGTTAGTTGAATTCGGGTGTAATCTTCGAAAATTCATGAGCAATCATCCAAAGGAGGAAATGAGTAGATTCTGTTTTTTT
Organism: Crioceris asparagi; assembly: GCA_958507055.1. Taxonomy (NCBI): domain Eukaryota; kingdom Metazoa; phylum Arthropoda; class Insecta; order Coleoptera; family Chrysomelidae; genus Crioceris; species Crioceris asparagi. The sequence continues at coordinate 72,016,240 of OY293827.1, read as the reverse complement.
AAAGCTAAAAGATAGAATGGGGTAAGTTAACATCCCACATAAATTTCTTGTTATTTTAAGAAGTATTTACGTTTTATTTTAGTATCTCTTATCTTATATACAGGGTTTTTCATTAAGCGCGCGGTGGTCTCTAGCGATCTTAACATTGAAATATTCCATATAAAATGTGTGTTTGTTTCGAGTGTTCTTTCTGCGGAAAATAACTTCAAATTTGGCAGATTTCCGGATATACCGGAAGTAGACATCAACTTCCTTATTTTAAATAGATCACTATATATATTTTCAAATTTGTGAATTCAGCATCGATTTTGAGGTCCAGTTTGTTAAGCATAGTTATTGTCTACGGAGTCTCAGTTTGGAGTTATTCGAAAATCTTTAGAAAATTTTACGTTTGTAGTACTTCAGAAAAATTGTAATACTTATCTCAGAAACTACACCCAATCGAAACATGAAGTTTTTGCGAAAAACGTAGTTATGTTTCAGAGTAGCATTACTTCAAAAGAATTCTAAGTCATTACACTAGAAATTTGCAAATTTAAAAAATTTTAAACATGCAAAAGTATTTTTTTTTCAAATGGGATGGTACGCTAAGTTTCGTAACCATGAATGCAAAATTTATTTCTCTTTCGATTTTATCAAGGCATATTTAGGTCTATATCTGTTAGTTTTCAAACTATTAACGCTTTTTCAATTATTCTACTACAGAACATAGAAAATGGAAAAATACTAGGCGGTATGGCTCACAGTTACGTCAAAGGAGTTGTCAAATTTAGTAAAATTTATTGCGTGCTTTAAGGGCTCGTAATCAATGTTAAACATACCACCCAAGAAAACATATTGATATGGTTTATATCCTTGGAGAATGTTCTCGCATTCCGGGTGTACGGCGAACGGTTTTCTGATAGAAGGCATCCAGAACCAAGATCTTTTGAAAGGCTGATGGATAGATTTGACAGGACCAGATCAGTTAACTACGAAAAATATAGCAGAAGGAAACGTGTGATATCTGAAGATAATAAGTTTAATGTTCTCACAACTGCAGTTAAAGACCCTCATAGAAGTACATACGAAATCAGTCGCGATTTGGGCATTGGACAAACGTCTCTAAAAAGAATCTTAGCGAAGAATAATTATCATCTTTATCATGTGCAGCTAAATCAAGCACTTGAAGAGCAAGATTTTGAAAATAGAACCAATTTCCGTAATAGGGTCTTGTTCGTCTACAAGAAGATGCTGGATTCGAAGACGTGGACCTGTTGCCTCGCCACCATGGTCATCAGATCTAACAAAATTGGATTTTTTCCCATGGCGATACGTTAACGATTTGGTCTACAATATACCCCAAACAAAGCATGCGGGAAAGAATACGAGTGGCATTTAATTCTGTGACACCTATAATATGTTACATATTGTAGATAGATTTAATATGTGTTCACAGCAACATGGTAGGCAATTTGAATACCTAATGAAATAAATCTGTACCAATAAAACTTCTGCCACATTTTATTTTCCTCTAGATTTTCACCAACTAAACCATGTCGCCTACGATTTTTAAATAGTCTTTATTACTTTTGGTTTCTTTATCAATGGACTGCGCAGCAATTTCTCAGGCCCCATACGGTCTAGAGACTTGAAATTTCGAATTCGAACTTAAATTGCAGACATCTCGCCGCCTGTTAAGCTCCAAGTGTGACCCAATATTTATTAATTATAATTATCCCATTCAAGAAAGATCACTTTTTCTTCGACATGGAACAACAATGTCGGACAATGGGATCCGTCACTGGAATTACGCACGAGCATGGAGTATGGAGCGTATATATACGTCTCTGTTCTCTGGTATATAGGTCCTCTCTGGCAGATCGTCGTATACATTACTCTATGGTTATGTGTGTTGTGGTAGACAAACAGTAATTTGTTAGGGAATTGCTGTTACTCGCAAACAGATATACATAAGTATAGTTCAAATGGAGAAAAGGAGAGCAATATTAGGTACTCAACGGTACGGTTTAAATCTAAGATTCCAAATAAAAACTATTTTTAATTTTTTTTTCAAAAATTCCACCTTTTCCTTTTCTCCGCACCATTGTAGAATGATTTAAAAATCGCTAATAGCTTGAAAACCAACAAGATAGGCGTAAATATGCCTTACTAAAATCGAAACAGAATTAAATTTTGCATTCATGGATATGAACATCCCACCCCATTTGAAAAAAAATACTTTTGCATGTTTCAAACCTTTGAAATTTGAAAACTGCTAGTGTAATGATTTAATGTTCTTTTGAAGTTAATGCTACTTTTGAAACATAAGTATGTTCGTCTTACACTCGGGATGCGAGAAGACAATTTTTTGAACCTTCTCCAAGGATATAAACCATATCAATTAGTTCTTGGATGGTATGTTTCATATTGATGACGGGCCCTTATTGCAAGTAATAAATTGATTGAAATTTGACAACTCCTTTGACGTAACTGTGAGCCATGCCACCTAGTATTTTCTCCGTACCGTTGTAGAATAATTAAAAAAGCGTTAATAGCTTAAAAACTAACAGAGATAGACCTAAATATGCATCAAAGAAATCGAAAGAGAATTAAATATCGCATTCATGGATATGAAATTTAATATACCCTCCCATTTAGAAAAAAATCTTTTGCATATTTCAAACTTTTCAAATTTGAAAATTTCTAGTGTAATGATTGTAAGGATGTAAAGTTCTTTTGAATTAATGCTACATTAAAACATAACTACGTTTTTCGGTCTTTGCAACAGCGAAAACCTCATGTTTCGATCGGGTGTAGCTTCTGAGATAATACAATATTTCTGAAGTACTACAAACGTCAAATTTTCTTAGGATTATCGATTAACTCCTCACTGAGACTCCGTAGACGATAACTATACTTAACAAACTGGACATCAAAATAGATGCAGAATTCAATAATTTGAAAATATACATGGTGTTCTATTCATAATAAGGAAGTTGATGTTTACTCCCGGTATACCCGGAAATCCGCCATATTTGAAATTATTTTCCGCAGAAAGAACACTCGAAAAGAAATACTTTTTATATGGAACATTTTCTTCCTATTTCAACGGTAAGATCTCTAGAGACCACCGCGCGCTTAACACGTTCGCTGCGTCGGCATTTTTTGGTACTACAACGATCCTAACATTACCGGCCCTACAGATCAGGTGAGACCGGTTACCGTTCAAGTGTTACCGGGTATATGAGTCTGGTAGTACACTCTGTATAAAAATAGCTCCAAACAGCTACATGGAACCTAAATCCAGTGTGGGTATCTGGTAGTATACATCTTACTTTATATACTGCAGTCACCGCACCAGAATTTGAGGTCCAGTAAAATATTTATGTCAAATAAAGAAACAGGTATTATATTGCTATAAAAGAATTTCAAAACATAACTATCTCATTTACTCATTTTTTTATTAAAGTGAAAATGTATTTCTTGGAATTAAAACTATTATCGCTGGTGCCTGAGATAAAAACAGTTAAGGCATATAGCTGGTTTATTTTCACAGTCATCGCTGTATGTGTTTACTTTCTTGTCAGCTTCTTTGCTCTTCATTGTTCCCCTTAATGTTTTATAGCAATCTGTACAGTTTCTACGACATTTTCTTTCCGGCCCTTCCTCTCTTCCTAGAGAATATATTCTTTTTGGATTGATAGCAGGTTCAGACGTTGGGAAATCTTTCTGATTCAATAGAAATGCCAACTTTTCGCGAAATGCTAGTAGTGGAATTTTACTATCACGGTTTAGTTCATTATAGACAATCCATGCATTGACTATAGCAACACCAAATATCAACTCAAATGCTACCTTTTGGTACCATTTCAGTCCTTTCCTCAAACAACTATAATAAGCGGACATTTGATCGATATAGTCAATGCCTTTCTTAACGTTATTATAATCCAACATGACTTGAGGTTTCAAAATATCTTTGCCAGGTTCACCATTCTTATTAGGTCTATTCTTTCTCCCAGTTTCACATAAGCTAACTGAATGCTGAGGTTTGCTTGATAACATTAGAACAGATATTTTGTCCTGCCCTTGTATTATTTTTATACCGTGCTGATCTTCTAGTCCGTATATCTATTTTTTTAGTTTCTTTGTAACGATTTCTTTTGGTAACCCCTCCTATTTTTCCTTTGTCTACCACAATACAAAGTCTGTCGATCTTATAATTTCTCTGCAAGGGGAATTCCAGAGAAGAAATTGTCAGCATATAAAGTTCTGCCGCTATCGATCAGTCCAGACATTTATTTTAAAACAACTTTATGTGAATGGTTTTTGCTTTCAATTGAGTCTTCTTTTCCACAATACATTCTCACATTGTAAGTGAATCCTGTAATGGTGCAGAGCTTATATAACTTGACACCGTACTTATGGCACTTATTTTTAATGTATTGCCGCACCTCTAAGCAACCGCGCCAAGGCACCATACTTTCATCTATTGCTACGTCCCTTCCAGGAGTCATTCAGCCCTGAATCTCGCGTTTATCATATATAGAAGGGGTCTTATCTGGAATAGCCGATCGTTACTTTCCAATAAACCATCATTATTGTTAAAATGTAAACTTTGCAGTAATGACAGGAATCTTTCTCGAGGCATTAAGGATGAAATGAACTGATTATGCTACAAACTGTTTTTTGACCAGTACATACTTATATTAGGAACTTTAACCAAACCCATGCAGATAATCATACCGAAGAATCTTCTTAATTCGTCCTTTCTAGTTGGAGTACATGTATGTTGTCTTGATTTTGATGTTCTATGTTGCATAGCCAATGTTTGTTGAGTATACCTGTTCGTCTCCACTACAATTTTCTCTTGAATCTCATCGGTGATAAACAAAGAAAATATATCTAGTGGAGATAAACCATCTTGATTTTCAATGTTGATTCTACACTCGATAGGATGTTCAATAATATGATAGTTTCTTGTTATATTTACAGCGCTCCACATATCTGGCTCTAATGCTAAAATGAATAAGTTTTAATAATTTAATCACTATAAGATGGATTATAAACTTGCCGTTTATATCCCCACTTTCTTTTTCTGATATATTAGATTCAGCGTCTTCTTCTAGTTCTCGGGAATGTGGTTCTACATCAGAATTGGAATTGTTATCGCTAGGAATAATAATCCGGATCCTCATCTGAAGAGTTAGCAAATGGATCAATTTCAGACTCATTATCACTTGAGATAACATCTGAAGTACTGGGGACACTATCGGCTTTCGAGCTTCCTTGTTGAGCAACATTTTTTTCTATTTTTATTTTCAGACATCACAAATACCAAAGTGCAGGGAATATAACCACAATTTAGGTTTGGAATAACATCATTATTTGTTAATTCTGGTTCCAAAAAATCTAAATATTCATTTCATACATATGTATGTTGCATCGCAGTTTTTTTATTTTAAAAGATGCATAACCTGGTATACATATATATGTGGGCTGATTCATCTATTTGGTATTCATGTAAATATTCTATTTGTAGTAGGTGAATCAGAAAAAACTCAGTTTCTGCTTTATTAAAGGGGTCCTAATTTGTATCAGTTTCATTTAAAGATCCTCCAATATGTTGCTGGACTTCAGTTAATGAAAATCCAGGGCCACATGCCTTCCTGAATATATGTTTAAGTCTAATTTTTTTCTAAGCATTAACTATTTCATCGAGGCTGACGCTATAATTAATACCCCCAGTATCCTACATTTACCAAATCTTTGTTCTAATTTTTCTTTGGTGAATTTTCAAAAGAATACTGAATAAAACAGAAGTGCTTTGGCGCAGTGCTGAATAAGTATCATTTGTAAGCAGTCCATTATTGTCAAGTTTTTGCCAAGTATCCAACCATGATATAAACTTTTTAAAATGTTCTATTCGAAAATCATTTCTCTGCGAAACAGAGCCACACCATACATTTATCTTAAGAGCACATTTAATGACACTCGTATTATTGACGAAGTCTCATAAATTAGGTCTTTATAATAAATTATCAAATCAGATTTCTCAAATGATTCGGTTTGTTCGATGTGACGAGCCACGTTCTCTTTGAATCGCTCTTCTAAACAATATTTTATTTTCTATATTTAATTTTTTTGAAAACTAAAAGTCGATTCGATGCTTACCCCAATTTAAATATGCAATGTAGAGTTATAAAATAGGTATCAAATAACCTCTAACCTAACCTCTTCCTTCGACCGGTCGGGCTGAAACTATTCAACGACGCATTTTTGTCATATTTCCTTATTCATGGCCTGTTATAATAAAGTTGGCCGTTTCTGTGCGTATATGCTCTCAGAAACACCACTTATATTGTAATTTTTGTGATAGACTTGGTTTATTTATCATTATCGTGTGTTGATAAAGTAAATGAATTAATATCAGAGACTGTCATGTACATTCGTTAAGCTTCAGATTGAGAACAATGTAGAAATATGCAATTAGGTAACACATATTAACCTGAGCTTTTAATAACACACACTGAAACGATCGCAATATTTCGTGTTGATTTTCTGAGTAGTCATGCAGACGCTGTCGTATATTGCATGCTCTGCAAGTGAAAGCAATGCATCATGGTGGCCTATTACACCTCTCATATACATATAGATACCACTATATATATATATATAAACAAGAGTAAGAGAATGAAATTACTAGTTGGAATAAAATTGGCGCGGTCCAGAAACAAATGTGATAGTGTTTCGTTCGGTATATATTAAGTGTTGTTTTCCGTTTTTTTAAGTAGCCAGCTGCAGACACGCAAAACGCCTTCATTACTATGCAACTTCATTATCATCGTGTTTTGTGGCCTAGCTAGCAGCATTTAGCCTCAGGGCAACTTCTTCCTGTTTTGCTAGCATCGAAGAATTAGAATACAGGAAAAGCAAGCTAGTATTAAGTGCTGTGAAAATACCTATACGTTTATGTTTTAAATTCATTTGTTCGTTGCTCCAGATAAGTAGAATCCATAATTGATAGAAGAATGAGTTAGAAATAAAGTTAGTTGTCAAAGTAGGGTAAAATGGAATATTGTCAAAAATTGAAATGTTATAATTACTTTCGATCAAGTGTTGTTGCTAAGTGTGACACATCTGAGTCATATTTGTGTAATCTAATTTCGATTACAACCTGAACCCCACTCTTTAGTTTTGTGCAAAAAATGTGTTTTTTGCTGGTTCATCTCTAGGTATAACATTTAGATGTAAGTTTATAATGTGGAACATTTGTTTGCCCAATGTAAATGAAATTTGTAATCTGCATATAGATTACCTTATCTTATATCTGCAATAAAGCGTGCAAAAATAGTTTGAAGGTTATGTTTAAAGATATTTAGTCCATAATATTTATAATTAAGTGGCAAAGGTTGTGCTAACGTAAAGCGAGAAAGGGGCAACTTCAAATTTTTTATTTTGCTCCAGTAACTCTGTATTATAGAAGGCAGGTTGGTTGATAGATGTTCAAAGTACAGTATATACTCAATAGGAGCTAGTTTCTTTATTGTTGTTTGTTGTTTCAGATTGGCAATACGCATATGAAAACGAAAAAAGAATTAGTAGAAATGGACTCGATTAAAAATGCTCTGAAATCCGGATTGCTCAGTGAAAACAAAGCTACCTGACAATTAAGAGTACCTACCAGTAGATTCTTTGAATAGACGCATTATTATTATAAAAACTGCGGAAGAAGCTGCTAACCAAAAGTCTGCATGTTTCGCTACCCTTTTTACAAGTGATCAAGAAAAAACTCTGTACGAACAAATTATTGATATGGAGACAACATATTTTGTTTTATCATAAGATGAAATTCGTTCACTGGTATCTCAGTATGCTGAACTTAATAAAGTAATCCTCAATTTCAACCAAGAGACGCGCTCTTCTGGTACGGATAGCATGTATCTATTCTCACGAGGGCATCTTCAATTGATGCTGCGATCTCCAGAACACGCCTTTGCTGCTTGTGCTTCTGGTTTTAACTAAATTTAGGATTTATAACAGCGATGAAATGGGCATAACTAGTGTTCCGAACAAGCCTGTGAAAATAATTTCTTTAAAAGGAAAAAAGGCAGCGTGTTATTGTTGACGTATATGTGAAAACAGCAGGACATTCTCCCGTTTTTAACATTGCACGTTTGCGACGCAATCCTGTATATGAAATTGAGTTGCTAGCTGAAAGTATCATAGCTTTCGATAAATCAGGATGGATGACTTCTACAATTATTTGCTGATGTATGATTTTTATATTTTATTGAGCACACACATCCCACTTTTCGTAGGGATTCACAGATCACATCAACTTCAGCGAATAAGTTTACATTCGAGCCTTTCATATCTTCTAAAATATTTTGTCTTTGCCAATAGTTGTGCCTAAAATTCACTGAAATATATTCGCAAGCGTGGCAAAACGTTAGTACTGTTTCGTATGCGGGTTCGCAGATAAGTGGGACTAATTTACAATTATTAAATAAACTTTATTTACACTCGAAAATTACAAATTCACTTTAATATTAAATTTTCTCACTAGCTTACTCTGATTTTTCTATTAGTGCACACTGTCATTTACACTGTCCTCATGCTGACCGTTCTCCCTAACATATTCCAGAAAAAGACTTTAGATCTTTCGAGCCGCCTCTGGTCTTTGATCCACCAGCCGCCACTGGACTTCTCTCGAAATCCTTTGTCGGCATCCTAGTGGCACTTTGTGTCATGGTGCCGACATCTGTACCCCTTGTACGTTATACTGCTCACTCCCTTAAAGCAGTTCGCCCCAAACAGCTTCTTCCGTTTGTCTCCAGATTATTAGATTATCTCTTCGATATGGACTCAGCCTTTCCACATGCACCACTTTTGGCTTGGCTCTCGGCGAAAGTTGAATCCTGTACACCAAGTCATTAATTTTCTTGACAATGCGATATGGTCCTCCCCAAGGTCTTTGCAATTTCGGACTTAATCCTTTTCTTCGCTGTGGCTGGTACAGACAAACTGCATTGCCTTCGTTGAAATAATTTGAGGGCTGCCTTTTGTCAAGTCTAATTTTCATTTTGTCGCTCTTTAACTGAAGCTTTTCTCTGGCAAATCGTGGAGCACTCTAAGTCGCTCCTGTAGGTCAGCTAGATAATGTGGAAGAGACACTTCTTCATGATTGCCAGCTGATGGTCTGCGAAACATCAGATCTACGGGGAGCTTCTTTTCTCTTCCAGACAACAGAATCGATGGTGTATAGTTAGTAGATTCGTTCTGAGAGCTTCTGTAGGCCAGGAGAAAGAGAGGTACGAGTTTATCCCAGTTACGTTGGTGCTCATCCACAAATATTGAGAGATATTGATTGATGGTGCTATGTGCCTCTCAACCATTCCATCTGACTGTGGATGAAGTGGGTTTGTTCTTGTTTTCTAGATCCCTAGCAACCTCAATAACTGCGTCCATACTTCAGATTCAAAATTTCTGCCTTTATTGGTATGCAGCTCCAAAGGTACTCCGTGTCTGGATAGCACATTTTCCAGTTTTCCGCAATGTACACCGCAATTCTTTCCCGTGGTTCACCTGACAGATACTGCTTCATTTTCCCTCGGGATCTTGTCTTTCGACACTTCTTAGAAGCACAGAGGTCACATCTTCTGCACCATTCTTCCACATCTACTCTCTTTTAGTGCTCGTATGACATTAATATTCCACACGAGCAAGAAGTTGAGTTCAAAAACGCTACACACTGCCACATTTGTGAACAACCATTTACTAGCGATGATATAAAAGTTAGAGACTATAATCACCTGATACCTATAAACAACTTTCGTGGAGCAGCACATAACAACTGTAACATCAATTACAAGGACAGTCATATAATTCCAGTTGTCTTCCATAATCTTTCAGGTTATGATGCTCACTTTATCATTATGGACATTGCTACGAGGATTGGAGGTAAAGTTGACCTACTTCCCATCACAAAGGAGAAGTATATCTCATTCACCAAACACATAGATGAGTACCCTATTCAGTTCCGCTCCATAGACAATTTTCGATTTATGGCATCCTCCCTAGACAAGTTGGCATCCTATTTAACTGAATTCCCGAATTTGAGATCACAGTTTGCAGATTTAGATTACAGCCATTTTTCGCTATTAACGAAGAAAGGTAAAATGCCTTATGATTATATCGACTCCTTCGAGCGATTTAACGAAACCCACCTACCATCCATAGATGATTTTTATAATAAGCTAGATAACAAATCATGTCCACGCCGACTATACCGGCGAGCCCATGACGTTTGGAACAGTTTTATGTGCCGAAGTTTGGGTGAATATGTTGACCTGTATATGAAAACTGATATTCTACTCCTGGCCGACGTCTTTGAACGATTTCGCGCTAGCTGTCATAAAACGTACAATCTGGACCCTGCCCACTATTTTACATTACCTAGCTTCACTTGGGACGCGATGTTGAAGCATACAGGAATTGAGCTGGAATTACTAACTTACGTTGATATGTTTCTGTTTGTTGAACGAGGCATTCAAGGAGGTTTGAGCCAAGTATGTGGCAAGAGGCGGGCCAAAGCTAACAACATGTATCTTAATAACTATGATCCCAACAAGCCTCAATCATATTTGATTATTATGATGTAAACAATCAATTTCGATGGACAATGTCGCAATATCTACCATATGGAGGTTTTGAATGGGCTGATACTAACATTGATGTCGCATCAATACCTGATAATGCAGATGAGGGGTATATGCTCGAGGTAGAATTGGAATATCCACAAAAGTTACATGATCAACATAAAGACCTCCCATTTTGTGCACAACATATTATTCACAAGACACTGAAGCCTTCTAAGAATGTCAACGAGCCGACAAAGTTAATGGTTACATTGTATGATAAACAAAAGTATGTCATACATTATGTAGCCCTCAAACAGGTATTGAAGCATGGTCTTGTAGTCAAGAAAATCCATAGAGTACTTAAATTCAAACAGTCAGCGTGGCTGCGTTCTTATATAGATCTAAACACTGAGCTAAGGAAGAAGGCAGTTAACGAATTTGAAAAAAACCTATTCAAGTTGATGAACAATGCTGTATTTGGTAAAACGATGGAGAACGTCAGGAAGCGAGTAAACATCAAACTTGAAACTGACTGGGCCGGAAGATACGGTGCAGAAGCTTATATTTCTAAGCCGGAATTTAATAACTGTACCATCTTCCATAACAAATTAGTTGCGATTGAATTAAAGAAGCTGGAAATATGGCTCAATAAGCCGATTTATGTCGGGCAAGCTATCCTCGACTTAGCCAAAACAACGATACACGACTTCCACTATGGATATATGGCAGATACTTTCTCTGACTGCACCATACTCTACACTGACACTGATTCACTCATTTATGAGCTTCATCAAGATCCTTACGTGGTGATGCGGCGAGATTGTCATCAACGTTTTGACATCTCAGACTTCCCTAAAAATAATATTTGGGGTATTCCACTGTTAAACAAGAAGGTCCTTGGGATGATGTCTGATGAAAATCATGGTACCCCAATGTGTGATTATGTAGGACTCCGTTCGAAATTTTACGCCATCAAAGTTTTCAAAACGGAGGAAGATATAAGAAAAAAGAGGAGCGAGATGATAGATGAGGGGTATGATGATGTCGAAATCGATGAGATAATCAACAATATGGGGGTCACCAAAAAAGCCAAAGGGGTAAAAGTTTCCATCGTCAAGACAGAAATAACTTTCGGAGACTATGTTGACTGTCTCGAAAGTTTTAAAAAGAAGATGGTCACCCAAAACCTTATCAAATCTGATAAGCATGAGGTCTATTCAATAACCCAGGAAAAAATTGCTCTCAGTCCTAATGATGACAAGCTCTACCTTATTCCTGGAACAGACGAGACACTTCCAAGGGGACATTACCAAATATGTGAAGCTATGGATACAAACTAGTTATATTTCAACTTATATATTCTCTAACCTCATCTATCTAATAAAAATAAAAATGTATCTAACTTTTCAATAAAAATAAATAAGTAAGTCTACCCTTTAAATCTCTATATAAGCCTCAAAGACGTCAAGTTCTCTTCATTCATAATCCAAAAGTAGAACAGTAAACATGCCTAAAGAGTGTGATGTGGGCTGAAGAGAATGCAACTGTTCAGATTGCACATCTGAGCTCAAAGATAAATGTGAAATATGTGAGAAAGTTGCATTTAAATTAGTATCTAAATACACACGCGATAGACGCGGTATAGGCTACTATAGCTTCACATCCTACTGCTACGATTGCTATGAATTGCATTCTGGTATACAGGAAGCATCAAGATTTAGGCATATGCAAAACCAGGCGTTAGGATTACCAGAAATTGATGAAACTGACACATTATCCGCTATATTAATGAAGCAATTTATTAGGAGGCCTTTTAGAAACATCTATCGATAAGTGGTTAAGACTTTCGGTTATTTGTGTATAAATAGATTATGAAACGCATTTTATCTTCATTCGTATGTTGTATTATCGCGTTGTTATGTATATAGGTTCTTGTTTTGTGTTGTAATGGTAGATACCTGAAAGCAGCATTTTTTAAATATCAGGTGAGCTTTTATATTCGTTATTTGTAAATTGTAGAATTATTCTTCTTTAAGTAAATATCAAGTTTATTTTTTCTATTTTGGAAATTATCATTTGGTTATATTGATGATATTTAAAACTAGTTTAAGCCGTATGGGCACTAAAGAGTATCTTACTGATTCGATCGAGACATGATAAAACGGATATATAGCAGTGTACGTTATATTTAATGAGAATTATGAATATTAGATCAGGTCATATGGACACTAAGAGTATATCCGCTATTAATGATTCGATGGAGACGTAATATAATAATAATAATCTTTATTTCCTTGAGACAATATTTACATTGTGTTGGAAACGTTACAAAATTCCTAAAAATATATATAGCTACATATTCAAATATAAATGTAAATAAAAAATAGAGAATAAAATAAGTACCTAATATTGCACCTGACAGTTTAAAAAATCTTGCACAGTATAAATACTATCTTGCACCAAAAATAATTCAGTGTTAAGCTACATTTAATATGTTCTGACAGATGATTAAAGATATGGTTGGGTGCATTTTGGATTGTTTTGTATTTCGCAACTTGCGTGTGAATTAAGCCTTTCTGACGTGTATTCTTGTAATGAATGTCTTTTTTAAGTTTGAAATGGGTTATGTTGCTATAAATATAACATGAAATTTCAAATATGTATAAACTAGCAAAAGTCAAAATATTGTTAGATTTAAAAATTAATTTACAGCTTTTTCTGGAAGGGATTGTAAAAATGCATCTTAAGATCGCCTTTTGTGCAGTGAACACATCTTTTGACTTGGTGGTGATGCCCCACAAGCAGACTCCATATCGAAGTTGTGATTCAAATCTTCGACAAAGTTTGTGGTACAGTAACTGGTCTAAAATTTTCGATATTATTCAGTTTATTTTTCCGAATAGGAGTTACTTTTCCTAATTTCATCTTCGTGGGAAAAAACCCATATTCAAAAGACATGCTTACTAGATAAGTTATTGGTTTTATAATTGCGGGCAAAACTTTTTTTATTACAAAAGCTGGTATTTCATCAATACCAGAAGATTTTCTATTCTTAATTTTTGATATTAGGAGATTAAAAAGTTAAACATCGCTAAAGGGCTGTAAGAATATAGAATGAGAGTTGAAATCATTTGAAGGTAATACAACTGAGACGTCAGATTTGTCAAGATATGATACAAGTAGTTTTGTACTTTCTAGAAAATAAGAGTTGAGGTTACTTACGATAGCTTGAGGTTGCTCACCCGTTTTTATAATAGCAATATTTGAGTTTTCGTTTCTTTTATTTGTTAACTCAGATACCACATTCCATAATGTTTTAGAATTATTTTCTGCATTTATTATTTTATTCTAATAATATCTTTTTTTGGTCTCCCTGATTAATTTTAAATGAACTATTTTTTTTATTGTATCTGCTAGAGAAATGTTATTTTTTTTAAATTGTAAAGTTGTTTCAATGAGGCACTAGATGCTTTTATGGCTGCAGTTATCCATCCTTTGTCGATTGTTTTCACATAATACTTTTGTTTCGGAAAACAGATATCGGAATTATAGCATAATATGTTATAAAATATCTCAAACGATTCTTCAAAACAGTTTAAGTGATAAATCCCTTCCCAATTTTCTTTCTGTAATATTTCTTGAAAATTATTTATATTTATTTAAGAAAATATTATTTTAAATTCTTTGACTGCTTTTCCTTATAAAAGGTATTTTTTTGTTCCAGTAAAACTGTACGATGGTCTGATAATTCATTGTCAAAAACAAAGCAAGTATATGGATCACTTGTAAATATCTGATCTATAATGGTGCAACTATTATTGGTAACTCTTGAGGGCCATCCCACCGTTGGCCTGATATTAAGACAAGACATCAAAGAACACAGCACATTAAAATTTGAGTTGGTGTACAAATCTTAGAGTAATAATAAATATAGAGAGGCCACTCTATGATATAAAAATTGTAGCTGTTTATCGCCATCTGTCCCTGATTTTTTGAACTAACAATGAAATACGAGGGCGGCAAATTTGAAATATATTCCTTTATTTTTGTAGAAAATTATTTATATTATTCCTTAAATCATGTTTTCCATCAATTTCAAGGAATTCTTAGGAAAACTACATTTTATTGATAAGCTTTAATAAGAAACCCAGAAACTAATTGATAATATGATCTAAGAAATATTAAAGTATAATCAAATGGCAAAATCAACAACAAATTTTTATTACCTTTTATTTATAAGTTAATTATACATATAAATAATCTAACATTGTCTACATTCTCATAAATACAAACATGTCATCCTTCTAAAATACAATATATAAAAAAATTAACATAATGGGCCTGTTGTTCGAAAATAAATGACGTCGGCTAAGCCCGTGCTAAACACACGCTAATCTTTGACGTGAGCTAAAGCGTTGTTCGAAGCAGACTTTTCAAAAGTTTAGCGTGGTCTTAGCCGATGACCAGTTTAACATACATCTACGGTGATTTTGCGTTGTTCGAACGCCAAACGCCACAAAAGCTTGGTATTAGCCCGTGATTAGCCGCCTGCTTTTTAAACCGGGCAGGGGGTTGATTTAAGTAGGTATTTGACAGCCGGCAACAATTTCGTTTAAACCTTCGATCGAAGTTATGAGTGAATAAGTGCAACAAAATTTGTGTTTGGACGTAATTTACACTGTTCCATATAAGGTAAGTTTGTTATTACCATTTTTATAATACAATTTTTTTAATTTCATTATTATTATTTACGAATCATATTCCCTGAGGCTGGTATTTGCTGTTGATATATTAAGTTAATTGCTATGAATTATAAAGGCAGATTTTTCAATATATACCAACTTTATACAAATAAATAAAATATATTACAAGATCTATCTAGGTTTTCGGTACAATAATTTATCTAAACCTGCAAGTAACGAAGAAAATAATCTGGAAACGTTTATGCGCTCGGCCAAAGACAACCCTCGCTCCGTCTCCGCATACATTCTTATACAGTTATCACATATTAAATAATAATTATTTGTATACCACAGTCACAGAGACGCGACGGAGAAAATTATGTTGGTATCATCGACGGGCGGCGGGGGATACGGGCGAAACGGCAGTCGCGCAATCGCAAGCAGTAGAGTAGTGAGTCCTAACCTAACCTTTATAATCTGTGGCCTGTGGTGTAGTTGGTCGTGTTGTACACAAGTCGCGTTAAAATCTTGAATGTGAACATGTTTACTGTGAAATATGTGTATTGGTTAGTAAGAAGACCACTCGGGAGACTCCATTAAACGATAGACAACATTCGCGAAGCCTGGCCGAGTGGAGCCTTGGTGTCTCAGTTTCTAACGAAGAATAGGGCGCCCCAAATGACTCAGAGGGTCCCTCCGCAAGAAATGGCAATTCTACTTCGTCCCTCTGTAAATCTAAGTGAATATATTAATTTTAAAGGTTACTTCTAAAATATGTGTGGTCTGCGCACAAATATAAAAACGGTTTTACGTGCAATCGTCGATGTGCATAATTTTAAATGTTTGTTATTGAATGGCAATACTGCAATAATTATCAACATAATTTTGATCAACTGCTTTACCAGCCTGCGGTAAAATTGAAAAAGGTATATTGTAATTTAGTAGAGATGATCATTATATTTATGCTTATCTATGTATCTGATGCAAGTTTCCAGTACCAGTAGAATTTTCCTGCTAATCGAAAAGATGAAAATAAGTAGATATGTATTTTTGAAAATATTCAAATTTAATAGAATAAGAAAGTTGCCTTTCATAGTGAAAATTATTTTTCAACAAGCTGAAATACTTGGAAAATTTTGTATGAAACACCCAATTTTGTAATTAAAAATCAAAATTACAAGTATATGAATGTCGGCTGAGCAAAAGCTTAGTATTACAGAATAAATGAATTCAGTTCAATGTTTTTCTAAAGATTTTTATTTTTTTATGCTTTCCTAAATAATATTTTCTTCTATATTGTTTCGTACTAATATTTTATTATGTACAGGACATTTTCTGGATCGAGGATGGGATGCATCTTTTTGTTTGGGAGTTGGAGCTGGAGTGTTGGTGGAGGTTCTGGGAGTTGGCATTCTGGTCCCAAAGAAACAGAACATGGCAGGGCCTCAACAATAACAACAGGGGTGTTGACACATCGATATTCCCTAAAAATCAATAATATAGAATATTATTTTTTTAAATAAATACAATAATTGTTTTATGAGTAGTTCGTAAACTGCAAGTTATACATATTGTAAATACATATATGTAAATATTGTTAATTATATATCTTACTATTAAAAATAATAATTGTCTATTCTTTTGTAATGTTTTTTGATGTGTATAATAAATAAATAATAATACTATTTACGTATCTTATCATTTCAATACATTGTTATGTTTATTGTAAAATACTCTTAAAAATGATTAACTTACCTTTCAGTAAGCCCCAGTTGTGTAGGTCGGTCCACAGGGGTAAAATTCTTCCTTTTTGTTTCCATTTTTTCAAGATATATTTCACAGAAAAGATTTCCATTTCATTATTCATTACCAAAACAAACAACGATGACAACTAGTTTAACCTATTAATCAATACAATTTTGACATATGACGACCCGCTCACGTAGCGTGAAGTTTGCAACGAAAGGCTTAGACGCCGCTAAGGTTAGCCACCGTTAATCCCGCTTCGAACAACGCTAAAAAAAATTCAGCCTCCATGCGAGCTAAGCACAGGTTAAACTTAGTACATGATTAGCCACTGTTTCGAACAACAGGCCCAATGTTTTTATAAAGATTGTGAATGAAGAATAAAATTGAGAAGCTACCATATTCAGACGCTGTAATGATCTTTTAATTCATTTTATAGTTATTATTTATCCTTATGTTATCTTTCTACCATGCATGTTTGACAGAATAATAAAGCTGTATAAGTAACGAAAAATGTGAACCAGTGTGAATTCGTTACTAAATAATTTACAAAAGAATCGTTAGTCGTTAATTTGGAATCATCGTGAGGAATAAGTGCAAATCGAATATGAACGGGAATTGTATAAGATTTTTCAGCTCAATGCAGTGGTTACTTTACTTGCATATTTATGACGGGATGTCTTTGTAACATTAGTTACTATATTTGGACAATCAAACTAAATATATCCTAACCATTATAAGAAATATATCTAACTAGCAACAAATAGACAATGAAAATATCCAAAATAATCCTTTACCTTATTTAACATAAGTACAAATTCACAGCGTATTAACTAAAATCAATGTAAACCACCACACCACTCACCATAACAATTTCCAGTCAGAAACAAATTTTTAGAATATTATAATAGCCAAAATTAAATAAACAAACCTGTTCACACTTTCAAATCAAAATATCTATTATTGTAATAAAACATACTCTAATAATAGCTGGTTTATTTTCAAAATGTCCCATATTTTTCCAGGCATAGTGTGTGAAGCTTCGAATATCTGATTATTATTTGACCAGATTTGAGAAACGAAATATAAATGATGATTCTACTTGTTTTCATGGATGTAAAATCCTTGAAAAGTGTTCAGTGAGTTGCTATTTTATTAATCACAGATCAATTCATAATCTGATTATAGTGCCACCGTATATTTTACGGGATTTGAGACTACAAATTTTAAACTTGCTACCTGTTTAGATCAAAAATGTATTATTATGCATGGATGATGGCTTTGCTGTTACTGGACGACTAGAGGGTTCTCCAGAAAATTTCTTCTTTCGCTGCCTTCGAGATCTTTTGGTTGAGATGAGAGGCTCCTCCCTTCACCAACTGACTCAATAAATCTTTCTTCTAAAAAGAAAAATTTCTAGAAATTGGTACACTCTTATGTTATCCAAATTTTGTCTGTGTTATATAGGGGTTGTTAAGCAATTTTTCAAAAAAATATTTTAATCCGTTCTCATAATATTTTCTGAAAAGATATTTTCAAGCTGTGATCGGCAAGAAACAGAAAATTTTGGTGGTGGATTGCTTCGTGAGAGGAAATTTTTGCAGTAATTACACTGCACATTCTAAGGGTTGTCACGTTTGTGGAAAACCCAGCACTATTAAGGAATATTCAATAATCCAATAACTATACTAATAAACAATAAGTTGAGTAATGATCAATATCAACTAATAACTAACCAAATAATTCAACAGGTTCCGTATTGGTTGATGGCACTATTGAGTCAGCATGATCTCGTTCAAACATGCTTTTTAATAGATTTTCGGAGGCAGGAGAGGTCTGTTGATAATTATTGGTAGGCTCACTTCTAAGCTCTCTGGTCTTGAACGAACAGTTTAAGTTCTGGAAGAAATTGAATTATATCAAAGAGATTCTCACATGATTAATCATCATCAATGTTCTGAACGAAACTTTTTAGCCTTAAATAGTTGCTCACCTTGAAAAATTTCATGAAATTTAAGAAATCTTTCTGGGTTGTCCTCTAGAAATTTGGAGAAACTGTCGCTCTCCAATCATCAGCAATCTTTAATTTCAGTGATCCAAAATGAGAAACATATATTAGATACCAAAAATCTATATGAAGAACTTACAGAGCAAGTATAATGTTGGCAAGGCCATGTTATTGCAACTTTTCTATTAAAACATCTTCTTTGGAAATGTTTAGCTTAGCTACTTATATGGAATTTTTGACTTCTAGGTCCGCTGAATCTCCTGATTTTCGTGGAAACCCATTCCATTCGAGGATATTCATTTTTACAACCAGGCACACAATACTCACGAGGCATTTCAATGTTAATATCACTTATTTCGCACATCTAACACACATAAACACAATTCAAAATAATATGGCGTGATTAACAATAAATAAACTACATACGAAGCCAACTAGATAAAATTGATAGACTTCAAAAATATAGCCATCTCTTGTTTGTCTCTTTGTGACATACTTCCTATAATAATTTATGTTGTTTCCAAACCGCAGGGACAGGTGGCGACAAATATTGCTAGTTCATCTTATTCCTATTAGAGTGCACATCCCCTAGTTCAAATCAAAATTAAAGTCTCCACAAACTGTATAATGTATGCTTAAATATGTAGTCAATTACAAGTTTCATTTCACTAAAAAACATATGCACATTCCCAGAGGGAGATCTGTAGCAATTTGCAATAATATATTTACGTTTATTGATTTCATATGAAACAGCACATATTTCGAAATCCTGTTCTATGCAATATTTGGATAAATCAATTTCAGCTACATCAATTTGTTGCTGTACCCAAATGGCAACTTCCCCCTTTATTTTATTTGGTCTACAATATTGAGATCCCAAGTTAAATCCAGAAATTACAATACTTTTTAACATATCTAGTTTTACTCCTATTTCTGTTCTGCATAAAAATTGCAAATTCAGTTGAGAAATTATCAACTTTGTCAAAATTTAAAGTATTTACATTTAATAATAGAATATTTTGGTTAATCAGCCTTGAGTCATATTTGTTTTCTGGCGATGATGTGAAAAACGACATATATATGAACCATTCGGCCATAAGTCTGGATTCATTGCATTTTTAAAGTTTCTTTCGTAAAGTCCTACTTTAAATGAGGAATATATCCTAGGTTGTTTAGAAGTTAGTAACTCACAAGTAATTTCTGGAAAATGTAGCTTCAGTTGATTTATCAAATCTTGCTGAGTTGTTACAGGACCCACTCTGCAAACGTGTAGAAAAATATATTTGGGAACACCTTTAATCTTGTCATCTGTATTTTTCCCAACAATACTAATTCTTCGCGGCTTCTTCTTCGGAGGAACGGTTTTCCATTCTTCTTCTTTATTAATATTGATATATTTTTTCATGGTTGGTTTACTTATTCCTTCATTAAAGGTACTTGAAATAGTTTTTGATGTTTGAGATGAACTGGCGGCACTGTCTTATTAGGTATTGGTAGAATTTTTACGGAAAACATATCTTCGTCTTTATCATCGCTTAAATTGTTGTTATGAATGGAATTTCTGCCAGTATGGCTGACTGAATTAATTTTATTCAGCAATTCAATTTGTGCATTTAATATTCTTATTTTATCATGCAATTCGTTTATCAAACAATCTTTTTGCTTTATTATGTATATAAAAAGTTTTGAGTTCGACTTGCCAATGTTGGTATTTTCTTTCATGGCTTCGAAAAATTCCGATTCGGGTAGATCATATTGTTTGCACTTGAAATCACTTATATTTACGTTTTCCTCCAAACTATTCGACACATACCACATTTCACACCTTTCACAAATTTTCGGTTACATTTTGAACACTTTTGTTGATTGTTTTGCACGAGCTCAGAGAATACGTTCGTACCCGCTGCCATCTTATTTGACATCTCCTTGACTCCTTGACTCCTCCCCTATTAATAAAAGCTGACATAGCAAAACTGCCGTAGACGTTATATTAAATGAAAAATCATGGATAGTAGATCTGGCTAAAAGGGCACTAAAGGCTATCTTCGCTATTATTGTGTCGATCGAGACGGGATAAAAACTCATCATATTTCAGATTTGGCGTAGACGATGATTATAATTAAAAATAGTAGTTCAAGCCATAAGGGCATTAACTACTATCTTTGATATTACTGGTTCGATCGACACGGAATAAAAAGTGACATATAGCAAAACTGGCGTAAACGTTATATTTAATGAAAAATCATGGATAGTAGATCTGGCCAAAAAGGCACTAAAAGCTATCTTCACTATTATTGGTTCGATCGAGACGGGATAAAAACTCATCATATTTCAGATTTGGCGTAGACGATGATTATAATTAAAAATAGTAGTTCAAGCCATAAGGGCATTAAAGACTATCTTTGCTATTACTGGTTTGATCGAGACGGAATAAAGACTGACATAGCAAAACTGTCGTAAACGTTATATTCAATAAATAATTATGCATAGTAGATTAGGTCAAAAAGGCACTAAAGGCTATCTTCGCTATTACTGGTTCGATCGACGCAGGACAAAAACTATCATATTTCAGAATTGGCATATACGATGACTATAATGAGAAATAGTACTTCAAGCCATAAGGGCACTAAATACTATCTTCGCTATTACTGATCCGATCGTTACGGGATGAAATTGTTATATTCTTAAAGCGATGTAAACGTTATGTTGAATAAAAATCATGCAAACCCATAACCTCAAATGTTCCCGATTTACTCAAATATACGCAAAAATAAAAACTTTCAGCAAAGCAGTAATAATGTTATATTTGGGTTGTATGTTATATGAAGATGCTCATACTTGTCTCCACCGACAGTTCTATACCGAAGATTGATACAAGTATGAGTTCCAAATAAGGATTGATTATCAAATATGGCTCTTCACCATACGATATACTGATGAGAGGCAACAACCTCGAAATCATGATATATATCTGGGAGACTGATGCTATGTTTGGTAATCAATCTGATTGAGCAGTATAGTGGAAAAAATGCACACAAACGCAATATGTAGACGACAAACCTCGTTCTTATTACGGCACCCTACGAAATGTAGGTTCAACCAGCTAGGCGTGAAATTATTATTCATATTCTAATATGGTCATCTGGTACGGATAGCTCCTCATTTATATATATATATATATATATATATATATATATAAATAAATAGGAAGAAGCTCTACACCTTTATGCTTTTATTTAGTAACCGACTAAATAAAAGTATAAAGGTGTAGAGCTTCTTCCTATTTTTATATTTTATATCTCATTAATGAACTAATAGATTTCTTTAATTATATATATATATATATATATATATATATATATATATATATATATATATATATATATATATATTATCAAAGTAACCTACTCTAAATAGCAACTTAATGAAGTTCAAACGGAGGCCGATAAGGCGGTTCTTTAGTAGCCATCAGGCGACAATTTCCTCATATCAGAGGCACTATATGCACTCTGCTTAATAGGTGACAGCTCGGTTTGTAAGCGAGGCTAACAGACAACCTAGGCAAGTACTTCTCCCACAGTGTGGTAACTGACGCGCCTTCGTGCAGGAAAAAGTCGACCGCCCCTTTATACCCGCAGGAGCCTCGACTAGTCTAAATAAAACATACGCCAAACTCATCTAAATCACCTAGATATTTTTTTATAAACTCACCTATGACCAAACCTCGAAACGATTGTACGGTGAAAAGTGTGCTAGCTTCAGGCACCATAATCTGGATGAATCATCTCCAAACCAGTCAAAGGTTGACAGCGTTACTATAAAACACATTTTCCTCTGCCTTCATACTGATGATTTATCTGTGAAATAGAGGAAAACATGAAAATATGTGAAAACCAAAAAATATGTGACGTAATCTCATAGAGATCAACATACACTTAAATACAAATTAAACGGTAATGATACAAAATAGTTATTTAAGTTTAAAATAATAGGGATTTCGAGTTTATTTTAGATGAAATTAAATAGAAAGTAGTATTCCTCAAGATCAGAACGCAATATACATAATGTTTCCTTAACCTACACCACATTACACCCCATATTTAACTACCCGTATTAGGTTATAAGGAGATGCGAGGTTAATAGCCTTTAAATCAATTAAGCATAGTTAAAAGACATTTACAAAGAGTTAGTCGGAAAGTTGAAAAAAATGAAATAGGAAAATACTTGACGTAAATAAAATTGAGAGCCTACTATGAATTGCTAGGTAAGACTGAGTTGATATTGAGATCTATTCAGCTAAGTGAACGTTGAACGACTGACGGACGTTACATGATGTTTTTTTGTGGAGTACTCTTTACATAGACTTTTTTGAAACTTTTCTCGAAGTTCTGTCTCTCGTATTGACGAAGTTAGCTTTCTATGCTATTATGCTAATCAAAAATGCTTAGCATCTTCATATAACATACAACCTAAATATAACATTATTACTGCTTTGCCGAAAGTTTTTATTTTTGCGTATATTTGAGTGAAACGGGAACATTTGAGGTTATGGGTTTGCATGATTTTTATTCAACATAACGTTCACATCGCTTTAAGAATATAACAATTTCATCCCGTAACGATCGGATCAGTAATAGCGAAGATAGTATTTAGTGCCCTTATGGCTTGAAGTACTATTTTTCATTATAGTCATCGTATATGCCAATTCTGAAATATGATAGTTTTTGTCCTGCGTCGATCGAACCAGTAATAGCGAAGATAGCCTTTAGTGCCTTTTTGAACTAATCTACTATGCATAATTATTCATTGAATATAACGTTTACGACAGTTTTGCTATGTCAGTCTTTATTCCGTCTCGATCGAAACAGTAATAGCAAGGATAGTCTTTAATGCCCTTACGGCTTGAACTACTATTTTTAATTATAATTGTCGTCTACGCCAAATCTGAAATATGATGAGTTTTTATCCCGTCTCGATCGAACCAATAATAGTGAAGATAGCTTTTAGTGCCTTTTTGGCCAGATCTACTATCCATGATTTTTCATTAAATATAACGTTTACGCCAGTTTTGCTATATGTCACTTTTTATTCCGTGTCGATCGAACCAGTAATATCAAAGATAGTAGTTAATGCCCTAATGGCTTGAACTATTTTTTTTGTATTATAATTATCATCTACGCAAATTCTGAAATATGATAGTTTTTATTCCGTCTCGATCGACACAATAATAGCGAAGATAGCCTTTAGTGCCCTTTTGGCCAGATCTACTATCCATGATTTTTCATTTAATATAACGTCTACGGCAGTTTTGCTATGTCAGCTTTTATTAACAGGGAAGGAGTCAAGGAGTCAAGGAGATGTCAAATAAGATGGCAGCGGGTACGAACGTATTCTCTGAGCTCGTGCAAAACAATCAACAAAAGTGTTCAAAATGTAACCAAAAATTTGTGAAAGGTGTGAAATATGGTATGTGTCAAATAGTTTGGAGGAAAACGCAGATATAAGTGATTTCAAGTGCGAACAATGTGATCTACCCGAATCGGAATTTTTCGAAGCCATGGAAGAAAATACCAACACTGGCAAGTCGAACTCAAAACTTTTTATATACATAATAAAGCAAAAAGATTGTTTGATAAACGAATTGCATGATAAAATAAGAATATTAAATGTACAAATTGAATTGCTGAATAAAATTAATTCAGTCAGTCATACTGGCAGAAATTCCATTCATAACAACAATTTAAGCGATGATAAAGACGAAGATATGTTTTCCGTAAAAATTCTACCAATACCTAATAAGACAAACAAAAAAATTTTGGAAAATTTCAATGACAATCCAAACAAAACAGTAACCCGTGCTATAGCGAGAATTACTGAAGACATACCACAGCAATTTTCTAGTGCCGCCAGTTCATCTCAAACATCAAAAACTATTTCAAGTACCTTTAATGAAGGAATAAGTAAACCAACCATGAAAAAATATATCAATATTAATAAAGAAGAAGAATGGAAAACCGTTCCTCCGAAGAAAAAGCCGCGAAGAATTAGTATTATTGGGAAAAATACAGATGACAAGATTAAAGGTGTTCCCAAATATATTTTTCTACACGTTTGCAGAGTGGGTCCTGTAACAACTCAGCAAGATTTGATAAATCAACTGAAGCTACATTTTCCAGAAATTACTTGTGAATTACTAACTTCTAAACCTAAGATATATTCCTTATTTAAAGTAGGACTTTACGAAAGAAACTTTGAAAATGCAATGAATCCGGACTTATGGCCGAATGGTTCATATATAAGTCGTTTTTCACATCATCGCCAGAAAATAAATATGACTCAAGGCTGATTAACCAAAATATTCTATTATTAAATGTAAATACTTTAAATTTTGACAAAGTTGATAATTTCTCAACTGAATTTGCAATTTTTATGCATAACAGAAATAGGAGTAAAACTAGATATGTTAAAAAATATTGTAATTTCTGGATTTAACTTGGGATCCCAATATTGTAGACCAAATAAAATAAAGGGGGAAGTTGCCATTTGGGTAAAGAAACAAATTGATGTAGTTGAAATTGATTTAACCAAATATTGCATAGAACAGGATTTCGAAATATGTGCTGCCTCATATGAAATCAATAAACGTAAATATATTATTGCAAATTGCTACAGATCTCCCTCTGGGAATGTGCATATGTTTTTTAGTCAAATGAAAAACTTGTAATTGACTACATATTTAAGCCTGTCATACATTATACAGTTTGTGGAGACTTTAATTTTGATTTGTACCAGGGGATGTGCACTCTAATAGGAATAAGATGAACTAGCAATATTTGTCGCCACCTGTCCCTGCGGTTTGGAAACAACATAAATTATTATAGGAAGTATGTCACAAAGAGACAAACAAGAGATGGCTATATTTCTGAAGTTTATCAATTTTATCTAGTTTGCTTCGTATGTAGTTTATTTATTGTTAATCACGCCATATTATTTTGAATTGTGTTTATGTGTGTTAGATGTGCGAAATAAGTGATATTAACATTGAAATGCCTCGTGAGTATTGTGTGCCTGGTTGTAAAAATGAACATCCTCGAATGGAATGGGTTTCCACGAAAATCAGAAGATTCAGCGGACCTAGATGTCAAAAATTCCATATATGTAACTAAGCTAAACATTTCCAAAGAAGATATATATATATATATATAATATATATATATATATAATTAAAGAGATCTATTAGTTCATCAATGAATGAGATATATAAAATATAAAAATAAGATACAGCTAAACAAAAGCATAAAGGTGTAGAGCTTCTTCTTATTATATATATATATATATATATATATATATATATATATATATATATATATATATATATATATATATATATATATATATCATTATTTTACGGTTATTAGACATTGGACATGGAAGTTGTAGTATAAAATGCTTCATTATTATAGCGGATAATGTGTCGGTTTCATCAATTTCTGGTAATCCTAACGCCTGGTTTTGCATATGCTTAAATCTTGCTGCTTCCTGTATACCAGAATGCAATTCATTGCAATCGTAGCAGTAGGATGTGAAGCTATAGTAGCCTATATCGCGTCTATCGCATGTGTATTTAGATACTACTTTAAATGCAACTTTCTCACATATTTCACATTTATCTTTGAGCTCAGGTGTGCAATCTGAACAGTTGCATTCTCTCCAGCCCACATCACACTCTCTAGGCATGTTTACTGTTCTACTTTTGGATTATGAATGAAGAGAACTTGACATCTTTGAGGCTTATATAGAGACTTTTAAAAGGTAGACTTACTTATTTATTTTTATTAAAAAGTGAGATATTTTTATTAGATAGATGAGGTTAGAGAATATATAAGTTGAAATATAACTAGTTCGAATCCATAGCTTCACATATTTGGTAATGTCCCCATGGAAGTGTCTCGTCTGAATAAGGTAGCGCTTGTCATCATCAGGACTGAGAGCAATTTTTTCCCGGGTTATTGAATGGACCTCATGCTTATCAGATTTGATCAGCTTTTGGGTGACCTTCTTCTTTTTAAAACTTTCGAGACAGTCAAGATAGTCTCCGAAAGTTATCTCTGTCTTGACGATGAAAGATTTTACCTCCTCTTTTTTCTTATATCTTCCTCCGGTTTGAAAACTTTGATGGCGTAAAGTTTCGAATGGAGTCCTACATAATCACACATTGGGGTACCATGATTTTCATCAGACATCATCACAAGGACCTTCTTGTTTAACAGTGGAATACCCCAAATATTATTTTTAGGGAAGTCTGAGGTGTCAAAACGTTGATGACAATCTCGCCGCATCACCACGTAAGGATCTTGATGAAGCTCATAAATGAGTGAATCAGTGTCAGTGTAGAGTTTGGTGCAGTCAGAGAAAGTATCTGCATATATCCATAGTGGAAGTCGTAGATCGTTGTTTTGGCCAAGTCGAGGATAGCTTGCCCGACATAAATCGGCTTATTGAGCCATATTTGCAGCTTCTAATTTGTTATGGAAGATGGTACAGTTATTAAATTCTGGCTTAGAAATATAAGCTTCTGCACCGTATCTTCCGGCCCAGTCAGTTAGAAGTTTGATGTTTACTCGCTTCCTGACGTTCTCCATCATTTTACCAAATTCATCAACTTGAATAGGTTTTTTTCAAATTCTTTAACTGCCTTCTTCCTTAGCTCAGTGCTTAGATCTATGTAAGAACGCAGCCACACTGACTGTTTGAATTTGAGTACTCTATGGATTTTCTTGACTACAAGACCATGCTTCAATGCCTGTTTGAGGGCTACATAATGTATGACATACTTTTGTTTATTATACAATATAGCCATTAATTTTGTCGGCTCGTTGACATTCTTAGAAGGCTTCAGTGTCTTAGGATTATTATGTTGTGCACAATATGGGAGGTCTTTATGTTGATCAAGTAACTTTTGTGGATATTCTAATTCTACCTCGACCATATACCCCTCATCTGCATTATCAGGTATTGATGCGACATCAATGTTAGTATCAGCCCATTTAAAACCTCCATATGGTAGATATTGCGACATTGCCCATCCATATTGATTGTTTACATCATAATACATCAAATATGATTGAGGTTTGTTGGGATCATAGTTATTAAGATACATGTTGTTAGCTTTGGCCCGCCTCTTGCCACATACTTGGCTCAAACCTACTCGAATGCCTCGTTCAACAAACAGGAACATAATGTCGATTAGTAATTCCAGCTCAATTCCTGTATGCTTCAACATCGCGTCCCAAGTGAAGCCAGGTAATGTAAAATAGTGGGCAGGGTCCAGATTGTACGTTTTATGACAGCTAGCGTGAAATCGTTCAAAGACGTTGGCCAGGAGTAGAATATCAGTTTTCATATACAGGTCAACATATTCACCCAAACTTCAGCACATAAAACTGTTCCAAACGTCATGGGCTCGTCGGTATAGTCGTCGTGGACATGATTTGTTATCTAGCTTATTATAAAAATCATCTATGGATGGTAGGTGGGTTTCGGTAAATCGTTCGAAGGAGTAGATATAATCATACGCCATTATACCTTTCTTCGTTAATAGCGAGAAATGGCTGTCATCTAAATCTGCAAACTGTGATTTCAAATTCGGGAATTCAGTTAAATATGATGCCAACTTGTCTAGGGAAGATGCCATAAATCGAAAACTGTCTATGACGCGGAACTGAATAGGGTACTCATCTATGTGTTTGGTAAAGGAGATATACTTCTCCTTTTGATGGGAAGTAGGTCAACTTTACCTCCAATCCTCGTAGCAATGTCCATAATGATAAAGTGAGCATCATAACCGGAAAGATTATGGATAGTACATGGTTGTTCACAAATGTGGCAGTGTGTAGCTTTTTTGAACTCAACTTCTTGCTCGTGTATAATATTAATGTCATACGAGCACCAGAAGAGAGTAGCCATATCTTCTGCGAAACTACTCATCTGATCAGCAAACCACTGCATACATGCCTGTCCGCGGTATGATCGATAAAAACTAAGGCAATCGTCGTAGGAGCACTTGACATAATAACCAATTGCAGCTGGAACGTGACGTTGCGGCTTCTTGGGATTATCAGTTTTCTCCAGGACACTCTCTAAATCTGCATAAACAACGAGAGAAGCTTTTCCCCTGTTTTTATAATTTTTTAATTTAAGAGTGTTCTTTCCTGGTTCGGGCATCCTTATGGCTGTTTCATTAATATTTTGACAGTATTCCAAATGTTTATCAAATTTTTCTGGAGATCTAAAATAGTGGAGGCAACGTTCGCAAAAGAACTTTCGACCATTACGTTTAGATAGTTGGTTGGATAGAAGCCTGGAGATATTTTTAATCCAGACATAATGATATTTGACGGGGATGTTTCTCACGCTTTTCCTTGATCAAGTATGTTGGTAATGTGGTGAATGTCTTTTTTTTCTTTTGGAGAATGTAAACGTTGACGTTTTGTTTCTAGAAATTTGGAATCTGTTTCATTGTCATCGGAAACTGTATTCCTTTCACCTTCAATACTGATGAATAGTGGGGGTAATTTTTTATTCTCTGTGGATCTTTATAGGCAGGATATAAGGCAGATGTAACAGCCCAGGCGAAACATGCATCATCAACGTTCTTAACGTTAACGCAGGCTTCCTTCTTCTTAATCTGCTCAGGTAGCTCAATATATGAAGAACCCAGCTGGGGTTTAAATTTGTTAATGTTCACTCCTAAATTCATTACTCGCTTCAGTGCCCATCCACTATCTCTCTCTTGAAATTCTTCTAAGTCTTTGAGAAGGGGAATGATAACCTTTGTGTTGAACTCTTCGAGATCTGTCTCACGAATGATGGGTGAATTGGCTGTAGTGAAATATTTATATTCCGTTTGAACTTGGTCACCTTTCACGATTATAAACTCGCCTCCGAATACTACGTTGACCTTGATGGCTTCATCTTCCCTCAGAGCATTGATAATATGAGGTCTAAAGAGTTTGAAACAGTCTTGAAGGGAAGTGAAGGGATATTTATGTTGGAGGTTAGAGATGATTCCTGTGCGAATGCGTCCGTCAAATGCCGACTCACTTTCGTTCCAGCAAATTCGATCTCTTGCAGTATTTGGTCTAGAAACTAGCCCTGTTCTCTTCTTTCCATCAGCTTTAAACTGATTCCTCAAGGTTCGGATATTTCTTGAGCATGCTTCTAGATGCTGCTTCTCACCCACACTCTTGGCATATCTCATAGCATCTTTAATGCGTTTTAATGACTTAGCACACTCATTTAGTCCTTTGCGAGCCTCATTATCATCATACTGAGATGATAAAAGTCCTAATATGGCTGCAATTTGTTTTACTAAATTATTGAAGAGGCACATCTTACTCGTACGAAAGTCAATGGCTGAATGAGTAAGTTTTGTGATACCAACCTTTATATAGCATTGTGCATGCATGCGCACTGATGTTAACTCTACCTATCCTGCGATGCTGACATATCATTTTTCTTGATATTTGCACTATTTTTCTCACTCATTTCATGTATTTTGCATTTCTTTGTGTCATTTTTCACATCTCACATAGCTATTTTGTAGTTACTTGGCTCATTTTTCTTGATATTTGCACCTTTTTCACAGTTATGAGAAATATACATATTAATTTAAATCAATGCAGACACATCTTGAATACTGATATTATAAAATTAATTCATCATTACAACATGTGTGATAAACAATCTACAATCATAAAAGATGGTCTTTACGTTGAATCAGCTGAGTAACTTTGACAACAATTCGCGCTGGGTGCGGTCTAGCATTCACTCAACCTCTTATCGCAACAGCTGCGATATCGCCGAAGCATGTCGTTGTAATATTTGGGTTGTTGATGATTCATTGAGATTGGTGAGAACATTTCATTGGATCCTGCCAGCATGACCTCATCCTCATCCCATGCCAGCTGTCATTTGCCAATTTGAATTTTCCCCGCTTCCAAAATGACGCAATCAACTGC
The DNA here is from genome assembly GCA_958507055.1 of Crioceris asparagi. NCBI lineage: Eukaryota > Metazoa > Arthropoda > Insecta > Coleoptera > Chrysomelidae > Crioceris > Crioceris asparagi. The sequence continues at coordinate 71,985,162 of OY293827.1, read as the reverse complement.
CGACTTAGTAATTCCCCCGCGTCCCAGATGGCGCAGACAGCAGCGTGGATGGTGGGGGTCTGCCAAAGTTCAAGGTCAAATTGCGCCAATTTCGCTATTTTTGACCTTAGAATTCCTTATGGGAGATTACATGTTAGATTGATCGATTTTGCGCCCGAACTCACCTAGCTCATTTACTAATATATTACTGTACTTATTCGTCTTATAAATTACCTTACTAATTAAGGCACATTATCACCATCATTTCGAATAATGAGGATCGCTTCAAAGAAGTAACGCAATTTTTTCGCCATACGTAATTAGTTTCTATAGGAAATATAGGCACTGGAGGGCAATATACGGTCCTAGCTATCTAGAACGTAGCACAATATAAGTACATACCTCGCAGCACAAACCTAATATTTAGTTGAGGTATACACCATGTATCTCATGACATTAAATTTCATTGGGTATTAAGAAATGTTTAAAATTGTTTAACATCTCAATAATTATATTCAATGAATAGAACAAACCTTCTACTCTGTACTTTTATTTCTTCAAATCAAATCACATTTTATTATTTCGCTTATTGTCTAACTACAAATTCTTCAAAATATCTTTTCTTTACTATAAACTTGACATTCTCATTATACACAAACTATGTAACTTGGGGATTCCCTAATTCGTGCTTGATGAGGTCACCTGAGAAATAGAAAATATGTTTTGAAAGCCAAGACAGCACCATCAGAATACTTTCGAGTATCTTAGTGAAAACAACAAATAACTCATAATAAGAATTGAATCCACTTATTTCTTGCTGGCAGTTGCTCGATCTTCCTTGAGCTGCTGATAAACATTTCTACAGTTTATCAGTCCATTGACAAACTCAATATGTATACAGGGTTGTCCATTAACACATATTACATTAGTTGAGAGAACACGGTATTGTAGGTACCTACATGATTGTCAAAATCTGTACAACCTATTTATTTCATCTACTACTACCAGATCTCAGTGACCGGCAACGCACTACGCAGATAATTATTTCGTTTATAAACTTACCAGACACGAGTATCTGGTAGTAGCGAGTGTGTGATTTTACTGAACACGTTGATTTTTTTCCCGTTCATGTGTGAAAAATGACTTCCCGAGATAAAAAAATACTTCATTTGCTATGTGAACAGCAATCAAAAACAGATATTGAGAAAATTTTGGAGCCAGAATTAACAAATAATGATAATGTTATTCCAAACCTAAATTGTGGTTATATTCCGTGCACTTTGGTATCTGTGATGTCTGAAAATAAAAATGAAGATCAACCTAAAATCGTACCAGAAATTGAGGTAGAAGAGAATAAGGGATCTGGGGTGCAAAATAAAACAATTCTAGAAAAAAATGTTGCTCAACAAGGAAGATCGAAATCCGATAGTGTCCCCAGTACTTCAGATGTTATCTCAAGTGATAATGAGTCTGAAATTGATCTATTTGCTAACTCTTCAGATGAGGATCCGGATTATATTCCTAGCGATAAAAATTCCAGTTCTGATATAGAACCATATTCCCGAGAACTAGTGTTAGAAGAAGACGCTGAATCTGATATATCAGAAAAAAAGTGGGGATATAAACGGTAAGTTTATAATCCATATTATAGTGATTAATTTATTAAAACTTATTCATTTTATCATTAGAGCCAGATATGTGGAGCGCTGTAAATATAATGAGAAACTATCATATTATTGAACATCCTATCGAGTGTAGAATCATCATTGAAAACCAAGATGGTTTATCTCCACTATATATATTTTCTTTATTTATCACCGATGATTCAAGAGAAAATTGTAGTGGAGACGAACAGGTATACTCAACAAACATAGGCTATGCAACATAGAACATCAAAATCAAGACAACATATATGTACTCCAACTAGAAAGGATGAATTATGAAGATTCTTCGGTATAATTATCTGCATGGGTTTTGTTAAAGTTCCTAATATAAGTATGTACTGGTCAAAAAACAGTTTGTACCATAATCAGTTAATTCCATCCTTAATAACTCGAGATAGGTTCCTATCATTAATGCAAAGTTTACATTTTAACAATAATGATAGTTTATTGGAAAGTAACGATCGGTTATACCAGATAAGACCCCTTCTAGATATGATAAACGCGAGATTCAGGGCTTAATGACTCCTGTAAGGGACGTAGCAATAGTTGAAATTATAGTGCCTTGGTGCAGTTGCGTAGAGATGCGGCAATACAAAATAAGTCCATAAGTACGGTGTCAAGTTGTATAACCTCTGCACCATTACAGCATTCACTTACAATGTGAGAGTGAATTGTGGAAAAGAATACTCAATTGAAAGCAAAAACCATTCATATAAAGTTGTTTTAAAATTAATGTCTGGGCTGATAGATAGCGGCAGAACTTTATATGCTGACGATTTCTCTGGAATTCCCCTTGCAGAGGAATTATTAGATCGACAGACTTTGTATTGTGGTACACTGAGGAAGAATAGGAGGGGTTACCAAAAGAAATCGTTAACAAGAAACTAAAAAAAGATAGATAAACGGACTAGAAAATCAGCACGATACAAAAATAATACAATGGCAGGACAAAATATCTGTTCTAATGATATCAAGCAAATCTCAGTATTCAGTTAACTTATGTGAAACTAGGAGAAAGACTAGTCCTAATAAGAATGGTGAACCATTGACCAAATGTCCGCTTATTATAGTTCTTTGAGGAAAGGACTGAAATGGTACCAAAAGGTAGCATTTGAGTTGATATTTGGTGCTGCTATAGTCAGTGCATGGATTGTCTATAATGAACTAAGCCGTGATAGTAAAATTCCACTACTAGCATTTCGCGAAAAGTTGGCATTTCTATTCTCAATTCAGAAAGATTTCCCAACGTCTCAACCTGCTATCAATCCAAAAAGAATATATTCTCTAGGAAGAGAGGAAGGCCCTGAAAGAAAACGTCGTAGAAATTGTACAGATTGCTATAAAACACTAAGGGGAACAATGAAGAGCAAAGAAGCTGGCAAGTAAGTTACCAAAGTAAACACATACAGCGATGACTGTGAAAATAAACCAGCATGCACCAGCGATAATAGTTTTAATTCCAAGAAATACATTTTCACTTTAATAAATAAATACGTAAATGAAATGTTTTGAAATTCTTTCATAGCAATATAATACCTGTTCCTTTATTTGACATAAATACTTTACTGAACCTCAAATTCTGGTGCGGTGGCTGCAGTATATAAAGTAAGATGTATACTACCAGATACCCACACTAGATTTAGGTTCCATGTAGCTGTTTGCAGCCATTTTTATACAGAGTGTACTACCAGACTCATATACCCGGTAACGCCTGAACGCTAACCGGTCTCACCAGATCTGGAGGGCCGGTAATGTTAGAATCGTCGTAGTACCAAAAAATGCCGACGTATCGAACGTGTTAAGCGCGCGGTGGTCTCTAGCGATCTTAACGTTGAAATAGGAGGAAAATGTTCCGTATAAAAAGTATTTCTTTTCGAGTGTTCTTTCTGCTGAAAATAATTTCAAATATGGCGGATTTCCGGGTATACCGAAAGTAAACATCAACTTCCTTATTTTAAATAGAACAGAATGTATATTTTCAAATTATTGAATTCTGCATCTATTTTGAGGTCCAGTTTGTTAATTATAGTTATCGTCTACGGAGTGTCAGTGGGGAGTTATTCGATAATCCTTAGAAAATTTGACGTTTGTAGTACTTCAGAAATATTGTATTATCTTAGAAACTACACCCGATGGAAGCATGAGGTTTTCGCTGTTGCAAAGACCGAAAAACGTAGTTATGTTTTAAAGTAGCAATAATTCAAAAGAACTTTAAATCATTAGAACTAGAAATTTTCAAATTTGAAAAGTTTGAAACATGCAAAATATTTTTTCTTAAATGGGAGGGTATATTAAGTTTTATATCCATGAATGCGATATTTATTTCTCTTTCGATTTCATTGATGCATATTTAGGTGTATCTCTGTTGGTATTTAAGCTATTAATGCTTTTTAAAATATTCTACAACGGTACGGAGAAAATACTAGGCGGCATGGCTCACAGTTACGTCAAAGGAGTTGTCAAATTTCAATCAATTTATTACTTGCAGTAAGGGCCCGTCATCAATATGAAACATACCACCCAAGAACTAATTGGTATGGCTTATATCCTTGAAAAATGTTTAAAAAATTGTCTTTTCGCATCCCGAGTGTAAGACGAACATACTTATGTTTTAAAAGTAGCATTACTTCAAAAGAACTTTAAATCATTACGCTAGCTGAAAAGTTTGAAACATGCAAAAGTATTTTTTTTCAAATGGGGTGGGATGTTAAATTTCGTATCCATGAATGCAAAATTTAATTCTGTTTCGATTTTAGTAGGGCATATTTACGCCTATCTTGTTGGTTTTCAAGCTATTAGCAATTTTTAAATTATTCGACAATGGCGCGGAGAAAAGGAAAAAATCGTAGGCGACATGATTTAGTAAGTGAAAATCTAGAGGAAAATAAAATATGGCAGAGATTTTATTGGTACAGATTTATTTAATAATGTATTCAAATTGCCTACCATTTTGCTGTGAACACGTATTAAATCTATCAGTTAATGTTCTATCTGCATTATGTAACATAATAGGTGTCACAGAATTAATTGCCATTTGTATTCTTTCCCGCATGCGTTGTTTGGGGTATATTGAAGACCAAATCCTTAACGTATCCCCATAGGAAAAAAAACAATTTTGTGACATCTGATGATCTTGGTGGCGAGGCAACAGGTCCATGTCTTCCAATCCAGCGTCCTGTAAATCTTTCATCACATTGTTTCGGACTCTGACACTAAAATGTGCGGGCGCTCCATCCAACTGAAGCCGCATTCTTCTCAACAAATCCAGTGGTATATTTTCCAACAGATCATCTAGATTTTCATTTAAAAAAATTTCGAAGACATTTCCAGTAAGGTATTCATCGAAAAAACGCGTCCCTTTTATGTGGTGTCCAATTATGCCACCCCAAACGTTAACACACCATCGATGCTGGTTGTCGATCATCCTCACAAAATTCGGATTGATATCCGCGTAGAAATGTAAATTATGCCGGTTTACACAGCCGTTATTATGAAACGTAGCTTCGTCAGTGAATACGGCATTAAATAACAATGCATCTTCTTGTAGACGAACAAGACCCTATTACAGAAATTGGTTCTATTATCAAAATCTTGCTCTTCAAGTGCTTGATTTAGCTGTACATGATAAGGATGATAATTATTCTTCGCTAAGATCCTTTTTACAGATGTTTGTCCAATGCCCAAATCGCGACTGATTTCGTATGAACTTCTATGAGGGTCTTCAACGGCAGTTGCGAGAACATTATACTTATTATCTTCAGATATCACACGTTTCCTTCTGCTATATTTTTCGTAGTTAAGTGATCTGGTTCTGTCAAATCTATCCATCAGCCTTTCAAAAGATCTTGGTTCTGGATGCCTTCTATCAGGAAATCGTTCGCCGTACACCCGGAATGCGAAAGCATTCTCCAAGGATATAAACCATATCAATAAGTTCTTGGGTGGTAAAAAGCGTTAATAGTTTGAAAACCACCAGATATAGACCCAAACATGCCCTAATAAAATCTAAAGAGAATTAGATGTTGCATTCATGGATACGAAACTTAGCATACCATCCCATTTGAAAAAAATTTGCAAATTTCTAGTGTTATGATTTAGAGTTCTTTTGAAGTAATGCTACTTTGAAACATAACTACGCTTTTCGGTCTTTGCAACAGCAAAAACCTCATGTTTCGATTGGGTGTAGTTTCTGAGATAAATATTACAATTTTTCTGAAGTACTACATACGTCATATTTTCTAAAGATTATTCTAATAACTCCAAACTGCGACTCCGTAGACAATAACTATGCTTAACAAACTGGACCTCAAAATCGATGCTGAATTCACAAATTTGAAAATATATATGGTGTTCTATTTAAAATAAGGAAGTTGATGTCTACTTCCGGTATATCCGGAAATCCGCCAAATTTGAAATTATTTTCCGCAAAAGAACACTCGAAAAAAAACACTTTTTATATGGAATATTTTTTTTCTATTTCAATGTTAAGATCGTTTGAGACCACCGCGCGCTTAATGCATAACCCTGTATATATCTAAGGGATAGTAACATAAAACGTAAATACTTCTTAAAATAACAAGAAGTTTATGTGGGATATTAACTTTCCCAATTCTATCTTTTAGCTTAGATTCCCAAAACATGAAGTCTGTAAAAAAAACAAAATCTACTCATTTCCTCCTTCGGATGATTGCTCATGAATTTTCGAAGATTACACTCGAATTCAACTAACAAAACCTGAAATATATTCATTCTCTTAAACAAGATAAGTAAATAATAAATGGTTGATAGAGCTTTCTTAAAGGTTATATTTACTATGCAATACCTACCCATGTGTATCATGAATAACTACACATTCTTGCTATCCTATTGAGAAGACACTTTGCCTTGTTTCTAGAAACCATTGAATATTGAAATTGATACTTTTACACATGGATACAAATATAACTGACTGACAAAAAACTTACATACAGCCGCAAAAGATTTTGAAATTTATAGTTGGCGCGTTTCCTAATCGCCAATTTATTTATTGTTCGCCTTTTTTAGCGCTATCTATTGGCGCGTAATTTTCACGAATTTGATAGACTGTACTAGGCATAATTACTCAAGGTAAAGTTGTAAGGGGTTTTCCACGCGATGACCACCGTATAGCCTTGTGAAAAATATTTATGCCTAGACGGTATCGACCTGGGATCTAATGCAGTCGGAGGCGCAAACCACTACGCCACTGTGCCAAGAAAATTAGATCTACCGCCTCTTAAACTGTAGATTTTTGTACTTTAAATTGTTTATTGCTAAAGCCCCAACAGAGCAAACCGTTAACAAACAGAAAGGTGCACCTTATATTACCATCCTCTACAGCTTCTAACAGTCTAACCTCAAAATATCTCGAAACTTTTCTATTGACTGGTCTACTATCTGACTATTGGCGAAACCAATTACCACACCACGTTGGAGGGCGCCACTGTATATAAATAATGTTAGTCGGAAAGAACAGCAGACAGCAATCTTTATGAGAGTAGGTTAGTGTGAGTTGTTTGATCTGTGTTTGAGGACAATTATTTTGTTTTGGAATAAAAATAGTCCTTTGTTATTATAATGTAAGGATTCATTAATGTAAACTAAGTACAAGTATTCATTAAAATTATAGAGCGAAACTATAATGTACAAGTATTTTGATATAGTTGTTAGTATCATGGAAACGGAGATACAAGAATTGTTTGAAATGCGAATACCGGTCAAAGGACAAGGGTGATATCATTGTACTCATCCAGGTAGTTATAGGAGGTAAAAATTTAGGGTGTCGTGGAACCTAGAGCATTTGTGTTTTCTCCAACTCTTCGGAAAAAAATAGAATTAACCGTAATTTCTATGTTTCGGTGTAGGTACCAAACAATAAAGTCGGTTCTATTTTTTTGTAGAAACTATTTTACATTTTTGAAAATTGAAATATAATTTAAGTAAACATGAATTTCCACCAATAGTAATTATCTCCGATAGAATACAACTTTCAAAAATCAGTATCTTAACTGAAAATCTAAAACCGGTGCTGATTATAAATATAAATAAAATTAAAACTACTTTGCCAGTCATGCTTGCGATAAGCTAATGAAAACTTAAATGAAATAAAAATATAACATTTACCTTTTATACAATAATCATCTGCCTTGAAGTGAAGAGAACACACATGTAAATTGATAGAACTTTTTCCCAAGCTAAACTTCTATGTTCATCCATTCCAAAATTGTTTGTAATGTAGACAAATCCTTATGCTTTAATGGAAAAGCGATGAAAATGGATTGTCCTGTCCTAATTTTTTCAGCTGTGACAATTATATACACAACAACAGTTTTTTACAGCATAATGAGTGAGATGCACGTGTTAACGGATACGAATGTAAACAAACGATAACCTGTAATTTTTTGTTTATCAGTCGAATAATCACTATTTGCCTGTTTATCTGAGGGTTGATATTTCTAATAGTTCTTTCTGTTCTTGCTTTTTTTTCTAAAAGCATGCATACAATACAAACTGAACTTATTTGGAATTGATAAAAACTTAATTCGATGCAAATAATTTTTAAAACTCAATACCTATCGATTGTTAAATATTCCACGTAACAGCTCAGGCGGGCTAAAGGTGAAGACAGAGAAAAACCTAGAAAGGTCTTTCAAAGTAATCCAGTTAAGGCGAAACGCCCCATGTTGAGGCCGTGGTTGTGGATGGAGGTCTTTGTTAATGTCGATCACGTCGTGGCTGCCTTATGGCGGCACTCCGCATACAGATATTTAGGTACATGCTTGCTTCTAGCTGTCCTTATCTCTGTCTCAATAAATGCTGATGATCGCTTGGTGTGTCAGAAGGAAAATAAGAGGTGCTGGCGTCTGCCCGTTTCCACCTGGATGAACATCGCGGGAATGACCGACTCAAAACAAATGGAATTTCGACTAAGGGGACAATCTACTCTTAATTTAAAAACATTGAATGTGAATGCAAGGTTTTGAGTAAGTTGTTTTATATCTATGAAAAATGGTTTTGTTTTACCTATTATTAGGTACTCTTAAATGCTTAGTGTTCAATAAACTTTAAACTTTCATGGGATATTTATCATGAGTCCCCACTAAGGTTTACATGTCCTCATCAAGACAATAAATAAATAATTTATAATTCCTTCTAAGAGAGGCTTAATAATACATTATTAGGAGATAAATTTCATATTGAATGTTTTTTTCATTCTCATTCTAATTTCATGGTTACATATCCAATTCTATCTCGTTGTTTTGAGACTCCACTTTACGTTGTTCATTTCTAGTAATTCACGTAATTAATTCATGAAATAATAAAATGGTTCATTATTTCCAAAGATTGATTATTCTCTGTTGGTATTAATGCCGAAATACAAAAGAAATCCTACATGAAAATGGGCACATATATGTATGTACCTAAGTGTTTTGAAGACGTTTTAAAATCAACTATCACCATAAAACGTGATTATGTAATTGAGTTTTGAAAATACTGCTATCCACTTTGTTGTTTCTTATTGCTAGATGGCTAGATACGTAAGTGTTCGAGGCAGGACAACGTTTGCCTGGTACCACCTATTTATAAAATTCCGATGGCTCGTAGCCAGCGCATAGGTGAATTTCGAGGTTTTTAATCTTTATTATTTTTTATCACTGTTAGGGAAAAATATTTAAAACAAAAGTTGTAGTGACAGATCTATAACCAACTATAACCAAAAATATTTGTTGATGAATTTTAAACAACGGCTAAGTGATTTTTCAAAAGCTAGATAAGCCGCCATTTTGCAACTAATAGTCCATTCATGCTCATTTGCGAACCCGACTGAGATATTTATAAATTTCGTAATATCTCATATGTTCAGGGTGGAGAACCGTATACGATATGGTCTCTATTTGGGAAACCTAATAATATCATTCAATTGTTTTCAACTGATTCGATGAAGATTCGCCGTATGCCCAACCTAAAATTATTTGGATCAATACAGGACGTTCCAAAAAAAAAAAGATATATATCAAAGTTAAAATTTTCATCGGGTGATAAAAGAGTAAATATTCTATGACACATTCAACCAAACTTATTTCATTCTTTATTTACTACTGATTTTAGTAGATAATTTTGATCATAAGATCTTGCAAGTCTATGGTTATGATCATGACAGTCACAAATTGTCAAAAACATAAAAATGGCATGCCAACAGAGGTGAAGCTGCCTAGATGGATTAGAAGTAGGTAGGTAAGTTGAATAACTTTTCTCTTTCTAATGAAAACTCGAAATTCTAGAAATCTATTGGGTATAGAGATAAGGAACCCTAATTCAGTTCGGAAGTTTTTCAATATTTTGAACTGAAATTTGCGAACCATATTTTCTCAAAATCCTCTACAATTTTTGATAATGAAATATGATTCATGGTATTTTTCCAACCTTCGTGAGTTCAATTGAATCAATTATTATAGGTTCTTTGTATAAATAAAAACGTCGTGGAAAAAGGTAAATAATTTCCTGTTAAACAGTTGGAAACATTGTTAGGTACATTTTATGATACCAATGTGAAAGAATACAGTGATGATCTTTTGAAAACTAGGATATGGGAAAAATTATCAAATATTTTTTCTTCTCCAATAAAACTACAGCTGCAGCATCTTCTATAAAATCGAAATAATCTGATTCATAATTTAAATCCAATAGTATATTTTTGTCTGCTCAGTTACCTTATTAAGATTAAGATAATAGAGCGGAGATTTATGAGTTTCTGAAATTATCGATGATTTATAAAATAATATGAACTCTCATAAACATTAAATGATTACTATTCCAAGAATATTATACCATGAAATTGAAAGAACTGTGTTATACAGCAAAATATTTTTACCTACCGGTACTCTAAGTAGCCAAGTAAGTATAATCTTGTAGCATTCTTGATAACCGGTTTTCTAAGGATGTTTACATTCCGGAGTTCTCTGAGTCTAAGAAACATATTTTCAGTCATTGGTCTGTTTGTCTGTGTGGTGATTCAACAGTTGTGAAGTTTTTCATACTCATATCAATTCTTATTTTTATAATCCCCATCCAGACATATTTAAGTTTATTTCTGCATTAAAAGATATACAATTACATATCTATGTAAAATTCTGAAGTGTGGCTATTCCACACAAAGTTACAAATTTTGAATCTTCAAAGCGCATGCAATACGATTCCAATTTAATTGAAACGTAAAAAAATGGCAATATTTCTCGTTTCCAGTTTTTAAAAACTGTTACTTATAATACAAGTATGCAGTGGCAGTGATAATTTATTCTCATTTCCCCTTAGGTGACTGAATTAGGATTTTGTCAATTTGTATCTTGCTGATTAGGTTCCTGCATAAGAATAAAATCGACCGCCGCGTGTTTATGATGTACCAGTTTTATTGGCATTTTGAGGCCTCGCGCGCAACTGAGTCAAGGGATTAGGACCAAACTGACGCGCAAATGATGTGCAGCTGTTTGTCTGTGTCAAGATTATTTCGAGAGCGAATGGACCTATTTTGTAGCTTTCTTTTGGGTACTGACGAGGCTTGCCGGGACCCAGATTCGGCTTACTGCGTAATAGGTGGAGGTCTTCAAGCTGGTTGAATTATTGTGGAATGGACACATTTGTTGTTCATTCTGTCGAAGCTACAATTGTAAGCCTAAATGACCAGTGTTTGTACGAGTTCGACCTTAGTTGATTGTCTGACATGTCGACCTTTCCAAATTGTGTTGGGTTCTGTCAAAGCCGCTATGTCATGTTGGATTCAATGGTTCTTTTGAGTCACTTTTAGGGAAAGCGCACCAAGGAACTTAAGAGATTGTTCGAGTTCACAATTGGCTATACATGTAGGTGTTAATTCTAAATGTGCATTCCTACCCGCTACTCTATCCATAATGTTTTTCATTTTCTCAACAACTTGCTATAGCGCGAGTCATGTAGCCAGACCACGGCTCCACAACGTCTCACTGGATCATATTACAACTTAATACTGATCTTTCATTTATTTTAATATAAAACCATGTAATGCATATAATAATTTTAGATATAATCTTGTCCTATTGATGTAATCTTGTATGTTATAATAAACGTTTTTAAGAAGTTATTTTTCGGTCATTAAAACTTAACTGGCGCTGCGAACAGGATATCGTTGGTGAATCGATTAATTACCCTTTCAGTGCGGTAGACGTTTTACTGTTTTTTATCAAGAAATTAATACGATATCTCGAACAATTTTTGATAAGACATTAGTGACTGTGTTCAACTACGAGGTGCATCAAAGAAGAAATATCTCCGGTCCACATCAGATCCCTTCAGTGGAATCCAGGTCGTCAAACAGGCTCAAGTTCCTTCAGTGAAACCAGAGACAAGGAAGAACCTTACAATGATCCTTTTGTGCATTATCCTGTAAGTCATTTTCCTTTAATTTAATTTATTGGGTAATTCTCATCTGTGGAATTTAGTAAAGAAATATAGTTTCCTCAGTGAATATATTCTTTATAAAATAAGAATGATTTTATTGATTTATTTAATATAAATACCAGTAGTCGATTTTTTGCATGTACAACACATTCTCTGCAATTTAGTTTTTGCATAGATCATATTTTTTTAGAAATTGAAGTGATTAATTTCTCGTATTTTTTATATTTTTTTATTGGTTGAATATATTTATGAGCAATAATCGTAGTCGATCTGAATCACCTATTCGTAGAGACAGTTTACTTAAATTAGTCGAACATTTAGATATCTCTCAATCGGACGAAACAATAAACAATATGGCTAATCCTATCCCTATTACCCAACTTGAGATAACAATGGCAAACAACCTCCAGCCCAAATATTCCGGTGGTTCGAAAGACCTCGCATATTTTATTAGGCAGTCCGAGAAATATATAATGCTTCTAGAAACAAAAGACAATCATCTATTCAACACTCTAGTCTTAGAACAAATTAAAACCAAACTTTCTGGTCCAGCTAGATATGTAATTATTAACCAATCCTTCAAAACTTGGCTTAGCCTGAAGAAAGCCCTTACTGAATGATTCGGAGATCCTAGATCCGAAGAGCTACTAGCTCACGACCTTAATATCACGATTCAAATCTATCCACAAACCTTTTCAGAATTCTATGAAGAAGTTATTTCCAAATTACAAATTCTTAAGGAACATTTAGCAATCAATACAAATGATGAAAGTGTTCGTAAGTCCAAAGAAAATATGTACCTGAACAAGCCCTTACAATATTTAAAGCAGGTCTATTAGAACCCTCCCGAAATCATCTTCTTCACATTTCAATTCGAAGCCTTGAACATGTCCTGTTTGAGTGTAAGAAACTAGATAACGAAAGGTCCCAGATAGAATTTGCAAACTTCCTTAGAGCTCAGAAGTCAACAAAAATACGCCCACCCCAGAAATCTCAATCATCAAATTATCAGAATAAACAACCCCTCCACTTCCAACAATTCAGATCTCAAAATTCACATTTTCCCGTTCAATATCAACAATTCAGGCCACATATGCCTAGTCAACCATTTCAACCCCAACAATTCCAACCTCAATTGCCAAATCAGTCCTTTCAATATCAGCCATTTAGACCACAAATACTTCCGAAATTTCCAAATGAAAATCAACCCATCCCACCCAAACAATTCCCTTCTAACTCACAAGTTTTCAAAAGACAACAGAAACCACATGACAATTACAAACCCACACCGATGAGCATATCAACAGCTCATACTTTGAGGCCCCAAAACAGACCACAGAACCATTTTAAACAAACCGGCCCCCCTAGAGTAATGGTGGAAGAACTATTTAACGTCGAACAAGACTATAACGAAGATGAAAATCAAGATTACGGTACTTATCAAGACGAATACACATATAACGAACAGACATACATAGATAATACAGACGATCAGTTCCAAAATTTAAATATCGAAGAAAATGAGGAAACTGAAAATTTTTAATTAATAGCCTCGGAATAGATATCAACAATATAAACTCATCACCAAAACTACCTTTCATTTACCTTCCCGGATTAGATCTTTAGATATTAATTGACCCAGGAGCAACCAATTCGATAATCAATCCAGAACCAGCCTTTCGACTATTCTGCAATTACATTTACAAGTCAAATTTTTCCGTGAAATCAATTAAAACCACTTATAATGGCTCATTGAGTTGTCAATATCCTCTATTAAACGATTTTGGAATAGAACATATTTTCGACATGTTTATAGTCCCATGGCACGAAAGATTCGATGCTCTTATTGGTAGTCAAGATTTTGATATTCTTAAAGCTCTTATAGATTATAAGAATCATATATTAAAAATTGCAAATATTAAAATACCATTTCATTTTGAGATAAATCCTGGTTTATTTGAACCATACACAGAACAAGCCTGATAAGCCTATATTGAAAATTCCTGTAACACTTGACAACGGCCCTGTAGTTTTAGATATAGACATTACTAAACTTATTCGAACAGAACATCTGAACCCCGAGGAGAATAGCCTCATCATTTCAACTTGCAAAGCATACAAAAGCATCTTCTATAACGAAAACTCTGATCTTTCTTTCACTCATGCTGTCAAACATAACATTAGAACTGCTGATGAAGAGCCTATTTATCAAAAGTCATATAGATATCCATACCATCTAAAAGAAGAGATACAAAATCAGATCCAAAAACTTCTAGATAATAAAATTATAAAACCCAGTATCTCTCCTTATAGTTCCCCTGTTTGGATTGTCCCCAAAAAATTATACTCCAGTGGAAAAAGGAAATTCCGTATGGTCATAGATGATGTAATCTTGTATGTTAGAATAAACGTTTTTAAAAAGTTATTTTTCGGTCATTAAAACTCGCGTATATCTATGAAAAATCTGGAAAAAAGGAATGCTCAGATGAGCAGTAAAATTTTATAACCTCTTATTATTGTTCTAGCAAAACGGTCCCTCCTACGTCAAAATTAAATATGGCCATTGTTATTTGTGTTTGTACGATAAAAAACTGAATGACCTGATTGAAGGGTTCTTATATTCGATGGAATTCGTTTGAGAGCAGCGCGAAAGTCGTGTTAGTTTACACATGTTATTTTCAATAACTCTTACTGAAGAATATCAACATATGTGATATCTTGGACTAGATCATGAATTCTTTCTTCCTTTAAAATTCAAAAAGTCGGAAAGTCTTATTTACCTCTACATCAAATCAACAAACAGTTTATCTTCTCATAAAGACCTGCTTAATGCAAACACATTGGCTAGATATATAAACTCCACTCTTCCCGTCGAGTATTCCAACCTGACTCTTCTAATCTTACAGTCCAAACAAATTACAATGAAATCTTATAAAAACACAAAACCCATTCAGATTCCGCCACGGTCTCAGTTCCAAGTAATTGAGAAGACGCTTGGAAAATACGAACCACTACGCCGTTCTGCAGCCTGCTCGCTACGTAGATATACGAATAAAGCATTGTATATATATATACATATTTTAATAGTAATTACTTACGTCGTCTTCAAATTATAATTGTTATTGCCTATCCAAGTCAGTACACACCACAGTAGGGCTTTAGTCAGATGATGAATACGTGCGTAATTTTTTGCGATAGCTGTCAGTGTTCAGTATACATTATTTACTATGTACTCTCGTTACTCTGTGACAAATTTGCTACAGAGATTTGAACTTAATCACCTTGCGACTCGATGAACCAAACCCATGTATTAAGGGCTCTGCCTGCGGGAATAATTAATAAGTATACACGAAGATTTGGTGCACGAGAATCAAATTAGAAACCATTATTTATCAATTGAGCCAGACTCGCCATGCTCTGCTGCGCTATTATACATTATATATATATATATATATATATATATATATATATATATATATATATATATATATATATATATATATATATATAATGCGTATTTAGAATATCGAGGAATAAATGAGAGATGCGCAGTGTTCTATAACAAGCATCATTAGCATTCTTTAAAGTATTGCATCTTATCCACTAGTCTTTGAATAATTCGAAATATAGAAAAGAAATGGAAATATAGAAAAAAAAATTTAAAATATAGAATGTGTCTAGAATGGCAAGGTTATGACAGTACAAAGTTGCATTTGCAGAGGTCAATTCTTTAACTTGTTCTTATTATGTTCCGTATAATGTCCACCCCCAATAATTTTTTTTGTCTCTCATCTCAGAAAAATATCTTGAATATGAAAATTATTGGACGCGTTCTAGGCCATTAGCAAGACATATGTTTTTATATAGGGTGTCATAAAAACAAAGCCAAAATAACGTTACCTTTTTTTAAATAGAACACCCTGATTATTATTGTATTTTTTAACTTTACGGAGAATTCTAGATACGTTTTATGTATAATGTCCTATACCTATCTTCAATTGTTTTAGAAGTATTAATAAATGAAAATCGAAAATCTGTATGTTATTTAATTAAAGTTGTTTTGGAAGAAAATTAAATAATAATACAAATTCCTCAACTTACCATATAAAAAAAAGTATTTGTTAAATATCGAGATGCCCCAAAGGACCTCCATCTTGCTCAATGCATTTGATGAGTGTTAGTCGGAGTTTCTCTAAAGATCATCTTATAATATCTGAATGATTGTCATTCAGACCATTTATTTACTTCCTAATAAGTTGTTATAGATGTTCTATATTCTGCATAATATTTCGGTAAATGCGATTGCTCAAATACTCCCATAGAAACGCGTCAGTGGACTAAGATCTGGACAGTTAACTGGCCACCTAAGTGGTGCATTTCTACTACCAATCCATATTTCAAAACGATGCTTCAAGTGATTTCTCACTCTTAAGGTGCTGTGGGTTGGGGCTCCGTCCTGCTGGAACACAATGTTTCCTAATTTCTGCAAGGCAGTTCGTCCAGAAAATCTTCGAATTCGTTTTCGAGATAGTTCAAATATGAGTCTACATTTAAGTTTTGATTAACAAAATGAGGAGTAATAATTTTGTTATCTATTAGCCTGTACCAAATATTAACGGGCTAGCGCCCTTGAAATCTAAATTGTGTGAAACAGAATGGGTCGGGGACCACGAGGTGTACCACGAGGCAGCATGTAGGTGAAATCTACCCTTCAGTTGCACCACCAATATTCTCAAACGAAATTAACAGGTTATAATGGTAATAATAAATATATCTACATTATACGTGTTTTTTTCAATAATGTAATACGTAATGTCTGAGATTGAGATATTTGATACGCCTTATACCGATTACTTGGACAAACAGAATAATCAATGAACCACTTTTACTTCATCCCTTTCAATCATTCCGTTCTGTACTCATAATTAGCCCTGTATAATTCTCAGAAATCTCATTAGAAGTTGGTGGTACAATTAGAGGGTCGCTTAAGGGTCACCCGTTTTGGTAATGGCTCAACTCAGGTACTCGTGGTATAACTGGATAGTCCCTGAATGGGTTTGCTGTAGCTCAATAACTAATATTTTCTTCTATTTATCATGCCATTCATTGCAAAGGTGGATTCGTCCGTCCACAAGATGTTTCTTAAAAAGTTATGATCATTATCACTTCTTTCCAGCATAAGGCGGCAAAATTCTACACTATTTTCTCTGTGCATCTGTATCAATTTTCGGGTTGATCTTGAAAGGTTTGTATCCAGCTTTCTTGAGAGTCCTCTGAACTTTTGAATAGGAAGTTTCACAGACGTTCCATTCTTGTGAACTTTTTTAAATATGCCTTATGGATAAATTTGGATCTTCTTGCACATAAAGTAATATATTGAGTTGCGCATCTTCGTTGCCATTCACCACTCTCTTCTTCTTATTCAGACTTGATTTTTCGAATATGCTTTTAATTGCTTTTTTGCAAGGAGTGGACACTCTTGGATTTTCTTGTCTTGTTGCGTTGCTGCGGCATTGTGGTTGTTTCGAATGAATGAACTTAAAATTATTCTTTTTAACGGATATGGCATTTCGCATAACAAGTTAAAGCGATATTTTTTGAATTACTTAACAAAGTTAAATGCCACTGTCATTTTGTGTCAGTTATGGTTTGCCAACATTTAAATTTTCAACTATCAATATTTCTAAAACAATTGAAGACATTATACATAAAACGTATCTCGAATTTTCCATACAGTTAAAAAATGCAATAATATACGGAGTGTTCCTTTTAACAACATGTGACACCATGTATAAGCAAATATATGTCCTACAAATAGCCAAGAAATCATCCTACAACTTTCATACTTAACATTTTTTTCTAAGGTGAAAAACAAAAATGTTAAAGGTGGTGGACATTATAGAGAATCACTCGGTACATAATTACGAATGCTTGCGTAGAATAATTGCGGTAATATTCAAAACACGTCAACGATCTTAAGTTCGCATAAAGACTAAAGTAAAAGTAATTTAAAATAAATATAAAATAAATAATTATAAATATTTTTGACAAAAGATTGAACCGGTTTTAGTACTTGTTGCACTGAAAGAGACAAAATAATATCAATTCTATTGGTGCTGGTACTTTTAAAGTTGTGCAGCTGTAGTTTGTTGTTGTAGGCACCAACTCCAAAAGTACCTACCATCATCAATAGAATTAATATTATTTCTCCTTCTTCAGTGCACCAACTAATAAAGCCCGTCTTTTCTTTTGTAAAAAATATTTATTTCAACTTTTTTTAGAAAACATTTTTCATGAAAGTTTTTGAACGTTCACTAATAAAGAAGAAAGTACTTATACTATTACCATGTATAAGACTAAGCTTGTACTTGTTATTATTCAGAGATCTCAAAACATCGCTACGCAGACATAGGTACATATTTCCGACTTGACAGTTGTAACTTGAAAACAGTAATTATTAATATCATCATATAATATCATCTTTAGTTTGACTGTCTCGTATTTTCACACACACATCAAGCATATTTTATTAACCGACGAACCCCAAACGGAGGAGGTATACAATTCGACTGTGTGCATTTTTTTTTGTTTGTGCGCGCCTTTCATATAGTAATCGTACTCCAATTTTGATGAGTTTTGATTCATTTGAAAGAGGAAGCTTGAGAAATGGTCCCATATTCATAAAAACGGGAATCCGACATCTCATTCTTTCCGAAAACCACCCCCGAATGGGTTAAGGTGGCAAATTTTCTCGAAAATTGAAAATCTGGAAACGTTTAAATTGAACATTTTTTCAAAAGGGTAACGGTTTTCGAGATAGAGGCATTTTAAATTCTCAAATATACCTATTTTCGCTATGTGGTGAGGGCGATTTCTGTCGAAAATTAAAAATCTGTTTGTAGTACATGAAAGACATAATTATTTGTAGTAACATTTATAATGAACATTTTATCCTTAGAGTTACGGTTTTTGAGTTAAATCAATGTTAAAATGGTAACAACTAAAATGCTTAAACGTATTTCCGCCGCGATGTTTTGAGATCTCAATAATAACAACTACAAGCAAAGAATATACGTGGGTAATAGGATAAGTACTATCTTCATTGGTATTAGTGAACGTTTAACGATTTTCGTGACTAATGTTACACTCAAAAGTGTGAAATAAATATGTTTTACAAAAAATTGGACCGACGTTATCAGTTAGTGCACTGAAAAGTACAAAATAATATTAATTCTGTTGGGGCTGTTACTTGTGAAGTTGGTGCCAAAAGTTATCAATCTACCTATAACTGCACAACTTCAAAAGTAACAGCCCCAACAGAATTAATATTATTTTGTACTTTTCAGTCCGTCCGTCCAATTTTTTGTAAAAAATATTTATTAATCCATTGCACTCAGCACATTACTTAGGCAGATTAACTGTTGTATTAAAACTGTATCTGAATAATTCTATGATCGCATAGTGACATTGCATTAATAAAGTGTTTTTGGTCGGCACATTTGTCTTTGATATCGTGGTTATCGTTATATGGAGTCGGCGCAGTAGCGACCTGTCACGCCGTTATGTTAATTAAGCATAACGGACGTGTTTAATTACGGAGGATGAGCGGTATCTTTATATAGAGTGCTTATAGTTATTTAACGATTTTGACATTGACTTTTCTGCTTATGTTTTTATTTTGTAATCAATTTTTTGAACTTTTCGGTAAGTTTTAGGTAAGTGATTTTCTTACAAGATAGTAAGTAGATTATTTCCAGTATTAACCTAGGTACGCATTTTGAGGATTATTTGAAATTTGTTAAGATCAAATAAAAAAACTCTTTTACAATTGTGACAGTTACTTAAACTTGTGCGACCAAAAACTCTGTGATTTATGAAGAAGGTTATGGTTATTAACCACAAAGTTAACCACGACTATAACGAAATTGACGTTTAAAGTGACTGACCAAAAATACTCTAATAGCTGATCTTCCCACACTGTAAGCCTACAGAATCCTATAAGTAGGGAACTCATTACTTAAGTCATAGCTTGAATATAATAACGTAGATGATATATTAGCATAATTGTGTAATATAATAATCCTTACCCACCTTTTAAATATTGTCAACACCATTTATACTAAACAGTTGGTTATTGTGATAAACCAATCAAATTAGTTGTGGTATAGCCGTTATAACCGTTGATACCTCTTTTCATACCTGGAAAGATGTTAGCATTTTTATTATATGAAGCAAAATCAAGAATTGCTTGATAACCATTTTCAAATATAGCTGCGTTTATATTTAAATGAATGGCATTTTTAACGCGGATCATGAAACGCTGAACAAATTTCTATTTTTTTACTACATACAAAATATGCATTAGTATACAAAATGAAATCCTTGACAATGTGCTGAATAGTGAAATGTTAGAAGATGTAGATTAGAATAATAGAAGGACTTTGTGGTTGCAAGATAGTTTTCACTCTTGTTACAAGAATATTTTATTAATATCAGTTCCCATGCCTTCACATTTTGCGGTTCTTAAACCTAATGGAGTGGTGAATTAGAAAAGGGCATAAGTAGAATGCAGGTGGTTAAAAAAAATTATTGTGTTATTATAACTATCAAATTAAAGGTAAAGTAAATATTTTTCTGCACCAGAATTTAATGAAGAAATAATCACCTCTGGAAGAGTGTTTGAGAATCATATTTCGGACTACAGATAGCTTACCTCACTTTTTGATATGAGTAATATCATCAGTAGGTATCTAGAAAACACAGTGCACTCGAGAGTTAGTAGCTACAATGTAGAATAACCTTTATTATTGCTATCAATGGATTTTAAAATCAGCTACAATAATTTTTAGCATCATGAAGGCTCCTGCAAATTTAAAAACTCATTATCTATAAAGCATAATTGAGCAGGTACTCACTTATTTAAAGTAAACCGCTACTTGATTGAAATATATTAACTGGTATTGTGTTATTACAAACCATTGTGCTTTTGACCAATAGAAACTATTTGGACTATGTAAAATATACCTACTTACTTTGTTGGTTCCTAAGGTTCGAGTTCAGTACTCTTGTTATATAATTTAATATTAGCATTTGAAAGTATGTGTATTTTTAATTGTAAAATAATGAACTACATAATGTGAAATTTAAAGTGGCACTAAAGCTAAAAAATGCATGAGAACTCACCTGAATTCACAATGAATAAATTCGTTGCAGCAGAGACAAAATAACAGAATCCTAACTCCTGTATAATATTATAAATGTGAGTATGAGTTTTTTTGTTTGTTACGCTTTCACGCTATCACAACTTATTCGATCGTGATGAAATTCTTCATACATACTTACCATAATCCTTCTCAAATGGATAAAATGGGGGTAATTGTTTTCTATGAAGATGTAACACGTATTAATTAGACATTTCGACTTGAAACTTCGTGTGAGTACTCCAATAAAACAAATTGCCAAACACGTATTTCGTTATTTTCCGATAATCATCCCCTGAGGGGTTGTAATGGGGTAAAAATTAAACATATAAGTCGATAAAGGTGATATTTATTTTCAATAACTACACGTCGAACGTGACGTAAAATTTAAAATCCCTAAAAAGGGGTTTCAGATTCTCTAAAGTGAGACAATCATAAGCAGACTTTTCAATTTCAACCTTCGTTGGTGTACTATAAATTATAAATCTAAAAATTGATATGGCTTTATTTTTTTTAGCTGTTCTTACGGATGGCGCCACCTACAACCTTTTTTGCCTTTAGAAAATCTGAAATAGAATAGGATACCGGATGACAATCTTAGCGCAGCAAACAAGGATGGTACTCTAGCTATATTTATTTGTGAAACGATCACTTGAAGAAAAATAGCTTATGAATGAATGTTTAAGAATCTTGTGAATTTCTGCCTTGAAATGGCATTACAGAACCTTCTCATTTTTAGGATGATTTTGTTAACATTTAATAAAAACATCGTCTGAAAGGCTAGATAAGAACATTATTTGAAATTGTAAAACAATTAGCTGTTAAGAATTCGAATACACCAGCCCACTCAACATTCACGTAAGCTACAGAATATCTGCGTAAAACTGCAGCCATTTTCTCTTTCTATCACTTTTGCGAACAAGAATATTTTAATGATTCAAATGAAGAAAACGAAGATCAGTCAGTTAGGGAATTAGAAATTAGCTTATTTCTTTCTATGATGCTCAATAACATTTTTCTGATCCTTAAGTGATCAATATTATGAATATGAATGAATATTCTAGATGATTCCAATAGCAAAATTTTCTTGAATTACATGGCATACTGCGGATTCGGATGATTTTTCTTTGGATCACGAGATACTTATCTGGATGGAAATCCTCATAATGTTTATCGAGAAAACCTTGCTAGCCGCTAGTGTGAAGATTTACAATCTTGACACAATCCATGAAAACTGTAACCGTTCTAGGTTTTTCAAACCAAAATGTTCTCCAGTGAAAATCGAAACCATTTGGCCCATTGAATCTAATTCATAGATAAATTACATTCATAAAATTTCGTATTGTCACAATTGTTCTGATTTTATTTGGGCATTTCCTGACAGAATGTTTCAGTTTTTATAATTCAGCTGACAGTGATCTTCATACGTTTTAGATGTTAATTAAAAGAGAGTTTTGTCATAGAAAAGGATAACCGTTGGAAGAAGATAACAGTGACTCAAAATATAAAAAAGCAAGGTTGAGAGAGTTTCACTAAAAGGTGATCTAATTGATCTGTTAAGATGCAGAAGATTCCATGAAATGGTTCGAATTCAATTCATACAAAAGAGATAGGAATCCATTGTGCTCAAATTCCAATCGAGAAGCTGCCCGTAATGGAAAGGCATAACAATAATCGCCAGTCAATCAATAAAATCTCCTGTTTACCATTTCTGTGAATAAACTCCAGAACAACAGACATGTATGTGTTTGAGGTGCGTGAACTTTCGCGCCTAACTACGTTGCAGCCAATTCATCAACAAATGAACTAAACACAAAAAACGAAAATCCCTCATGTACAAAACTAACAATGGCTCGAACAGTGTTATCCAAATTATTTGGGTAAATGAAAATAGTAGTAACAGAAAAACTAATCGACGTAGTTTCGTTGTCACAAATACTTGCTGAATTGAAACAAGCCAAAATCACTTGAATAAAAAAAATCATTGGGATTGGGATATTAATTAAAACTGTTTACATCAGTAATTTTCTATTGTCTATTATTTCACCCTGGTATGGAATGTTGTAATCGTCGTTCTTTTATACCATTTATTTGCTTTTGATGATGGTTCCTGAATTTTGGGTTAAGCTCAAACAAAAATTGATCCGAGCATTCTGTGTGTATTCAGTTTTGGAAAAATGCAATGGTGAATCGAACTCATTTTGCCATTGTTATTTTCCAGTCATGGAAGTTAACATCGAGTTAAAAATGGTCGGAATGTACCTACATTGAAATTATTCTTGAACAATGAAATAGAATAGTGGTTTATGCGAAAAATGTGTTAAGGGGCGGCTTTATGACAATAGAGCTAATGCAACATGAGCTTAGTATGTCATATACTATGATATGATATGACATAACTCTATTGGTTGATGCTTGGTAGAAATCCATAGTAAATTAGAATCAAAATATATAATATATCCACTATTATTTTATTTACATGATGAATGTTTCTGTAAAAGTATCTTCATTAAATGTGAGTATAAACTAAATTCTATGAGGTTAAATAAATTGTTTAAAAGAAATATCACAATAGTTCTAGCTAGTACTCTAAGAGTTCTTTCGAAAATACTTTTACCATTTTTCGATAGAACTAGTAATTCATAATATATACAAAAAAAAAGATCTTAAGTATTTTTACGTGAACTAAAAATGATTTTCTCAAAAAATATGATTCCTCAATGTTGCTATGCTAGCTTTAGATCTAAAGCAAAGCTGCTGTTTCTCAAAAAACTTTTGGTGCAATTAGTTTTGGAGAGCAGCAACTAATTAGCCCTACAAGCACTAAAAAAGTTCTCAAAATAGTTGATTTTAAAGGTTGCTGTTAGCAAAGCAACCATTTTTCAGAAAACTACAAAAATAATTAATTTTGGCAAACGGCACTTAATTAGCCCTACAAGCATTAAAAAAGAAGATCTCAAAAAGTTAACTTTAAAAGGTTGCTTTGCAGTATAAAGCTAGCAAATCCGCCTTTTTTCAAAAAAGATATATGGGCAATTAATTTCGAAATAACACATTAATAAATTCTCAAAATAATTGACTTTTAAAGGTTGCTATAAGCAAAGCAGCCATTTTCAGAAAACTATTAAAGAAATCGGAATACAGCACTTACGACTAGCACTAGAAAAGTTCTCAAAAAAGTAAATTTTCGAACGCTGCTATTTTCCAGAAATTTATGAGCAATTGATTTCGGAATACAGCACTTAACTAGCAATTAAATAGCTCTACAAGCATTAAAAAAGTTAATTTTTAAAAGCAAAGCGGCCATTTTGCAAAAAATAGTAAGGATTAATAATTTCGTATTACAGCAATTAATTAGCCCTGTAAGCACTAGAAAAGAAGATCACAATAAAGTTGACATTTAAAGGTTACTGTGCTAGCTTTAGTCTGAAGCTAGCAAAGCAGCCGATTTCCAGAAAACTATAAGAGCAATTAATTTCGGAATACAGCACATAATTAGCACTAAATTACCCCCACAAACACTAAAATGGAAGTTTTCAAAAAAATATATTTTTAAAGGTTGCTGTCCGAACTTTACTATGAAGCGAACAAAGCAGCAATTTTATAAAAAAACTATAAAAGCAATTGATTTCGGAATAAAGCACTTACTTAGTACCTAATGTGCGCTACAAGCACCAAATATGTATTTTGGATTCCGCTCACTTTGCTCTGCTAGCATCTATAATACATTGCGCATATATTTTCACATAAAGTTTAAGTATTAGGTATGTCATTGATAATGATTCACTTTTACGTTCATCTACCTATCTCTAAATATAATGAAACGTACTCACTATTCGCGTCTGTCTGTCAGCTTAGTTCTCTGAAACTATGAAAAGGGTTTTTCTTCCGGAAGGGATATCCATTTTTTAAAATTGGCTATATTTCATATTTTTCTCCAGTGTCAATATTAGTATCTTATGAATTAAGCTCCACAGGAAAATATTATTATGATATTCGACAGAAGTCTTAAGTTCGACTGAGACAGAACTATTGGCGGAGCTTCTTGTTTTTTATTTTTCGAATATCTTATGAATTAAAAAATCTTCATAAAAATGATAATAAAATTTTCGATAGAACTCATAAAATATTTACGATAACGGCGAAGAGACTGTTTTAATTTTTCCACATTTCCTTGAAAAATAGAATGAACAATTTGAACATTCAAGTTTTTCATGTATATCTTATGAATTACTAAGTGCCCATTTATAACGGACGTAAGACGTAGGGATACATAACGCATAACATAGACGTAACATTTTTCTATTTATAATGAACGTAAAAACTTAGTTGCTACGCATGCGTGAAATAATTTGACGGCTATAGTTCATTTGGGTTTTTCTCTGGTGTAGGTATAATAACTTTAACGCCATGGAACTGGAAATGCAGTTATTGGTTTTGTTATTAGCAATCCGTAGAATACAAGGAAGATAGTGTGTAAACTACTAGGTGATGGAGTGTGCGTCCAGTAAACAGGGATCAAGAAAAGAGGGTGAATACCGACGTTTAATACTAGAACTAAAACTTCATGATGAAGAATGATTCTTTAAATATATAAGAGTGCGAACCGATACTTATCAACCGACGAATAATTCAATCCAAGAAATCCAAATC
Source organism: Crioceris asparagi (assembly GCA_958507055.1). NCBI lineage: Eukaryota > Metazoa > Arthropoda > Insecta > Coleoptera > Chrysomelidae > Crioceris > Crioceris asparagi. The sequence continues at coordinate 71,959,217 of OY293827.1, read as the reverse complement.
CCTTAAAAATGTTCCTAAACTTCCCATAAACCGCACGTAAAGTTGAACTTTGTCCAACTTTATGTCCGCCTAACGTTCGGCCGTAAGATCTTACAGTCTACCGGTCTACCGTAACACATAAGTGTAACGTTCGCATATTGTGAACGATCCCACTTATTTTCCAGTGTTCAACTTTATCCGTTACGCATATCTTACGCCTTACGTCTATTATAAATGAGCACTAATTCTAAAGAAAAATGGTACTAGGACTTTCGATAGAAATCTTAGAGTGACACCCGGACCGAAATGAGGTGCTTACCCGGCGCGTCTCCAAGTAGCGGATCAGAGGGGGCCTTCGACGATGATTTCAGATGAGGAGGAGGTTTGCAGGAAAATAGGGGGTCTCTTTGTGCCTAAAAACTCAACTGGCAGCCCTCAATATAATACATTGCTGCGGACCAACTTCATCTGTCCCAGCTGTATTTTCGAGGCTAAGGGATTGCACTAAGGTAAACGATCTCATCAAAAATTCTATATCTATAGTTGGAAACTAGGCATAGGGATGCATGGCTAGTTAGAGGACTTCGTCTTTACTGGTTTCTGAGTGGAGCAAGTGTGCGGAAGTACCTGTGACTCCTCCATCAGGGACTTGCACCTGAGGAGGTCATGAAACAGGCTCAGTATACAACCAAACCCCGAGGGTAACATCGACGGGAAAGGGGAAGGGAAAAAAGGACCCGGAGTGAATCACACCTCTGGAACGGCCTCACATAAAGAAGGCAAAGATAGCTGCGGCAGAAACCAGGCATGCCACTGGATATGCAGCAGCGGTCAAGGCATTGATGGCTTTCTGATTGGGTATATTAACCAAAGAATACCCGAGAGTAACTCTGGAGAAAACTCTGGTGGAGGAGCTATGCCGCAGTAAGAAGAAGTGGATCCACTCACCGGTATTCATATACGCTGTGGAATGATGTTGGTGGATTGTGGAAATTAAGAAAATCCTCCGACTTGTCGAGGTTCAGAACTCCAACCTCAGTACTGGGACTTGGAAGGATCTACTACTCCAGAAAGGAGGGAAACTGATTGGGATTGATCACCAATCCGGGGAAGGTTTGAAGGCAGGAGGGTGCGCAATGAACTTTCGGCTCGGACGCACCCCAGTCTCGGGGCTAGGAAAGAGAGGGAACCCTACAGCGGTTTCTAGAGATGTGGAGATGCCCTACACATTCCAGGAATCTAGGGCTCCCGTCAGCTCTAAATATCTTGGAGAATCATCCTGCAAAGTATCCAAGATATCTATCAATATTTTATCATTATTGTCCATCCTTTTTTTAATGGGGCTTAAGTCTTTGTTTACCAAAAGAGTCGTTAGTAATTTTTACAGTGGTTTTATCATGGAAAAAGATTCCCACGGTGTTATTGATAGGAGTGTGATTAAATTTGGCTGATGTGATAGATATCAATCAAAATAATCTGAAATCAAAAGAGACTATTCATAGTAACCACTACAGGGTCGTCCGCGGCATCATTTCCTTGTTACGTTTGATGGCATTGTGAGATTATTTGATGGATTCTGGTGGTTCTTTCGATGGGGATCGAGTCGTGGCAGGGTGTTATAGGGTGTTATAGTGTGCGTGTGACTCTTTGGTTGTGGGTTTCGTACCTGGCACTCCTCTATAGGTTCCAATAAGATGCGGTTTTTGTGATAGTGATAAGCAGGGTTGTTTATGGGTGAATATTATAGTTTTGTTTAATTGCGATTGTGACTCATTGGATGTGAGTTCCATACCTAAACCCCATGAGAGCTTGAGAGCCCTGGGGAGGCCTGATATTGGGTCTTACGTTATGGTGAGGGTGGGGTCGATTTTATGATGGTATGTAATTGCACTTGGAACTCACTAACTTTGGTTTCCATAGTCATACCCGTCTGAGCCCTTCTGATGGTGGTTTTGGCAACTTTACCACAAACATCGACGTACCAGATGGAATGGCAAACGGTGCTGTTGGTAAATTAGTGCATATAGAGCAAATCGAGCAAGATGAAGTTAAACGAGTATGATAAACTTTTGACAATTGGTCAAAAGTTGTTGAAAGATTCCGATAAAAAGCTTCCAGTCATGTTGATAAACATGTCGTCAAATAGAACGTAGAAAATCTACCATTCCATTAATACTGTTACGTGGGTAGTTTATCATGTACTTACTGTTATTATTTCTTTTAGCTTGTATTCATTCTGTTACCTTGTTTGCAGTAGTGTTGCTTGTGTATTTCATTATGTAGTTCTGGAATTGTAGTAGATTTGTTCTCGATCCTTCCAGAAACTGTATGTGAGGTACAATTTGTCGTGCTATTGTCACCTTGACAAGGATCTAGAACATTAATTATGTTCGTCTAGATAATCATAGAACATTCTCGATGAATGTCATATCATGATTCAGATATATATAGCCGTGACGATCACGGGACACAATCAGTTTATTGTATCAGTCAATTGGAGACATAACTCGAAAGTAGTTGAAACGCGATAGTCAAAGTGACAAGTAGTGACAGTTGTACTATAACAGAAAGCCGTGTACAGTGTGTTCTAAATAAATCATTGGAAGCAATCTGCGAATTTTGAGTATTACGCAAGTGAACTCACCCCACAACGTTTAGCACAGGGTTAAACGTTACAATACTAACAAAACAATAAACTTTAAACGAAATCATTTTCCTTTTGTACCAGGATTTGCTATGATAATCCATAAATTTCAAGGTGAAACATTCAATGAAATAGTTTATGAATATATAAAGACTCATTCTCTTCTATTTCTTTATGTTACTTATCACGAACCTAAAACAAGACATAAAACGAAAATTGACGGGGTTTTCTCCAGATATCTTTTAAATATGCATTCAAAAACTTACATATCTTATTTAGCTAATTATAGGTCTATTGTCTCAATCTAACCATCCACTACTGTAATTATTGAATTTCGGGTCATGTTATTTTGCCTCAACTACTGAACCGATTGTAATAAGATCTTGTACACTGTATGCAGTTTGGTCCAACTTGAGAGATACCATAGTCTATATCTCAATTTATAGTCGCAATATTTTGAATTATTTGTTTAGTATCTGACAAAGAATTATAATTATCTGTGAGTTTCATAAGAATCTAAAAGATGGCGGTGTAAGGTAATTCATCCGCTGATTGAAGTATCCAATACATGGCGCTATGTTAAAAGTACAAACGATTCTTTAATGCTACAATTTATATATTTTTATAGCAGACCGAGCCACCTGTCGCTGCGGCTAAGATATAAGCTAAATTTATATTAGTATAGACATAGATTATTTATAAACTTAATTCATAATTACTCTTATATAATATATGTATATATACACTTCAAGTGTGCGGTCCACAAGTACATTCTCTTATTTTTTGATAAGTTACAGAATCTAGAACTATACCAGAAGTATAAAATAATTGAATAAATTCGAAAGGACCATTGAAAAGATTTTGACCTTTGTCCTTAATTTGTGGTTTTTTCACATATACTTTAACTCATACTTTAAAATTTGATGGTCTATCTGATAAGTTTTTGTCGAATCTAATTTTCGCTTTTTCCTTCTGATGTTTTGTCTTCATTCGAGCACGTTTGTAAATAATATTCCATTCGGTTACTTAATCCACCTGCGTATTTTGTAATAAGAGCTTTTTCATTGTATAGAATATCGGATGGTCTACTAGATGTGTGCCCAAAGATTAGTTCATATGAAGTGAATCCTGTTGTTTTACTTTTCGTATTATTGTAACATATGACTGCATACGGCAGAATATTGAATGTATGCTCATCGGGATTTTCTGCTTTATGTGCACGGAACATTTCTAAAAGTGTTCCGTGGAATCGTTCTAATGAACCATTTAACTGAGGATGACCAACATTTTAAAAAGTAAGTTTTGTGGCATAGAGTGAACATCACTCCCTAATTAATGAATTATAGAATTCTCCGCCACAATCACAATGAATTCTCAATGGTGTTCCCAAAGTGTTGTAAGAAAACTAATAAAATATGAGCTACTGTTGATGATTTATCTGATATTGGGTATTCTTGTATGAATTTAGTTAGCTCGTTCCTAATTGTAAGGGCATAATTTTTGGTTGGATATTAAAAAGTATCAATACTAATTCTTTCTAAAGGTTTTTTCGGTGTTTCCATTATAACCAAAGGTGAACAAATTTTTTTTCGAAATAATTTCACTTTCTGCCAAATTTCACAATTCTTTATCAACTGTTCTACGTCTTTTGTTAGTACCGTTCAATTATATTTTGATTTAATTCGTCTTATAGCCTCATTAATTCCTAGATATATGTTACTTTTACCTCTGTGCTCTAACAATATTCTGACACACTATAAATTGTATATCAATATCAGCAAAAATTAAAGAAATTGTTTCTAAAATTGGTAATTCAAGATTATTTTTAACAAAATAAATTTTGGAAATGTCAACTCTTATCTTCAGATAAAGAGAAAACCAATTGTTGGACCACCAATTTTGGATCCTAAGTTAGAGGTATCATAAAATATTTACGATCCTTTACTGTCTTGATAGAATAAACATTAACTGAATTCATGTGAAAGTATGAATTTTCTCAAAAATATCCTCTATAATTTTGTTGTGTAAGTCTAATTTGTTTTGCCAAAAATATTGACAATGTTCTTATGAGTAATGTCCAATAGTTTTTTTCAATTTTTAAATAGTCAATAACAGATTTTGTTTTATAAAGATCAACAAATTTATCAAACTCTTCTGTCATTAACTCCTCTTGTTCGTATGTGAGTTCATCTGTATTATCAATTTCTTTACTTGTCGAGAGCTTGTCTTTATTAGTTATTAAAATAATAATGGTAAGTTTACGCGTTCTTTAAAATGGGTAATTTTGATTCTTGAAAGTGCATCCGCATTCTTATTAATTTTGCCTGGTTTATACTCAATCTTATAGTCATATTCCTCCTATTTGAGTCGTCATCGAGCCAATCTACTTTCAGGATATTCAATGGAAAATAACCATGTTAGAGGACCACGGTCAGTTACTAGTGTGAACTTTTCCAAACAGATAAGGACGGAAATGTTTAAGTGCCCATACAATGGCAAGACGTTCTCGTTCTATTATTGAGTATTTTTTTGTTTCTGCACTGCATAATGCTCGGGATGCATAAGTTACTGGAAGATGTTTACCAATGCGACCCTGTGATAAAACAGTGCCAATGGCAAATGCACTAGCATATTTTGTAAGGATAAATGGTTCTTCAAAATAAGGATATCTTAAAATAGGATCTAAAGTAAGTGCTGTTTTTAGATCATCAGAAGAATTCTTACATTCGGTATTGAAAATAAAATAACATCTTTTTGTAAGACTACTGTCAAGAGTTTGGAAATTTTGGCAAAATTTGGTATAAAGCGGCGATAATATCCATCTAAACCAAGGATAGATTTTATTTCTTTTGGATTATTGTGTTCTGTATAATTTTGTAGGCATTTTATTTTGATTGGGTTTGTTTTGATACCATCTTGGTTAATAATATGTCGAAGATAAGCGACTTCTTTCCTAAGACATTAGCATTTATCGGGTTGAATTTTTTGCTTAGCTTTTCGGAGTCAATTAAAAACTTTAATGAGACGAGTGACATGTTCGTGAATGGTAGAAGAATAAATGATGATATCTTCCATATAAACAATACATCTTTCATTCTGAATGCCAAGTAGAATATAGTCCATGACTCTTTCGAAAGTGGACGGGGCATTCTTCAGTACAGAATACATCCGAACGAATTCATACTGACCGTTATCATATGAGAAAGCTGGATAAATCTTTAGTTTCAATTTCAATGTAATGGAAACCTGAAGCTAGATCAAGAGTGGTGAAATATTGATATATTCCGAGTTGGTCGAGAAGATCTGAGATATAAGTTAATGGGTATTCATCATCTACCCTAGGTTCATTAAGTCTACGATAGCCAATAACCAAACGCCATTTTTGTTTTCCTGAAGTATCAAGCTTCTTTGGCAAAACCCAAACTGGGAATGACCATGGCGAAATATAATGACGTATAATACCTTGTTCCAACATTTTGTTTTTGTTCACCTGACTCTACACATCTTATTTGTCAATTTGTGGGTATCTTTACGATTTAGTAAATACAGTTTTTAGATTATTAGTTTCAATCGAATGTTTAATTTCATTGGTAAATGTTAATTGGTTTCCTTCCAAATAAAAAATATGTGAAAATTCCAAACATCAATTTGTAATATTCTCTTTTTCTTCCTCGTTAAGATGATCTGTACGCAACTGATTCAAAATTATAGCTTCCCTGTCAACAGGTTGATTAAATTTGGATTCATTTTCGACAACACAACTAAAATTTTAAAACCATTCAGATCCTAGGATGAGATTGAGATTCAAAATTGGATATTCAACAGCTTTCGGGATAGCATTTGAATTAATAATTGAAGTAAGGAATTCGCCTTCCACATTCACATGTACTAAAGCATTTGGAAATTCAACATTTTCTGTTGACTGTCCGAAAAGCATTGCATCTGTGTTGGATAAATTACATTTTGATTGAAAGAAATTTTCTGTTCATGGTTCAGTGAAAATGCGATTTTGTATCTCAAGTAAGTATATAGGGGGCTATCTTGGACATCCCCACCACTTCCACTTTTCCTTTTCCTCGCTGCTCTCTGATTGGTTAGCCAAAACAGGCCAAGACACTCGGCGGGAAATTCAAATTTGATAGCTGACTACGCCATTTTGGGAGCGGGGGAAATACTAAGTCGGCAGTTGACAGAGCTATATTGAAAGCGCGGGAAATTCAAATTGACAAATGACAATGGCATGGGATACAAAGAATTTGTAATCTGTGCACAGGCATCCAAGGAACATAGTCATCCAGAAAAAACAATAGAGTCGCAGGTAGCGTCAACATCGCTTCTCGCTGAGCAGTTGGATTGAGGATGACGTCATGCTGGCAGGATCCAATGAAATATTCTCACCAAATATTAAAATAAATTCCGCATTATATAAGATTATTAATTATTACTGAATCATCAAAAAAACAAATATTACAACGACATGCTTCCAGGTCGGTGATATCAGTCAGCTGTTGTGATAAGAGGTTGAATGAATGCTATTCCCCGAAGATCGCACCCAGCGCGAATTGTTGTCAAAGTTACTCAGCTGCTTGTATGATTCAAAGTAAAGACCATCTGTCATGATTGTAGACAATGGTACAAGAAGCTGTTCTGTCTTTTAAAATGATAAAATTGATACAGCACAATAATTATTTCTACAAAAGCAACATTATACTTTATTTATTTGGTACATAAGGTACATATATTTCTTATCGTTTGTTTATCACACATGTTGTAATAGTTAATTAATTTTATAATATCAGTATACAAGATGTGTCGGCATTGATTTAAATTAAAATTTATATTTCTCATAACAAAAACTGTGAAAAAAATGTACAAATATCAAGAAAAATGCGATAAGTAACTACAAAATAGCTATGTTAGATGTGAAAAATGAAAGAAAGGAATGCAAAATACATGAAATGAGAGAGAAAAATTGTATAAAATCAGGTAAATCAGGCAAGTAACTCAACAATTGACTGAAAATGAGAGAAAAATGGTACAAATATCAAGAAAAATGAGACAAGTAACTACAAAATAGCTATGTCAGATGTGAAAAATGATAGAAAGGAATGCAAAATACATGAAATGAGAGAGAAAAATGGTACAAATTTCAAGCAAAATGAGGCAAGTAACTCTAGAAAAATAGTACAACAACATCCACGAAAGCTGTGATAATGCCAAATGTTCAAAAGAAAATATCAAAACTAACAAAAAAATAATGAAACACGACTGAAATTCCGTGAAATGCATTCCACAGCTGAGAAAAATACATGGAATGAAGTAGCGAATAGGTAAAAAAGTGTACTTACATAGTTTCACAAACATAATTTTCACTTGTCACATCACTCTCACGTATTTCCCGAGAACACTACAGCCACGTAAGAAAACATAAGGAGGAGGAAACGCAAAATACTAGCTAGGTGCGACGGTATATATACACACGTATATATACAATTTACATCGATAAAATTAAATATAATTGAACATTTGACAAAAGAAATATACAAAATTTAACAATGAACCAGCTTTATCCTTAACACATTCCATTTTAGTTGATATAATTCTTATTACATTCTGCGATATAAATATCACCTAATAATAATTCGAGCAACACAACCGATTACATTATTTATTATTCCTAAAAATAGCAATTGTCTCTCAACAAAAATTTGCTTGAAAATTGAATGAATCACCGGAAATCAACAGTCATGTATAAAAAATTCAGAAATGTCAAATTATTTTGAGTCTGGATCAATCTTTCTCTCGATATTAAAATTGTCCTGAATCCATTTTTTATATGAAACTTGGTGGTCTTTGTTGTGAAGGTAATTAATTTAAGAGAGTTTGGCATTTTATTGAAAACTTTTAATAATAATTTTTTCATCCTACATCTCTTTTTGGTTTTGGTACTTCAATTTTTTTCTCTCGAGTAATAGTATTTATATTGTTTTAAGCTTGTTTCATTGATTGGATTGGGCCATCACTGATTGCAAAAAGAAAGATTGCCTAATGTTGACGGGTTTTGATATTTCATTGATGCCAAAAACGATTTTTAATACTTTATTTTGAAGGTTAATTAATTTTTTAATATGTGTTAAATAGGCCCCTCTCCATGCGAAAACTCCGTGATATATAGATACCAGTTCAGAAATGAAATGAAATGAATTATGTATTTATCATAGTCTTTCAGAGATTTGCATACAAAGTGAATCACAAATACAATGAAAAACAACAATAAATTGAACTCTACTGGGTTATTACCAATACATAAATGCAAACTCAGCAAGAAAATAGAAGAAATTTACTCGCTACCGCCTATCAACAGCTGATAGATATAATCGTTCCGTTATGTATGCAGGAACACCTCGTGAAAGTAGGTTACATACTTTAGTTGATGTTATGTACCATTGTAGAACCCAAATAATTTGTCATAATAAAATTATGAGGAGTTATGTTTTGCTATAACACAAATACAACAATATCAAATCGTGTATTATTCAAATATAATGACTGGAATACAATCAACATTAAGTCTTGTTTAGGCCCAGTCTCATGAATAGATATCTGATAACTCATCATTACTATAACCAAGTCCTGAAGCATATTCGATTTCAAATGTAGGAACCATAGATTTCCTTTACAAGAATAATATATTTTTTTATCAGAATTTATGTGTATTTCAAGGTCAACTACACACTGCGTGATATTTTCCACACATAATCATAACAAAGCATTACGTCTTCACCTAGTCTACGTATTGTAGATTATTAACCTAAGTTAGGGCGATGGCCAGCACTCTTATTCACAGTTAAGAAAATTCATCTTACGTCCTGTGACTTTTCAGGACTGAAAAAAAATACGTACATCTATGCATATTGCGAACCGTCTTCAAAGTTACACTCTCATTCTGAAAACCTACGATTTCAAAACATTATGTACATCAAAACAAAAGATTTTGGACACACTAATATATACCATCAAACTAATCAACTCTGATGCAATTCAAGATGAAGAGTAATATCTTCAGTGCAAATTAAAACAGGATTACCACAATTTCTGAACACCGTTATCTATACACTTCCAGTTACAAACAAAATCATTCAGCAGGAGATCATTCAATGCATTCAAAAAGGTACATAACGAAGTAAGCTAAAACAGAACGAAGAACTCATTCTGCTACAGAAAAGACAACCTTTCCGTAGTTCCAGTTTTTTTTTTCAAGGAAAATACGTGAAAGATACTTAAAAACGGTAGTAAAGCGTATGAAAATATCTAAAACGAGAGTAATTCAACGAAATTACCATTGTATCAAAGAAAGACTTAAAAATACTGAGATAATTATAACAAAATCTGATGGAAATATAAAAAATAGATGACGAGATACGCTGCAAAAAAGAAGACAACCTTCCAATATAATTTAATAACAATCTTGTAAAATAATGCTGGCACATGCATCGCCGTTCTTTGTTCATTCTTATCATCGTTTTTGATCCATCTCTTGAGTCGTATTTTTAATATCTTTTCCAAATTCCAATTAATTTATATAAGATTGAATGTTATTGATTGTTTCTAATTATGTTTCTAAAAAATTAATGAACCAGAAATCAACAATAATGTATGAAAAAAGTCAGAAATGTCAAATTATTTATCTCTATGTGTCTGTTAACTATAAAATAAATAAATTAATAAAGCACTGCAAATCAAGAAAAAGTGCAAGAAATAGTCGGAATCCACTATTTATCTGCCCGTCTGGCTATACCTATCTATCAGTTTCTCTGTATCTATATGTCTGCTTATATCTATAGAACTGAATGAAATATCAGAAATCAACTAATATAATTGAATAATGTCCAAATAGTCCAAATATTAAATTTTTATTCATGCAAATATAATTTATCATGAAATTGAGTAGGAGAAGCTCAACTATCTGTCTGTATTAGCCTATCAAGATTTGAATAAAACACTGGAAATCTAAAAATGTATAAAAGTTGTAAATATATAGCAAAACATTTCTATGAAACATTGGAAACCAATACAAAATACAATAAAAATATATAAGAAAGTCCATATCTGCCTGTATTTTTAATCAAAATTGAATGAAATCATCAAAAGATTGTTGAAAATTTTCGGCTCATTCTATTGCTACAATCAGCAGCCTTCATCAGTTAACCAGTACTTTCTCTTGTTAACCAGCCTTCAAAAGTAAGTATTACCTACATTTACTTTTTTCTTTTCTCTCTCTCTCTACATATACTTTTTTCTTTTTTCTCTCTCTACATATCAGTTTCAAAAATGATGCTTTTGATATATTTATATATTTTATATATTTTTTGTTACAGATGACTTTCCTTCAAAATTTAAATAAAGCTTCGATGATTGGTGAGGTAGAACCCATCTACAACTACCAACCTGCATCAATACCTATAATGGCTTCTACAAGTGATGTTTCTCATAGTCATATTGAATAATATATCACGTTCCAATGATTCATGGGACAATGAACCATCAGTTGACACATATAATCCAAAGGAATATGTATTGCAGAAGCCAATTATAAGAACACTAACACCAAAGCTGTCAAAGGCACAAAAGAGGAAATTTCGAGAGGCAGAGCGACAACGTTTCTCCAATTTAATTTAATGTTGATTAAATAAAACTGTATATGCTAATATTTCAATAAAAATATTCACATAAATAAAAAGATTTTTTATTTGTTTATATAATAATAAATTATGAAATAAACATTGTATATATATATATATATATATATTGTCTATTATATTAGGTAAATTTCTTATAGGAATGTACCTATTGCGACCGTTCACACTTTAGAAAACTCAAACTGATGATTCAAACAACTCAATTCCACTTTTGATTCTACAATACGAAGAAAAAATTGATGGTGGATAATCGTTGGTGATATTTATCAAAAATAAAAAAAAAACATGTTTGATGTTGTATAAACAACAAAATTATATACAATATATCTATAATTAATATTATTGTTTTTTGATAATTATTTTTTACGAAAGCTAATGACCCTTTTTACAAAATTATGTAACTTTTAGTTTCGATACATCTGCGATCCATTGTAATCACCATAACATAAATAGCCATGCTTTTCGAATAGATTTGCTGACATTGTAAACTAAATACACCAGAATGAAACTGCTGGCGATGCTATAAAATTATCTATGTTGATAGCTTCTATTATAAAATATTTTTATATTGTTGCTTTGAAACCCTTTGAACATAAACGTACATTTTTGTTACTGTTTCTTTATTACAAAAATATCTTTTGTTGGTAACTTTATATTTTTAAACAAAGATACACTATTGTTAATAAAAGACTGGACTGAATAAATGCATTTAACATCAAGCTAAGAAAATATTTTTGATTTCATTAGTAACCACATCAATATTATTTTCCTTTATAATAATATGTCGTTTCTTGAAATCCATTGCAAATGATTTGGTAATATTCTCTCTTGTAACTATATTTTTGTTTTAAACTCGCGGGTAATCTGATCAAATGTTAATCTCATGACCGTCTCTAATGAATCAATGATAAGATGAAGTATCTTAGACATTTTCAATATATAGGTATTTTTAGGTTAAGAAATAAGTTGAAATTTTCATAATACTTTAACATTGAAATTCTCTTATCTATATCTTGCTTCTATTTGTCTTAACAATTCTCTCTGGAACATATATTGTAAAGTCTTGTATTTTTTATTTTAAATAAGATTTTTTTCAATGATATGTATGTATGTATGTATTCTTTTCCATTTTTATTGATGCCTCAGTAGTTCTGACTACTTTCCTCCTGAATCTTTTGAGTATTTTCTTAAAATTTGGCAATGGATATCTGACAGCTAACATTCCTTTAGTTCTGTTAATTTCATCGCTGACATGTAGAATACTTTCGTACAGAGTATCGAAAGCATCAGACTGATTAATTTGGATTTCAATGACGTCATTGTTGCGAAGAGACTTGACGTACGGGTAGTACGTTCTCCATTCCATTTTTTGTATGGATTCGTACATAGTGGGCTTTCAAAAGATGTTGAATACTTGGGACGTTAACATGATAACCGATAGACTTGAGAAATTTAATATTCTGCACACTAAGTTGGCGACGAGCGTTGTCGTTGTTGTTGATGAATCATCCTTTACCAGAAAACCACAAGACCCTAGGAGTGCCGAATAATATTGTGTACAAATTGGCACAAGAAGTACAAGATTGGAAGTTTTCTAGCAATTCTTATTTGTGAAAAGTTCCACGAATTGAAAACCTAGCATATCTTCCAACATATAGGTAACAGGGTTTGCTTATCAGTTGAACATATTTTTCCAGAAAATTTTTATCACCAACAGAAATAATAACAAATATTTCGATCTTTATCAACTTACATTGCTTTTAGTTGTGAGCATATATTTGAGAATGATCCAGCATTACCGGACCCTTGAGGAAAGCTTTTGTTGGAAAAGTTATACATCACATCTAAACTGACAATGGTCTTGACTCACAATCTGTCTAACCTAACAAATATTGAGACAGGTAGATACATCAAACAGACGGATGAAAAGATAAATAGTTGATCTATACCTTCGACTTCCTTCATACATTTTTCTTGATTTATGTTTTTTTCTTGATTTCATATGTTGCTGGATGAATATACACAGACGGAAGGATAAACAGCCAAATAGTTGGATTATTTGGACATTATTCAATTATATTAGCTAATTTCTGGTATTTCATTCAGTTCTATAGATATAGGCAGATATATAGATACAGAGAAACAGATAGATAGATATAGCCAGACGGGCAGATAAATAGTGGACTCTTCTGAGTCTTTCTTGCACTTTTTCTTGATTTGCAGTGCTTTATTAATTTATTTATTTTATAGCTGACAGACACATAGAGACAAATAATTTGACATTTCTGACTTTTTTCACGCATGACTGCTGATTTCCGGAGATTCATTCAATTTTCAAGTAAATTTTTGTTGAGAGACAATTGCTATTCATCGAAATAATAAATAATGTAATCGTTTAACCGCAGGTCGTCATCGTATCTCTGATGTGTTGTTCGAATTATTATTAGGTAATATTTATATCGCAGGATGTAATTAGAATTAGATTAACTAAAATGGAAAGTGTTAAAGATAAAGCTGGTTCATTGTTAAATTATTTTGTATATTTCTTTTGTCAAATGTTTAATTATAGTTATTTAATTGTGTCGATGTAAATTGTATATATATTTTTACGTATAGTCAAAGCATGTTATTTTTAGATATTTTATATTATGTTTTAGTAATTATAATTGTGTTCATATTTAATTGTTTGTTATATTGTAATATAGTTATTATAATCATTTGACGAAAAATCTAAAATTATAAAGATATTAGATTTTCTTCTAAGGGGTGTGTGATGGACCAATGTACCAGGTCATCGCCCTAACTTATAGGTTAGGTTAGGATAGGTTAGGTTTATAATCTACAATACGTAGACTAGGTGAAGAGGTGATGTTTTGCTATGATTATGTGTGGAAAATATCACGAAGTGTGTTCTTGACCGCACATATCCATTGCTAACTCCACACATCGCACTTAGCATACTAGTATTTTGCGTTTCCTCCTCCTTATGTTTTCTTACGTGGCTGTAGTGTTCTCGGGAAATACGTGAGATCGATGTGACAACAAGTGAAAATTATGTTTGTGAAACTATGTAAGTACACTTTTTACCTATTCGCTACTTCATTCCTTGTATTTTTCTCAGCTGTGGAATGCATCTCGGAATTTTAGTCGTGTTTCATTATTTTGTTGTTAGTTTTGATATTTTCTATTGAACATTTTGCATTATCACAGCTTTCGTGGATGTTGTTGTACTATTTTTCTTGAGTTACTTGCCTCATTTTGCTTGATATTTTTACCATGTTTGTCTCTCATTTCATGTATTTTGCATTTCTTTCTGTCATTTTTCACATCTCACATAGCTATTTTGTAGTTACTTGTCTCATTTTTCTTGATATTTGTAAAATTTTTCTCTCATTTTCAATTATGTGTTGAGTTACTTGCCTCATTTACCTGATTTTATACTATTTTTCTCTCTCATTTCATGTATTTTGCATTTCTTTCTGTCATTTTTCACATCTCACATAGCTATTTTGTAGTTACTTGTCTCATTTTTCTTGATATTTGTACCATTTTTCTCTCATTTTCAGTCATTTGTTGAGTTACTTGCCTCATTTTTCTTGATATTTGTACCTTTTTTCACAGTTTTAGTTATGAGAAATATACATTTTAATTTAAATCAATGCCGACACATCTTGTATCCTGATATTATAAAATCAATTCATTAGTACAACATGTGTGATAAACAAATGATAAGATATATATGAACCGTATGTACCATATAAATAAAGTATAACGTTGATTTTGTAGAAATAATTATTGTGCTGTATAAATTTTATGATTTTAAAAGACAGAACAGCTTCTTGTACCATTGTCTACAATCATGACAGATGGTCTATACGCTGAATCATATAAGCAGCTGAGTAACTTTGACAACAATTCGCGCTGGGTGCGGTCTTCGGGAATAGCATTCATTCAACCTCTTATCACAACAGCTGACTGATATCACCGAACTTGAAGCATGTCGTTGAATATTTGTTTTTTTGGTGATTCAGTAATAATTAATAATCTTATATAAACTGGAATTTATTTTAATATTTGGTGAGAACATTTCATTGGATCCTGCCAGCATGACGTTATCCTCAATCCAACTGCTCAGCAAGAAGCGATGTTGACGGTACCTGCGACTCTATTGTTTTTTTCTGGATGACTATGTTTCTTGGATGCCTGCGCACAGATGATGTATCCCATGCCAGCTGTCATTTGTCAATTGTCAATTGTCCCGTCGAGGGTCTTGTCCTGTTTTGGCTGACCAATCAGAGCGCAGCGAGGAAAAGGAAAAGTGGTGGGGGGTGTCCAAGGTACCCTTTATCTACCCAAGTAAACAGACAATAATTTCAACATCTAAATTTCTAAAAAGAAAAGTTATAACTTTCTTTACATAGTCCCATTCTAACTTGTCTAATCCACAAGCTATCTTTGGAATTGGTCATTTTTTAATTTTTTAAATAATTTCCAAATCTCCAAATTTTGTTTAAATGCTTCATATTCAGTATCTAAAACTCCGCTGTGCCATATAAGAGGCGATGAAGGAGGAGGGATCGAGGAGTAACACCTCGCTAAAAAACAGCGTTCAGCTGGCTCTGGCTGAAAGTACCCTGTAAGGGTTCCTTGTCCATGTTTACGGATGAAGACCATAATGGCGATGAAGATGTAGAAGAAGGGCTACATTACGGCAGAATCAGCGGAAGTGGCAACCCATTTTTTAGGATTAGTAAACTCGCCAACACGCATGCCAAGCGTGGCGTTTTAATGCCTTTTACCCCTTTATATGAGGAACTCATCTGGACAAAGGCCCCCAGTTCCTGTCAGTCCAAACTCCATCTGTTACGGTAGCATCTGAAGAAGGCAGAGGTTGCTAAGAATTCCCAGTTTAGATCAGGCTACCATCGAGGACGACAATTGCATGTAACCACCTATAATACACGAACATTATCATTGGATGAGAAAATAGTCGAGTTGGAAGTAGAACTCTCACATAGAAAATGGGACATAGTTGGTACAAGCGAAGTGAGAAGAATGGGTGAATACCATATGAACTTTAAATCTGGAAATATGTTATATCACAAAGGTGAAGATGATAGTTCACTGCGAGGCGCTGGTTTTTTGGTGCACAAGGGATTAGTTGAAAACTTTGTCGAGATAGGTAGCATCAGTGAGAGCATAGCGTATTTGGTTCTTCAGATAAACAAAAGATATAAAATGAAAATAATCCAAGCATATGCCCCAACCACAGAGAATCCTGACGAAGAAGTGGAAAGCTCTTACGAAGACGTCACAAAGGACCTAAGCTAGAGAAAAACCTAGTTTACACTTTTGATTAGAGATTGAAGTGCAAAACTAGGCTGCAGAGAAGACCAGGCAGTAACTCCTATCGGAAATTTTGGGTATGGCCAAAGATAAGAAAGAGGAAGTAAACAACTCGAATTCCTACTACAAAATGCTTTATATGCAATGAGCATATATATTAAAAAGAAGTCAAATAAAAAGTGGACCTGGCAAAGCCCTGACGGTCGAACTAGAAATGAAATAGACTATATCATAACAAATAAAATGAGAATAGTACACGATGTAGAGGCATTAAATAGAGTCTCGGTTGGAAGTGGTCATCGAATGTTAAGTGCCAAGGTTGCAATAGACATTAACAAGGAAAGAACGAAACTAGTCAGAAATAAGAAGAATACAAGGAAATGGACTCCATTGCAGGAAACCGAAACAACAGGAAAATAGTAGAGGAAAACTTAATAAACGTAGAATGCCTAACAGCAGAAAGCCTCAATGAAAAGCTGATACATGTATTACAAGACACAATGCATAGATGTCAAGAAAGGCGGAAAACCAAGTTGGATAAACTAAGCAGTGCTACCAGGGATCTCATGAAGAAACGCATGGAATGACAAACAGAACCACGAAGTAAAAAGACATCAGCAAACAAATATCAGAGTTGGTAAAAAAGTATATGAGGCAGTATAACACAAACCTTATATAACAGGTGATAGAAGAATATAAAACTCTTAAAGAAATGAGATAACAGCTAAAGACAGGAAGTGTGGGCATTCATAAATTGAAAGACTACAATGGAGTAGAAACTACAAACAGAGACCAGCTCCTAAAAATCACTGAAGAATTCGATGGACTCTCGAGTCACTGGCCGATTTCAAAATTGATTCCAGGTATACCACGCTATTGAAATACATATATGAAAATGCCATAGTATCGGTGAAACTCCATCAAAATACTAACAAACTCAGAATCTAAAAAGAAATGCGGCAAGTTGATACTATTTCTCCAAAGCTCTTAGCAAACCTACTGGAGTACATGTTTAAGAACATTGACTGGGTAAACATGGGTATCAATATCAATGGTGAATATCTCAACCACTTGCGGTTTGCGGACGATATCGTCCTGATAGCTGACAATATAGAAGACGCCAACAAAATGTTAAAATCACTAAAAATTGTCTCCAGCCAATTGGGACTGAAGATAAACTATTCTAAAACTCAATTAATGAATAATTTGGTCTTAAGCAATGTTATTACCGTAGATGATTGGCAGATTTGCGAGGTCTCGTCCTATAAGTACTTGGAACATGAACTTAAACTGGGAAGAGACAATCTAACTCATGAGCTCCAAAGTAGAGTGGGCCTGACATGGGCGGCTTTTGGCAGGCTCAGGGATGTTCTTAAATCCAACATTCAGATCTGTCTGAGGAGGAAAGTTTTTGATCAGTGCGTGTTACCTGTGCTCACGTATAGTGCAGAGACCCTTACCAAAAAGACCATACAGAAAATCCAAGTGGCACAAAGACCAATGAAACGATCTATGTTAGGATTGACTCTTCGGGATAGAGTCCCAAATGAGATTGTCTGAAGAACAATAAAGTTCACAGATGCAGTGTACAGAATAATGTGTCTAAAATGGAACTGGGCAGGCCATGTGGCAAGAATGGATGACAACAGATGGACAAAACGCTTTGCAGAATGGCGACCTTGACAGGAGGCCTAAAGAAATCGCGGAAGACTACCAACAATGTGGACCGATGATTTAAAATGAGTATGCGGTAACTCGATGCAAGCCGCTCAAGATCGCGACAGATGGAAGGTATTAAGGGAGGCCTATATCCAGCGTTGGATGCAAATGGCTGCCTCAAGATGATGATGATGATTCCGTAACGAAATTATCCGTATCTTCGTTTTATCATTATCAGCTATTGTATACATGGGTATAGTCTTAAAATTTGATATCAATTATTTTGAATTTAAGTCTACTATACAATTTTAATGTTCAAGAAAAACCAATCAAACAAAAACTTTATGTGGATTGTTGGTGCAAATGGAATAAGTGTGGATTCCGTTATTAAAATTTTCTCATTAGTTATACCTTGAATAGTCCCATTATCTGGAAATCTTTCTGAAAAACTTGAAACGGTGTTTTCTTTAAAAACTGAAATTGCTGCTCCTGTATCAATCAGTAGTCTGAATCTTTTTGAAGCGTCATTAATATAATACTGATTTTTCTCAACTACTGCCAGAAATGGACATACAGAAATCTTTGTTCACGAAGGTCAAGTTCGGGTTCTTATTGTCTAAAGTCAGTGTTTGAATTTGAGCTAATGTCTCTAAGCTCATGTCTTCTTGATTGTTCAGAAAATCTGGGGGATGGTCTTTGATTGAAAATTTTGATGATTAAAGTTCTCTGGGGGTTCAAAATTTTGGCTACAGTTTTGGAAATCTTTTGCTTCTGAATAATTGTAACCAGTATAATTATCTTGATATTCATATTTGAATTGACCTTGATTTTCAAAATAATAATTATTATCATTGAAACCAATGACATGAGGTCTATGTTGGCCTGGTATAATATTCGGATTTCGATGAATTACTGAGGGTCTTATTTGAGATTGCCCTTGTGGATGAAAAGATCTTTGTTGGTTGTGGTAATCATTATTGGCCTATTCGGTGTTATATTAACATTAGATCGTGGAATTTGTGATCTTTGAAAATTCTGAGAATTTTGATTTAAATTCGGGAAATAGCTTGGGCCAGATGTTTGCTGTATGGCCAATTTTTCCACATGAATAACATTCAAAAAATTGTGATTGTGATCTCCTGATTTGTGTAATTATTGAGGTTCTGACTGAGTTATTAGAAGCCTGTTTATTGAATTTTTTATTTTATAAATATGAAAGTTGTAATTCTCTTCTAATTCTAATTGTCCAAGACGAGGTTCAAGAGCAGTTAATAATGTATTAAGTGCCATTGTTATCTTTCAAAAGTATTTCTTTTCAAAATAAGTAAATATAATAGGGTAGATATTACCAATAAAAGAAAATAGTATTAGAAAATCGAACAGTAAAAATTGCAATAAAAAAATATAACGAGATGATTCACTTACAGAAAAACTACCATTGGACTTGTTCTCTGGAATAATTCTGCAAACGAGTGAGGACGCCTTCTAATGACTCCTTCTATAGAACCTTTCTTGTCCTGATACCATCACCAAAAGTGAGCGTTCGCGTGTTCCTGTAGTACTAAGTGTATACTTCTTCAGCTACTCTTCTTCTTCAGCATGGTTCTTCTTCATCGAAGGTTAGGAAAACACCGTTGATAGTGAGGAATCCTACTGACTGCGCCAATTTGCTAAATCACCACACACGATTTTTTTGCCTTATTTCAACTTGCCTTATTTCAACTAGCGGATTATTAGCTTAAAGCTACTTTTCAAATCAACCATGGCTCTGGCGGGATTCGAACCCGCACCCACAATGTGTTTTCGCAAGCTAGGAACGCATTTCCAGCGCCTTAACCCACAAAGTCATTGTGACCCCGATATTCTACTTCTTCTTAGGGTGTCTGTCTGCTACGGAACGTTGGCGATCATTCTGCCTATGATAATTTTGTTGGTTGCAATCCGGAACAGTTGTGTGGAGACCTACTAAACCATGTTCGAAGATTGGCGAGCCAGAAGATTCTCCTGCGTCCTGGTGCCCTTTTTCCTGTAATTTTTCTCTGAAGGATACACTGGAGCAATTCGTATCTTCCTTTATTTCTTATGATGTGACCCAGGTATTGAAACTTACGGCATTTGATAATGTTGATTAATTGAGATTTTCATTCTCCGTAACACTTCTTCGTTAGTGACCTTTCGGGTCTATGGTATCTTTAAGATTCTCCTGTACAGCCAGATTTCAAATGCTTGGAGCTTAGACATGGTTTCCAGCTTTAAGGTCCACGTCTCCACACAGTACAGAAGACAGAGAATACGTAACACTTGAGGAGTCTCCTTTTTATTTACAGTGAGAGGCTGTGGCTTTTGACTACTTGACATATAGATATGAAGGCACTTATAGCCTTTCCAATTCTGCACCGGATCTCCTGGGAATTGTCTCATGATTCGTTGATTATAGTTCCTAGGTAGTTATATTGTGGGACTCTTGGATTTTTGCCTGGTCTATGTATAGATTTGCTCCGTTGATGGCTTTTTTACATATTATCATGAGTTTGGTTTTACTGGGGTTTATATCAAGTCCATATTGTTTACTAATTTTAGTAATTTTGTCCATTAGCCTTTGCAGGCCTTCTATTGTATCAGCAAATACTATTGTATCCTTGGCGTATCGTAGGTTATTAAGTCTGAGATCGCTTAAGCAGAAACCCTCATCTATATATTTTAGTGCTTTCTCGGAGATATGCTCAGGATATATGAAAATCAGGGGGTAGATGATACATCCTTGCCTCGTAAAATCTCAATTTGATCAGTATGCTACCCATGCACTCTTAGGACTGCCGATTGATTCCAATAGAGATTAGCTATGATTTTCAAGTCTTTTCCGTCCATACCGGTTTTCTTTAGGACGTCTATTATCTGTTCATGTTTAACACGGTTAAATGCCTTTACATAGTCTATTGGTCAGGCAAAAACACAGCTCATTTCCCTACATTTTTGAAACAGAACTTGCACGCTAAATAAGGCCACTCTTTTGCCAACGGCAATGAAATGAATCTTGAGAATTGAATTGAGTAAGATTATTATTTCGATAATTTACTATGTATTACTTTGTTGCAAGAATCATTGAATCGACTAAACGAGTTTACTCAATTTTCTCTAGTAGCGATATCACCTGCTTATTAATTGCAGAATACATGTCAGACTAATGCAGTTAAAGTCTGGAAATAAATGTAAGTAGTGATTCATTAGGTAATTGCCTCATTCATTGGACGAATGTGAAACTAATAGAGCTTTTATTTCTTCCCATGTAACGGATTTCTAGAGTTTACTAGCTCTGTTGCTTTCCCTTTCAATCTGTTTTCAATGCGAAGATCTAATAGCATTATTTTATTAACGCGTTAATCTGATTACCGTCATAGTCCGGATTGATAGAAATTATTTCCGAGAATATAATGTGATATATGATAAAATAAAATAACTTTTAACACCGCATATGGGGATATAAAAAAGAATGGAGTATCTATAAAACTTATTGAGTTGAAAAAAAAATAAACATCTTATGTTGTCAACATCATACAATTGCTTTTAATGTTTATTTTTGCAATATTGTCCTGGAGCAAGAGGAGGAAGGAGGTGGTAGCACTGATCTGGTGAAAAGTTTTACTAATGACGACGAAGATCAAATTGCCTTAATATAGCGAATTATAAATGCAAGCAGGTGAGTGACTCTACTGTTTACTGTAAATGTCGGTTATGAATATAATACGTCAAGTTCTAAATTCATGAAAGGTATTTTGGGTGCGGTGAGAAGCGATAGAGTCGTTTGCTGAAAAGGAACAATGAAAGCAAAATTCTTATACAAAACAAGATAACAAAAATTGTTTTGGTGTGGTTCATGCGAAAGATATGATAGTTTTTTTGTTAAGTTTTGCTGAATATAGCTCTCACCTCCAAAAGTATTACGTTGGGAATATTTTTTCCGGATATAGATTTTTTTGGAAATGGTTTAGCTGTCACGCACGAACCTCTTTACTCATTATGTTATATTAGGTGTTATATTTTTGGTCCTAATTTTAAATTGTTTGTTAAAATTATAAGAAGTCAAATCATGTTAGATCAAAATAGTCTTTGATTTCACACAAATGAATTGTGAACCCATTCAAATTGGAATTAAAGTAATGAACAATTACTGTCCATTTATATATACCATGTATACTCCTTTGAGTTTATGAGGTTATGGTTTTTTCTCAACTACATTATCCTCTACTTTCAGCCAACCCTTAGACTCTTTAGAAAGGAAATATAATGACCGTGATTTATTTATTTCGTCATTTATCTAAATACTTATACAAAAGAAATAGAGATTATACTATATCTACTTATTTTATGTTCTAGTTATGTTAACAGCAGTAAGGACTGATGTAAGGTAAGGATGACACAGAAGCTTTCGTGTCGGGATATTTTAAAGTTGCAAAGCATATGCTGAAGATTTACATTATTTAGATAAATAATTAAATATGACAAAATATTCTCTCTCTCTCTCAAGCTTTTTTTAAAAATTATTCGGAAAAATCCATTACGTGACCTTCAAATCCAACATTTTCCTTTAAACAATGCTTTTGTATGAAGAAGTTCGAGGTTCCGAAAGGTACAACTCACACTCCTGCAAACTACAGATTGTTCTACTAAGGGATAAGGGATCTACATCAACAGATTGCTGTTCTGGAAAACTATTCGATATTTGATAACATAAATGGAAAAATATTAGAAATTATATATTGTTCACAGTAATCAAATGAATAATACTAAATAAAAATCAAAATAAAAATTCAATTATACGGGGTGATTCTTAAGCTGACATAATTATCCTCATTCCTGGCGAAAGATGAAATCCTTCTTAATTTGTGAGCCACTGCAAGGAGTTAGAGTACTCGTGTTCTGCCTGCGTGAATGGAATCCGACTGACTGCGCGAGTACGTAGCTGCGGGTCGAATTCCGAGGAGGTCGAAAGACTTGCACATCGAAATCCGAGGACACCAAATTCCGAGCTGACCGAAAATTGTCCCCACTCCAACAGGGCGATTTTACGTATGCATACCCTCTTAGAGGCTAGAGCACGATACACATTGTATATCATGGGCTAAATCCATAAAGTTGTTAACAATCACAAAAGGGTGTTGATAGGGCTTCATAATGCAAAATTCCAAATAGAAAAATTTGGATTGGCAATAAAATATGTTTTTAAGAGCTTGTTGTTATAATACATAACCATTTCATTTTCAATAATTGTTCATAATAAATTAAAATGTGTAATAAAATGATAAAAAAGTTCATGTGAATCTAGCTGGTATAAATTCCGTTGATATTATATTGAATAAAGTACCTACGTATGTGCAAAAAGATTTTTT
This sequence comes from Crioceris asparagi, assembly GCA_958507055.1. Classification (NCBI taxonomy): domain Eukaryota; kingdom Metazoa; phylum Arthropoda; class Insecta; order Coleoptera; family Chrysomelidae; genus Crioceris; species Crioceris asparagi. Next base: position 71,935,503 of record OY293827.1, on the reverse strand, counting down.
TAGATAAAAGTAGTGCTTGAAATCAGACAGAGAAATCAATTGAATATAGGAATAAGGTAAAGCCCAAAACCTAATAAGCATCTGTCTAAAAAGGCTTGACATTAAATATACAAACTTGGTATGCTCACATAGATTTTCTGTGGAACATAAGAAGTAAGTAGTTCCAGCACCTATAGAACGATATTTTGTATTGTGACGTTTCATACACGAATTAGGTATATTCCTTGACGATTAACAGTGATGTATTGTTAGTTGCCCGAACGGACAAATTTTTAAATCAATTCAGTTTGTTTTAAAACAATAGAGAGTTACAAAATATTATATTTATTATGGTTGTGATTCGCAAACAATATCTGATAAAATGAGCACAAAATAGAGAATGTAAGGTCTATTTTTAAGACGTGTTGGCTACTGGCTAGTGTTCTCTGATATTTCTACTCTCTAGGCAAGGTACTCGTATGCCAGCGCAGTCAGTTTGAGTGGGGATAAGTTTCAGTCAGCTCGAATTTCGGTGTCCTCGGATTATTTTGATACCCAAGTGTTTCGACCAACTCGGAATTCAACGCGCAGCTACATATCGGACTTCGCCTATTTTATATATCTTGCACCGGTTATCACTTTTTGAAAACATTACTTTTGTTTAAGACATTTATTTGTTTGATTATAAAGTTACAAATATAATTGTGAAAATCTACTAGTACTACACTAACATAGTAATACGTTCTGAAGAATAATCCCAGAGGTTTGTGCGAGGAGCTCTTTTATAGAAAGAATATGCTGACAAAACGTGACGTAATAGGCAGCTGCTTGAGGAACTTACTTATTACAGATTTCCAATATTGATTAAGCTAAATGCGAAGTTGCAATAATAAGAGAAGAAGATACTGACTGTGGGAATAGAATTATTGTCTCTAAGCAGATACATTTTAAATATTATTTCAAAGTATTAAAAATAATTCAATTCAATTCAAAAGCATTTATTTTGTTTCTGTAATTTTACAATGGTTTGAGTGTATATATTATTTCATTTCTTCTTGTCTGATAGGGAGCTTTCTCCCTTTTCAGACTGGCCTAAGGTTACAATGTTAATAGGGTACGCGGGGTAACACCTGTGGAATGTTACCGGGGGACCAGCCATGCTTTAAATGCCCAGTGAGGCTGGGGACGGGGAAAACCACAGCAAAAACCCACGTCCATGGCGGAATACAAACAGGGACGAACCTAATTTCTTCTACGTCTGTATAATAGTGGTGTCTGGTCAATGTGGTTGCTGGCTTCAGGTGGTGGTGCCATCATAGCCTCCATAAGGCACACAGGTGGGAAGGGGTAGCGGTAAAGGGGCTTCCTAGTGGGCCGGTTTTTGTGGCTCCAAGCTGATAGAAGGGTGTTCTTTGCATGTTCCCGACCTGGGTGGCCGAAGGCCCGGTGGCAGAACCGGTCCTGGAGATTGATGAACCTGTCAAAAATAGGAGAAAAATTGTAATTAGTTAATAATCTGTATAGGTCTGCTGAGCGGTGGTCCCACTCGAGATTCAGGCACCTGCGCAGTACCCTCCTCTCGAGTGTGGTGAATTTATTGGTGTGGTATTTGGAGGAGATGGAGGCTTGTATGAACTTATTATCCATCAACGGCCTCACGAAAGTCTTATATGTAAAAATTAAAGTTTCGGAGGAACATTTGCCAAAACGTCCGTTTAACCTCGTGAGAAGAGAGGACCTTTGTTTGACCTTATTACAGGTATCTTGGATGTCAGTGCCCCACCATAGAGTGCGGATATTGATGTTTATGTTTCGTGAGATCGCGATGTTTAATAAGAATAGTCTGTGTCTTAAGCGGATTGGGCTTAATGCGCCAGCGTTGGCAGAAGCGTGTGAAAGCATCAATCAGTACTAATCCTTGATGGTTGAGGGTTTCCGTTTTCCTGGATGAAGTGAAGAGCACGGTATCGTCCGCATATTGGATGGATTTGATATGTCTTGGGAAATCATAAGTGTAGATTATATATAATAAAGGGCCAAGGATTGACCCTTGAGGACGCCGGCTAAGGGAGTAAAGGGCTCTGATAGGTGGGACCCAACTTTAACTCTGACGACACGATCTGTTAGAAAAGATGCTATTAATCTAATGAAAGAATGTGGGAGATTAATATCCATGAGCTTCGACACAAGCCCGGCGTGCCAGACCTTGTCAAAAGCGTTTTGAATGTCAAGGAATATCGCCAGAGTAGCGTTACCGTCATTTATAGTGGTGGTGGCATGTGTTATAAATTCTAAGACTGCGTCATGGATGGAATGGTTTTGCCTGAAACCGTGTTGGAAACTAGGAATGATGTTCCTGTCCTCCACGTATTGTCTCAGGCGTGATGAGATAATTTTGTCGAATATTTTGCCGACGCAGTCTAGTAGAGATATAGGTCTATATGAGTTAATGTTAGTTAACGGTTTGTTGGGCTTAGGAATCATGATAGTGTTGGAAGTTTTCCAGGAAACCGGAAAATAGTTATGATCAATACACGCGTTGAATATGCGCGTGTATTGATGGATTAATGAGTATGGAATTTTTTTAAGGATTTTCCTGTTGATGCTATTCGGACCCGGGGCAGTATTCTTTGAGAATCTGATGATTTGATCCACTTCGTCAGTAGTTATATGTCTAGTCAGAACGTCATAATCCGCATTGCCAGGTATTGCATGGGGGTTAGTTGCCAGGAATCTCTCGTAACGATGTTGCGCGAATTGAAAGAATTGATTATCAAAACGGGGATCCTCAGGAATGAGGAACACCGTTTCTAGGTGGTTTTTAAAGGCATTAGTTTTATCTAACGGGTTAGAAATAATTCTATCATCCACGACTAAATGCGAGTGCTCTCTGCGCTTCTGGCCAGTGAGGACTTTGAACTTATCCCAGAACCTGGAACCGTCTCGATAATTTAAATTAGCGGTGGCTTGTTGCCACTGTTGTTCTTTGAATCTTGTTATTAGAATTCGTATTCGGGAATTAAGACGATTCCATTCGTTCTTAAGATAAGGGTCACCAGTTTTACGATAGTCTTTTAATATTTTTCGCTTTATCTTAATGAGGTTAAGAATAAAGCGTGGAATAGGGCGCCGAGAAGTGTCAATAGTACGGGTGGTGACGTGCACAGAGATGGCATTTTGAACAGTGAGTTCGTGTGACCGGATTGCAGCATCGATTTCATTTGAATTATTTAATGGTAAATTGTCAGTATTAATAGAGATATGATTAGCAAAGGCATCCCAATTGGTGTCCTGATAATCGGGAATTGTAAGAAATCGAGGAGGATCTGGAATTGATTGTCTGAGATTTGAGTATATTGCAAGTGGGATATGATCTGAGCCAATTGAGTCTCCCATAAAGCACTCCCAATCTACGACACCAGCGAGACTAGGTGTGCAAATTATATGGTCGACTATTGAGGCTCCTAAAGCTGAAATGTAGGTGAAATTGTTATTTTCCGGACGGAACAGCTGCAGTTCCGTCAGGAAGTCTGATAATAATATCCCATTTGGATTTTGATTGTGGTCACCGAACTCAGTGTGTCTGGAGTTGAGATCGCCTAACAAAATGGCTCGGTTTAAATTGGCTATGTATTCGAATAATTCACGTGATAGTGGATCTTTAGGTGGACAGTAGTATGAAATTATTGTTGTGATTCGGTTATCAACGTGAAGATCGATAGCCGTACATTGAAGAGTTGAAAGATGAGGTGGTAGCGGATGAGGGGTTGTGGCGATCTCGTATTTAATGAGGATGGCAGTGCCAAAACCAGAATCGTTTTGCACGCACGAATAGCCGGGGATGACGATAGGTGTTTTGGCACGCGTTTCTTGCAGTGCCATGATTTGGATTTTGCTGGTTACGAGAGAACTCTGCAGGGGAGCTTTCTTATTAGAAAGACTCCTGCAGTTTACAGTACCCAGCGCGAATTGTCCGTTCATTGTCTATGTGTTTGTCTCCTAGTGTACAGGAACTCCAAGTTGAGTCCTGATGCCGAGAAGACGGTTCCGTTGCCGCAGAGGCTGTGTACTGCGGCGGAGAAGGCCTCCCTGATGATTTCCCGCTGGTCCGGGAAGGCGTTCATCATGGTGACGATCACCAGTTCGGCTGCTATCATGGCCTTCGTGCCAGGGAACGTCTCCTCAATAGGGTTGGCGAATTTGATTGGGGCTATTTTGGAAGGGTCGTCAGGGATCTCCTTCCTCTTTTTACAGCGAATGTCCCAGGTGGGGTGGTCCTCCTGACAGTTGTTACATTTGGGTTTCGTAGGAGTGGGGCAGTCCGCTCCTTTGTGCTCCAGCCCGCAGTAAGGGCATTTGATTTTGGGAGCAGTACATTCGCTGATGTCGTGTCCGTTTTCGGTACACCTGTTGCAGTATTTAGTGATAGTAGGTAGCTTATCGTGCGATGGCTCCGCTTTAATCCTTCTGCCGAAAAGGATAATTCCCGTCTCTATCAGCGTCTGGATGGTATCAGGATGTTGGGAGAGCACCCTGACCAGTGAAGTGAAGTCTCCACCCTGTTTTCTAGACCTCAGCCTTCTAACGGTTGCGTGTGAGATGTTCTCCTTGGTGAGCACCTCTGAAAGCTCCTCCATGCAGACGTCTAGGTCGACACCTCGTAGCACGCAGGAGTGTAATACGACTTTCGGTTTTTTGATGATGATCTTCTTGGGTTTAAGTCCAGCAAGGAGCCGGAATTCAATATTTTTGTCGCCAGTCCTATGTCTGAGTTTTTTTTCAAGGGATTCCTTGGTCAAGGATTGGTCTCTAATCTCTAGTCTTGCTGTTTTGTTCATGTTAACTTTTAGGTCGACAATACATTGTCGGCCTCCGAGTACCTCATGAGTAATTAGAAGCTCATATAGGCCTCTTTGGGTATGGTATCCGTTGGGGATATTTCGTATGTTGAAGACAGTGTTTATTTTGTCTGTCTGTGGACTCTGATTCGAGATGGAAGACTTACTGGAAACTGTGGAAATTGAGTTGTTGTTAGAAGGTGGAGTTTCGGGTCGAGTAACGGTAGAGTTTTCCCTGACGACTAATTCGTACAGGGTACCGTGGTTTTCGGATGAGTTGTTTTGCGGCCTTTCGGCTAGAACGACTGAGGTGTTTGAAGCTGTGGTGTCATTTTGTCTGTGGGGTAGGGGTTGGGGGTTGGGTTTGTTGGCACGGGAACGTGCCTTATTGCGTGTGTTCATGTTGGTGGGGGTGATATTGGCCTTAGCAAATTGCCCCGCGTTTGGCATGTTGTTATGTAAGTGGATTTGATTAGTTTGTTATAATACCACGGGTCCCGTTGGGTGGGACCCGATATAATCCCACGTAGTGAGCGCAGGACCTCGAATGCTGCAACGCGACTAATACAACGAAACGAATATAATCGCGTTGGCCTCAGTAGGTTGCACCAATAGTTGTGTAGAAGTACGCAGATGTACCAATAATTGGCAGTATTACTGTTCTGAGAAGAGCAATAATACCCCTTTGGTATAGGTAGAGTTCGCAAATTAGATTTGGAACGCTAAGTAGTCCTTCTCTGTAGTCGACCTCTGCTGGACGATGGCTGGAGAAAGAGGTAAAAATAATTATATGGTAGGCCTAAGGGTCGATGACAACAAGGAAGAAAGGTTGACCCAATTGAAAACCTCACCTGCACCTGATGCACCCTGCCAGATTCTATGTCGACCGAGAGATTATCGGTAAAATAAATAAGCTCTTGTCAGTGAACAGCTTACAGTGGAAGAATTGACAAGTAGACTGTTTGTCCTAGGGTCAAAAAATTAACCCCGAAGGCGGATGAACTGAAATAATTAGTCAACGACATAGGGAAGCAGAAAGCATAAGGGGTAACCACTGCATCAAAGGCTTATTTTCATTCACATGGCAATGTACAAACTAAATAATGATTCCAAAGTGAGTACCCCAATTGGGGTGGGGGGATAATGTGAAGGCACAAAAATTCAACCAACAACGTACAAGACATTGATACCTGAAATATGAGAACTATGGCCCAAACAGGAAAAATACAAACGCCATCAAAGAAATGAAACGAATAAATAACACAATAAGTGAATAAGTGAAATGATATGGCCAAATGCAAACTGCAGTGATATTGAAGAATATACTACTCGGGATGTCCCATCAAATATGAATATGGAGTGGGAAACATTGTGCACAAATCGGATGCTCAAAATGTCTCAAACTTGGTGCCCGTCAATGAATGAATAATGCTGGTCCAAATAAAAGCAATTCTAGTAAATGTCAACATCATACGGGTATATGCACCCACATGCGAATATGGAGAGGACGATATAAATGATTTTTAGTCGCTTAAAAACAACTACGTACATTGATGCGGGATTTTAATGCAAAAGTAGGAAGAGGCAAAGCAGGAAACCTAATAGGGTCTCATAGACTTGGAGAAAAGAAATGCGTGTGGAGAAAACTCTGTAATTTTGCAAGGGAAAACGATTTGGTTATAATAAACACATTTTTCGAAATACATCCGATGAGATTGTATATCTGGAAAGCCTCAATAGACGGAAAGGATGATGAAATGATACGAAACCAAATTTACTATATAATGGTAGACCAAAGATATAGAAACAGCTGTAAAATAGCCAAAACATATCCGGGAGCGGACGTAGATCACAGCTTGTTAGCGGCTGAATTTAGGTTACAATGGAAAAAGCTGAAAATGAATCAAAACACAACAACATATGATTGTAGAAAAATCAATGTAGTTTTATGAAAGGTCTTGGAACAATGGATGCTCTAGTAAGTGAACAGGTGCTTTTCCAACGCTACAGGGATATGAATTCTAGGGTGTATGCGTGTTTCATTGATTATAAAAAGGCATTCGAAATAGTTCAACACAACATAATGGTGGAAGTTCTGCAAGATAGTGAAGCGCACGGCAAAGACTTTTGCTCAACCTATTGGGCGATAGTTGCTTATTAATCTTTAATCAGCAGATTTATGAGCTGGAGTCACCACAGAGGCTTTAAATTGAGATGGAACTATTCCTGTCTTAAGAATAAGATTTATAATATATTGTAGCTGTTTCAGAATATTTTTATGTATATGTTTCAGTTTTTTGTTTGTGTTAGTTTTAATATTTTTTGTTGTTTTTGATTTAGTAAAATGATTTTAAATATGGTGTAGAATAAATTATTAGCGTCCACTGGGTGGTTGCATTCTAAGACACTTTGCCACTCCTCTCCAGCAATTAGATTCAGAAAGGTATTATAGTTTATCCTTTCAGTGGTTTTTCTATCAATGTGAGAGTTGTCAGATTTTTTACTGTTGAAACTTATATTTAACATAACAGGGTAATAATCAGTGATATTCGAATTGAGAACAAAATATTGGAATCTGATAAGTATGAATTTAGGTTTCTTCTGAGGACGATACGGTCAATACAAGAAACTGAACAGTAGTTTCTCTAGTAGGGTAATTTATATAAGGTATAAAGCCAAAGTGATATAATAGGAACAGATATGCATTAGTATGTTCATTATCATTCTCACAAATATTTATGTTTATATCTCCTTTAAAAATCTTAATCTGTTTTGTTATATTATTATAAAGGTAATTCTCAAGATTTCCTACATATAGGTTTATATTGCTAGATGGTGGTCTATGTAAATATTTGATACCAAATGATATATTTTGAATAGTTCTGTGTCGAGTATATGTATATTAAGGTTTTCTTCCATATACAACATTAAACCATCGTTCTTATTGAAAGTAGCATTATTATAGTGAATTATGTAACCTGGTATATTAAATTCTGAGTACTCTCAACGTGCTTGTTGGAAGATTTCACTCAGAATAATAGTTATGGCACAATAAGATAAATTAAACACATTGGGGGTAAGGGGGAGAGAGTAAAAATTTTTCTTCACACTTCGAATGTTTATATGTATTATGTTTAATATTTTACCTTCAATATTTATTTTCGCCTTCAAAATATATACACATTCCTGATCAAGGTCAGCACTTTCTTCGAGTTCTTACAAACTGTTCAGTTCTTCAGCTTACATGTTAAGAGCCATTAAGATTTACTGTAGTCTATCTTACTTCGAACAATCTCTAACATATACTTGTAAGAGGGACAATCACGGCCGCTGGCCTCATTGGCTGTCACACAATTAGCACTGTTCATGATGGATTTAGGGTAGTCTTCGATTTTAAGATTGTTCATGCAGTTCTGACATTTGCTGTCCATATCACATTCAGTGCTTTTATGAAAATAGTCCTGACAGTTGAAACATCTGGGTATAAATAAATCGTCATATACTTTGTGTCTCTGCCAGTCCAAAAACTCTTTACCGAAATATAAAAAAATATGAAATAAGATAGAAGGGCACTCAACAAAGATAGTTTGATTTTTTATGCTTGTTATTAGATAAGTTTCTTATAGAAATGTACCTATTGAGATCGTTCACACTTTTGAATTTCGAAAAAATTTCAACGGCATGTTGTATATCTATAAGTTAGTCCAAAAAAACATTTGGTTCAAAAGTTTATATATATATATATATATGGGATATTACGAAATTTGTTAGACGATAGAGGTCGCAGTTTTGAAGGTATCAAGTTCAAATTTGCTACAAAAATCAATCTCTCAAATATCTCGGTCGAGTTCGTTATTGGGCAATATCCGGAAAGTAGTTTCAAAATGGTGACCATTCAAACATTTTAAAAGATTATCAAAAAAGAGCCGTAGTGTAAATATCATCAAAAATAATTTTAGGCTATAGATATAATCAGTACCTACAACTTTTGTTCAAAGTTATTTTTCAAAAAATACACAGGTAAGAAAATAAAAATTAATAAAGAAAAATAACAAATATTGATAAAACATGAACACTCAATATAAATTTGATGTAATTGTACATTTTCTGGAGATCTTAATATAGACCCTGATTAAAAAAATATATAGTATATTTATTGAAAAGAAATAGGCGAAAAAAACATTCTGCCCTGAAGTGGACTCGAACCCTGTCTGCTTTATATTCCACAGCCAAAACAAAAACCTCCAACCGCAAGGCTGTGACACATACGACAATTTTGTATGTAATAACATGTAGGTATACCAATGAAAAGGTTGTTCAAATTTCAATTCAATGAATTTTGAAAAATTTACCTTTCCGCTGATCGGGATTTTTTTTGGATGTAATCAGCTTTGAGATAATAATTTTCACCAATGAATATATTTTGTTGCTTAAGATCATTCTGTTTTTCCGTTAGATTCTTAGTTACCCCGACCATTTGTATTCCTCGATTTCTTAATTTGGTAAGGTGTACCTCATAATTGCAGCTTGAAGACTTCTCCGATTCTTTCTGTAGTTTTACAATGTCTTCTCTATTTTCACATTTTATAACCATACCACCATTTTTTTTAAGTTTTTACCCCAATATTAGCTGGCTCTACATGTTTCCGCAGGTCTTCCTTGGTCTTATCTACGTTTTGTTTATTTTTTGGCTTAATAATTAAAGTTGGAATATTTTGCCATTTTCTGTTTCCTTTTTTTATTGCACTCGAATAACTAATAAGTAGTTTCCATATTTGAAATTTCAGGAACAGCTGACGTACAGTTATTGATATTCTGAATTTCATTCTTCGTTGCTAAAACATCATTTTTAATGTCTCTATCATATTGATCATACAAGGGATTTTTCTTAACAGTTTTTTACACGACTCGCATACATAAGCATGCTTTTTTGAAGAGGCATAACTCGTAGTTCATGATGACAGTGAAATACATTGTTTGTGTATTTTTTTAAACAGCAGTCACACTCTTACATTTCCATCACAAAATTTTTATTTCATTTCCATCCATTTTGTTTAGTACATTGTTTCGCCTCCTAGCGAAATTCTTGGTATTTTACAGCCAGAATTTTGTAAATATATATATTTTTTTTTTAATAATCACTTTATATATAAAAGTATGCTCACATTTATTACGTGGAACAATTTTCAGACAATAGTATTTACTTTGAATAGATGAAATAAATTTTAATCCGTTCTTCACTCAACGAACGATCATGCGACAATAGATAGATATATGTAGAAAGGCATTCTGGAAGAAAAGGTTCAGGTCTAAAGAAGCATTGGCAGAAGACGAATATCCTGAATGAAGAACTTAAGAACCTTGTTTAAAACATTGACCACTGGAATATTCAGAGCAGTAACAAATAAAATTATCATTGCTAGTGTGATTGCCAACATTCGGTAACGGATAGAAGAACAAGAATAGAAATTTCTAAATAGGACTGACTTTATTAGGTGGTACACTGAAAAATACAAAATAATAATATAATTATATTCTAATTGTGCTGAAGTTCATGCCAAAAATCTTCAATCTACCTAGAACTGCACAACTGTTATTTATAAATAAATAATTACTTGTTCAGATAGCAATTCGTGTGCCTTGGCTTTCTGTGGATATTTTGTCCCTGAAACCAAGAATATATTTTTTCCGTTGTAAAGTCAACTAGATTATTGTTCATATTAATGCTAATGCTGTCCATATAAAAAAAATGTTATCACTATCACTGTTATTTTTCGGAATTGCAAAATGAAAAATCCAGCTGCTCTCAACGCAGTTGGTTACGTAACTTGTTCATGTGCCATATTTTTGTCAAAGTGTGGGACCATCAAATATTTATACATTTGCCTTCAATATATCACAGAACAACAACATGCAAATTATATTCGAAATGTATATATATATATCCGAATGCGGTATGAGGAAGGAATTCAAAACCGTGTATCACACCCGCACCAATATTTGTCATTCGGTTTTTGTAATTAAACCTTTTATTGCCCAACCATCTCGTTATTCATTATTGCGTGGCACTGTGAATGTTCGCCCAATGTCTGCGTACTATAAATCATCGTGGTGTCGAATAATGGCGAATATTTTAGTCTAATAAATAATAAATTATGGGCCGATGCGCTTTCGTTGCTATTCTTGGTACCTACCTAGTAATGACGGCGTTTTTTTTCCTATAACTAGAACCTATAGTTTTAAGCTGATACTTTTTTCGCCAATACCTTTATCGTGATTTATATTTATGGTTATTTTATTATAATGCATTGACATAAAATCTGCTCTAAATCTATCTCAGAAAGACTTGACTTATAATAAAAGTAACCTTCAAAAACCCCCAGAGTATTAATACAATAGACAGGTAAAAACATTTTTTGTGGCAAAGGTAATCTACAACACTAGACCTATTACTTTGTATTTTCTATACAATATACAATATACTACATTGAAGGCTATAATCTTCTCCCAATTAGATGATCAAGCTACATATATACAGGCTGTCTCAAAAAAAACACCTCAAGCTGTAATTTAGTTATTTATTAGAGGATTTTAAAAAAATTTGATATACTCTACAAGATGTCACCAGCTTTAATTTTTGTAATATTTGCCCTCAATAACAGCGGTAGTCAACATCTTTTTTATGGAAACGTGTGTTAATTTTTACATCATATTTTAGAATTTTTTTCTTTTTCAAAAAATGGAGTTTGATAACATCTTGTAGAGTTATCAAACCATTCATATGTTCTTTTTATTTTTAAAATCTGCCAATAAATAACGAAGTTAAAGATTGGGGCCTTCTCTACGATACAGCCTGTATATATATTGAGACCTTTCCTTGAATTAATTAATTTGTAATAGTGAATTATATATGAGACTTAATAAACATCCAACTACTTCCATTTAAAACTAAGGAAATGACTTGGTGAAGTTGCTTTTCAACAAAAATCGAATAAATGAGCTCACAAGAAGGAAGCTTATGACCTATGATGGTATTTCTCCAAAGACAAAGACACCTTAGCAATCAGACCAGTTGTAGCATCGACAGGATCTCCGACACATAACATAGCATACTTTCTTACGAACATGCTTACAATAGCTTATAAGACAAATACTCTTTTGAGATAAATAATCAATTTAACAATACCGTCTTACCCAACAATTATGTAGGTACTAGCAAGTATGGATGTAGTATCACTATTCAGTAACGTATTTATTGAAATTTATCAAAAAGCGAACCATAAGAATTGGGAAAGAAGCAGCCTCTGCTGTAATATTAATAAGGGCTTATTTCAAAAGTTCATCATCTTTCATTTTGAAAGCACTTTTTTTCAACAAGTTCTATAAACAGACTTTCTAACTTCTATAGGAGCCTCATTATCTCCTATTTTAAAAACTTATGTTATGGATGGAGTTGTTGCCTGTGTTTTCTGATTATATTATCATAGCAATTCCTGTGGAAGGAATGGATGGAGTTCTGTTTATCTTTAGTATTTATGGACTATATATCCAATTCACATTAGAAAACGTATACTCTGAAAATTCCGTAACATTCCTAGATGCCAAGTTAATTCGCAATACGGACAACAAGTTATTGGTGGATTGGTACAGGAAACAATGTAGCTCTTAGCTTCATATCACATACAAGCAATGAAAGTGAATTTGGTCAGACAGATAAAGAATAAGGTAATAAAAATCTCAGGTAAATCCTTTCATGGATTAGATACCTAATATTAGATAAGTTGGAGTGGCTGCGCGTCTCAACCCACCACGACAAGTTTTGGTCTTTTGTGGTTCTCCATTGCATTTGAGTTCAGTATCTAGATTTATCCATTTTAGTAGACTCAGCAGTCTAGATACAAATAATAGAAATCGAACTTTTACCAGGGCTTCACATTAACAGAGTATGTGAACTGCGGTTTCCTCTTCTTCCTGACAGAGCCTGAATAGTTCGTCCCCGTCCAGGCCCATACTGTTCATATGCTTCTGAAGCCTACAGTAGTCTTTATTTCTTTATATGTAATATAACTCTTCTTAGACCTTATCATGTTTTTGACTCATCGGTGTAGGTCCTTGCGGTAATCTGGCCTGGCGTTCCCCTGGATTATAATATGAAGTGGAGGTAGGTTCAGTATTACCTCCATGGCAGTAGATGGCGTTGTTCTTATGGCTATTGTGGTAATTAGTCAGGCCTGTCAGGTCATCGAGGGGTTTAGTAACCAGTTCTTACCACACATCTGTCTGTACCATCCTATGGCGATTCTTGACTTGTGCATCGTTTTTCCAATGTGTGAGTTCCATGTTAGCTTCTGGCTTAAAGTTACCACTAGGTATTTAACCTCAGCAAATGGAATCTCCACCCCGTTTATCTGCGGCCTTTGTAGTCCTTGTAGGTTCTGTTTATATGTAAACGCAGTTAGTGTGATTTTGTGAGGATTCACATAGAGTTCTTCGTCAGTACATCAGTCGCTTAATATATTCAATGCCTTCTGAATATTTCTGAAATTGTATTTGGAATTCCTCCTCTGATGACTATAGCTATAGCGTATCCCAGGCAATAAATTACTTTGTCAGATAATCTTACTAGAATACTGTCTACTAGAACTGCCAACATAAAGGGCGATAGTACGCTTTCTCAAGGACATCCTCTCCGCCCAACTCTGTTGTGATGGTTGCCTCTCCCAGGGCGGCTGTAATTACCCTGCCCTTGGGATCTGCTTCGATCCACAAACAGAAAAGATTTCATAGCCATTAATCAGAAATGTCATTAATTCTGATTGATGGCTATGAAATCTTTCCTGTTTGTAATTTTATCTAAATTCACGAATTTTGCCCTGACGAAGAGAATAAACATTCTCGAAAGCTTGGCATAATCCAAAGAATGTTATCTATTAAATGACTGCATCCCCAACAAAAATCTATTTTATCAAATATAGCATATCCTTATTATGTAATCTTAATTAAATAAACATTTAACACGAAACACTTATGAACAATGGTTTATATAATGAGCTAGATTGTAAATAATAAACAAAACAGGGCTGATGAAATTATGCTATAAGGTAAACAGACTTCATTTACCATATTAGTATATATTATGGTTACAAACGTCATCAATATCTAATTAAGGTGGTTGCCTATTTTGACTGCGTATTTTATCTAATTGTAATATATTCGAATAAATAACATTAAGATTCTGATTATCCGATTTTTTTATTAAGGGCATCCTGTTCACATTTTATATGTGCCATTTCTAAAAATTGCATTTTAAATAGGTTTTTTCTAGAAAAAGAAAAAAGAAACGGAACACTTCTATCAACTTCTTTTTCGATGGTAAATTGAATATTAGAATTGTAGCTATTGAATTTTTCCAGTATTTCACAATCTGATCCAACAGAAACTGCGCAAATTATATCATCAATATATTTTTTATAAAAGGTAAATCAAACGTAAGAAGCGGTATATGATGATCAAGTAAATCATCCATGATATATTGAGCTATGATTGGAGAGATCTTTGAGCCCATTGGAGTACCTAATACTTGCTTGTAATATTTTTTTTCAAATGACAAATATGTGGTATTGAATATAAACTCAATAACATTTTTGAAACTTGCTTTGACAAGTGTACAATGATTACTTATCTGAGGCCAATGTGAATCAATAATATATAAGACCAACTCAACAGGAATGCTTGTAAACTATCATTGTTTAACATCCAAACTTATAATTCTATAATTTTCCGGTAAGTGAAAATCGATTTTCAGAATCTTAATGTTATTTATTCGAATATATTACAATTAGATAAAAAACATAGTCGAAATAGGCAACAACCTTAATTAGATATTGATGACGTTTGTAACCATAATCTAATTATATTAAACGAGCAATGCTTATATATATATATATATATATATATATATATATATATATATATATATATATATATATATATACATATATATATTTACTCTTTTTTCATATTTCTAATCAAGTTAATTTTTTGTTTCATTGGATGATTGGAATGGTAATGTATGAACCTATTTGATGACATTGGTTTTCTGTACCAATCTAGGATTATTTTATTATCATTTAGTCTGATAATTCGGGTGTCCAAAAAAGGAATGGAGTTGTTATTTTCTGTTTCTTTGGTAAATTGAATATTATGTTGGTTATAGCCATTGAAACAGTTTAGTGTGAAATCCAATTGACCTTGTGGCACTACAGTCACTATATCATCTACATATTTTTTAATAAAAGGAAGTTCGAACGGTAGTGTCACAAATTTCATCCAACACGTAATCCATGACAATTCTTGCTATAATTGGACTCAGAGTTGATCCCATAGGACATCCAAATATTTGTTTATATAACTTTGCATTAAATGTAAAAAAATTAGAATCAAAAATGAATTTAATCACTATCATGAAGTCCTCTTTTGATATGTTGGTATGTGGCGTAATTGTTTGCCACATTTTTTCAATAATCTCGATTGCCAAATTCATGGGAATATTGCTGTAAAGAGATATTACATCAAAGCTGACAAGTACGTAATTTGCAGGTAATTGAAAATTATTAAATTTCTCAGCAAACTCAAAAGAATCTCGAATATAGTATCTATTATTGTTATTAACTGAATTAGATAAAATTTTAGCAATGAATGTAGAAATTTTTGAGGTTGGAGTATTTATACATGAAATAATTGGTCTGAGACTGAGTTCTGATTTGTGTACTTTAGGTAAACCATAAAATCTTGCTGGAGAAGAATTGTATTCATAAAGTGATTTTGCTTCTATTTCAGTTATAAAACCTCTATTTGATAGTTTCTTTACAATAGAGTTTGCTTTTCCTTGTAATGTTAATGTAGGATCTCTATTTAACTCTTTGTAATATTTTTTGTCTTCAATTATGTTATTGGCTATACCTTATATAATCCTGTTTTGATATTATAACTGTGACATTACCTTTATCTGATTGCGTGATCATAATATTTGGATGTTCTCTTAAGAATTTTTTAGTTTCAAGAAATAAATTGTAGATGTATTTGTTATAATTTGGATTTCCTAAATAGTAATTCGTTATGAGATGAGTTGAGTGTGCTCTTAAAAGTTCTTTGTTAATATGATTTGGCTGTTTATTAATGATTTAATCAGTATCAGCTAGTAATCTCTGTAGGGGAAGAACATGTTTTGGAAATTCTAAACTGACTTCTGACTGACTGACTGAGGTCCTAAAGATAGAATTTTTCGTACATTCGATGGTATTATTGTGTCGCTAACATTTTTACACCATGAATCATGTGTTATAATCTTTTTTTCTTGTTCTTCAATTAGTTTATTAAATTTATTAAGGTTATTACGTTTTATGATCTTAAATTTTCTGTTATAAGTAATATTATTTCTTCGTTCGAATTCACGTAAGATATAATTAGGAAGAGAGCCCTCAAGGAACTGCCACTTCCTAGATAACTATCTTTCTAACTCGGTGATTCTTTCAACAGTTTATCTGATTTCAAATTTTACAAAAATGTTAATCACCTGTAAATTTTTCTTTATGGCTCTTGTTATAGAGGTTGTATTAAAAATGGTGTTGAATAGTCCTTTGATGTTGTTTGTGATGTGGGGAGGTTGTAGTCCATTTTTATTGCATTGATGTAAGAAAATCCTTCTGTTTCTCCAGCTTGCCAATTTGATGTTAGTTCTGGCCCAGTATCTTAAAGCTTGGGAAGACTCAATGCCATATCTTCTCTGAATGTCGGTATAGAATCCCATACTGTGATAATATCAGATAAGAAGTAACGCTGCACTACGTGATTAACAGTTTAGTTGATATAACGGGAAAAACAGCAAAAATTGGCCAATTTTGTAAACTCTATATTTTACATCAACGTTTCGACATAATACATGTCTTCATCAGGATGCTATAATATTAATTCTATAAGTATAAATACATAGAAATATAATAATTCTTACCAAAACTGTGAGGGTATCAAAAATTGACAAATTTAGAAAAACATCAGGACATACATATCAATAATAATATTTGGACTGCTTGTTTATAAATTATATGTTAAAGATCTTCATTTCAATAGCAGCTACGAAATAATTTTGAAATATTCTGTCAAAGGGCTAATTATTTATTTATGTCACTTATTTTCATTTTAAAGTTTCATTTGTTTAAATTATACTAATACTGAGGGATTGTATAAATATAATATGTTTGCAGGTGTATATTTATGTGATATGGATATTCTCTGTTATGATATACAAAATATTTTTTTTAAAATACAGTTTATCTCCTATCTAATATGAATCAGATGGACGGATGAGTGTTGTTAATTTTTAAATTTATTAAATAAGAATAAATATTACTTATATTATTTATATCTGTTCTATGATTCGGCTTTAATCAAAGAATTTTATTGAATATATGACTGCATCCCCAAGAACATCTTTTTATTTATATATACTAAAGCAAGATCGTTGCTCTTATCCTCGACAAATTGGATCTGATTAAAATGGGCTCTCCTGGGGCGAGGGGATACCTAGACTGACTACACATAGTCGGTCTGGACCAGCACGGTTCTTGAAGGGAAGACGCGTTGGAATTCTTCGGCGAATGCTTTCGCCGGGGAGGATTAAAAGGCAAGCAGTTCTTAGGAGCGACCAAGAACAACCCTCCGTCTGTTTCTGTGTTGCGGCAAGGGTACCGAGTACTTAGTCGCACCCCTGTGGACACAAATAAAACTTTGGAGCAGCAAGGAGGGGCTGCGGGCGATCTGGCCAGACCAGTGGTATCGAGAGACCCTCCGAAGAAGAAGAAGCTGTCAGGGGCAGCAAGAAGGCAGCTGCAGAAGCGGAAGGCTCTGCAGCAGAAGGACGAGGGACGGGGAAGCCCCCAATCAAAACAAAGCCTAAGTTGGGCGCGGCCTCCGAGGGCATGAGCGGGGGTAATACCCTGCCGTCTCCAAGCGGTGCGGCGACCGGCAAGCGCCAAAGCTCACCGGGTAACACGCCCTCACCTGGGACTCGTTCTGGAAAGAGGGCGAAGGTCGGGGAGCACACGTGCGCCAGGCAGACAAAGGTTATCTCGGCACCACGGTCCTTCAGGGAGGCAGTGGTCAGCCACCTCAGGCTGGCCATTGTAGACCGGTCGGATCAAAGCTGCCCCCTCACCGTACAAAAGGCAACCTTTATTAAGGAGGAACTCGGCCACATGGTGGCTAACGTGCTGGACATGGCGCAGGGAGCTCCCACTTTCATGCGTTGTGGCTTCGCAGTGGGAGCACTGAGAATTACCTGCACCGACGAAGTTGCACACGACTTTCTGGTGAAGGCGGTTGAAACCATGAAACCTCTGTGAGAGGGAGCAAGGCTCACCGTACTGCCAGAAGATGAGCTGCCTGAGCGAACCAAGGCGACTCTCTGGATCCCCGGCCCTCCTGTCGAGACTGGGGTCCTGAGGGGGCGCCTGGCTGCTCAAAACCCATGGGCAGGAATACCAAGGTGGATACTCTTCCACGAGGTCGTCAAGGAAGAACCTCAGGGCCTTAGCCGAAAAAGCAGGTAAATTATTTTACCTGCTTGGTCAGGTCACCTGCAAGGTGACCAAGTTGAGTGACGGAGGTGAGACTACCTCGGCTCAGGGAGCGCCCATGCAAATGGATGCACCGGAGTCAGGTGGAACTGTCGATCAACTAGTACAAGCCTGATGACCAAAACCACCGGTTTGGCTATAGTTCAGGCAAACCTGCACCGCTCGCGGGGGGCGACTGTTCTCCTACGTCGTCACCTGGAGGCTGAGCAGACAGCAATAGCTCTTATCCAAGAACCCTGGAGCACAGGCAACCGGGTATGTGGATGGAGCGACAACTCCTCCCAAAGGAAAATCTTTGTTGGAGCAACTAATGAAAGACCAAGGACATGTTTTTCCCTTTTAGGTCATATAGAAGCCATCCTACTGACAGGACTCTCAGGACGCAAAGAAACGGCTGTCCAAGTGCACTGGACTTCGGAAAGGGCAAAGAAGAGGTTTTTGTAGCCTCATCTTACCTGCCAATAGACACCACAGAGCCACCCCCAGCAGGGAACTGGCGAAGCTGGCCGCAAATGCCCACCACTACGCTTGGGGTAGAGAAGACTACAATAGCAGGGGTTAGGGCATTACTAGAATACCTATTAGGGACAAATTTGGAAATCCTCAACCGAGGGAACGAACCCGCGATCGTAACCTCGCGGTGTCAGACGGTGATTGACATCTCAGTCGCAACACAAGGGATCTCCAAATCAATCGTGGAATGGAGGGTCAGCTCCGAAGCCACCCTCTCTGACCACAAATGGATAATAATGAGACTCTAGCAGTCAAGACATCAAAAGAGCCGTACCGGAATCCCAGGAAGACAGACAGAGAAGCGTACCTAACGCACCTGGAGTCTTCCATGGGCAATGATGGAGCAGCCACTTAGAAAACGTCTGAAAAGGACCTAGACAAGCGAGTCAACGCACTCAGTGTGCGGATTATGAATGCTTATGAGCACGCCTTGCCCTTGAGAAGGAGACAGCTCAGACCTGGCTCCGCCACATGGTGGAGTATGAGTCTTGAGATCAAAAGGACTCACCTGCGGAGACTCTTTAACAGAGCCAAGTCATCCCAAAAAACGTTCGACTGGGAGGTCTACAAACTATACCAAAGGTCGTATAAGAAGGAAATTCGCTCAAAGCAACGGGAACCATGGAGACTCTTCTGTAAAGAGACAGAAAGTACACCTGCAGCATCCCGATAGCTTAAGGTCCAAAGATCCTAGAAAAGTGGGCTGTGTCAGAAGGGAGGACGGTACCTATACTGACACTGCTATAGACACAGCAAAAACACTTCTGTCAACACATTTCCCAGGGTCGATATTACTAGGGAACGTTACGGTACTTCCTCACAACTCGAGATGTCCCTCTGCAGAGGACTGGCAATTGGCGACAGAAGTCTTAAATCGAACCGGAACAATTCAGGCGGTAAAGTCATCAGGCACGGATGGGATTTTCCCGGGTCTCCTTCAGTGGGGACTGGGAACTATACTGGACGAACCGTCGGTGATCCTCATGGCGTGCCTTGCATTTGCACACGTACCAGAGAAATGGAGAATAGCCAGAGTAGTCTTCCTACCTAAACCAGGCAAGAGTGACTACTCATCTGCCAAATCATACCGTCCAATTTGCCTTACCTCTTTTTTTACTGAAAACTTTGGAGAGGTTTTGCGACGGCTAGATCAGGGGTAACGTCTTAAGCCAAAGACTGTTACACTCCAACCAATTCGCCTATACACCAAGGCAATCTACGGAATCCGCTCTCCACGTTCTGGTGGGCAGGATAGAGAGAGCCCTGGACAATGGTAAACATTCCCTAGGAGTCTTCATAGACATCGAAGGTGCGTTTGATCGAACTACAGGCCATTAATTTAGTATATTCTGTTTAATGAATCTACGTTTCAAGGACCTGTTCCTCTTCATCAGGATTCAACTTCTGAAATTTGTTAGAAATATCACGACAAAACATATCTTCGGAGAAAACATCATTAATTTTTCCACGTTTTTGTTTGAGAAACTTTACATTTGCTGAAGGCTATACTAGATAATATTAAGCTATTAATTAAGACGTGTCTTCTCAATCATTGTGCCTTCTCGTGTTGTTTAGCATGTAGTTTTACAAACATGTACATGTTTCTTAACCAATGTTAAAGAATGTTCTCGTAAATAATTGTCATTCAATGTATTTTTTGATTTTTAATTAATATCTTCATATTATCTAGTTTACCCTTCAGCTAATGTAAAGTTTCTCAAACAAAAATGTGGAAAAATTAATGGTGTTTCCTCCGAAAATATGTTTTGTCGTGTTGTTTCTAACAAATTTCAGACATTGAGTCCTGATGAAGAGGAACAGGTCCTCGAAACGTTGATTCAATAAACAGTATATACTAAATTAATGGCCAGTAATCATTTTTGAGCCTATTATCCTCCCAGTAATCAACTTGATTTTATATATCACAAGTAAGGAGTTATTTATGTATGTATATATAAATATATATATATATATATATATATATCAACAACAATCATAGGGTTGCGGCAATTTTGGACATAGGATAATGAAAACTCTTTTTCAATTACCAACGTTTCGGTAGCGGTGGCTATCTTTTTCAAGTCTATATTGAGACCACCACCAATAGAATTAATATTATTTTATACATTTCAGTGCACCAACTAATAACGTCGGTCCAAGTTTTTTTTTAAAATATTTATTTTACACTTTTGAGTGTAACATAAGTCCCGAAAATCGTTGAGCGTTCACTATGCAATATCAATGAAGATAGTACTTATCCTATTAGCCACATATATTCCTTGCTTGTAGTTGTTATTATTATAGAGATCTCAGAACATCGCTGCGGAAATACGCTTGAATATTTTAGTTGTTACCATTTTAACACCGATTTAACTCGAAAACCGTAACTCTAAGGAAAAATGTTCATTATAAATGTTGCTACAAATAATTATATCTTTCATGTACTATCGAAAATTTTTCAATTTTCGAAAGAAATTGTCCTCTACACATAGCAAAAATACATATTTAACATGCGTCTATCTCGAAAACCGTAACACTTTTGAAAAAATGTTCAATTTAAACGTTTCCGGATATTGTCCTATCTTTAATTATACCAACTCAGATTTTCGATTTTCGAGAACATTCGCCCCCACCACCCCTTCGGGGGCGGTTTTCGGAGGGAAGGAAATTTCGGATTTGCGTTTTTATGAATATGGGACCATTTCTCAATCCCCTTCTTTCAAATGAATCAAAAATCATCAAAATCGGAGCTCGTTTACTATATAAAAGGCGCGCACGAACCAAAAAAAATAAAGCAGACAGTCGAATTGTATACCTCCTCCGTTCGGGGTTCGTCAGTCAAAAAGAGTTTTCATTATCCTAAGCCCAAAATTGCCGCAACCCTATGATTGTTAACTCCTTGGTTCTACATTCTCGACAGTGAAAACTTAGAATCAAATTATATACATATATATATATATATATAGGACGATTCACGGTCGATGGTACCTTAGACGTTTAAGGAAAAATATTTGTACGATCGCTCTGAAAATTGTATTATGACGATTATACCTAGAGATCTATCGACTGAAAATATTTTCAGAATTGCGACGTTGCCACTTATATCAAAAAGTAATAAGAACTTTGATTTTGCACATGAGACACCCTATATATTATCAATTTATTAAATTCTCTATCGCCTTCTGGTTACCTATACCTATCTTTAACAGTTGAATTAATTAATTTTCTTTAGTTTTGTTCAAATCAGAGCCCCAATCAATAGCCCATTACTCTGAATTTTAGAATTGTGAAATG
Organism: Crioceris asparagi; assembly: GCA_958507055.1. Taxonomy (NCBI): domain Eukaryota; kingdom Metazoa; phylum Arthropoda; class Insecta; order Coleoptera; family Chrysomelidae; genus Crioceris; species Crioceris asparagi. Next base: position 71,913,245 of record OY293827.1, on the reverse strand, counting down.
ATGAAATTCCAGTAATAGCTCTAGAAAAACTTCTTTCTTAGTTATTATTGAAGATTTTCTTTTTATATTATATAGGTTCGCTCAAAATTCTTGATCTTTCCATCAGATCTATAAAGACCCAAAAATGCGTTTTTTCACATGGAACACCCTATATTTTATTAATTTTTCAGAAAGAGAATCAAAATAAATTTGAAATTATATATCATGTTCCTATACCTAAATGGCCAGGTTTTCAAAATATAAGCAACTTGCTATTAAGGTGAATTATTTCTAACATTTTTATATTAGGTATTTGCTACTTACCATGGTGATAAACGACAATTATTATTTAACAAGCATTATTTGAGGAATTCCTTAAAATAATTTACCTGAAACGCAAAGATTTGAAGAAAAAAGTGTATTTAACACCAGTACAAAGTAAAGATGATCTCTGCCATGGCGTAGTTAAATGCATTGATGAGATAGATGCACGTAAAATAAGAAAAGCTGTTTTATTGGTGGAGAGACGTTTTCTTTATTGTTTGAATGTATTACAAATGTTTAATTATTTATATTTCTTCACCAATTATTATTATTAAAACCTCTGTCCTTATCACTTGGTTATTCATTAATTATTAGATATTATACTGTTTTATAATGTCTTTTGTGTAACTAATCTAACAAAATATCACAAAATACATATGTATATCGTTGAATTGGATTCATTTTCTTAATATCAGTCAATACATAGTTATTGCTAATTTTATCTTGAAATTGAGTTCAAGTTATGATGAATCTACTTACTCATTATGTTTTGCCAAGACTGAGTATGATATCTATAAAAGTTTATTATTATTCTTAAATAATTTTACAGAGAACGGTAAACGAATCGTCTCTGCAGTCTACTTGTCATCCCAAACATTTTGAATTAGCTTCTAGAAATCCGAAAATTGCTTATTTGTTCTGTAAATAGGTTTATTCCTGTTGCCTTTTTTGTAGTTTGTGAGTATTTTGAATTAAATATTCTGAATGTTTTTGCAATAATTTGATCACATTATCTATGAAGACTGAACAACACAACAAACACTTATTCTTCCTTACGATAATTACTTGTCAAACTTTCCATCACCTTGGTAACCAGCAAATACCTAATATAAAATGCTAGAAATAATTCACTTTAGTAGATAGTTGCTTATAATTTGAAAACCTGATCATTTTGGTATAGGAACATGATATATCATTTCAAAAGTATTTTGATTCTCTAGCTGAAGAAATCATAGAATACAGGGTGTTTTATTTAAAAAACGCATTTTTGAGTCTTTATAAATCTGCTGGAGAAATCAAGAATTTTGAGCGACCCTGTATAACATAAAAAGAAAATTTTCAATAATAACTAAGAAAGAAGTCTTTCTAAAGCTATTACTAGAATTTCATCGTTTCACAATCCTAAAATTCAGAGTAATGGGCTATTGATTGGGGCTCTGTTTTGAACAAAACAAAAGAAAATTAATTAATTCACTGGAAACTGTTAAAGGTAGGTATGGGTATCTTATGAAAAAATAACCAGAAGGCGATAGAGAATCTAATAAATTGATAATATATAGGGTGTCTCATTTGAAAACTCAAAGTTGTTAATACTTTTTGATATAAGTGGCAACGTCGCAAGGCTGAAAATAATTTCAGTCGATAGATCTCTAGGTATAATCTACATAATACAATTTTCAGAACGACCCTACGAATAGTTTTCCTTAAACGTCTAAGGTACCATCGACCGTGAATCACCCAGTATATATTGGGTTATTCAGATCCTATGCTATCTCGTAATTTGTAAGAGCTGCGAAGAAGGTTAAATTGGATCAAAGTTGCGAAATGTGATGGGTATTAATATGCCACAATGAAATTTTTCATTCTTGATGATTAAAAAAAAACATATTTTGTTATTTCTTCAATAACTTGGTAGTTATGCATCCAGTATGTTATAGAGATATGTAGCAATCAGAAAAGCAATTTTAAAATCCAGGTTGTGAAGTGACGAGATGTTATACCCAAAAATGGTGTGCAAAACTGGATGCAAAAGAAAAAGATGCTATGGAGAAAAGTTTTTCAAATTGTTGCATATCAACCAAGTTATTAAATAAATAACAATATAAAAATCTGTCTTTTTTAAATTCTCAAAAACGTAAGATGGTACTTCAAATTTCTTTGTGGCATAATAATCCCCATTACATTTCGCAACATTGCCACAGTTTAACCTTCTTCATAGCTCTTACGGCTTACGAGTTCCCAATGGTGAGCATCGAATGTGAATAACCCGGTATATATGGCGATGCGGACAAACCGGGACAAAATTTGGGATTAACCTTTATGGTTAATATTTATCTACTCTGCAATTTTTGGGCAAGATTCGTGAGGTATCGTATAAAATTTTGGTGTCTGCTTTCAAAACCTTCAAGCATCTACAATAAAGCACAAAATTAATTAACCGTCTGTACATCGAAAGTCGGAAAATAAATTTCAGCTTGTTCTTCTAATCTGCATTTATCTTTTTGACTTTGAATTATCGAACGCAGAAGTAATTTTATAATTTAATAATGATAATAACAAATAATGATATCTACCTACAAAGTAACTGAAAATAATTTCGGAACTGTGAAAAAGATAGAGCCTCACTGGACTGATATGATAATGTTGAAACTTTGTACATTTCGGTACCGAGTGGGTTAGATTTCTACTGGAATTCTTAACTGAAATACTTTGTAATCCGTAAAGACGGTGAAAAGCCATCTGTATGGTAGGTACATAACAGATGCTCAATTCCTTGAATTCATACAACCTCCATTAAAATTGAATGTGAAAACAATAATTCCTCCCTTGATATATACTTTATAATTAGATATCTTGTCCAATATGAGTATCAGTATTTATATATTCCTCTCGATAGTTATACGTGTGTAATAGAGTGATTTGTTATTCAACTGCAAACGTCTTGATAGTGGTTGTTGTTGATCAGGGTGAGCCCACCAAATTAACTGAATTGATATAACGCGTGCAAGCAAGAATCTATTGCTTTAACCTAGTAAAAATCTAAAAATATCAATAAATTTATATACAAACATTAAGGTTATGGGATATTTTAAGGATTAAAGTCGCTAATTTTTATACGACTACTTTATCGATAAGTACCCCCCCACACACACTGGTCAAGTGACATTTACTGATCATTTGTTTAAGGTGCGTATAAGTATGACGAGACGCGCCTGAGTCAAGCCCGAAGTAGTGCGCGAGGCGCGCCAAATTCGAGCTTTTTAACCAACAAGCCTGTCGCGAGCCTCCTGCGAATTTGTCTGATCCGCATGGCATGGTGAGCCTGCAACGAGTTTCCCTCGAACTTTTGAAGAGTATACATGGTTAGCGAAGAAGACCTAACATGTCTGACGACGAAGAACAAACGACAGCTTTGGTAGTTTTGTGTAGTGGTGCATTTTACTATAAATAAAATTATTAAATCATAAACCAAAGTCTTGGCGATGGTGCCGCTCTGCTCTATATAAAAAAAGGTTAGGATCGGAACTTTTAGCAGATTTAAAGTTCCAGCATATTAGTGGACAATACAAAAATTTAACCAGAATGTCCTCTACCAATTTTGAGTGTTTGTTAAACAAAATCGGACCAGCAATCTCCAAAAGAGAAACATTTTTTCAGCAGCCCATTTCGATTCAGGATAGGTGAGTACATATGTTTATTTACATATCGCATCATTCGATGCGGGAAGTTCTGATCATCAGTATGCTAGTACATTGTTAGTACGAAAATGCCATCGAGGAGTGCGAATCTGTATCTTATCACAAAACCTACTCAACGGACGTTCCATTGCATGAGAGAAATATTTAGCTGCAATAAATGTAACAAATTATTTCTCTTCTGAAAATAACTGTTGTATTCTTTTTGCCATAACGACTCTGAAAATAAAATACATTCTACGAATAATAAAAGAAAAAGTAAATAAAATATAACGGTGATTTCTGAAAAAATAACCTTCAAACTTAGATTATACGAAATATTTCTGAATAATAAACTAAAATGTAAAAAACTACAAATCTAACGTAATAAATGTTCAAATAAACCACTTTGTTGTGCCAAACAACTGCAAAATCTGTGAAACAACGATATTCTCATATCGCCGAGTAGATTTGGCGTAATGTTGGCACAATGCTGGATAATTTTCCCCCTTAATTCATCAACATGTGTAGCTCTCGGAAATTCATGCCGATATATGGATCCTTTTAGATATCCCCAAAAAAAACATTGGGAGATAAATCTGGTGATCTAGGTGGCTCGAACTAGAGGATCGAGCTCACCAAGTTGTAAAATGACCTTCCGTCCCATGCGCGAAGTAAACCAGTTTAGACGGTAATGTCATCTTCCAACTTGGCGCGACCTTTACTACACAATTTGGCTTTACTTTATTTATTAATGGATATTAAGATTTACTTTTTCCTGTTCCCATAGACGTCTTAACTCTTTTTTTCCTTCCTGTAGGTCGCCAATAAACTCACCATTTTTTTCTAGCAGGTCTCTGCAGATTTCCCGGCGGCTAACGCAATTTCATCCCACGCGTCAAGTTTTTTTTTCTTTTTTGAAATAATTTTTTTCTTTGGAATCCCACAAATTTTTGTGAGACTTATAGCTCTCCACTAAATTTAACAATGTTTCTTCGGACCAATCCATATTTACGTTGTTACCGAATAACTGTCTCGCTGCAAAGTAAATTTTGAATTCTTTCAAAATTTTTGAAGCCAAAGTACAACAATTATTTAACTATCTATTTTATTAATTTTTTTAAAAAAATAAGTTTATCATTTTTTTTGTATTAATAAACAGCAGACACGCACAATAAGCTTACAAAAATACGATAATATGCCAAATAAAATCGAGGTAACAAACTCTGACCTTTTGGATACTATAAATAAAATTAAATCTGATCTAGAACAAAATAGAAATTTCGGTAAAGATAATCTTGGAAAAACTAGAAGAAACCTCAATTAAAATTGAAAATTTAGTAAAAGAGAACCTTTTCCTCAGAAATATAGTTGAATATCTTGAACAAAACATCAAGAGAAATAACTTGGTTATCACTGGTGTCGATCCTGAAGAGTACCAGAATGAAGAGTTGGCATCATTTACTTTGAACAAATTGAATACTTTACTGGACAGAAGCTTAGACTCAAATAAACAAATAATAGTAGTTGAGTTCGTTTCCTTTTTGAAAAATGTTTCAGTACTGAAAAACAGTAATAAACTCAAAGATACAGATATTTAAAAAATTGAGAATTCACCAAAAAGCAAAATAAATACAATTATCTTCTAAGAAAACATCTGAAATACGCAAAATCAAATAATGTACAAGCAAATGTAAGTAACCAGAAACTATATTTAGGTGGCAAATTAGTTTCTCCCAAGGATATTACAGACTTTGTCGATAATCCAAAGTATTAGATAACTGAAGCTCCGCCACTTGAGCCTCCATCAGCTAGAAGAACATTGAGGAATGACTCGTCTTCGAATATTAAAAGTAAACCAACAAATCGCGGTGGCTAACATGAACTAAAAACACATAAATTGTATAATTTTATAGTAAAGTTTTAGTAAGGAGAACTTTGAGAAACTATTTGCCATATATGTATATATTATATTTGTAGGATGATCTCACTAATAATATTTTATATCATATATTCTCTATAAGTTTTGATTACTATTTTATAATTATATTGATTGTGTACTAAGTAATTAATTTCAGTTAGTAAATTAAGATATTCCATCATAAGAGATTATAACGGTGACGACTTTCAAACTGTAGTGCTAAACAATGTTACTGAATTAAACAGTAACAACGAATCACAAAAAGCCTTTTCATTATTCCATCAGAATATAAGAAGCATTTCCAAAAATTTCGATTATCTCGAGGTAACTCAAGTTCATTTCATATGCCAATTGACTGTATCGTTCTAACCGAAACCAGAAACGATTTAGATCCCAGCCTTTATTGCATGGATGGCTACGAGGTGGTTTACAATTTTGCTGATATAAACAAATGTCATGGAACAGTTATTTACCTTAGAAATTACTTAAATTATAGATCAAAAATAAGTACTATTAATAATTGTACGGCAATTGAAATAGACACCAGCAAAGATAAAAAAAATTAAGATAATTGCCCTTTATAGACCCCCCTCAACTGATGAAATGGACTTCAACAACGAGTTGTTTAATTATCTAGAACAACAGTTGGATAATTGTGATTTTTGCTGGTGTTATCAACATAGACCTTTTTTCAAAAGTAAATTCTTCTACTGATTACCTTAATGTAATGAGTGAATTAAATTTTACTTCCACTATCAATGCTTATACTCGAATTCAAGGCAATTCAAATATATGTTTAGATCATATTTTTGCTACACAATTGTTCTGCTCACGTTCTTGACACATTCGTTTCAGACCATAGAGCAACTATTTTTAAATGGAGTGGATTCAAATAGAAGGAAATTTCCAGTCTGAACTTTATTAAATCAAATAACATCAGAAAACTTAAGTTAGATGTTAAATCACATGACTGGTCTAGTTTTCATTTTATAAATGATGCACAGGAGGCTACATCGTATTTTCTCGAAGTAATGAAAAGTCTTATATACAAGAATACGGTAAAGATTATACAAAAAAAGAAAAGGTCTAAGAAGAAGGAATGGATTACAACAGGAATAATGAAATCTGTAATAGAAAGAGACAAACTGTATAATAAATACAAAAGTAAGATTCAAAATAATAAGCTGAAAGAGCATTTATCGGGTACAGAAATAAATTAAAAAATTAATAAACACGGCAAAATTAGAATATCAAGAACGTGAAATCGAAAAATATAAATATGATACAAGAAATCTTTGGAAAACTATTAATAAACTAACTAACCCGAAGTATTCAAAAATTGATGGGATTACATTGCAAAATACCGTAAAATCTAGTAACAAACAAGAAATTGTAGAGACCTTCAATAACTACTTGACAAATCTTGGACCTGAGCTTGCAAAAAAAACGGAAATCTTCTGTATCACCTCCTAAAGGTCAGTATAATGAAAATACAATCTTTCTCTCTTTAACATCGAAAGAAGAAGTGATAAAACTAATTAAAACACTTAAGCATAACTAAGCTCCCAGGACTGATGAAATAAAATCAGAAACAATGAAACAAATCAATGTGGAAATAGCATTACCTCTGAGTTATTTTATCAATAAATTATTTTCAAGCGGAACATGTCCAAATCAACTCAAAATAGCCGTTCTGAAACCTATTCATAAAAAAGGTGACAAGAGTTTACCCTCGAATTACAGACCCATATCACTAATTAACACGTTCGCCAAAATATTCGAAAAAGCAATTAAAGTAAGACTTGATTTTTTTTTAAATACAAAATATTATCTCCTGAACAATTTGGTTTTCAAAAGGGGAAATCAACAGAGGGGGCTATATCTGTACTGTCATCTAAAATCTATGACGCCATTAAACATACGAAGCCGGCACTGGCGGTATTCCTGGATCTTGCAAAGGCATTTGACACCGTAGATCACAATTTACTGTTGAGTGCTTTGCGAGATGTAGGAATACGTGGAACATGTTTCAATTTATTCAAATCGTATCTTTATTATCGCAAACAATGTGTAAAAATTGAATACTTAAGAAAGTCGGAGAAAGTTGTACAGTGCGGTGTTCCACTAGGAACAATCCTTGAACCAATGTTGTTTCATTTATATTAATAACTTATTTAGCATTAAAACATATGGAAACATATATAGCTACGCAGATGATGCGGCTCTATTTTATACCGCAGACACATGGGTAACCTTAAATCGCAAACGGAAAATGACATGGCCAATGTCTTTGACTGGTTCAATTTCAATCTGCTGTTCATCAATTATGACAAAACAATGTATCTTCTTTCTGCAGCTATGAAAATGGCTTACCAAGCATCAGTAAACTTCAAATCCGAAAAAATAATGATGACGATAATATCATAAAATTGGAATTACGGACAAGATAAAATCTTTGGGGATAACAATAGACTTTCACTTAAGATGGGATTACCATGTGGAAAATGTAGCAAAATTATTAGATCGCTCTTGGGTCGGTTTAAATATCTAACCAAAATACTGGACTTACCTAACTTAAAAATGATGTACCACGCCCTTGTTGAAGCTAGACTATCTTACGGTATACTAGCTTGGGGTGGCATTGCAGACACTTATTTGGATAAACTGCAAATACCTCAGAAATTTTTTTTCAAAATAATAATTAAAAAAGATAAAACCTACCCCTCAGACAATCTTTTTAGACAATTTTCAATAGTAGATTTACGTCAGACATACTACTTGAAGACGCTAATCCACGTATATAAACACAAACATAACTTCGCGTTCATCGCACACCCTTACGAAACAAGGGCTAAAGAAAAGGGCACGCTGTTCTAACCAAATTCGCAGAAAACAGTTGGGCAAAGATGCTTCACCTATCTTGCGTCACATTTCTTTAATCTACTACCCCCAAATTTTAAAACCTTGATAATGGCCAACAATGAAAGATTTCTCACTAGGCCACGTTGTCGTATGGTACGTAATGGACACATAGATATTACAAGCTTCATAGAAAAAAAGTTATTCGAAAAAATTCCGTGAGCTTTTCCAAGCATGGAAACTTCTATTCAAAATTGGTATGTGGGCGTTTTGGGGTCGAAGTCGTCAGATTTTTTATCAAAGTTCAGTAATTCAAGAATGCGAACTAAATTTGTGGTTGACTTTTATTCAAAATTGTTACATAAGGGTTTTGAAGGTCTATTTTTGCTAACCTACAGCGAAACGAAACTGCATTTCTGTTAGCGTGTTGAAGTCACGTGGTATTATTTTGACCAATCGCAATCTCTAAAAAAAAGCTTGGAATTTTGGTCGAGACCAGAATCTTGAATCCATCATGGCTGTGAGATTCTGTGTATGTAGTTGTTGTTATAGAAAGTTAAGAATCAAAACACTGATTAAGAAACTGGTTTAACCAATACTTAATATCAAGACCATAGACAAGAGATTTGTGCCATATTAAGGAAGGATAACAGTTCGCCTTTAAATTTAATATAGGTATCCAATGTGTGTATAAATAGGTGAAATACTGGATTGAAATTTGCTTCATTAACAAATTTATTTATGATTTATCATTTGCAATCACTATACTGTCAAGGGACTCTGTACCATTAATAATTGTCTCAAGAAATATTACAGAACTATTATTATAACATTAAATACATTAACAAAAATGTATTAAATATTTTAAGAAATTCTTAATTTTTAGTACACGTTCACTGTGTTCACATCTACTGTTGGATCGCTGTATGGCATCTTTATGAATATTATATTCCTTATTCATGTATCTATTCTAAGCAATATTTGATTCTGCTTCACTGCTTTTGATGTCTGACAGACTGTGCAGTCACATTTTTCACAAATGTCCAACGTTCATCAACTCTTCGGCATTGGCAATTAAATTCTTAGGTTATATTCAAACAATTTTCACATATATCTCCAGTCCAAATTATTCAACAACTGCCTCATTCAATTTAATATGAATAATGCTCTAAGCATTATATTAGGTAGGTATACTAAATACATTTCATCTTTATTCTAGTTTTTCCATATCAATAAAACTTTTTTCTCTACACTATTTAGTTTTTGATCATAAGATTGTCAATCAGCTGAGCATCACCATTGGCTCTCGATTCGACACTGGACAGCGATAATGTTGTCAGCTTTCTTGGCAATGTAAATGAGAGCTTCTCATTGCCTGCTGCAGTGTACGTGTCTGACCGAACTGTTTTAGTTACAGTAATTAATTAGATATATTATGACCATACATTTCTATTGATAACACATTATAAATATTAGTTAATGGATTAGTATTGATAATTTAATATGATAGTCAATTTTATAAGTATTTAGATGTACCTACGTTGTTATAAGACAGGGTATACATCCAAGTGTTGACGTCATAGTTCCAAAGTAAACAAAAGGGGAAAGTTTTGATTGGATGAAATATGACATAATTTCAAAATGAAGTACATGACGAACTTCATCTTTTGTTTATTTTGGAATGATGACGTCAGCACTTAACTACTCCATTATTGACTTTCTCCCTCCCAAAATAAAATTTAGCATGGTAGAGGAAGTAAAGATCTAATCTATACATCTATACATCTACAAATTCTATACATAAGTAATAAAATTTCATCAGGCCGATGTCTGTACATTCAAGATATTTAAGAAAAAATAATATGAGGGATCTTCATTAGAGCTACAGAATCCAAAACATTTTTTCTTGGAATTATTATCTGTCTGTCTTTATGTTTGTACGAGCATCACGCGAAAACTACTGCATGGAACTGAATGCAACTTTGACCGATGTATGGTCTAACTTAAAATTTAGGCTACATTCTATCGCGTATATAGATATAGATTTCATTTTCCCACGTATGTCTGTCTGTCTGTATGTTTGTACACGCGAAAACTACCGCATGGAATTGAATACATTTCCATGCGAACGATGTAGCGGGAAAAAGCTAGTAATAATAAACAAATTGTGTACTATAAGGTTTATCTTACAATGACACCAGTGTTATTTTTACATGTGAAATTTGTGAAATGGGCAAATGTCAAAGATTGCCATCTGTAGGGAGTTAGTAGCGTATAGAACAAGTCTTGGAATTATTGCATTCGAATCTCAGTGTTACCATTGACGTTAACCGTTTAGAAGGTTCGCAGTATATACTTACTTTCGTACAAGATTATTGCATATTTTTGAAAGGTAAATCTGTAGGTATTGATCGTATAGAGAGGTAAGAAAATCTGGTAGAAAAATTAAGATGCTATGAAATTACCAACCTCGAAAAATATCCTAAAGACTCTGGAATAACTCATAAGCTTACTGTGCAGCGAACATTTGAGCAGAGTGGAAAAGCTGAACCGTTAAATCGTACTGTAATTACGAAAGTTTCATGTTAATCGATTCAGGACAGTTTTTAAGCAGAAGCAAATAAAGCTATTTATTTTCTCAATTGATCACCTACAACGTGCCTTCAGAACAAAACACCAGAAGAAACCTAGAATTGCAATAAACCATAATTAGATAGGCTACGCATTTTGGAGTGCAAGATTCATGCGTATATAACTAACAAAATGCCATGAAGCTTGACAATAAAAGTATTGCCAGTATAATAGTTGGAAATCACTGTGATTACAGATTTTAGTGATCTACCATGCACTTATTTGCATTATTTATGTATTTAAATATTTTTTATCGTTGATGGACAAATTGAAGTTACAGTTTTACCCACGAAGATACCAAACTCCTTTCCAAAAATGTCGTGTTAGGGTAATAAAAGTATTGGTGTGATTGTAGTTATTTTGTTTCTGATTTTTTCTCTAAGTCAATAGTTTCAGATCATAAAAAATATCTTTAATTATTTATCGCTAAGCACGTTTTAATATTGTTTATGTATGAACTATCAATCTTTTCATCTTTTTCCATAAAAGTAGGTACCTAATATGGGTTCAAAAGATAGATCAGAATTCTGAATAATTTATATAAACATCTCATTTTCCAAGACAGAAAATACACTTAGAAACCCATTATCCATATTGCAATCTTTGTATAGCGTATCACATTCTGCACCATATTTGCCCGCCTTTTCAGCATCCAAATACGCTGAGTCCATGTTAGGTTCTAGCTCTCCATCACCGTAAGTGGGTCTGTAAGAAGTTAATGGAGATTTAAATCTAGGGAGAATCGTAAATCATAAATAGAGCCAGGTTAAACTTGTAAACGGCTTAACAGTGTGGCAGGTAATAGAATATATTATATTAATTTTTTTAATGATATCGAATATACTAAGATTTCTATAGTGAACCAACTTACGAAAATATTATATGTAGCAAATAACCAAACAAGCCATTATCTTCGTGTTCAAGGGAACTCCCAGTGTTCTCACATATAGCATGTAGCAGGCACTTTCTACCATTATACCCTTTACTGTGAAAAATAATTAGATTAGGTCGTCATTGTACGAATACTGATAGTACTAAAGAAATATCTGAATTTAGAATTGGAAGTAGGCAATCATCTTGGATAATAATAGTCAGACGCTACTTGGCCTATTCCTTATTTAGGATCTGCATAGGTTTTCAAGATTTTACGCTCAGAAGGTAGGTACCTACTTTCGTTGATAAGGGGGAGGGGGCGGTCAACATTCGTATATTCTCCTATCTTATAAACCGTTACTTTAATGATTCTGAACCAAATATAATATAATGAATAATCATAAGGAGCCCTTTCTTTTCATATGACGATTTTGAAAAAAAAAATTAATTTAATATTCCAATAATCGCAACAAAATTAACATTAACTATAAGAGCTATGCGTTTTTCAATGATATGCTGAGTACTCTTAGCTATTACCTAGAACTCTCTCCAATGATTTTTTTTAAATAAGAATGTTTAATAATCCACATAACCTAAACTAATCTTAAAAGTGCTTCTCTATTAGTAAATCACAGTCTATTCTCAAGGACCATCCACCCAGCCCGCCCACCATACAGTAAAAGTTTTGTGCTTCAAGGAGCTATCTTAAAAACAAATTGATTGGGGTGGAGACTTCTGCCCCACACTTGTTTTTTATTAATTCGGTTTAGACTGGAATTTTTCCGCTGCTTTTGTACCATTTTGTGTCGTAAACCAATAGTTTTGTGCTTCAAAATTCCACTCTCCAGCAAAAATTTGAAATGGGGGACTGGTAATATTATTTAAAAAAATCGCCTTTCTTAAATCTGACAATACTAGTTTTTTTTCTACTTTTCTTGTGTTAAGTAAAAGTTTAGTCTTTAAACTCCAAAGAGATATATAGATATATTTCTTGAACATTCCAAAGCATTAGGTAACTTAGAGAATATTCTAGAGCATTCCACAAAATTCCAAAATGTTTGAGAACAACCCAGATCATTGTGAAATGTTCCAGAATACTATTATGTTGTACAATGATCCGGAATGATTCGGTGGGACTACCCATTGGTGGGGGTAAATGAAACAAAATCCGTTGTGAGTTGACGCTTTGGCAGGTACACTTCCGAAACACTCCTCACCCATACAGACAAGACCTTTGTGAGACCATTAGTAGATTACCCTATGTATTCCTATGCCAATCTACCCATTAACCTGATCGAGAAAGTGGCATCATGCCAGAGGAGGATACTTAGACGGTGTCTTCACCTCGAACATGACCACCCGACCGATCAGCTTATTGAGCATATAACTAACTACAACATTTCCCTCCCATGGTTTTCAGGCTCGAAGCACTTCAGGAGAAATATTGTCAACGTGCCCTTGAGCAGCCAGAGAGATGAATCACCAGGGACCAACTCCTGCAATCCTCCTCTTACCGCGAAATCCTCCCCAGCAAACCAAAGGAAACTCTCGCCTTCCCACCAACCTGCCTGTTTCAAGCTATGAATGACCCACCACCTGAATTTAAAAACCACCTCAACACCATACCACCAATTCTTAAAAGACATCACATGGGTTCCTGATTTTTATAAAGTTACCATATGCGAGGCTTTTCTTCAGTTTCCTTCATCCCCAGCATCACTGGATACAATGTGTGGCATCTCCCTGTTGGTAGCAGCAGGCGACAGACGAAAAAACTTCTTTGCACTTTATTACCAACAATTGATCTGAACCAAATTTATAATTCTAGGTATTACGAAAAATGCGTTGATAGTATTAGGTCTAACATAAAGTTATTGTTAATGGATTGTTACACCAAGTTAACTTGGAAAATTTTAAAAGAGCAAAGTACCTTATATACTAAATGTGCGTCTTAGGTATTGGATTCAAGAATAATATTTTACTAGTTAACTTTCTACAAAATTTGTGTTACATTTTATTTCGTGAAACCAATTGGAAGCTTTTAGTAAAAACAGAATTTAGAGGAAACCTAATCCCACCAAAATATTTCTATGATAGATCCTTGCACTTCGAAGAACAGAACTTCTCATTAACGGTACCAAAATCTCACAATACTTTGGTGATATAATATTAAGTAAGATCCGGTTCTGATTTAAAGAAAACTGATAAATTAGACTCGGTAAATTCAAAGAATACTGTGTGAAATGTAGCAGGTTACACGTAAGTCTAGTAAGATGAATTGTTAACTACCATACCCTATCTCTTCTCTTCTATAAACATCTAGAGAGTACATATCCCTGACATTATATGTATAATGTATTTAAAATTATGGAAAGTTTTAACTATAAGAAAGATATCTATGAGGCACATTGCGGAAGATGATTTTGCCTTATTAATCGACAAGAGAGGAATAGCCTCATGAATTAAGGAATAATAAAAATTCAGAAGGGTTTGATTCAAGAGTGGAAATACTGGCAGTTTCGTGGCTTAATAAAATCCTAATGCTCCTGAAAGTTTCCTCTACCGAACATTACAAAGTGGCCGTTTTCCACTCGGTGGAGAATCGTTACGTTCTCTGTATATATACTATTCGGAATATTCCCACTTTACCAAAATTAAGTCATTTAAGTTAACACGGTCTTGGTTGAATACTAAATGCAATGTGAAAAGTCCGATCTCCGGTCCCGATGTAATTTGAGTTACAAGTTTGTGTAACTTGAATTCCTGATTAGAGCTCGGGATATGGAATATTTTGAGGATGACGCTCACATTTAGAATGAATCTTTCAGTTCAATTACAAAAAATAATATATTTTATTGGCTCATCTATGTCCGTTCTTAAACTAAGGAGGTATACTACACTAATGTCTATTTTATTTTTATCATAGTAGGCGTGCCCTAATTTTGTTTTTTTTAATTTGAAAGAGGAGTTTTTGAGTTACAGTAATTGAAATTTCCGGGTTATGTGTGTTTCCTTAATGTGTTTGAATCTCTTAATATAAGTTAGATAGACAAAAAGTTTCCATTACAGAGATATTGAAAAAAGAATTGTGAAAATCGAATCTTAAGATTCTCCTTTGTTTTTGTCCTGCGATTCTCATACTTTAACTCCACTTCTTGTTGTCATATATTTTGAGCCCTCCACAGATGATGATATAAATTAATTTTGGGTGTTTTTCAACTTCAAGTTTAAAAAATCTGGTGTGTCCACTCACACGACTTTCCTACCGTCCGCAGGCAGATGCCAGTGAATAACAATAGCGGTAGTAAAGTAAACATCCTCTAGTCAAATCGTGCTACCACTCATTTTTTTCAGCATATCAAGACAAACAACAATGGTCATGTAACATTTTTTCGCAAGATGAAACCCCAGAATCTGAAGAAACATGTGAAAAATATGGAATTTTATTCAAGCATAGCTTTTCTTGTGCTTTTTCTCAGAGATGGCGTTGTATGTGGGTGGTAAAGAGCTCTCTGAAGAATACTATAGCTATAGCTCAGCAGCCAGTGTATACAGGATTCTCATTCAGAGCCACCAGCGTGTGGTATTGGTACCAAACAAAATAAAAAAGAAACCAACAAAATACACCGATCCGTTCCCGAGATAATACTGTCGCAGACAGACAGACGGACATACAGACAGACAGACAGACATACCAACAGACCCATGGATGAGAATATGTTTATTATACTTAGAGAACTCTGAAACGTCAACATTTGTAAAAATCTCGATACCGAAAATTTCACACGATTACAATACTTTCCTTATACCGCTACAGTAGCGTAGGAAAGTAAAAACGGAACGAGGAAGTTCTCTCAATTATCAATATATACTGCTTCGAATAGTTGCGGATGAATTCAATAATAACCGAAATTAGAGTGTCTATGAAAAACCCTCGGATTTTCGTTTTTATACGTAATACAGAAATATGGAGGTTGAATAAAGAAATATATGACGTCATTATATGTTTTTTGAATGCCAACCCAAAGTTGAAGAGTTATAATGGGCATATATTTTTGCCTACGGAAAGGTAAATTTAAATGGTTTGCTGTGTAATTGTAATATAATGAGATTTTAGAGAAAAACGGAAAATTATAGCAAACATTACAAGATGATAAATAAATACACATAGATAAGACTTGAAAACCCATTTGGGTCATATAAAAATGTGTTAAATTCTTCGATATCAAATATATTTTATTCTTTCATCAATAGTTACGATCGTTAACTTGCGCCAAGTCTCCTTTTTGGTTCAGACTACCCTGTATATGATGATTTGCATGAGACATGATAAAATATGGTAAGTATTTATACAGAAATTATTCGTGAGGCGTGAGGGGGAGCAGTTAAAATGCTCTAATTAGAGAAAACTGCAGCATATACAAAAACAAATGCTTTGGATCATCCCTGAAGTTGTAGAAAAAGATTTCATTTGAAGTACAAATGATTTTTATTCTATCTTATAACAAAAAAGTTATTAGCAAAAGAAGTCTAACTTTCCGAATTTTTTTGAAAAATATTTCTTTTGAGGACATGCTCGATCAGAGAACACTACCTTTCGATTGTGTTTTCTTTGAATAGAGAACACTAAACACTACCTTCATAGAGTAAAACAACGGTTATACAGTAAGGTCTTGAAGCTACCAATTTCTGCAGCGTAATTCGTAGTTGGAGGGACATGTTGCTTAAAACATAAAAATACTCAATCACTGTCCCCTTGAACATATTTTCATAGAGATATAATATTTATATATTATCTCTATGCATATTTCCATCTCTATGTAATTCGACCTTCCACTCCAGACATGTCTGTGGGACCGTGGAAGAAAATATATGAGGTATGACAAATGACAAGTGACATCATCGAAATTTGAAATTGAGTGATTCTACAAACAATTAATAATATTTAATTTCAGCGGATCTCTGTTTTCTACGACAGAAATTCGGCCTAGCGATATCATTAACTATCTACTTAACTATATTATGAAGATATGTAAACAAAGTATGTTACAGGTGAGTTTTGTAATAATGTGGTAATTTTAAATAACTATATAGGTACTTTGCAGGTGGGCCATTGGAAATTACTTCGCAAAAATTTCATTTTCGAAATTGTACAACAGGAGAAGGATTATACTCTACAGAAGGAAGATATCCTTTAAGCTACATTACCGTGAAATTTAGGAGTTTTGAAAATGTCATGTGAGTACATATAGATTTAATACTACAATTTGTTTCAATAAGTCCCAGATTGATATATTCTGCCAAAGAATAGACATAGGTAGATATGCATCTATTTTTGGTTCTGATATTTTGCAGTTATGAAAGAGCGTAATAAGCCACCATAATACGTAATTAAAATCTGGGAAATGTGCCAATCAAAGTACAGATAATCAGCAAATTTTATGTGCAGAAACTTATTTTTTTATATGGTAACTGCATCAAAATATATTCAAGTATCAATTTCTGAATTCAATTTCTTAAAATACATTATAAAACAAAACTCTCTCATCTAAATTCAGTAACTGTTATTCCAAATATCGAATTTTTAGAAATAGAGTGTTCTTTTTTATATTTATTATTCTACAATAGAACATTAATTATTATTTGTTTTTAGCTTATGTTTCGAGATGGATAACGTTAGAAGAATTAAGCAGATATTCATCAGATTCCCCCTTTTCCACGAAGGAAGAATGAATTTAGCCAACATGAACACTCAGATTTTAAGAAAGTGGTTTGTATTCTAATTAATTTATTTCATATATACCTATATAATATACATTTGGGAGTTTCTTCGGCTTTAGGTTCTGCCGTTTATTGATGGTTCGTGTTGAAAATCTAATTTATTCCATCATAAATAAAAAAAAACTATTCCAGTAGTCCAAAGTTTTCGGGTTTACCTACATCAAAAAGTTTCTACTATACTTAGAGATGAAAACGGGAAAACTCTTTATATTCTACATATATTGAAAAATAATTAAATTAACCACTCACCTAAAACACTGAAATTCGAAAAATTTAAATAAAAAAATAATACATGAGAAAAAAACATGGTTCTTATTGTGCCATAGTTTTGGTAATTTGTTTCTTCTTTTTCTAGGTTTTCATATTGTTCTTTTGAAAATAAAATTATTGAGATGTCTTTCTTCGTGTCTTTTACAATGGATGGAGGATATTAGTTACCGGAAGACATTTCAATTAGGCTAGGAGATATTTTTTGAAAAACTGACTTATAACATTTTGCTTTATATTACTTTATAAAATATTGTTGAAGGTAATATTTAGTCTATTTTTATCGTTTTACAGTTTACTCTGTTTTGTCTCTTCTTTATAAAGATCGTTTCCAGAATTACGAGCTAATATGTATTTTGTTCAGTAGTTAATATTTCGGTTTCATCATAATTTAAAGTATGTTTGTTTACTCTGCATGATTTGTTAATGCTGTTTTAATTTTTCTCATATTTATGATCTCTAATATGATCTATGAGGTATTTTCGAGTTTGCCCGATATATGCGCTATTGCAGTTTTTGCATGGTATATACGCTGTGGGTAATCATATTCTTTTCGTTTTTGGATTTTATTTACTAAATACATATATAATTTTTTCAGAACTTTATGGCTAACCAGCATAATATGCTTTTCGAAAACTTCCTGTATGCTTTTTGATAAGTTTTTTATATGTGGAAGTGTAAGGTACTTTTGTTTTTTATTTACGTCTTGATAGTTTGTGTATATGGTTTGTTGCTTGTATTTTGGCGTTAAAAATTGAGTATATAAGTTTAATCGGATAGTTGTCTTGTATTAGAATTAATTTTGCTTTCATTATTTTCTTTGCGATACTCTGAATCTGTGAAATTGATTGATCTGTCTGCAAGATTATTGATTACTGATTTCTTTTGGGATAATGGGTGTTCAGAGTTAAAATGCAAATATCTACCAGATCAAGTATCTTTATTGCCCATTTTGTGCGTTTATTGTTTTGATTGTGTATTAATGTTAAATCTAGAAAATTAATTGAACTGTTTAGTTCAGTTTATATTGCAAACTTTATTTTATTGTGATATGTGTGGAAAAAATGTAATATAAATTTTTCTCTACCTTTGGGAATGGCTGATGAAAATCGTCAACGTATCTAATTTCGTTCTCTAGGTCTTCGAGGACTAGATTTGCCATGCAGCTTGAGATGGACGAACCCATGGTGCAATCATAGATTTGTTGATAGAATTCTTCATTATACTTAAAGTAAACATTTGTTGGAACATTTGTGTAAAGGGATACTAAATCAGGAGCCTGTTCCTAAATACAAAGTATTAGCCTGGCCAGACTTAAATTGGCCTTAGGAAGTTCACAGATATACGGACTCAATACAGGAATACGACATTGACTGATGGCATATATTATACAGCTCGTTCTCAACTTTGAAATAGAAGAATCAATTGCAATTCACAGAATTAAAATAGATATAAATATATTTTGTTGGTTTTGACTCAAGAGGATATTAAGGAAAATCTTACATGTAAAGAATAACATAAAAAACTATGGAAATAATTATTTTTATTGTTAAGTATGATTATTTAATGAAAGTATTGGTTGACGTATTGCCCTAGATCACTACCGCTGCTTCTACATTAAAAGTGCATTATTACCTACTAAATAAACTGGAAAATGTTACTTTTATTACTATGTCGATTGTTTATACATGAAACAAATTCAATTGGGATTGGCGTGGCTAGAAGGGGTGGAGGAGCCCACAACACAAACGATCGATACAAAACTGTTATGTTTTAAGCAAAATTTCTCACAAATAGGTACTGTTTCCTTATTATTTATTTATTATTGATGATTCGCAGTGTTTTGGCTTAATGTTTTTAATAGTCATGGTATCTGATATTACTATATCAACAGATAACACTTATAATGTATACAAATAACAAAGAATATACCTATTCTAAAGAAATAGAATATTTCTAAATTTAAACCACAAAAATAATTGAAATACCACCAAAACCGATATTTCTGGCTGTCGGTGAAATTTTGCGGCAAGTACACATTTTAAGTTACTCTGGAATTGAAGGCAAACATTTCTGAAATAAAATATGAGTAACCATTACCATTCTCTGTGATAATTCAAGAAAAATTCTATAACCAATTTCTGTTTATCTAAATTAATTATTTTCATAAGAATAAAAATGAAATAAATAATTTCTTTTGAACCAATTTTCAATAAATTAAAAAAAACATTCAGATAAGAAAATTGATCAGACTTGGCCCAGTTTTAATTACCTTCAGACTTACAAAAATCCATTTCAAGCTTGCTCAAGTCGTAGAAATAGTACAATATGATAAGAATGCTATGTGAAAAATTAGAATGTGGTGCTTTGTCGTTTCTCATTAGAACAACGCGGTAGTTGTCATTGTTGAAAGGATAACCCAGGACGAACTGTTTAGCCAGAATATAAATAAAAATGTAGAAAATATGAAATTTTAATTGAGCATAAATTTTTTCTGCTTTTTCTCAGAGATGGCATTTTGACAGGGTTGTCAAAGGCAGTCAGAGAAATATTGTAAAAATGTTTCATCAAAATCCTTTGAGCGGTTTTTATGCGAAAAAGTCTTGAGCAAAACTAGATTTTTGGCTATTGCGCAGCAACGAGTGCGGTCAGGATTCATATTCAGTGCCACTGGCGGTATTGGTACTGATCTACAACAAAAAATAAAGCGACAAAAACCATCGATCAGATCCCAAGCTAACCGTGTTCAAGACAGTCAGAAAAATGGCTGGAAATATGTTTTTTGACCTCAAGAAACTTCGTCAACATTATTTGAAATCTCAAAACCGATAATTTTAAACGATTACAATACTTTCTTTACATACTACATACTATGAGCGGTAAGAAAGTAAAAATTGGGCCAAGTCTGACCATTTTTTTTCAGAATAAATATTTTTTTAAATTTTTTGAAAATTGGTTCAAAAGGAATTATTTATTTCATTTTTCTTTTTATGAAAATAGCTATTTTAGATAAATTGAAACTGGTTATAGAATTTTTCTTAAATTATCACAAAGAATGGTTATGGTTACTCATTATTTATGAATATCTTGGCATTCCATATGATTTAAAAAAAAAATGAAAAAGTGTACTTGGCGCAAAGTTTCACCGACAGAAATGTCGGTTTTGTATATATACTCTCATGTAAATATACCTTTCCGTACGCCAAAAGATATGCCTTTTCGAATTCTTCCATGAAAACTGTAGATTGCCTTTGAGAAAAAAATCGATGACGTCATATAATTTTCTTGATTCACCTTGTTTATATCATTTTTACGTATACTCTTTATCAAAAACTTAAATCAATGGGTCACATTATTGTTTTTACATAATTTATGCGCTACTTTACGAACGCAGTGTATATCTCTCAGTGTGGTTATTAGTAGATAAGCTGTGTGATTGATTATTCAATTGTAGAGAAATAAAACCATTTTATTTTATTTGTTGACGAATAAAATAGGAGATAAAGAGCCATTCTATAATGCACTAAGAATGCAGTGTGGCGAATTACGAAGTGCCACTGTTGACGAGACCATCGTTTCCAGCGCTTGGTTATACCGGGCTCCACAAACCATCAAGGTACTCTCATAGGCAAATTTCACCTCTTGAGTTTAATTCTATCTAAACATTTTTATTCTCAGTAGATAAAAATAATAAGCAATAAATGAATAAATAACAGAAGAAACTTCTACAAGGAAATAAAGAACGGCAACAATATGTTCCGTTTTCCCTTTTGAAATACATTGCCTACACTTAATGAGGCAGTGCATCAATTCAAGAAATTAAAACAGTTCCACCATCCACATGGTCAAATTTATAATGTTAATTGAAACAAATTGTTTTTGATTAGAAGGGTATGGCCGACTTTTGGGAAATAATATTTTCTATTTCTTGATGGCTATGATGGAATAAATGAACTATAAATTAGTATTTGTGGGATTGAGATTATGAGAACTAAGTTGAAATTTGTCATTACTATGTTTCAAACCGAGAATGCAGTTCATTTGATAAGTGTTATCAGTTTTTTGGGAATACCTATCTCTGTCATGGCTGCCCATAAGACGCTTCGGTTTATTAAATCAAAGGCCTGTCGAAAGTCAATGAATATCTGATACACATTTCTATTATACGCCCAGTACTTTTCTAGTAACTGTCTTACTGTGAACAGTTGATCAACGGTTGACCTGCCAGGCCTGAAACCACACTGGTATTTTGCGATTGTCCCTTCTGTGTATGGAAGCAATCCTCTCCATAGACTAAGGTAAATTATTTTGAATGCAAAATTTATCAACGAGATTTCTCTATAATTATTACATGACTCTTTTTTTTTCATTTTATGTAAATCGATACGATGGTAGTGCCTTTCCATTCTCTCGACATTTTTTCCCTTTCCCAGACTTTCGGTATAAGATGATGTTGTGAAAAATCTAACTCTCATTAGTAGATTTCTCGACTACGAAAATGTCTGGCTGCAAATTGTTATTTAAATGTATGGAGCCATACGCGAAATATCTATAGTGGACCGCGAGAGTCACACCCATTAAATATGAAAATATCACAATCGATTTCTCACACCGAAGATCAGCTCCTGAATTTTTTTATCGAAGTCTGCGAAGTATTCTTGAAAAAGATACAAACAACTAAACAATAAATTTCATTACCTGTATGTCTTGTTTTTCTTAAACGTATCACAGAGGACAATACAGGTATACATATATAGTATTTTCACACACGTATGATGACGATCAAGCATCTTGGTTAAGTATACTTTTGGTCAGTTAACTCTAGTCTAAGATCTTCCCACCAACAAGACCTACGCCATTAAGTGATCAATTGCATTCAACAGTTAGATGTCAATGGGATAAGGATAAGATTTAGATTTAATGTTTTAAAATGCTCATTCAAGTTATTGTACAACCTAACAATCTTTTGATTTTTTTAAAGATTTTATTAGGCGAAGACTTGGCACTGTTAAGAGAGAAGCAGTTCTAGTATTATAATCATGCATATCAGCCTGATTTTGAAATCTATCTATTCTTATGAATATCTAGAACCGAATATATATATATATATATATATATATATATATATATATATAAATATATAAATATATATATATATATATATATATATATATATATATATATATATACATAAACACCGGAGAGTGAGGTTACCATACCTTTTGAAGATCGGACGGCAATGATCAATGAATTTAGGTCCCCTTACTACCCTGATCGCCTCTTCTACATCATGAACACTTTTCGCAATGATGGAGAATTTCCTCATGATGTTACACCATACGTCAAATTCGAATGAAGCGTTGCAAAATAAATCATTAATATATTATGTTGTCGGGGAAGAATCCTCCTCAAATTCCTGATGAGAGATATTAAGCCCGCGAGTTCATTACACAGGTACTCAGTATGCTGGGACCATGAGCACTACCCATCCTATTTGAAATGATTAAATTCTGTGAATTATCCCTGTGTTCTCCAATAATTGTTCGCCAAATGAAATATCCTGATATAGTTGATTAATATTAACATGTCTATTTATGACAGTCACGTCATCGACATATGTTTTTGCCAATATACTGATTCCATACAGAAGGAACAAACATTGTACGATCTCCCATTTATTTTATGATTTCTTCTTAGTGACTTTAATTCTAATATGGCGAATAATGTGAAACGTCATTCCACCAAAGCACTGCAGTCACAGCTAACATCACAGATTTTATGTTACCGCGTAAAATTGCCATTGATTTTGCATGTGTCATTACAAATTTTACTTTCTCTCTAGCAGTATAATTATTTATAGTATGAAGAAATTTATTTATTCAAAATTCTGTTGTCTACATCTTTTTACTTGGGCAAAGGGAAAGTATAAAAAATACATGCAAAATGCCATATAGATATAGGTTTATCAATAAAGGAGTTACCTATCATCAGTAATATTGTGTGATTTTGATAGAGTATAATCTAAAATTGTGTTTTCTTTATAAAATAATTTTTGGTATAAAATTTTCGTGCCGAATCTCCCTCAAGCTTGAATTATTCTCCATAGATTTTTCGGAAATTATTTAAGCTCTTGGGAGTTTATAAGTGAGAATCTCATTCTCAAAGTATCATAACGATTTCTTTCACCGTATTCTAGAAAGAAAAATCAGTACCTGTTGAGAAATAAGACTAGTCGACCAAAAAATTAACACTGAGTTGACTGCCTCTTTAGTTGTCTCTTTTAGGTATTGAAACATGATATATCATTTGAATGGGACTATAAGTGTCTTTCGGGATCTAATATGAAATATAAGTTATTAATTTCAAAGTTTGTTTGTGTTGATGAATTTCGAAGTTTGTTTCAAAATGTTATTTCTAATTTTAAGTTTTATCAATATTTGAGTGCACATTTGTAAGTTTAAATGTCTGTAGACTTGTTTCATTAAGTTATTTCTAATTATATTTATTGAACATATAAAGAAACCAAACGTTTTAATTTGGCGTGGCAAACTACGGAACTAGCCACTATTACCGAGCAAAATCGGACGGAAATCGATTATATTAACAAAATGAACTGAATAAATCCGTAGAGATTCCAACTTCTAACTTTGCACATGCAAATCAAACAAACGAAGAATTTACACAAAAATTGTAAAACAAACTTCGAAATTCAGATCAATATAATGTTATCGGTAACATTTTATATTCACTTTGCAGTTTCTTTATTTGAATGTTACAAATAAATCTTTGTGTTCAATAATATATTTCAATCTCCTGAATTCTCCACCCGATGAAAATAATACACAAAAATAATAAAAAAAATGGTAAATGCATCTGAGTTTTGAAGATTGTTTTAAAATGATTCTTTAAATTTTAAGTTTGTTTCTTTTTTGTGTGTACATCTAGAAGTTTAGATCTCTCCGAATGTATACACTTTTGTTATATTAGCATGGTTATTAAATTTCAAAGTTGTTTTCTCATTAATTTTGATGTTTGTTTTGAAATAGTTTATATATTAATAAGTTTCATCAATTTTGGTGTGCACATTTTGTAAGTTGAAATCAGCAGATATATTTTGATGGTTACATAAACATATCTCTCTGAAAATAGATAATTTAATTTTTGTTGAATTTTAAAGTTTGCTTGGAAAACGAAACAAACATTTTTATTGGACGCTGCGATCGGTTTCCGTCCGATTGTGCTGGGTAATAGTTCTATATAGTTACGTATTTTACCGCATAAAATTAGAACGTTTGTTTCGTTTTTCAAACAAACTTTAAAATTCAATAAAAATAATCAGAAATATTTTAATGAAACAAACTCAATAAATCGACAGAGTTTTGAACTTACAAATGTGCACCCAAAAATTTATCAAATTTAAAATTAGAAGTAACATTTTGAAACAAATTTCGAAATTCAACACAAACTAATTTTGACATTCATAACCTATATTCTATAATATACACATTAATAAAGCAATCTGAACAAATTCGTAGGAGTTTAAACTTCTAACTGTGCAAAAAAAATTAAACAAACGAAGAATTCAAATAAATATATTAAAACAAACTTAGAAATTCAGACTCAGTTTATGTTTGATTTCAAAGTTTCTCTTCATTATGCGGTTAGTTAATTTGGTTGTTACAAGTAAATATTTGCATTGAAGGTTAACGAAATAAAAATAAATTAATAAATTCCGGTAAAGTTTTTATGAGAAATTCGAAAAAATTAACATTTTCTGTGTTAGAGCGCCTAAAAAGTACGATTGCTGCCGCTATATTTTGACGTTCAATAAGTTTAATCTAGAATGAACCAGTCAAAATTGAGAAGTAATTAAATAAAAAAAGACCAGGACCAGTTTTGTTACATTGTACTTTTCAAGTTGGTGCCAGAACTTTTCTATTTTCTTTTAACTGCATAACTCCAAAAATACCGTAGCAACGGTATTATTATTATCATTCTGCAATTTTCAGGGAGTTTCTATTAAATATTTATAGTTTCACTGACAGATCATCTGTAGCGTCAGCTTGTTTCTTCTATCTTTATTAACAATGATGTCAATGATTTATATCTATGCTTAACTAATTGAAAGTGCAAAAAAGTTAAATGTCAATATTTGGGAATAGTAAATACAATACGGAATACTTGATACGTAACTAACTGAAATTAGAAATTAATAAATATCGAAACACTGATATATCGAGTAGGTACACGCAAAAAGAATTAACAAAAAATGTTGGGATTCGAAAGATAATAATTATTTTCATTATAGACATTGTAGAATTTAAATATTATCTTCATTTAAACTCTATATCTTCCAAACAAACCTGTTTAAAATCTCCTCAAGTCCTGTGTATAAAATGGCCCTGTCATTTTCCAGTGTATCCCTCTTTCCCCTTGATCCATATGTGGGTGGCCAAGTGTGCAACTGGGATGCATTTGTCGGTACTTCATACTGCATTTGGAAGTTCCAACCAATAGCGCACGACTGTTTTCTACCAAGTTTTACCGGTATACCAATGCCAATGACAATCTGGAAAATCGGTAAGAAAATTGGGGATGTACAAGAGACGTAATATATTGTTTCAGGATAAAGCTGGTTAAATAGTATTATGTATATACCTAGTAGACCTTTGATAAAATCTAACCAAGAGATTATTTCATTTGAAATTCATAATAATATAAACATTTGTAAAGAAGTAAGCGGGACGACTGCCCTGAGCTTTCAATTATATAAAGCTCGGTCTCTCCATATAATAATCGTATTCAGATATATATATATATATATATATATATATATATATATATATATATATATATATATATATATATATATATATATATATATAGTTTCCTGTTGTCTGTAGTTTTCTCATTTAATTTTTAACACACAGATACATAATTAATTATATTTACTATAATATAATCATAATAATCATATACATCTGCTTGGCACAAAATGGTATTTAGAATACTGTGTATGTGCTGTTTCTCAATAATTTTATAATTTAATAGAGATGGTTGTAATCATTAATAATAAGAATAAGAAAGTCCATATAAAAACAAAAATATTATTACTTAGCCTAAAGCATAAATATATAAAAAAATAAAAATAAAAAAAAAACGCGGGAAACATGCCTGCTCACAAAATTAACACCAATATAAAACAAATCTAATAAAAATTAATAAAAAAGGAGAAGAATTGTTCAATTTGATCTGATTATGTCATGTATGTTATAATATACCCGCTTTCTAGTATCCATTCTCTAACTGCTTTTTCACTCTATAATACTATTTCATCCGTATGTTATCAGGTAGGCAATTCTAGATTTTCGGTCCTACACAGTATATATGATTCTGGTACAAGGAACGCTTGGGGTTACTTAATATAACATTATTTTGAGTGGCATCTCTTGTAATAATGGCATGCCTTATATATTCCTTATAATCTGGGTTTGTTAACATGAATCTAATAACTTTAATGTAAAGTTGATATGGACTCAATAAGTTACTATATCTATATAGAAATTCTGTGGGATACATCTTACCTTTGAAGGGAATAATCTTTATTATCCATTTCTGCACAACATTTACTTTTGATAAGACGGTGATCCCTGCATTACCCCAAACTACGATTCCATAGTTTATGACAGATTCAACCAGAGCGTCTTAATTATTTCAAATGTTAGAAAATGTCTCAGTTAATAGAATTTGAAAACCAACTTTCTGATTTTGTTTGTCACGTATTTAATATGTTCTTTAAAGTTAAAAGTTTCTTCTATTATTACTCCCAGGTAATTTATAAAAGGATTCCTTCCAATATATCTATCGCAATTACAAAGCATTGCCCGGCTATATTGAGGATTATGTAATTTAATAATGGATATCTGGAAGTGATCGAGAGGACAGAGAAAATCCCAAAAACGGAGTCTTTTCAAAATTAATAGAGAGTAGGCTGCTATCCAACCATATTTTAATTTTATGTAGGGCTATTTATGCTCCTTTTTCTGCTGTTTGCCAGTCGTCTCCACAAATTATTACCACCGAATCATCAGCGAAGCAAAATATATTGTCATTATTCAATAATGACAAGATATTGTTCACATAAATATTGAATAATACTGTCGAAAGAACCGTGCCTTGCGGCACTCCAAACTCCACTTCCTGTACTTCGCTAATTTTCCCTGAAATCTTTACAAGCTGTTTCCTTTTTTCTATTTAAGACCTAATCAAATTATTACGAATATCTCTTATACCAATTTGATCTAAGCGCCTCAGTAGGATTGGGTGTGAAACAGTATCAAAACCTTTTTTGCAGGTCAACGAACAGCCCAATAACCTTTTTTCCATTATCAAGGCTTTTGAGATTTTTTTCAGTGACTCTACATAGGACATGTTCAGTGCTGGAATTTTCACTAAAGGCAAATTGATTAGGATGCAAGAGTTTATTTTTTTCTAAATAGTTAATTATTTTGGATTTAAGACATTTTTCAATGATTTTACTTATTGTGCTTGTAAGTGCAATTGGTCTATAGTTATTTGTAGACTTTTTATCACCTTTCTTATAAATTGGTATTACTGTAGCACACATCAGTATTTCAGGGAAGACTCGAGTACTAAAGATAACATTTGTTATATGCTGATGTGGAGTAACCAAGCTTTCTTTATATCTTCTAAGTAAATTTGAGGTGATGCATTCATTTCCTCCTTGAACCCCATTTTTTAAACTATCTATGTGTCGTATAACCTTCTTTTCTGAAACTGGGTTAAGAAAAAACGAGTTTATCCCTTTTCCTTCTCTACTTCGATCTTCCTCATCATTATAAAGTGTTATTTGGGCAGCAAGTTCTTTTCCTATACCATTAAAATGTTTATTAAACTCATTAGCGATCAGAGTTTCATCTATTATTTCAGTGTTGTTAGAATCTCTAATGCTTTTTATATTTGATTTATTTTTTTGATCATTAGTGGCTTCTCTTATAAGGTTCTATAGTTTTTAGAGTCTTGTAGGTTTTTCAGTGTTAGATTTTTGTAGTGTAAATATTTAGTTTTTTTTATTAATTTTGAAAGCATATTTCTATATGTTTTATATTTATCTATTATAATTAAATTATTTTTATTTAATGTGTATTCTTTATTTAACCTATCTCTTGTTCTGATTAAATATAATAGACTACCCGTAATCCATGGTTTCAATTTGATTTTTTTGCTATTGGTAATTTTTGTCTTTGTTGCCTTAGTAATAATATTTTTAAGTTTTTCAATAAATAAATTAATACTTGAATTAGCATCCCATTCGCTAATTACATAGTCCCATTCTACTCTATTCATCGAATCAGATAGTTTATCATAATTGATAATTTGATATGTGTTATGTTTGTTTACCTTAATAATATTTTTCTCCATGCAAATGTTAAGCAAAATTGGATTGTGATCATGAGTGAGTTGCTTAAAGTAACAGCATTAATCATTTCAAAGATATCACTCCTACAATTAACAAAATAATGATCAAGACATCACTTAGAGTTACCAAATATTCGTGATGTTTTATTAATACAGCTAGCAAAACCATAACTAATAATAATAGTGTTAGGTAGTTATTTGTCGTGTCCATGTCCGTAGGTAATAAGTCAATATTTGTGTCTCCAATCAACACATACATTTCATTTGAATCAACAACAGTTCTCTCTAATATTAGGTTTAAATTATTTATAAATTCTTCTTTGGCTATCGAAAAGCATGTATATGTTGCAAGTATATTAATTATTGTTTTATTTTTATGTAATTCAATTTGAAGTTGATGATCCATGAAATATTCTTTCTTGTTTGGCATAAACTGCACAGCCATCAGATCTGTTTGCTACACTATTATTAAACACTAATTCATAACCTGATATACTAAAATCATTCTTATTCACAATTTCGTGGGTTTCTCACATTACTATGACATCAAAAGATTTTTCTGTTGATTCTAGGAATAGTATAAATTGGTCAAAATTTTTGAAAATGCTTCTTATATTGACGTGAATTATATTGATATCCTCTCTATTGAAGAATGACATCGGATAAATTGTCACACTCGTATGCATGACAGACTTTATAGTCATCCAGAAAGTTATTTAATTAGTTGAATGTTAAATTATAATTTCTTAAGTTAATGGTTAATTGAAATGTTTAGAGAAGGTCATTTTCATTTCTTATTTGGATGGGATTGTCCTGATCTTTTCTTTTCAAGTAAATAGTGCCATTGGTACACCAAACAGCTTTGAAATTCTTGTTCCTTTTTACCTCTCTTGCCTTTTTGAATAAGATACGTTATTGATTGTCATCTTCATTTAGATATATTTTTCTATTGGTACCTTCTAATCCACATTTTTCAGTAGTTAAAACCTTAATTTCTTTAATTTTTTCTGGATTTCTTTTTTTATGTTAGCATTTTTCATTTTAACTAGAATTGGACCTTCTTCATTTTGTAGTTGGAAAACGTTCAAGATGTCCAGATTGTAGGTTTATAGCCTCGAATACCTTGGTAATAATTTTATTAACATTTGGATCTGTTTGTTTTGGTATCCCTGCGATTATTATATTGTTTTGTCTTTCCCTTGTCTCCATAGTATCAACCCTCGCTTCCATGTTCATTACTCGCTGCTTTAAATCTTGGTTCTCTTTTTTAAGATGTTTTACTTCCTCCATTGCCTCCATTGCTCCATCGAATCTATTTTTTTGGTTTTCAAACATATTAGACATGTACTGAACCACAGTTTCCAACTCATTCAGTTTATTGTACATTTTTCTTTCAATGAGACCAAAGTATTGTTGGATAGTCTCCCTTATAGTATCTTCTATCTTTTTTTCTTCCATATCGCAAACGCTTTCGCTATTATTCCTTAATTTATAGGTGGACTCTTCATTCTTGATAATATCTTCACAGCATGTGAATTTTCTCCCGCTATTAGTAATTTCTACACGTGTTTCACAGCTTGGATGGTAACTAGATGTACAGATGGAGCAATCTATAGAGTCTATGACTTCCTTCTTGCAATATTTACAAATTTTATCAACTAGTTTTATGTTTTGATTTTCATTCATGATTATATGTATTAATATTCCACTTATTCCATGCAATTAAAATATATATGTATATATATTTAGACTGTAACGATTGATATTAGTCACTTTTAGGCCTTGTTTTTGGATTTGGCAACACTGGTTTTTTCATATGAGGAATTTATGGGCTCTGATTTGAGAATTTAAAATAATCAGCTGACGATCGTGTTGATTCCAGTAATATCTCTTTTTCAACCTTAATTGTTAGAAAAGATGATTTAAGAACTCACCACCAATTTTCAGGATTTATCAATTATTTTTCACTTTGTACATACCCTTTACTGGCAAAATTTACTCAACTACACCACTACACCACCATATATTTCTATATCCTATTACTATTATATATAATATAACAAAATACTAACAATACAAATACCTTCTCGCCATTTCTCAAACTACTATCGTTCAGTTACGAAATCGTCAATCATTATTTTTATTTTCTATTTAATTCATAATTTTGTAGCAAGCTGATCAGCTAATTAGATTTATAATAGCAGATTGTACGTATTTCTTAATGATTTCGAAAGTTTAAAGTAACTTTTTTCAGGTCATTAAAAATACCTGAGAATATGTTCAATCTATTTTGTCCTTAATTTAATGTTTGATGATTTAATGTTTTTATCTAGTGGAAAGCTGATTTTTTTTTTGAATATTGAAGAAATTACTAATGCTATTGGTCCCGATTATAATATTAGAAGTCGGTTTTGCTTTCTTGGGGTTACGTTCAGCAGATGAAAAAAATTAATGATTCCGTCCTTCTGGATAGTATTATTAAAAGAATCCTAATACTGGGGATCAATTTTAGAGTAACAAATTAGGAGATAAAAAAAAAGTGATATCCAGTGAACCACAAAAACCTTCGAAGTAGGCTATTGTAGATGAAAAAGATTCCCTATCATGTCTTTGTTAGACTCAGTTTTGAATGAGTGTGCTCGTTAAGTGAGCCAAGATTCAATATCAGTTACAGATAATGAATAAAAAATATGTATGCTCTTGTTTTGGTAGATTGTGTGATTTCTTATATTTTTCATATATTCTTATTAAATTAAACAACACATGTATATAATGTAGAAACATAGAAAATGATTGGGAAGAATTCAAATGTATAGTTGGTTGCAAGCACAGCAGAAAAAGTATGTGGAGCGAATATGAAAAACAATAATAGAAAGCAAATGGCATGGTTGACGGACGAGATTAAAAATCAAGTAAAGAAAAAGAAGGAGGCAGGGAAACATTGTTTGAAAGAAAAAACAAAATAAAGTTATGATATATACCAAAAAAGTAAGAAAATCCACAAAGACGGAAATAAAGGCTTCCAAGTGTGAACGACGAAAAAAACGTAACGAGATGATGGAACAAGACTCTAAAGGGAACCAAAAACTAGTCTATCGAGCACTTAAACAGAAAAGCGGCATTATATACAGAGCAACAGAAATAAGAACGGCGAAAAATTAATGGAAGAATAAGATGTTATGAAAAGATTGAGAGAGTATTCTATGGAACTACTGAAGGAAACACAAGAAGTGGAGTAAATAGAAGAGAAAAATGAAATACCTAACCATGGAAGAACTAAAACAAGTAATAAATGACCTAAATGATTGGAAGACGCCCGGATATGACAAGATTACATCGAAGATGAGCCAAAATAATGGACAAGGAAGTGAAAACAAACTGCTAGATATCTGCATCAAAATATGAAGCAAAGAATAACTACCAGAAGACTGAAAGAAAGCCTTAATTATCCCCATACATAAGAAAGGAGATTCAAAGGACAGCAATAACTATACAGGAATAACTCTGTTATGTACAGCAATGAAAATATTTGAGAAAATAATAGGGAAAAGAATAAGAGCAAAGATGGAAAGTACATTAGAAGAGAGCGGGCTTAGAAGTGGAAGAAATACACAGGACCATACTTTCACGAATAAACAATTCACAGAAAAAGCAACCCAAGAAAGAAAAACGTTTATATGGCACTTCAAGACCTAGAAAAAGCTTTTGATTCGGTATAAAGACAAAAAAAATATGTAAAGTTTTCAAGGAGAGAGTAGTAGGTGGAAATATTATAAGACTAACGCAAAAAATATGCGAAGGTAGCTCAAACTCAGTAATTAGAAATAATATAGCCTCAGAAATATTTACAACCAGAACAGGACTAAGACGAACGGAGCCTCAGTCCGCTTTTACTTATCATATTCATGGATGGTATTTTCAAAAAATACAAGCCCAAAATTAGACTAAATTCAAAATATTGATATACGTAAGATATAGAAATAAAGCCAACCCTAGAATACTTGGAAAAGAAACAGCTATCTTGGTTGTGACACCTGCAGAGGATGGATTAAAACAGACCAGTTAAGAAGATATGGATAGCTAGAAAACAGAAGAATCGCAAATGGGATCGACAAAGAAACACCTGGGATGAAATAATCACATAACTACTGGAGAAGAGAGGGACGAACTGAAAAGAAGCAACTAGACTGGCATAGGACAGGAAGAAATGGAGAAAATTTGTGCAAATATTAAAAGATTGTAAGTCCTACACCATTATATATGGTAGAAAATGTATATGGAATTATTTATATAAATTATATAGATATAAATATAGCTCCATTGCGTATATCGATAATAATAGTAATTTTCTCATAATCTTTTCAATATCCGTCCATGTCATTGTTAGTGCTGCCGAATATATAATAATATACTTCGTATTGTGTGATATGGTCCATAAGCGCTTGCATATGTTGGAAGATGATTTAGATTAAGTTGAATCTATTCATCTTTAAAAAGATTTTGTCAATATTTTAACGAGCATCCGTCTGAAAGATCAAGTAATAGATTACCTGCTTGAACTGAAATTTTTAAGCAATCATGAAAGATTTAAATACACCAGTTCAAATAAAATTTTAGTAAGTGAAAGGATGTTTAGAAGTTTTTTATATCTGCAGCAATTTATTTCTTTCTTGTAGCTATGAAAACAAAAAATACCAAGTTATTCAAACGACCCGAAACTGAAAATTAATGCACAGTGCGGATATGCTCAATTCACTTTTGTCATCTTCAAATTTTGTTAAGGTATGCAATGTAAAGTTCAAGAATATATCCATGGACAACATATAGACATCATTAACTTTTGTTGTTATCATTACATTAGTTCAGGTTTGTTTATTTCTTTCGAAAATTATCAATAAAATATTTCTGCTCTAAAAAGTGATAATTGATGTTTCAATATTAGCAATTTCAAATGATTTAAATAATGACATGCATAGACATGTTTCCATATCTGTCTCGAATGACTTTTTTTAGATGGCTCGATATATCAAAGAAAAGGGCTCGTTACAAGTGATTAAAATATATTTTCTTTCTTTATCCTAAAATGAACGGCTCACAAGTTGTTTGTTTATCTGCATAAGCATTAAATTTCCCGAATTTATTTGTAGAGATAGGGAAAAATGTTTTTCTCAAAAATGACTCGATTTTATCTGATCTTTAAAAAGTACATATTCTTTTGTTATCTTGAAACATGTTTTTTACAATTCAATATAGTAATAACAACCACTAGCGGCCATCGAAGAAATCTGCAAATAATCTCCAAGATTTTCTTTTGGCAACTGTGGAAGTATCTTCAGTGAGTGGTTTTGAAAATACAGTACATACGCTTTTTAGTCACAAAAATCAAAAAATAAATGGTTAAATTTAAAATAGTTTCAAGCTTATGGATAAGAAAACAACTCTTTATTTTCCATTTCCGACTTGAGGAATAACCTCAACTTTTTTGAGGTAAGATTTCTAATCACGCCGGTAAACAGACTTATGGATAACAATGCAATTTTATGGAAAAGGAAAACAGTTATCAGCTTTGTACATTTATATATATGTGAGAAATTGTTACCTTGAAAGCGCCACCTCTCGGAAAAACTACATACCGCTTCTCTCTGTGACCATGATCCGAACAAAAACTAAGATTTATCAATCCTGACAACACTATAAAACATAAATAGCTCGTTACCTGAAACTTCACAATATTAAACATCTTTAACAATTTATAAATATTCGTTCAATTTCACCTGCACGTTCATGACAATTTGAATTACAATCTTCGTCCTCCTGGAAAGCTCTTCGGTAAACTGAGCTGTCATATACATACAATTTGTCAATTAGCGAGCACGTTAACTCGTACATCAAATACTGTTTTTCTTAGCTAGTCGTCTCCTTTTCCTGTGGGGATCCTCATCGTTCATCTTGAGCAAATATGTGTTCATATGAACTAATTGTTTGTGCTAACTTTTCTTCTCTGTTGAATAACAGTTAAGTTGGCGTGCTAGAAGTCTGAAGATTAAGAGGCCCGAGGCTGTATATACGTTCACAGGTTGTGGAAAATGTCTATCTCCTGTCTCCGACCGCTCATTTGTTGCTGTTAAACGCATTCAACACCATTCACACGTATGTGTGTATGTAATTCAATCAAAAATTTTCAGCATCTTTATAAGTTTAAGTTGTAGGTAGGTACATCCTCTTACGATCATTGTGATAATATATTTTCTTATCAGGCATTCATATGTAGGTACCTACTTCTCTGATGATAATTTTTTGTATACTTGAGTCCATATTATTCTAAATAATCATAATTTTCTTTCCTCTAGAATAAAGTGGATATTATATGGTGTTCTTCGATATTTTCTTAAATATTATCATAAGGAGGAAATCGATTTTTGGTCATAGTTGCCTAGATTTTTATGCAAGAAGCTCTATTTTATGTCTCAACCTTCCAAGCTATGACGATATTGTTATTTTTTAAACAGAAAGACGTTAATTTTAATCATACACGGAAAAATACTAAGAACATGGGTAATTGTATTAAGAAATATGAAATACTGGGTGCTCAATAGATAATTATATTCATTGTCATTACGGTTTGATAAAAAAATTATACCGCACAAGTATGCATTTGAATCATTGCCCCGAACAACCACTTATAAATTCTTAGTCACCAGTGCATATTATTATTTTAGATTATCTTTTAAAGTTAAATATTGATTACTAAGTGCTCATTTAACTAAATTCGGAGATAGGTAGTATAATTTGAGATAAGTTAATATGATGATCATAAAAGGAAGATAGAAAGTGTAAGCATACATTTTCAATAAGAAATATCTTGACAAAAATCCCATAAGCAAGCCCACATTATGTAAGATACAGCGTTATTTTTATGAAATAGGGCATTTCAGGTATAAAGATTGAAGTGGCAGACCAGCCGTTGCTGCAGATACCCAACTATTTTTTATTAGAAGTTGGTGAATATTCCCATTCTTTAATTACAACGTTATCCAACAGTAATAGGTTCTCCGTGATGCTCAGAAGAATCAAAGAAAGCCAAATTATGTCCTTATAAAATAAAACTGACCCAAGAACTTAATGAAGAAGATTTTCACAGACGCCTGGTGTTTTGTGACACTACTCAGATAATCGAAAATAAAAGCTTTGAATATAATATGCTATTCTCGTATGAAGCAACTTTTTGATTGCATGATATAGGGAACAAATAAAGGGCAAATGAACTCTAACTGGACAATGGAGGCCCATACTCAATATCCAGAAAAAGTAAATGTTTGGACAGGAATTATTTATTTATTTATTTATTTATCAACACAGATACATAATTAATTATATTTAAAGTCATAATCGGTTTACAGTACATTATTACTTAAAAATAATAATCATAAACATATGCTTGACACCAAATGGTATATCATGGTATGGTACATCAGAAGTAAAATATTGGGATCAGATTTTTTGGGGTAATGTTAATTCTGCCAACTATTCAAAAATGTTGCAAACATATTTTATTTTATTTTTATCAGAAACATATCCAACTGCTCATTTGTTTTGTCAGATTAATCCTAATATATAGTTACAAAACGGTAGAGCAGGCCCTCATTATAACCTGTTGGTAAGAGAATTTGTTAATGAGATTTTCCCAATGGCTGGATAGGAAGATCTCCAGATCTAACCCCTGTTGACTTTTACTTTCTAATTACCTAAAAAGTGAAGTTTACGTGAACAGTCCCATTAATATAAGAGACATAAAGGAAAAGAAATAGCGGAAATGCAATCAATTTCAGCAGAAATGTAGTGAAATGTAAGTCAGGAGTTCGTTGCTCGTATTGGATACTGTCAAATTACTTAAGGCGCTCAATTCAAAAATTCATTGTGATACAACTTTGCATTTTAGTGCTCATTAATTTCTCTTAAGCTATTGTAGGGCAATATTTTTATTTAAAAATATTTTAAGAGTTGGAGGAATAAATTAATCTTAATAAGAATAATAATATTTTAGCACTCTGTAATTCATATTTCATCTTATTATTATCCTTCAATTTGGTTTATCTGAATTCAGAAAATTATCGGCTTTCCGTTTGTGGTATTAGATAACGATGACTTCAAAGCTTGGAAGTTGCATAAACTTCTATCTAAATTTCCAAAGTGAAGGAAACACTACCTCATTTTTATAATGGTATAAATGCAAGTATAGACTTTGTGTCTCTTCTATACTATGCCTCTAATGAATAGTGCCTCAACCAATTTTCGATTCAATAGCTACCAATTTCTATTAACTCCTACGCCCCAAATTGTTCGACATCCAATATTACAGCCTTCGCTCCAGTTATTACCCACAATCTTACACAAAGAATACCTCGATTACGTGTACTAACTTTATCTCTATATCACTCACTATTTTCCATAGGGCTGTCTGAAATTTGCGGACTACGAATTGAAAACTAGGACAAGAGATAAGATACCTATTATGTTCTCAAAAAATTTCAAGGTACTATCCCATCTGTAATATACCACTAACTATTTATTAATTTCTGATTAATATTTAGAGATTTTATTATCTTTTTGCTACAGTTCTACTATTTCCTTCTACCAAGTATCGTAAGCTTTAAATCTCAGTCGTTAAATCACAATATAAATATCAATATTTAAAATTATATACTTTCCCTTAATTCTGCAGAAGTTATTATGGATTACTACATTTTTATTCTCAGTAATGTACGTAGAATAACTATTCGCTAACAAGTGAAATAAATTTTCAGTCACGAGCCCACAATTGGAAATAAAATCCGGAAAGATAAAACTCTCGTAATTTCCTAAATTGCAACGGCACTGTATCGCCTCTATATTTTTATACTTGGTTTTTGTAATTTTCATAATCTATGTGGCTATTTAAGAGTCACAGTTAAAATGAAAATGGCCAGGAAGAGATTTTTAAGAATTCATTTTAAGGTGGAAGTAAATCTAGTCGAATTTGCTCAGTTCTGCTGCGGCAAATGGTAATGGTCGACCGTTAATTTTTAAGGAAAGGTGCTTTGTCTCGCATTTTATGAGAAAAAAAAAACTTTTTTCTCGACTTGTACGATGGCTGTAGTACTTAATTTCTGAGAATCAGTTAGGAGTGTCGGGAGATTAATTATAACTATATATCCCCAAAAACATTCCCAATGTAAGACTTTTGGAGGTGAGAGCTATATTCTGCAAAACTCGACAAAAAAATCTCAAATCTTTCGCATACGCTCAGTAAGAGCTCCACACCCATACAACTTTTTATGTTTCTTTGTATACGAATTTTGCTTTAATGGTACATTTTCATCAAGTGATTCTATTGCTTCTCACCGCGCCCAAAATTCCTTCCATGAAATTACAACTTGACGTATTATATTCATAATCCATTGTTCCACTAAATATGGATTAGCATTTCACCTGCTCACTTTAAATGATAAAATTGTCACTACCTTGCATACATACTTGAAATGAATGCACTATATTCCGTCTTGGAAAAGAAGATGAAATAAAACAGAATTAATATCGCATTTGAACTTATATTCGTTTTTACGAACTTCATGTGTATATTTAACTATATGGTCAAGTTCTAAAGAGTTCTATTGGAAGAAAAAATCAACTTTGTTAGTGATCTACAATATTTGTACAAACATCAAAAATACAAAAGTGCAATACGATCTATTTCTTAATATACAGGGTGTTTCAAATATATTCACAGGACTTGAGGATGTGATAGTTCTTCCAAAAATATGAAAAAAAAGTTTATATTAACTTACAGTTTAAAATGCGTCATTTTCGAGATACCTACAGGGCGTTGAAATTAAAAAAAAATCGTTTCTTGTGACTATCTCCTGAACCGTTTATCGTATAAGGTTTGAGTCAGAACAACATTTTTGTCATAAATGGTGAAGATTTTGAAGGAGTAGTGGGTGTTTTTCTCCACAATTTCTACGCTAATGGAAAAAGTACGGTTTTGAGATGCCCATTGGAACCGCCAATGTTTTCTACACCAAAAAGGTACTGTTGGTCGTGACCTCTAATTATAAAATTGATTTTTCACGAAAACGGTCGAATTCAGAGCTCACGACCAGTAGGTTTTTTTTTTTATAGAAAACATTGACGGTTCAAATGGGCATCTCAAAACTGTAATTTTTCCATTGGCGTAGGAAATCGGGAGAAAAACACGCAACGATATTCTAGAGGATAAGTTAATATTTTTTTTATATTTTTTTGGACGAGCTATCACATCCTCAAGTCCTGCGCATATATTATGAGACATATAATGAGAAAATAATTGCTAACACCGTATTAAGGAGACTTAGAAAGGCGTGGAGTATGTATAAAACTTATTATGAGTTGGAAAAAAAATGAACAACTTATGTTTCAACGTCATGGAAGGAATATTGGGGGCGGTGAGAAGCGATAGAATCACTTGATGAAAATGTACCATTAATGCAAAATTCGTATACAAAGAAACATAAAAAGTTGTATGGGTGTGGAGCTCCTACTGAGCGTATGCGAAAGATATGAGATTTTTTTTGTCGAGTTTTGCTGAATATAGCTCTCACCTCCAAAATTTTTTTGGGGATACGGATTTTTTTGGAAGTCGCTTAACTGTCACCGTCTAACTTTAATTTTCAATAATCATATTGATTGTAAATACAAATATATATGTATATACAAGGATGGCTCACGGTCGATGGTACCTTAGACATTTAAGGAGAACGGGACATAGGATCGTTCTGAAAATTTGGTTGTTCAAGTAATTGCTCCTGATCTATCTAGCAGCATCTTTGTTTTTTCAAGTAGAACACCCTATATATTACTGCGTTTTGCATTTGTCCTCACTTTCTTAATATTTTTGCCACACTTACACCTATCTTTAACGGTACTCGAGATATTATTTTCCATATTTTTTATCCAAAACATAGCACGAATTAAATGTTTATTTCTGCGTTATTTCGATTCCTAGGAATTTGTCCTGCGTTATACAGGGTCGTTCAAAATGTGTGATTTTACTGCTAGATACAAAAATGTTTAAAAATGCGTTTTTCAAATGGAACATTATGTATATTATGAAATATCCTGAAAGATACCTAAATTTCCTTCGATTTGATGTATCATGTTCCTATTGTAGCCAGAATTCCGAGATAAGTTCAATTGTCTAAAAAAATCAAATTATATTTCTCATATTTATCTAGGTTGCTATTCAATGTCATCATAGTACATTATATAATGAAAATTTGACAATTAGTGCATTATTAATAATACCTTTGAGTATTTCTCAACGTAAGTGATTTGAAATGAATGAAATAACAATTCAAACGAAGTTCTAATAAAATTGTTTATTCTTCATGGTAAATGTGTGGACACTATAGCAACAACGTGCAGATAATTAAATGAAACGTACTTTGATTTACATCCAATGAACAAGAGGAAGTTTGTACGATCACAAAATAATTTCATTAATTATGTGTTAAAATTTAGAAAATGTTCATAATTAGTTTTCAAAATGCCGACCATTGGCTTACTAACATTTCGATGTCCGTTTATTTGTAGATATAGTTGTAACCCTCCTTATTTCACTGGCATCTAGTTCTTCAATGCACATGATTATCCATCCATAATGCGCCCGTACCAGTTTACTAAAGTTCTAGCTCTAAAACCAGAAGATCATCAAAGTAGGGTTCACTTTTGCAAAACAATCCTATTTCGCATCCAAGAAGATCATGAACTCTTAAAAAATTATTTAGACAGACGAATAAAAATTTTCCAGAGAAGGAATTTTTATAGAAGGAACGGGCATTTCTGGGCTGATCAAAATCCAAATATTGTCAAGGAAATGGGATTTCAGGAGAAGTTTAGTTTCAACGTATTTTGCCTTAAAAAGGATCACCGAATAAGTTTTCTTATTTACGATGAACCGTTGAATTCTGAGAAATATTTGGAAATTCTAAGGTCAGTTGTGAACGACTTCGTGGACAATCTATCATTGGAAGAGTATCGTTGCGATAGATTCCACACATTTTCCATGAAGAATAAACAATTTTAATAGAACTTCGTTTGAATTGTTATTTCATTTCAAATCACTTACGTTGAGAAATACTTAAAGATATAATTAATAATGCACTAATTGTCAAATTTTCATTATGTCATGTACTATGATGACATTTAATAGCAACCTAGATGAATATGAGAAATATAATTTGATTTTTTTGAAAGCTACTTAGGTATAGGAACATGATACATCAAATCAAAATAAATTTAAGTATCTTTCAGGATATTTTATAATATACAGGGTGTTCCATTTAAAAAAACGCATTTTTTAACATTTTTGTATCTAGCAGCAAAATCACACATTTTGAACGACCCTGTATAACGCAGGACAAATTTCTCTATTCAGAATCCATAAACATTGTCTTGATGACCTACTAACCATCGACCATGAGCCACCCTATATATATACCGGGTGTCCCACTAAGGTCAGCGAGGTAGGATAATAGGGAAACCGTGAACCCTACGACTTCGGAAAAAAAATCATAAGTAAATCGGCTAAGAGAAATTCACCTAAGATATTTTCACATTTCTAAAATGGCCGCTAGGTTGCGTAATTACTATGGTATAAATTAAATTTAACTTTTTCTCAAAAAAATGATGCATTAACGCATTGTTCTAGTACCGGAAATGGAAAGTTCATGAAATTTTGCGTAATTTTGGTCTGCATACTTTTCCGTATTTTTGATTATAAGGGTGGGGGGAGCTGGGAGTACTTTCTTAAACCGCTGTAATCTAGTAGACGCGTTATCTAAATTTAACGACTTTAGTCTTGTCTGAAAGATAATTCAACGCTTATTTCAAAAATAGTTTCGGATGTGTACGCAAATTCACACTTTTACTCCTGGAGGGCACTGAATAACCAATATTCACTTTTCATCGTTTTTTGTAAAAAAATAAATAGCACGATACATTAAAAGCCATATAAATAGCCACAGTTTAGCGACGCGATATCTTTACTCGTTTTTGAATTATTGTAACATGTAATCTCAAACGAAACAAAAATACTGATAGACTGATTAGAAAGAAAATAAATAAAAAAGTTTTTCTGCTTTTGTTAGAAAATAGCAAATCCGAAACCAGCACATAGTTGTTATCATTACTTGTTGTTATGAGCAGTGGCGTGCGGTGGAATCTTAAGTAAGAGAAGGACATACAGTACACATTTACAAGCACTCTTTTTACTTAATTGTCCAACGTTTTCAATGTTATCCCCAACAGCCGAAGCTGACGGTAGTTTTGTGGCCATGTCCGTATTATTAACATTATTAATTCACTCAAATAATTAATTTTATGTTTTACTTTATGTTGTTATTAATCCACTAATATTGCTTAAATAGATAATTATGTTTTTTTTCTCGTTTTTTCGTCGATCAAAAAACCATTTGGTTCTATGGCCCCAATTATTTTTTCATCAAAAATTAATTTTACGCTAACTTAAGAACGAATGAAAATAATCCAATGGTCTATCGGCAAAGTAAAAT
The DNA here is from genome assembly GCA_958507055.1 of Crioceris asparagi. Taxonomy (NCBI): domain Eukaryota; kingdom Metazoa; phylum Arthropoda; class Insecta; order Coleoptera; family Chrysomelidae; genus Crioceris; species Crioceris asparagi. Next base: position 71,870,190 of record OY293827.1, on the reverse strand, counting down.
TGCGCAGCTATCAACATTTTTAGGGATATTATGATTAAAGTACCTAAAGAAATAGTTTTTTTACTCAGTGGTAACCTAACCTAACCTAACTGAATAAGCAATAAGTAACTTATATCTTTAAATAGGTAGTGATAATGATTATTACTTTCTTAATAAAACAAAAATATCAATTTTACATTAACTCAAAAACAAGTAAAGATATTGAGTCGCGGTTTTCGCCAAAATGTAGCTAATTATGTGGCTCAATACCAATGAATAGTAAATGTATCGTGTCATTTAATTTTCTAACAAAAAAATATGAAAACTGAATATTGGTTTATCAGTGCCCTCTAGGAGAAAAGTTGTGAACTTGCGAACACATCCGACATTATTTTTGAAAAAAGCGTCAAGTTATCTTTCAAACATGACTAAACTTATTAGATTTGGATAACGCGTCTAGGAGATTAAAGCGGTTTAATAAAGTACTCCCCCCACCCATATAACCAAAAATACGGAAAAAGTGTAAGGACCAAAATTACGCAGAATGTAATGAACTTTTCATTTCCGGTACCAAAACAATACGTTAATATTTCGATTTTTTGAGAAAAATTTAATTTTAATATATACCACGGTAATTACGACACCTAGCAGCCCTTTTAGAAACTTGAAAATATTTTAGCTGAATTTCTTTTAGCCGATTTACTTATGAATTTTTTCCCGAAGTCGTAGGGTTTACGGTTTCCCTATTATCCTACCTCGCTGACCTTAGTGGGGCACCCGTATATATATATATATATATATGCTGCATCTTTCTTTTTAGCGCTTGCCAAGAAATTAAATGTAATGTTACAGATCTTGAAGCATATTTTCACAACATTGATAATGGTAGTAACATTACCATTATTGTTGGGGACATGAATATAGATATACTAAAGAAAATGTCAAATCGCGAATAACTACATACTGACTCTCTCATCCTTTGATTAATATCTCATAAAATATTAGCTATAAACATAAAGTCATATCAATAAACTGACATTGTTTTTCCATTTTGATCTGAAAGATAAATTAAAATTATAAACATTCCATAAGAAAAAACAAAGTTGTGTAGAGTTCCAACTATTTAGAAACACCCGGTATAATTGAAAATATTTTTATGTTGTAGAATGTTTAAAATACGATTGGGTTAGTTATAGACATTTTCTCCTAATCTTTACAATAACCCCGTAATCGTCCGAATACCTACGCACTCCTAATCTCCCACCTTGTATTTCATAACTTGAAATGTACCTAGATATTTATCAACAGCGGGCCGCGTCTAATTATAAAAAAGCTATATCGTGTGATCTGAACCAAAAGCTAAAACCAAAAAAATGTATGCACGAGTAGGCAATGTTAGAAGAAATATAACTAGGTATCAAATATTAATTAATTAATAACCCACAGCGTACGGAAACCATAGACTAATAAATAGAATAACGAAAACGTCTAATTCCTAATCGCTCTGCCATCTCTTAGTAAATAGATGTATTAATATTAAGGATTGCAGTTCTATATACGTCTCTGTTCTCTGCTACTGCTACATCTACCTCATTGTTGCCATTTAGTATAGTTTAGTAGTAGTATACGTTTGACAAATATTATTAGTGCCTTAAAAATGTACCACTTTCGAATAAGAGCGAAGAAGTAAATAAATAATAAATGATTTTACAATCATGATCATGATTAATTTGTCAGTTTCACTTAGGTATTTATCCGATATCTATATCAGTTAAGTATTTAAAAACAGGTAAAATCTTAGCACCGGCAACACCGTATAGTCTTGAAAATAATAATTGTGAAATCCGTCTATTTGGTTTTACATATATTGATAATATAATTATTACAGCCTTTTACGAGTTGAAAACATTTTCAAATGATTACTTGTCATTGAAGGATTGTGTTAAATACAATATCTCGTTAATTTCAAGCCATATATTTAAATTAATCGGGAAAAACCATTACGTGACCTTGATAACCCAACATTTTTCTGTAAATAATGCTTCTGTACGCAGATGTGAGAGATACCGCTCTCACCTCTGCAAACTACAGTTTGCATTGATATTTGTTTGTATTGGTATTATAGGCGAATCCAGCCAAGCGTTCGGCCTCTGTTGGGAAAAGTGCCAACTGAGAACAGATAGGTAATCGTTTGTTTACATTCATATCTGTTAACACGTGAATTTCACTCATCATGCCGAAGAAAATTGTTTTTAATACAAATTGTGGTGTAATATAATTATTACAGCAGAAAAATAGGTAAAAGACAATTCATTTTCATCGTTTTCCCAATAAAGGATCAGGATTTGTCTATACTATAAACAATTTTGGAGTGTTCGAGAATGAGGATTGAATGTTAGCTTTGGAAACAGCTTTAATAATGTAATCAAATCATTTATATTATGTTCTCAAAGTATAGCTTTAATATTCAATATCTACTGTGTATTATGGGTCTAAAGTTATTAGTAACTTACTTGCTCTTTTAAGGAAATATGATGAACCTCTTTTATTGTATATCTTTAGATGTTGATGTACTTTTTGACCGACGAACCCCGAACGGAGGAGGTATACAATTCGACTGTCTGCTTTATTTTTTTTTTTTTTTTTTTTTTTTTTTTTTTTTTTTTTTTTTTTGGTTCGTGCGCGCCTTTTATATAGTAGACGATCTCCGATTTTGATGATTTTGGATTCATTTGAAAGAAGGGGATTGAGAAATGGTCCCATATTCATAAAACCGCAAATCCGAAATCTCCTTCCCTCCGAAAACCGCCCCCGAAGGGGTGGTTGGGGCGAATTTTCTCGAAAATCGAAAATCTGAGTTGGTATAATTAAAGATAGGACAATATCCGGAAACGTTTAAATTGAACATTTTTTCAAAAGTGTTACGGTTTTCGAGATAGACGCATGTTAAATATGTATTTTTGCTATGTGGAGAGGACAATTTCTTTCGAAAATTGAAAATTTTTCGATACTACATGAAAGATATAATTATTTGTAGCAACATTTATAATGAACATTTTTTCCTTAGAATTACGGTTTTCGAGTTAAATCGGTGTTAAATGGTAACAACTAAAATATTCAAGCGTATTTCCGCCGCGATGTTCTGAGATCTCAATAATAACCACTACAAGCAAGGAATATACGTGGGTAATAGGATAAGTATTATCTTCATTGATATGGTATAGTGAACGTTCAACGATTTTCGGGACTAATGTTACACTCAAAAGTGTGAAATAAATATTTTTTACAAAAAATTGGACCGACGTTATAGTTGATGCACTGAAAAGTATAAAATAATATTACTTCTATTGGTGATGGTACTTGTGAAGTTGGTGCCAAAAGCTATCAATCTAACTACAACTGCACAACTTCAAAAGTACCATCACCAATAGAAGTAATATTATTTTATACTTTTCAGTGCATCAACTATAACGTCGGTCCAATTTTTTGTAAAAAATATTTATTATGTATATTGATTCCCTCAGCTTTAAAATATCTCTTATCGCAGAATTATCTGGTGAAAGCCGCTAGCTAATTATTATTGTTTCAAATTATCAACTGAAACGATTTCCAGTGTAACTATGACAGAATCCATACAACTTTTTTATTTTTTATTTAAAACAAAGAATAAAAAACCTTTGTTTTGAAAATGGTCGCTTATTATCATTTACACAGAAATGTATAAACCACATATACATTGTCAGTTAATATACTGATTTCTGAAAATTGTATTTTATCATATATATAACAATTCTTGTATCTCTCCTTCCATGATACCAGCAACTATATCTGCAAGATGAGCAAAATTTACGTGTACATAATTATTTCGCTTTGTAATTTTAATGAATGATTGTACTTACTTAACATTAATAGATGCTTATATTATAATAACAAACGACTATTTTTATTCCAAAACACAATAATTGCCCTCAATCACAGATCAAAACACTCACATTAACGTAACCTCATAAAGATTACATAGAAGCAGCTGTTCTTTCCAACAAACATTACCTATCTACACTAGCGCCCTCCCACGAGGTGTGGTAATTGGATTCGCCAATAATGATATTGAAATTAAAACCATTGCCATTCAGAAAATGTTTATTTTTATTTAGTGTTGAAGTTCCGGTTTAGAATTACTCGAATATTATTATATTTTTTTGTTAAATATAACATGAGCTCGGCTTCACCCTTTCCTTTCATATAAGAAAATAAATTCTTCTCACGACTCGGGAACTTCTAGATTGCGTTTTATAGGTCTGAAGGAGTTTTTACTTGCTATATACATACCTTCTGACGTCGGAAACTTCGATAAAGTATAATTTACAAAATTACGTATAATATTCCACTTCGTGTCCCATCCTTTATTTCGAGGTTTCAAAAATAGTTTGCATGTAATAGATGCATATGTTATTTTCAATTTTATTCCTATATCAGCCATTTGCAAAAACATTGAATTGTGATATACCTATTTACAAGTTATTAACAAACTTGTATTCGTTGACATTAGTTGAAGTTTTTTCAAATTAGGGGTTCTACAAAAATACAAAACATACAGGGTGCTCTCAAAGAGTCATTTATTTTAACAGGTTGTAGATCTGGTAAAAAAAGTAATTGTACCAAAAATCATTTATACGAAAGATGCAGAATAAGGAAATTATAGAAAGTTTTAAATTTAACATGACTTTTTGATATTCTCGACTAATGCGTTTTCAATGTTTTATTTACTGATGATACTGGTTGTGACACATTTTTTTGTAGAATACAAATTAATTAACATTCATTCATTCAATTCACGGTCTTCAGTGCGAATGTCAATTTAACCATTGGTAAATAATTCCCTAAAGTGCGAGATATTTTTGTTTTTTTTGACATTTTGTGCGATAAAAATGGCACATGTTCATGAATACAATGAACTAGTGAACATAGATTAAGTGCCAACAAAATGCAGCCGCAGCAGACAAACGACAGTTAGTACGCGGATAGGTTTCTTTAAGAAATCATCAGGCTCCGCGGATGTTTGTAAATTGGGTTATAAGACTTTGCAACACAGGCTACTTGAAGGAACAACGAGGTGGACGCGCTGGAAGACCTCCTCCTCGAGAAATGGTAGAGAAAGAGGAAGACATTGTAGAAATTGTCGAGAACGATCCAACAACGTCCACTAGGTCAGTAGCAGCTCAAGTTGGAACTGCTCATAGCAAAGTGTTGAAGACAAAAGGGCAAGAACAACTTTATGCCTACCATTATCAACGGGTACAAGTGTTACAACCTGAAGATCGTCCTAGAATTATGTTCAATATTCAATAGCCTCGAATCAATAAAACAGAAATGAAAATTTGACCAAATTTATATTGGCTACTGACGAAGCCACCTTTACAAGAAATGAAGTTACAAATTTTCATAACAACCATGTTTGGGCTGTGAAAAATCTGTTGCTGTGGAAATAACTCAATTTCAGGACAGATTTTCAGTAAATGTTTGAGCTGGCGTAGTAAATGGCATGCTTATTGGGCCTTACTTTTCTCCAACTCGACCAACAGGTGACATTTATGTAGACTTTCTTCGAAATACTGTGTTATAATTATTAGAAAATGTTCCTTTAAATTTGAGACAGAATATGTGGCTTCTACAAGATGGAGCACCGCCTCATTTTAGACGAGATGTTAGAGAACGATCAAATAATGAGTTTTCTAATAGATGAATAGGGCGCAATGGCTCCCTTTTATTGGCCTGCGTGCTCCCCAGTTCCGTGGGGTTATTTAAAACTGTTGGTTTGTCACGATGAAGAAGAAAATACTGTGCAAGCACTACAACAGCGCATCAAAAACACATGTGATGTTTTTCGTGGATACCCGGATTTTATTTTTGAAGCGTGTAGTGACTCATGGATACGCCAAGCAAGACTTTGCGCAAACCGAACAAATGGTGACACTTTTGAACAATCTTTGTAATAGCGGGATGCATTTAATTGCAATAACAACTAAACACATTGATCTAGAATATCAAAATGCTTACCTTACATATTTTTTCTATTGTTAATAACTTCTTTATTCAGAAACTTTTGTATAAATAATTGTACTATTACCTATTTTTAGGAGTTCTACCTGCTAAAATAAATTACTCAACTTTGAAAGGCAATATGATTACGTCATCAGCTAGGTACTCTTTAGTGACTTTTTTATTGACCTTCCAACATCATTTGACATTGAGAGTACATAGATATATACAGCGATTGGTTCGAAATTTATCAATTTGAAGAGTACAGCTTTACATATCGGTCTAATATTAATTAATTAATATTATTAAAATCTCTATTGACTTCTACAAACACAATAAGAGTAATGTTTGTAAGTTATCATTCGTATTTCATTTTGCCGTTACTTGTCAATACTAAACCTCTCGCAATACAAGTTCGTTTGATTTTGTTAAATATTTTGAACGTCAAATCTGACAACTGAGTGTCATAATCTATTAAACAGGTTATAGCTGATTCTAATTAGTGTTGATTTTACAATTTCACATCGTTGAAAATTTAAGGCGTACTAACTGACCTGTGACGTAAAATACATACATAAAAAAATTATCTATACCGATCTACTGTTAAAAGCAAATATAGACTTACCTAACAAATGTCTATTGAAATGTAGGTAATCATTTGCTTGGGAGATTAAAATAGAACTCTAAATAGAATAGCGGTAGTAAGTAAATATCCTAGAAATTTCTGTTTAAATATACATTGTTCGTTCAACCATGATAAACGCACAATCCATCGATTTTCAAATATTCCAAAATACCTTTTATAGTCAAAGTTAGATGAAGTCGCAAATTGCTCACAGTCAATTGTTCCGAGAAGTTCATCCAACTATCTAACTACATCACATGTGTTATGTTACGTGTAGAATTTTCTGAAGATATGCTGGAAATTTATCTGATAACTACTATTGCAGGAGTTGAAGAGGATGAATGTAAGTCTTAATACATAGGTATCTATTTATTGGTATTAGAGAAATGGTATTTCAGGACAAGATGAATAATTATTTTTTATTGAAAATCATTCTCATTCCCATATACAGTGTATTCCAAATTTAGAATTAATGTGTTATTTCAATAAATATTTGAGCTGGGCGGTTGGTTGAATGGAAGTAGTTATACAGAGTTCAGACAAAAAGTATGCTTTTTTCAGGTAGCTAATTTAAATTGGTTGTTTTAAGTCCATTAATCACTTTCGAACACTTTGGAAGCTGGCTCGACTGCATACTCGTATTTCGGCAATTCATACTCCGCTCGAAACTGTTCGGATGTTATGGACAAAGCCTCATAAAGTACCAACCTGTTCTCTTGGTCTTGATGATTACACTGATGCTTCAAAGATTTCTAAGACCAAATAGCTAATACCTGAATAACTTCATAGGTAATGTATAATTTTGATAAACTTAAATATGTTACACAAGGTAGGAAAAGTCTGCACTAATATACATCTTCCTAATAGTTCTTTGGGATCTCTCAGTACACAAGCGAATATCTATGAGAAATATTTTTAAAAATCTATGTTTTTTCTCGCACTACTCGTTTTCCCCCTCATACTCTAACGTAATTTGAAAAGTCCCATTCAAATTAATTATAGGCTGATCAAATTATGTTTGACAGCCACTATATTTTTTCCATAAAACTTTCATTTCCACAACTATTAATAAACTTTAGAAAATTCTATTTCCTTCCCCCAAAAACAGCTCCGAGAGAGGAGTAGCAACCATTTTTTTTTCGGTAACTGAATATTTTTACAGGCAAGCTTGATTTTGAGGATTTTTTTGTTATTAAGGATGGTCACATATCAAACAAATTTAAAATCCAATACTTTCTTGCCGCTTAAACGGGTCTGGAGGTATTTTTTTCAAAAAAATATATTTCAGGTTGCTGAGAAGACATAACATCCAACGACATTTAAATCGGACTTAAAAAAAAATTAAGCAAGTATTTCCGAGTCACACCTTTCTAATATGCTGAAAGTGTGAAATATTCTTACCGCTATCTAAAGAAATCCTTAAATATAAAAGTAAATGTTTAACGATTTTGATAAATATAAACACACTCAAAAATATGAAATATTTTTTCTAACTTGGACTAAAGTAACTATCAATCAATTCTATGGGTGCATGTACTTTTGAAGTTGTTGAGCAAGTCTCTATATTTATAACTATTTTCTGTGGATTTCTTGAATCATTATATATAATTTCATTTTGGATGTATCTTGGGATTCAGGTTTAGTTTGCACCAAAGGGTCAGAAATTCATCGAAGCTTATATTGTAAAAGACGTTTTGCTGGAGGCTCCAAGCTTCATTAGCTAAAAACATAATTACTGTTAAAAAAATATTGATAAAATGAATGATTACACATGAAATTACCTTTCGTACCTTAAACACATATTAGAATTAGTTTATTTAAACCATAATTTGAATAATTTTATTCTATGTGGAAATCATTCTCCCTTTTTTATCAGGTTTGTTATCTAGGGCATGTGATTGATTTTTATGACAGGTGTGTCTTTTATTAGGGTTGAGCTTAATATGAATCATTTCAAGATATTCTATTTTCTTCGTGTATTTTTCGGTTACTAAAATTTGTATATTGCTGTAGTTAAATTCGTGTTTGCTTGTTTTTTCGTGTTTATTAAGAGCTGTTGCAGATTTTTTTTAATATTTGTACGTGCATGGGAAAATCAACATGTTGGCGATTGGAAAGCTCGGCTCGGTGTCCGAAGATAGCGTTCAACACGGACCAAGCGTTGAACACGGATAGTAAATGTATGGGAATCAGCAAACAAATTATTCTTGTGGCTAGGTACAATGATATTGGGCAGATTGTTACGTACGTGTGTGGATTCCATCGAACATGCATGTCAATCATCTCTCGATAACTTAGTTAAGAGTACTTTTTCTCAGAATCGAAAGCAAAGAAAATGATAAATCAATAACATGTTTATTACCGTTTATTATGTTTATTAGAGTGATATAGTTTGATACCTAGGTTGCAGGAAAAATACAATGATACTTCTAATACATGTAGATTTAAAGAATTCAAATTTATAGAATCCATAATTTTGAATACCTCATATCGAAACAAAAAACGGACATGTCACTCTGTCTCGAAACACGAACATAACCGGATCATTGACGCATAGAACAAATTACTTTATGCATAAGACTTTGGGGTATAGATTAATAACTGATTACTGAAAGTCGTAAAAGTTTCTCGGAAAAGAATTGCTACAGTTCAATATATGTTACATTATTTGTAATAAAATTGTAATTGTAATTTAATGAAATATTTAGTTTTGGTATAGTAATCATTTATTTCTTGATTTTCATAAATTGTACATAAATTAAATTTTCTATGACATTGATACTTTTGGTTTTATTTTTAATTTTTATTGATTATCATGTTTTGAAATCTAATTTCAATTCTATTAATATTATAGCCTAATTTATCAATCTTGAATCATAGTTGATAGTAAATAGTTTCTTTAATATTTTCAATTCTGAAAAAGATATTTCGTCTTCTGGTAATGTCAAAAGAAGTGTGTAATATAAATATGCGCAAAGATTTGCTAAACTTTAATTAGTAATAAAATGGGGCATCTGAGGCTGAGAACTATTAATTCCAAGAATGTGTTCTGATATTATATTATTAATTTAGACTTTCATTTTACGCACCCCCGGGTAACGACGGCCATGTTAAAAATATCTCAATGCAAAGCGAAGACCCATAAATATAAAAGTTTATAAAAAAATCTCATTTTATAGTTTCTAAAAAATGTCAATACGGTTTTTAACGCATGTAATTTACTCTGAATCATCGAATATACTGTCAATTTTAATTAAAAACATCAATTTAATCATTGCTGATAAGTTATATGTTAGAGTAAATAAAAAGCATGAATATAAAAAGATTAGTTGATGAAATACACAAAAATCGTAGCTAAATTATATTCAAATTTGCATTGCAAAGCGGGATAAAACTAAGATGGCGGAGTTTGGATAAGATGCGCCAACTGAACGAAAACTCGTCCATCAATGGAACATACCTGTTCTTATTGTACCATGAGTGAACCCCTAAGCCACCCACCCCATAGTTTGTGTGGAATAAGAATGTAAATGAGGTTGTAATAAGCAAAAAAAATGAAAAAATTTAGTTTATCCGTAACGGGACATTCTATCTCTGTTGACAGGTGACAAAATATCACTTTCTTCCCCACGGGAAAAAAGTAAGCATTTTTTCCCTGGTAGATATATATACACACCTAAATATCAATCAAAACACAGAATTAAACTGACAGATATTTGATTAATTTAAAGGTTTCCTTAGCTGCGCATCTCTAATTGTCGCCTACCACCTTAAAACTTTAAATTTCACTTCGATAATCTTCTGACTTTAATATATTGTAATATTTTCTCAATATTAAATCATCGTTTTTGCCGTCACAGTAAAAAATAGTGTATTAAACAAAGGAAAAATATTATATTTTAGCTCTCGGTTTTTTGTCTCCTTCCTTCCTTGCTAAAATCTAGTAGTTTTTCCCTTGTATAATAAATAACTATAAGTAGTTAATAAGCAGAGTAATAAGATGTTATTTGATTTGAAAAAATTAAGGTACAAAGTAAAAGGTTTCTTTTAATTCTCTCATTCATTTAATCAGATGTGAAACTTGTGTGTGTGAGAGAGAAATGTATTAGCAACAATATAAATTCAAAATTGGTTGTATTTCATTTTAAATGTAAAGCTCAAACATTTCATGTTTTTCACTTAAAACTGTAATATAACAATATTGTAACACTTCTTCAACATAGGTATTTGTTACTATTGACTCGCAAGTAGATAAATTCAGGCATAGCTCTTCAATATCACAGTTTCTCCAATATTAATTTATTGACACTAGTCATTTTTACAGCAATATTGTACAAATCATGAACAAATATAGCGAGGGCGAGTAACACGAGCAGTGGGAGTAGCACAAAAAACATTGGTTTATCGTATGTCATTTCGGTTTGTTGCACAAAATCACTCTGCGCATCCTTATGTAGTATGGGCGTAGGATGCTTAAATACAAAAATAGACACTCAGTGAACTACTGCGCAACATACCAAATTGACAACTTATCACGGGAAGTTCTTTCAGCCACTTCTGCTTATAGAATAGGATATAGAGTTAGTCATTCTCCCTTTATATATTCTTGGTACAAATTATCATTAGATGATAATTGAAATTTAATAAGATTTGTTCTGAAATGTCACCTCATTTTCCAGTAATATCCTAAACAAACCTAACCTATAATTTGTTTTTCCAAATCTCGTCAAAAATTCTCTCGATGTCATGGTGATTTTGAGATAGAAACACAACAAGCGTTGTGTTAACCAAATTTCTAATATGTGATTGGTACATTTAAAAGTTCGGCTATTTTTGATTTGTTTCGTTCAACAGAACACTCGTTTTGTTTTGTATCTCGAAATCATCATCACTATTATTCTAACATAAACTAAATAACATTACATCAACTTTCTATAATATTGAAACATCACTCAATATATGCATATTTTCAGACATAACATTTCGATCTTCAACATTTATCGACTTCAGTCGAATCTTTGACGATCATCTAACCATCTCGATGTACAGGATACGCCTCCAAAAAATCGCAAAATGGAAACGTACGAAACTAGTAAAAAATGCTTATTTTTAACAGATATATATCCAAATCCATGTAAATGCCATGAAAGTAGTAAAAATCAATCTCTCAATCAACACATTCGGAATGTAAATATACTGTTTTGGCAATCAAGTGGTGATTTACTGGAATGGGTAAGTAATGTCTTGCTAATGGAACAGTAGAATGATCCTAGATATTGGAGATGTTTTTAGGAACCCATGTAATTGATATGATCTTTTCAATTTTATGGTGAAGGCAGCCCAAAACAAATTGAAAATAATTGGAAAAAATATTTATAATACAGGTATTATTGGAGCTATTTACGATCTATGGTAATAAAATTTTCAGGAAATATGATAGAAATCGTTTTTCTTTTATATCATCTATAGAATGATGCTGATTTCATCGCAAAGTCTTGCAATTAAAGCTTTGTTTTATGAGATAAATTTCACCCCAAACTCGGACAGAATGTGCCTATAGTTCAAAATAAAAATATTGTCATTTTACCCAGACCCAGGCGACTGCGCGATGTGGCGTTCTCTGACTCACTGTTGTGGAACAGAACACTAGCTACTAGGTCATTGTGGAAACACCTAGATGGCACCCGAAATATCTTTCACCCGCACCGAGTGCAGTCGATATACGTCGGAAGCTTTCAAGAAGCATTTCGGCGTCTTATTCGATAGATTTAAATACGGCAACGAGAGCGCGGCAAGTCGGTCAGTTTTGAATGTGCCAACTAAGTGAAATAAATAGTGTGATATAAATTGTAAATAGTTAGTAGTGAACAATAGTGTATATAAATTGTAGTACGTGTGCATGAATTGTGTATTTTCGTTATATTAAACAAATATACTTTATTAATCAGTGTGCATGTGAATTTCTATCCACATAAGAATAAAGAACGTTACAATATTTAGTCATTTCCAATCATCAAATAAACTGCTTACCGCATATATTTTATTGTGTCTATTTTGTTTTCTAGATATTTATAAAGATGTTCATCATGATTATCATGATTATCAATATTTTTATGTTGAACATTCATGTTACAAAACATATTTTCTTGCTTTTTGACCGAATTGAAAAAGGAAAAGATGTGTACAATTCCATTATGTGATTTCATATTTTATCTGCAGGAAAATAGTAAATGTTTTTTTAATATACAATTCACTATAGAATTGAAGATCATTCACAGCAAACTTTGAATTTATCATTCGTAGAAGATGACCATTTTCTGAGTTTGAGCTCTCTAAAGATTTTTTCAAACATTTGTATAGCAATGTAAGTGTTTATTGGAATTCCCATGTGATTTTGTTGATGGTCTGAAAAATACAGAAATTAATTCATTTATGCTCGAATTACAAAAAGCAATTCTGTTATTCAAACAAAATTTAGGTACATATTTTCGAACTGAATGCGATTCGGCCTATCTACACAGTTGAAATTGTCAGACTGAAAGTTAAGAAATACATTATACTTAGTTGATGGATTATGGATAAAATAATACAGAATTTAACTTATATTGATAGATTTATTCAGAAATCTTCGCGTGTAGAGCGACAAGAACAAGAATGAGGTTTACAGCTAAAGCAGATATTACTAGAATGCTACTAATAGTACTAATAATAATAATGTTTACTAACAATCTAAGAATATCAAATAATAGTTTGTCAATAAACAAAAAATAACCTACGAGACTCTTAAGTCTGTATGTAGGTGGTAATACATATTACATTATTAGTTATTTTCTGATTAATTATAATAAATTTAAGTATCGGAGATTATAAAAAAATAATAATAAATACACACCTATATAATCATGTCCATACATACACACACAAAGTTAGTTGTATCTAAAAAATACAAATAAAAATGAAAATGAAAATGTGGTAGGAAAGGCGTTATCATTTTTCAATAATTTCTATTATAGATTTTCTTTTATTAGTTTTTAAGAAAACATAAATCTCAGCTTTGAATTTTTTAATTGAATTTATATCATTAATATTTTTAGGTGAATAGTTATAGGCTCTTGGTCCTAAATATATATATTTTTTTGACCCTTAGTTTTTTTCATGTATAACAAAGAGTAGCTGTATTTTTTTGTTTTCAAACTGATCTATTACAAGAATTTTGAAATACATTTGTCTTGGATCAATAGTGTTTGTTTCTTTATATAATACATCACTTGAAAATCTATAATCCCTCTTTGATATTATTTTCAAACATCGCTTTTGTAAAATTTCAATAGGTTTTAAATGTGTCTTTGAAATTCCTCCCCATCCTATTAAACCATATTCTAAATGTGGTCTAAACAGGCTATTGAACAACATTTTTATATGTTTAAAATCCAAAATATTTGGAAGCACTTTAAATTTTTTTTTTACTAAGGAAAGAAATATGTCTATCCCATCTAAGATGGCTTTCTATAATAATATCTAGATATTTGATTTCAGATTTTGAATAAATAACTGTTTCTAAACTTAAAGACATTTCTTTGAATTCTGGAATACCTTTGCCACAACTACAAAAGGGAACCAAAAATGTATTTTTTAAATTGATGGAGGAAAGATTTGTACTAAGCGAGAGTACAATTTCCTTGAAATCATTTTCAATCTCAAGTTTCAATTGTTTCCAAATACTATTTTCATAATATACAACAGTGTCATCAGCAAAACAAATAATTTTACCTTCTGCTTTAATTGAGAAAAAGTCATTAATATATAAATTAAAAGTAATGGACACAAAACAGTTCCTTGATTTATTTATTTTGATTTGTTATTTCCGATTTGATAAATAGGAACAGATAAGATTATGAGCCAATCCCCTTACTCCAATTTGATCCAATTTTTCAAGTAATCAGTATTAAATGCTTTTGAACCATAAATGAGGCCAGTTAGATCCTTTATTGCATCTTTAGTTGATTTTTTATTTCTAAAACCATATTGCATATCAGAAAATATTTACTATTAAAATCTCTTCTATACTTGTGAAAAGAAACAGAATTAGTAGAGTGTTTGATACTCAAAACTTGACAGTAGTATAGTGGCGCCAACGTTGAATGAATTCAAATCGGTTGGTTTATACAGCTTTAACAATAGTTCCCAGAAACAAAAAAAACACGCCTTAATAATAATCCGAACTAAAAAAGTGAAAAAAATAAAATTGTTAAATATATATATTTTTTAGTTTTTTAAAAGTATGATTTGATTTGTACATATATTAATATGTAATATAAATAATATAAAAAGTATACTTTTCAGTGCCATAATCTACTGCATTTGGCTTTAAGTGAAATTATTTTGAATAATTTCCTTACGAACTGAGGAAATGCTGGTTTATTTGAATCTGGAGAAATTTTAAGGAAACTATAGGGAAATTTGGTTGGCAATATGTAATGCTGAACAAAATATAAAAACTTTAACTTACAATATATTTTGATATTTGCCGTAATTTCAAAACTGAAAATGACCCCAAGATCTTGTATAATTTTTGAAAATAGTGTGGGGAAAGAACCTAAAATTCATCGCTTTCCTGCTAATCCTAATAAATTGAGAGTTTGGGTAACCAACAAAGGGGTGAAGAATTAGCCTATCACGACTTCTCTCATTTGTGGTCATCATTTTTTAATAGAAAATTATGCTTGGGTTGCTGAAAGAAGTCTTTAGCGTGATGCTGCTTTAACAGTGTTTCCATGTGTCGTGCATGAGAAAAGTGACGAAGCCTTTGCCATCGCTTTTCAGCACATTAATTGAAGAACTCTCTGAGTAGCCGATTGCATGTTACTCGGGGACTCAGTAACCGAAATCTAAGAGAACTGTTCACTCTTTCTTCAAAGATATTAACAGGACATTCTCATCTAATATCCATCTTCTGATAGATTTGGTGGAGAGATGCTCGGATATGGAGGCCCAAAAGAATAACCCTTATTAGATTTTATACAACCGCTACGTTTCCGAACGTTTTTTGTCGCAATTACGGTGTGCAAAGAAAGTTCTCATGGGCGTAGTTGAGCCATAGAGGACAAAGTTCTTGCTATAGCATTATTGAAAAAGAACCCATTAGCGTCTTGGCATTATTTACTTAGGTGCAGCATGCTCAATCATTTCATCGTAGTAATATAGGGTGTCCCACGGTCATGGACTATTAGAAATTTCTGGAGAACGATAAAAGCTATCGATTTTAAAATTTTATGGCGCCTGTTAGAAAATTTAAACAATCTTTGAAAAATATTTTCATAAAAAAATCACATCCAGTTTTGCCGGAAGTAATAACAGCTTTGTTATTTCAAATAGGATACCCCATACTTCGATACATTTTTGAAATCTACATAAAATTATGAGTAAAATGGTTATAGCTTTCCCTATACTTAAAGTTAATAGTTTAAGTATTATTTAATTTATTTCGTTAAAAATCGACAAATGCGAGTTGATCGAAAATAGTTCATCACTTTTTTGTTATTTGCTTGACACAGGTGGAGTTGGAATTTTTCGAATCTCTGTACATTATTTTGAAGATTTTGATATGATTCTTCTTAATTTCCTAAGAAATTATTAGGGAAAAAGCGTTATGAAGTTGACTTAATTCCAAACTTTAATAACTTTCTTATTTCAAATAGAACGTCCTGTATTTTTTGCACTAGCATATGCAACCGTTTCCATATCTAAAGATGTCAGACTAAAAGTTAAAAGTTATTGAACAATTTCCGTTTTTTTTTTTAATTATTTTGTATTACCTCAACTTTGGAGCGCATCAAAATGGTATCCATAGTTACCAATCATTGATGTCAGTGTCAAAGTGCATAATTAGAAATTATCTCTTTCACAGTCTTTTTGACTGAAATTTATCACAATAATGAATCGAGAATACACAAATGCCGATCTCTTCAACCTTTTTGCAATTTATGGAGTCCAATAGGATTGTCGCTAGAATATGCAGATGCAGGACGTTTAACGCCAGAAATCCGAATTTGCCGCCGATGACTGCAAAGAAACTTTGCCGCATTCAAGATAATTTTGTCTAATGCAAAGCAATTAAAGCTGATATCTTTAAGGTTATTGAAAAAAAATCGATTTTTTCAACAATTATTTTATGTTCACTTAACTTTGGAATACATCAGTATGTAATAAAAAACAATAAAATACTAAAACTGTGACAAATTTTATAATCAACATAAGAAATGTCAGAAATGTTAACCAATAACTAATTTATAACAAACAAAACAATACTTTAATAGTAATTTAACAAGTATCCAAAGTGCCCCCATTCACTTCTTCTTGAAATAATTCTGGATTCCACACTAGAACACAAGATGCTGCTTTTCTTATTTCTGTGAGGTCTAGATCTTCTAAAGCATTTTGTACACGATATATCGATTGCACTTGAGGACGGTTATTGTGAACTTCTTCATTTATGATCCCCCACAAATAAAAATCTAGGGGTGTTAGATCTGGAGACCTTGGTGCGCAGTTCCAAGGACACAAGCGTTGAAACTACCTGTCCTCAAACATTTAATAAAGTTTTTCAGCATCTTCATAGCTGCAATAAGGTAGTGCTTGAAGATTTCCATAGACTAATACGGTAATTTGCGTTGCTTCAACAGCAGTAATCGGAGGAACACGATTTCTTGGAGCATTTTGTTGGCTATGTTGAACAAAATTATCTTGAATCCGGCAAAATTTCTTTGCAGTCATCGCCGACATAATTGTATTTTGCGCGAGTTAAGTTTTAATGACCGAAAAATAACTTTTTAAAAACGTTTATTCTAACATACAAGATTACATCAACAAGACAAGATTATATCTGAGATTATTATATGCATTACATGGTTTTATATTAAAATAAATGAAAGATCAGCATTAAGTTGTAATATGATCCAGTGAGACGTTGTGGAGCCGTGGTCTGGCTACATGACTCCTCCCCTCTAGGTTTGAAGCACGTCCTCGTGGTTCGACTTCAGGATTGATCTAGGCAGATTTCGTTCTTCTAACGGAATTTCGATGACAGTAGCTGGCTTTGGTCGTCTTGATTTCAGGAGTTTTATTTTTCTTCTTATTAGGAAGATGATGGCACCAATGGTGATGAATATGATAAAGCTAAGGGTGATTCCAAAATGTCCTCGGTGGAACTCAATGGAAAGTATGTTGGGCTCTTGGTATTGTGGTATCATCTTAGTCGGGTCGTCTAGATGTAGTGGTTTGACATTTAGCTTATGTTTGACTTTTGATGGTTCTTGGTGATTAGGCCATTCTAGTGAAAAAGTTCTATTTGAACCTGTCCATGTATGTTTCTGGAATGAATATGTGCAGTCGCTATTTCCCAAGACAGCATTACATTTTGTGATTTTGACAGATTTAAAAGATTTCGAACAATCCTCATTGATGTCTTCGGGTTGTTTTGTGCAGATGATAGTATTTCCGTTAGTTAGTTGAGTGAATAAGGAGAAATTGTTGTTGACAGTGGCGAAGTTGCATTTTGATAAATCGTCTAGGCTACACAGGTCTTCATGTGGTACTTTTGAGTGAAAATGTCTTTATGCAGTCCTCGCTGGTCCATTTGGTTGAGCCTTTTGAGTTGAGGGCAAACGTATGGGGTGGTAGGAGGATATTGTTACGAGTACTAGAAATAGGAATTATTTTGGACAAATGATAAAATTCATTGGCTAATATAGGTATTTTTAAAGTACAAATGAGTGTTTTTGAAGTGAACATAAGATTAACTTTAGTGATTTCTAATAAAGTTGGGATATCTGGAGCGATTTCAGTGTGAGAGTGAGTTGAGTGTAAATAATTGAAAATTTCTCTTAGTTCCTGTTGGTTTATCAATTCGACATTTAGTATGCCTTGATTGCTGAATGAAATAGTTCTCAAAAGTGTCTGAATGTAATTTCTTAAATTTCTGATCTGTTCTAGCTCTATGTGAATAATTATTTCACTATTCAACCTATCCTCTAAGTCTGATAAGTCTTTATAAACATTTTCTGCATGTGTTTGTATTTTCTGCAAATCCCTTTGCCATCTTTCTGTTATTTGACCTGCTAATGGATGTAGCTTGGAAATTTCAGTCATTAATTTCTCTTCGTTAGAGTTAATCTTCATAAAATTATTTTGAATGTCAATTAGATCGTTTTGATCTAGATTTCCTGATATGTATCTTATAGCTGAGCCTAAACCATCGAATAGACTTCTTTTTTGATTTTTGTCGGGGCGAGAATATATTCTCAGTTTGTTAATATCTTCTGATAGAAGATCAATGTCTCGTTTGTAAGTATTTGCTAAGTTAAGTTTATCAGGGTTGATTTGGTTGATTATAGGTATTTGATTTAATGATAATTTAGCATATGTAGTCTCGATACTCTCAATACTTATTGTAAAATAAACCTTATGATAGTTAACCTTATATTTAGCTAAGCCTAAGTTGTCTAATATGTATCCAGGGGGATCAATTGGTGTCAGCTGAAGTGCCTGGTTGATGGTTGTCAGTGTCATTGTCAATCTGAAAAGAGTTAGTATTTTTGATCATGTGTTTACTGATCCTCTTTCCTTTTTGTGATACAAGATTTTGTTCCTTTGATTTCTTTGGATCTAGTAAAATTTTCTTGTATCTAGGTTTTATTTTATTTCTAGGTTCTGTATTTAAATAAACAATATCAGTTTTTGAGATTTTTCCTGTACGCTTTGAATTTACTTTCTCTAAATTGTTTGATTGCTTATTGAATTGTTTTTGATAAAGGTCGTTATAGAAAGGGATGATTTCTTGTTTCCTATGCTCATTATAGTCTTGAAATATTTGTTTTTCTGGATTAATTTCATGTAGATTAAGATTTTCGTAGGGACCATAAAGTAATGAAAACGGTGTAAAATTAGTTACGGAGTGAACGGATTGGTTGTAAATTAAAATTGCTGCGGTGATTAATTCCGTTGTACTTTCTTTGGATTTTTGTCTGAGAATACGTAGTTTCTCTATTAAAGTGGAATGTGCTCTTTCGATTGGTGAATTCCCAGTATGAGCTTGAGGAGTAGTATAGTGAATACGAATTTGGAACATGGACATGAATTCTTTGAAGGTTTCGCTGGAGAATTCTTTGGCATTGTCGCAAGTTATCTGTGAAGGATAATTATGATGAGAAAAGTAATGGCGTAATTTGTTCAAAATTGTTATGGAATTTGCGTCGTGAAGTTCATATGCTTGAAGGTATCTGGTAAATAAATCTATGATTGTTAAGTATCGCTTGTTTTCTACAAAAAATATGTCTATGTGGAGTATTTCAAAAGGTCTTTTGGCTATGAGTGGTCCTGAAAATGGGAATTTCCGAGGATTCCGGTCGTATTTGGAAGTTAAACATAATTCACATTTATTAATATGATTTGTGACAAGATCTTGAATTTTTGGAAAATAGTATTGAGACTGAAGATGTTTTGTAGTTTCTGTTATTCCATTGTGAGTATGTGAGTGATAGTCTGAAATTATTCGTATCTGTTCATCTTTATTAAGGATATCTTTCAGAAACGTATTAACTTTAACAATTTTTACGTTGGGTTCAAATATTTCGGAACATTTCCTGTAGGCCGATTGAATGAGATCGTCTTCTTGGCAGTATATATAGTACGTTTTCGTAGGGTCTATAATTTCGTGAAACATATTACCTAGTATAGTTTCGTCAATTCCTCTTCTGAGTGTTAAAGTGTATCTATTCTTTCCAAAAGGTTTTGTAAATTCAATATCGTTTTTGTCACCGTATTTCAATAAAATTTGATAATGAGTGGAATTTAAAGATTTTTCAGATATTGGAAAATTAAACGCTGGATTTTCTTGTGCTGTATGTCTAGTTTCACCTGAATTGTTACTCTTTTCGTCATCGTCTGGTTGCGCACTTGATTGATTTGAGAAAGGGTTAGCGTTCAAAATATTGTCTGCTTCACTATTTGTTATCGATAAATTGGATTCTGAGCCGAACGTTCGTAATACCGACAGAAGGTCGATATCTTTATTTTGATCACCTTTAATTAAGTTTGAATTCTTCTTTGCCGTATTCATAGGGGGCACAACTATAATGTCACTAAGAATGTTCACTTTAGGTTCCTCTCTAGCGGATTTCATAAGAGCTAAATTTTTTCTATTGCGTCTGTTGGAGATGATTTCATCTATAGCATTTATCTCGATTCTTGAGAGAGCATCAGCTACGTAGTTCTCTTTACCTTTTTTATATTTAATTTCAAAATTAAATTCCTCAAGTTTTAGTTTCCATCGAATAAGTCGTTGATTTGGTTCTTTCAATGAATGTAACCAAACTAAGGGTTTATGGTCAGTTTCTATAAGGAATTTTCTACCAAATAGATAGGGACGGAAATGTTTACAGCTGTCGATAATTGCAAGCAGTTCTTTTTCAATAGTACCATAATTCTTTTCGGCTGAATTCAATGTTCTTGAGTAGAATGCAATTGGGTGAGAGTTTTGAGAGATAACGCTTTCTATGGCAACATTACTAGCATCTGTAGTTAGAGTGAATATTTTTGAAAAATCGGGGTATGCAAGAACAGGGGCGTTACAAATAATTTGTTTACATTTTTCGAATGAATCAATATATTCTTGATCATTAATATTTATTTTAGTACCTTTCTTAAGATATTTTTTGATCAGATGGGAAATTTTGGCAAAATCTTTTATAAACTTTCGGTAATATGAAATCATACCAAGAAATGATCTTATTTGTTTCTCAGACTTCGGAAGGGGAAACGATTGAATCGCTTCAATTTTATTTGGGTTAGGTTTAATTCCATCTGGAGTGATGATATGTCCTAGAAATGCTACCTCCTTTCTCAGGAATTCGGATTTATCTAACTGAATTTTTAAATTATAATTTTGAAGCTGTTGGAAAATTTGTTTTACATGTAATATATGTTCTTGAAGTGATCTAGAGAATATGACGATATCGTCCATATATACGAAACAGAACTTATAAAGGAATGGTCGTAGAATTGTATCCATAACCCTGTGGAATGTTGCTGGGGCGTTCTTTAGGCCAAATGGCATACGAGTATATTCGTAGTGACCATTGTCGACAGTGAAGGCAGTCTTCTCAGCCGAATCTGGATGAATTTCTATTTGGTGGAATCCTTGGGCAAGATCTAGTGTCGAAAAGTAAACACATCTGCCAAGATTGTCAAGAATTTCGTCGATTCTGGGTAAAGGATATTTATCTTCGATAGTTTTTTCGTTTAATTTTCTATAGTCTATAACCATACGGAATTTCCTTTTTCCACTGGAGTCTAATTTTTTGGGGACAATCCAAACAGAGGAACTATAAGGAGAGATACTGGGTTTTATAATTTTATTATCTAGAAGTTTTTGGATCTGATTTTGTATCTCTTCTTTAAGATGGTATGGATATCTATTTTACTTTTGATAAATAGGCTCTTCATCAGCAGTTCTAATGTTATGTTTGACAGCATGAGTGAAAGAAAGATCAGAGTTTTCGTTATAGAAGATGTTTTTGTATACTTTGCAAGTTGAAATGATGAGGTTTTTCTCCTCGGGGTTCAGATGTTCTGTTCGAATAAGTTTAGTAATGTCTATATCATTATAAATGTCATAATTTGGACTAGATTGTTTGAATGTTGATAGGGGTTGGACTGGAATTTGTTCATTAAAATTTATGGCAATTTGTGAGAATTGTAGATCTTGTTCAATTGGAATTTGTACGTATCCGTCTGAAGCTGAAGTGATGCACTCAGGGATAGAAATATTGTTTAAAGAAATTTCTGGTAAAACTACAAGGCCGTTGTCAAGTGTTACAGGAATTTTCAATATAGGCTTATCAAGTTGTTCTGTGTATGGTTCAAATAAACCAGGACTTATCTCAAAATGAAATGGTATTTTAATATTTGCAATTTTTAATATATGATTCTTATAATCTATAAGAGCTTTAAGAATATCAAAATCTTGACTACCAATAAGAGCATCGAATCTTTCGTGCCATGGGACTATAAACATGTCGAAAATATGTTCTATTCCAAAATCGTTTAATAGAGGATATTGACAACTCAATGAGCCATTATAAGTGGTTTTAATTGATTTCACGGAAAATTTTGACTTGTAAATGTAATTGCAGAATATTCGAAAGGCTGGTTCTGGATTGATTATCGAATTGGTTGCTCCTGGGTCAATTAATATCTTAAGATCTAATCCGGGAAGGTAAATGAAAGGTAGTTTTGGTGATGAGTTTATATTGTTGATATCTATTCCGAGGCTATTAATTAAAAATTTTCAGTTTCCTCATTTTCTTCGATATTTAAATTTTGGAACTGATCGTCTGTATTATCTATGTATGTCTGTTCGTTATATGTGTATTCGTCTTGATAAGTACCGTAATCTTGATTTTCATCTTCGTTATAGTCTTGTTCGACGTTAAATAGTTCTTCCACCATTACTCTAGGGGGGCCGGTTTGTTTAAAATGGTTCTGTGGTCTGTTTTGGGGCCTAAAAGTATGAGCTGTTGATATGCTCATCGGTGTGGGTTTGTAATTGTCATGTGGTTTCTGTTGTCTTTTGAAAACTTGTGAGTTAGAAGGGAATTGTTTGGGTGGGATGGGTTGATTTTCATTTGGAAATTTCGGAATTATTTGTGGTCTAAATGGCTGATATTGAAAGGACTGATTTGGCAATTGAGGTTGGAATTGTTGGGGTTGAAATGGTTGACTAGGCATATGTGGCCTGAATTGTTGATATTGAACGGGAAAATGTGAATTTTGAGATCTGAATTGTTGGAAGTGGAGGGGTTGTTTATTCTGATAATTTGATGATTGAGATTTCTGGGGTGGGCGTATTTTTGTTGACTTCTGAGCTCTAAGGAAGTTTGCAAATTCTATCTGGGACCTTTCGTTATCTAGTTTCTTACACTCAAACAGGGCATGTTCAAGGCTTGGAATTGAAATGTGAAGAAGATGATTTCGGTAGGGTTCTAATAGACCTGCTTTAAATATTGCAAGGACTTGTTCAGTGTACATATTTTCTTTGGACTTACGAACACTTTCATCATTTGTATTGATTGCTAAATGTTCCTTAAGAATTTGTAATTTGGAAATAACTTCTTCATAGAATTCTGAAAAGGTTTGTGGATAGATTTGAATTGTGATATTAAGATCGTGAGCTAGTAGCTCTTCGGACCTAGGATCTCCGAATCGTTCAGTAAGGGCTTTCTTCAGGCTAAGCCAAGTTTCGAAGGATTGGTTAATAATGACATCTCTAGCTGGACCAGAAAGTTTGACTTTAATTTGTTCTAAGACTAGAGTGTTGAACAGATGATTGTCTTTTGTTTCTAGAAGCATTATATATTTCTCGGACTGCCTAATAAAATATGCGAGGTCTTTCGAACCACCGGAATATTTGGGCAGGAGGTTGTTTGCCATTGTTATCTTAAGTTGGGTAATAGGGATAGGATTAGCCATGTTGTTTATTGTTTCGTCCGATTGAGAGATATCTAAATGTTCGAGTAATTTAAGTAAACTGTCTGTACGAATAGGTGATCTAGATCGACTTACGATTATTGCTCATAAATAAATTCAACTAACAACAAAAAATATATAAAAAAATACGAGAAATTAATCACTTCAATTTCTAAAAATATGATTGAATATGAAAAAAATGCAGAGAATGTGTTGTACATGCAAAAAAAATCGACTACTGGTATTTATTTTAAGTAAATCAATAAAATCAATCTTATTTTATAAAGAATATATTGACTGAAGGAACTATATTTCTTTACTAAATTCCACAGATGAGAATTAGCCAATAAATTAAATTAAAGGAAAATGACTTACAGGATAATGCACAAAAGGATCATTTTTAAGGTTCTTCCTTGTCTCTGGATTCACTGAAGGAACTGGAGCCTGTTTGACGACCTGGATTCCACTGAAGGGATCTGATGTGGGCCGGAGATATTTCTTCTTTGATGCACCTCGTAGTTGAACACAGTCACTAATGTCTTATCAAAAAATTGTTCGAGATATCGTCTTAATTTCTTGATAGAAAACAGTAAAACGTCTACCGCACTGAAGGGGTAATTAATCGATTCACCGACGATATCCTGTTCGCAGCGCCAGTTAAGTTTTAATGACCGAAAAATAACTTTTTAAAAACGTTTATTCTAACATACAAGATTACATCAACAAGACAAGATTATATCTGAGATTATTATATGCATTACATGGTTTTATATTAAAATAAATGAAAGATCAGCATTAAGTTGTAATATGATCCAGTGAGACGTTGTGGAGCCGTGGTCTGGCTACATGACTCGCGTTAAACGTCCTGCATGCTCTCGCGAAAATCCTATCGCACTCTTCATAAATTGTAAACAGGTTGAGCAGATCGGCATTTGTGTATTCTCGATTCATTATTGTGATAAATTTCAATAAAAAAAAAACCGTGAGAGACAATTTCTAATATGCACTTTAACTGCCATAAATGAGTGTTAACTGTACTGGGTACAGTTTTGATGCATTCCAAAGTTAAGGTAATATAAAATAATTGTTGAAAAAATCGAAAATTGTTCAATAACTTTGATTCTGTCAACTTTAGATATGCAAGTGTACATCAATAGAAATATATTTTAATTTCTCATATGCTAGTGTAAAAAATACAAGGCGTTCTGTTTGAAATAAGAAAGTTATTAACATTTGAAATTAAGTCAACTTCATAACGTTTTTTCTCTCATAATTTCTTAGGAAATTAAGTAAAATCATAACGAAATCTTCAAAATAATGTACACTTTTATCAAGCAAATAACAGAAAAGTGATGAACTATTTTTTATCAACTCGCATTTGTCGATTTTTAACAAAAAAATAAATTACTTCAAAACTATTAAGCTGAGGAAAAGTTTAATCCATGATACTCATAATTTTGTATAGATTTCACAAATGTCGATCGATATATGGGATATCCTATTTGAAATAACAAAGTTGTTATTACTTCCGGCAAAACCAGAAGTGATTTTTTTATGAAAATATTTCCCAAAGATATTTTAAATTTTATAATAAACGCCTTATGATTTGCAAATCGACAGCTTTTTTCATTCTCAAAAAATATCTAATAGGCCATGACCGTGGGGCACCCTGTATATGGCAATACAAACTTAATTAATTTTCAGATAGACCTTCCTGAGATGCAATTTCTGAGGATGCTGGATCACAGTAATAACTGGCTCATGCTTTAGTGACATCTATTAGTACATTCTTTATCGTAGCCTAACGCATGTGTTCATGATGAACAGTACATTTCAAATTGCTGCGCTTCGAGCACAATCGTATATCTAACCTCACTTCGATTGTGTTTTTTGTTTTTTGTCTCTTTTGTGTGTGCGCTGCGGTCTGGTAGTGGAAGTACCAGTGAAACTGCCACAAATTGGATTGTAAGGTAGACTTACCCCACTCCGCAAAGATATTTCTTCAGAAGAGTTTATAAATGTTATCATAATAATTTTTATGAAGTTAAGAAAAGAAAGCGCGACGGTACGAGACAACGTGCCAGATACTGTAAAGCAACAATTGGTATTCTGCTCAAAAGATTAAATGTTGCACCATTCGGAACGATTCGTTACTGACAGGAGGACTTAATGTACATATACATGTACGAAACAACCACACATACGTACTGCTGATGCATGCTGTTTAAATTGTACATACCTATGTTGCATTGCACCACCGACCAATGGTTGGTGGATTTTATTCAATTCAATCTGATAAAATGAATTCGGTTCCACTGTTTCTTTACTTGCAGAGAAATTCAAAGCATACACGATAACGTAATGGTGGCTTAAGCTTATAGTTATTTGCGAACGTCACCCGAAACAGAAGCGGCGTTCATGAAATCACGAAATAAACATTGAAAAGGCACAATTTGGTACGGTGTTAGCAAACGCGCAAGTGAACCCCACAGAGCGTCAGGTATAGCACCTGTACACTAAATGGAGGTAAGCAATTTCTGTTTTTTGAAGATATCTCTGTGCCATTTATACAACCCTTATCAGTGAAGAAGACAGGAAAACCTACACTGAAAGTGCTTTGGGTGAAGATATATCAGGAGAATTTTATACTGCAATGTCGTCTTGTCCAGAGACGTCCAATTTAGTACAACCTAATACGATACAGTCTCAACTGTCAATTATTGACAATTAAGCGGAAACGTGAAAACGCAATTGAAACAGATATATCTGTTTTCATTATATAGAACTGTAAATCAGTTATCGCAGAACTAGCAGAGGATATGAGATGTAGCTGTGTGCAGCCGAACTTTTAAAAAAACAAATGCAATCCCAAAATTTGATGAAACTTTGAATAAAATTGTAACTCCTCTGGATCTAATGAATTTTATACACACTTCGCTAAGTATCAACTTAAAACGAATAATTTGCGTTCAGAAGACATCAATCAGTCGTAGGAAAATTAGACCTGAACAGACTTCTGCCGTAAGAAGATTAAAAGCTGGTAGACTGTCAAAACAGGAAGAGGAAAATTCAGTTCGTCGCAAAAGACAATGATGATTGCAGTTTAATGTCGACCTAAATAGGCCGAATGCTAAATCTCCTGGAAGTGCCCACTGAGTTGCCTGTATGCTTTTGTTTCAAATATCTTTACGTAGCTGTCAGTTGATACGTACAATATTTGCTTTTACATGAAAATATTACTAATTTCTATTCATTTTAGTTTTGTTAGTAATATTAAATATATATACCTATTTGAGGATCAATTTTACATTTTATTGCTCTGTTTAATAAAGCTACTGCTAGGCTCAGAAGGACCAAGGACATATTTTTTATATTTTAAAAAGTAGTCTGCCTGTCAGCCTATTCTTACTCTGATCCAGCATCTTAAGGTTTGTCTGAAAATTAATTAGGCCTGTAATGCCATATCTTATGACATTACGATAATTGGGCATTCTGCACCGAAGTAAATAAGGCCAATACGCATCCCGAGCTATAGATTGCTTAGGAATGTTGTGGCATTGCCTCCTTAAAATACTCTTCTTAATAAGGTAATACATGAGACATATGATAAATGATTTCTTAAAACTAATTTTATTTCAGATTCAATCAGGTATCAGTAATGTGCCTTACTAATAATAGTAGATATTAGGGAGCATCTCCAATTTAATTGCCTTGAAGATGGCATAACAGGAGTTGATAAATTAGGCAATAGTTTAACAGATGTGAATAACAAAGTATCAGTGTTTCTGCATCAGGAATTAGTATGTAAGTGGAAGCAACTCATTGCTTTCTCACTCACCGTGAGTGCCTACCCTTAAGCAACATTAAAACTTTGTATAACATGTAATCTAAGCCATCCATCAGATAGCTGGATTGGATGTTGCAACAACCGCATGCGATATGGGACCTATTAACGTTAGAGAATTAAAATAGATGAGCTCATGTTTCGAGCGTCCGGATGTAATGATAGATGGAATGAGAATTGCGACAATTAGGATTTTTTCGCGAGTTCTCGGTGATCTGCTATCGGTAATAGAGCGGTTATACCCCCACCTTAAAATCAACTTGAAGGTTATTCTCGGTTATATTTATCGCGAAAATGACGCCGGTTATCAAATTATCAATGACGTTTAGATTTTTGACAAATATTTTGTTTTGTAGTTTTGCTTGCGTGTGGTTTTTGATTGATAAGTTTATGTTCCACTCAGACAGAATTACCAGATATAAAAAGAAGTAGTCTTTCACCCCGTCAGGATGAATGTTATTTAATTCAATTTCAATTAATTCTTCTTACATTATGATCAACAAAATGATGCGAAAAAGTAAATGAAATATGAATAATTTTAACCCAAAACTCAAATCAAATACAAAAAGACAGGCGGCCAAATTTAATTTTTTGACAATTTGGCACTTTTGACATTTATAACCGCCAGTTACCATGCTCAAGAGGACGTGAACCAAATCAGTTCCCGTTTTATAAGATTAGTGACGTCAGAAAATAATCCCCTATTACCGTTTATGTCGCGAAAACGCACCGGGAAGTACAAGTCGGTTCCCGCTAGTTCACCGGGAATTCGCGAAAAAATCCTAAATGTATGATGTACCACATTAACAGAAGTGTACCGGGTGATTTTCTATAATGTACACCCCAATGACCTATTAACAGAGATAGACGGAACTTTAAAAAATATATTGTGTTGACATCATCCCTTGTTCGGCCACGCCTCATCGCATATCAGCTTCTCCCCCATTATTTAAATACTTGGTGTTTTGGTTGTTTTTTAATATTCTATTAGGTATATTCTTTGGTTTCAAAACTTGAAACAATGGTTAGACTTTGCAAGGTGTGCAATAAAATAGAATCCACGAACCCAAAAGTAAATTTTCATAGGTAAGTAGCCCGTCTAAGTTAAAATTTGCTAACTTAGATATTTGAATTTTGAAAGAAAATTATTGACATATAAACGTCGGTCATGGGCGTAGTAGTAGTAGTTATATTGTTTGCGTTTTTAAATCATAGACTTAAAAAATAGTTATTATACATACCTATTAATTATTACGACATATAAATCTCAAATAAAGATAAAAAATAATATTTAATTAAATTTAAAATAATCAATAACAACCAATAAAAAGTAGAAGAACGAGACCCCACGGCCATCATATTTCTTACTCGAATAAGATCACTGGAGTGGAGGCGGGGCTCAGTTAAAATCGTTGTGTCCCCCCTTCTGACCGCTTCCACAGCTCACCTCCTGGCCCATAAACATATTTTATCAATGAAGTGTTCTGTCTATTTCTGTTAATAGGTCATTGGTCCACCCCCTTTAACTATTTTCTTTTTCACTTTAGAAAAAAAATGTTAAATACGAAAGTTATAGGATGTTTTCTATGCTATTTGCAGGACATATATTTGTTAATATAGGGCGTTACATAAAAAATGCTAAAGCCAAGTTACTTTTTTTAATAGAACATCCTGTATATTATTGCATTTTGGATTTTTGTACTCTACGGAGACTTCTATATAGTTTTATATATAATGTCCTATTCATACCTTCAACTGTTTCAGAAATATTAATAATTGTAAATCGATATATTGGCAAACCAAAACTGACACAAAGTAACAGTGGCAGTTATCTTTCTCAAGTATTTCAAAAAGTATCACCGTAACTTGTTAGGAGAAATGCCATATTCGTTAATAAAAAAGCAAATAATTTTAAGTTCATTCATTCGAAACAACTATAATGCCGCAGCAACACAACGAGACTTAGCTCGAGAAAATCCAAGAATGCACACTCCTTGCAAAAAAACGATTAAAAGGATATTCGAAAAATTCCAACATATATCAAGTCTGAATAGGAAGAAGAGAGGCATATTTCAAAAAATTTACTAGAATGGAACGTCCGTGACACTTCCTATTTAAAAGAGGACTCTCAAGAAAGCTGGATACAAGACTTTTAAGATTAGACCGACCCCAAAATTGACACAGACGCATAGAGAAAATAGAGTAATATTTTGCCACCTTATGCTGGAAAGAATTAATAACGATTCCCAAATTTTGAGGAAACATCCTGTGGACTGATGAATCCTCCCTAAAGACGAATGGCATGATAAATAGAAAAAATACTAGGTATTGGGCTACAGCAAATCCATTTTGTTACAGAGAATTTAGATTTCAAAGGCGCCAGTCCATTAACGTTTGGTGCCGATTAATAGATAACAAAATTATTGGATCTCATTTTTTTAATCTAAACTTAAATGGGGACTCATATTTGAACTTTCTCGGAAATGAACTCGAAGATTTTCTGGATGAATTGCCTTTGCAGAACGTAGGAAATATTGTATTCCAGCAGGACGGAGCCCCACCCCATAGCACCTTAAGAGTGAGAAATTATTTGAACCAACGTTTTGAAATATGGATTGATAGTAGAAATGTACCACTTACCTGGCCAGCTAACAGTCCAGACCTTGCTCCAATGGACGCGTTTCTATGGGGATATTTAAAAATTCGCATTTTCCAAAATCATATTCAGAATATAGAACATCTACAACAACTAAGTAGGAATTAAATAAATGATCTGAATGACAATCATTCAGATTTTATAACAGGATCTTTAGCTAAAATCCGACCAACATTCACCAAATACATTGAGCAAGATGGAGGCCATGTGAAGCAATTTAATATATAACAAAAACATAAATTCTTATATAATAAGTTATTTTTTTATAAGAACAGCTTTAATTAAATTTCATCCAGATTGTCGATTTTCAATTATTAATATTTCTATAACAGTTTAAGATAGGTATAGGACATTATACATAAAACTTATCTAGAATTCTCCGTAGAGTTCAGAAATGCACTAATATACAGAGTGTTCTATTTTATAAACATGTGACTTTGGCTTTGGCATTTGTTTATGTGACCCTGTATAAACAAATTTATGTCCTGCAAATAGCATCCTTCAACTTTCATATTTAACATTTTTTTGAAAAGTGAAAAACAAAAAAGTTAATGGGGGTGGACATTATAGAAAATCACCCGGTACATCGCCTATGTTGAGAAAACTTAATGTACAAGCTGTCCAGAATAAGAGTCACTACCCCCTATCTCAGAAATTATTAGAGATACGAAAAAAAATTTGAGATAAAATATTTGTGAATTTCTTTGTTTTTTTTATTGTTGCCATATTCACAGCGTGTTTCATATATCTGATACAGGTATCAACTCTCTTATTCTAAATGGAACACTCTATATACTTTTTTAAGTTTGGTTTTATCGTAAAATTTTAGGTTAACTTTGAGTAACAAACCCTATACCTAATATTTATAGTTTTTGAGATTTTATCATTTTGTGAAAAAGTGACAGTTTCAAATGTATGATTAATGTTTCATTAGTAGCAATTCATACCATAAATTAAAGAGTCACTATCATAAATCTAATAAGCAGAGGTGAAAATTGTTAACCAAACCAGAAACAATTTCTGGCAATATACTGGGTGAGTACGAAAGCAATGAAAACTTTGAATTGAATATTATCAACTATCTCCGATTTTTAAATGCAAACACCAATATTTTTCTATTGCACTGTATTCTACGTCTAAGAATAAGGGTACTTTCAGTTAACTTCCCTATACCTAATATCAAGAGTTTCTGAGATATAAGCCAAAATTAAAAATTCTGTAAAACATGAGGTTCATATTCGTTAACGTAGGTTTTGCTATGGAAAAAATGACATCTTTATTGTTTAATTAAATGTCAGACTGTCAGTTGGGTGTTTGGTTGTAGAACCTGACCACTTTATCATAGTGTTAAAAAATGTATTCTGATCAAGGAAGGTTTGTTTGAAAATTTTATTATTAGTGTTGGTTGTCCTCGAAATGCATTTATTAGATAGGAATTATCTGATGGCCTGTCTTCAGGCATGGGTTATCTCCATGAAAATTTGATTGAATTGGTGTCTACCTTCCGCTTCTCGGAATAGCTGTTCTACTCCCAGTCCTGTCCAATTTCTAATGTTTCGTAACCATGATAACTTTTTGCGACCTATCCATCTTCTGCCCTCAACCTTTCCCAGGATAATCAGGCGAGAGATGTGATAGTTGGGACCTCGTATTATATGTCCGAAATAGCTAACCTTGTTTATTTTTATGGTGTTCAGAAGTTCTCGATTCTTATTCAGCTCTCTGAGTACCTCTTTATTTCAGTTCTACTTGAAGGTGTTGGTCGGCAAGTAGGGACTGCTTATTCCGGCAGTCGCTCAGTCATCAGAGCCTCGTCGGTTATCTAGCAGGGTGCACCGGTTAACTAAGGTTATCACTCGAGTAGGTGAGGTTGACTTTGTCCAACATTTCATCGAGTTGAGCAAAGGTTCAATATGGCTTTTTAGTTCATTAATGTTGAAAACCTGGGTAACAATAGTAACATCATAATAATATACCAAACAAAGGACAATCACCAAGAAGTATTAGAATGTTATCTGAGACCTTTCGATAGGTACTTGAATAACTCCACAAATCATCAGATATTAATCAGGAATCCAATCACCTTCATCTAAGAATTTCAATGAACTGAAGAAAATGTTTCCTTGGACACTTCAACATTTGTTGCAAAGGTATATATCCTCTATTTGTTTATTAATTGAAAACATTCAATAACAATAATTTTATTAATTCATGGACTTATGGCATCGGAGAACTGTCAACCTGTGATCATCTCATGGAAATTCATTGACCTAAAGACAAATTAAGCTGGAACACTAGAAACGCTATATGTTCTTTATTTGTTTATTATTATTGAAAATATTGAATAATAATGCTTTTATTATTATCACGAACTTGGCATTGGAGAACTATGAACGTATATTGTGATGCACCCAACAACCTTTGATCAACTTATCTAGGTTCAATGACCTGAGGAAGAAGTTTGCTAGGACACTTCAACAATACCAGAGAAGGTTTATGGAATACGTGAATTTTAAAGAACTCTGGGACCAGAAATAATTATTCATTCAATAAATGATTTTAATTACTTGAATATAAAATCGATTTTTCGCGTTTTATTTCCCATTTGTTTCATTAATCTATTTTTTAAATATGTGAGAAAAGAAATTGTAATGATACTTTCGTTTCCAAATTATCATAAAAATGTATGTAACCGCGTTCTAGAAAGAAAAATCATTGCCTATTGACAATTGAAACAATTTCAAATATACCGTATTTTTTCAAAAGTTGACCTGTGCTATCCGAGCGCACTCTGTGTTGTTCCCGTACAGTCGACCAGTTACAGCGACAAAAAATAACATTGAATCAAATCAAAATACGCTTTATTATCTTGAACACAAAAATTGTCTCATTGACAAAGCGGAACTTGTGACTAGCTACAAAAAAATAATCTATACAAAACACATATTGGTCGATTAAAATCTATCGATGAACACGAAAAATAAATAAAAACAAAAGACTAAAAATATCTTATAGAGTAGTCATCACAAGTAAGAACCTAATTGAACAATAATAAAGTATAATTGCACATTATAAAACATCATTGTAAAATTCCTCTATACCATAATAAGCCTTAGAAATCAATATTGTTTATTCTTAAGCAGTTTTACTGTCCGAGAAACTTTAATCAGATTACATGTACATTTTTATACTCTTGTGTATCACAGACTTATTAGTCAAAGTTGAGGTTGGTATAGATACCTAAGGGTAAATTAAGGAACTGTCGAGTATTTTACCGTGAGTTAGGAGATACTAGACAAATTTCGATTTTTATAGACAACACAAAAACTTTCTGAAATAAATAAGCTATAAAGTGTCACGATCTTAAGTCTCAAAAACAAAGGCCAGCATGGGTCTCGTGGCCTTGCTCGACTCAAATATCTAACTGCTCGTTATTGCAGAACAAACAACCTGTTTATCAAACTCAAACTAGACATGCTCCAAAAGGTAATCACGTATCTCAGATGTGACTAAGCTCATTATCTATTATGAGTCCAAGAAATTTAGTGTTAGGGCGACTCTCAATGGCAGTATACCCACTAACCACACCCTCTAGCTGACACTTAAAGCTTACAATATTTGTTTTTTCAAAATTCAGGAGTTGAAGGTTTGCATCACACCAAGCCTTGATTTTCTTTATATCATTTGAAATAATATCATTTAAGGAGGTCAGGTGCCGACTGTGCCACAAGACAATGGTGTCATCTGCGAAAAGTGTAAACTTTATAGTAATGTCCAAAGCAGCCGAATCATTAATAAAAATAAGAGAGAGAATTGGACCCAGAACGGAACCCTGAGTCAACCCCCAATCAATGTTTTGACTCATTGAATGTCCAGACTTCATAAAAACTTTCTGGCGGAGTCCAGTCAGATATGAATTGAACCAAGAAAGGGCCACCCCCTGAAACCATAGGAATGGAGTTCACGCAGTAGAATTACATGACCGACACAGTCAAATGCCTTAGACAAGTCAAAAAACGCCACCGCGGCCACCTCACCTTTGTTAATTCGCGAATACAAATCTTCCAATAATTGGAACGTTGCATCATTAGTACCATTTGAGTAGACCGTCTTTTAAGTTGTTTCTGGAATCAATTCGAATTTGAGCATTTGAGCTTAATTCGTTAAGATCTAATTTATCTAAAAAAAAAATATAAACAAGTTGCAGAAGCAAAAATTCGAAAGGTATAAATGGAAATATAAAGTAAAACTGATATGTACTCAATAATTGTTATTAAATGGCTGATATGGACCACGATATCTTACAATATATTGAGAATTGAGAAGGAATTCAAGGAATAATAACCTTAAAAACAAATTAATTACAATTCTTAAGTGGTACGACTTAGTGATCTGATATTGATAAAGCATAGGTTTATTTATATT
The DNA here is from genome assembly GCA_958507055.1 of Crioceris asparagi. NCBI lineage: Eukaryota > Metazoa > Arthropoda > Insecta > Coleoptera > Chrysomelidae > Crioceris > Crioceris asparagi. The sequence goes on along the minus strand of OY293827.1, from coordinate 71,835,099 downwards.
GTTATTTAGTATTTGTTGTTATTTGTAATGGAATCACGGGTGTTTTCTCAAATTATATCTAATGAACAGTATCATAAAATAAAGGAACCCTCAAGGTACGGGTCCGCCTCGTAAATGCTGAATTTTTAAATGAGACTAATTTAATTAATATAAATTACATACAGTTGTAATATTTCTTCTCAGAATTCCACAATTTATACCCTTAAAAATAGCTTGCGAATTTTGGAATGTAATAGGTACTTACACGGGTTCCCATACCGGAACCTGCAACGAATGAAGTATAGAAAACTATAATTGAACTGACTTTGAAAATTCAGTACAATACTGATATGAGCAGGGGCTACTTGACTGAAATATATATTTTCAAGAATTTGGCACTTCCGGATAGACTTGATGTAGATGCCAAATTTGTTATTTCAAATGGAACACCATATAAATTATTAGTTACATTTTCATTTTAATTCAAATAACATAATCTTGAAAAAACTTAAAACTTAAAAAAAAAATTATTTGACGATGTAGGTATAAAAAAACAAATGACACATTTTCATTGCCACTTTTTTATCTTACAAAGCAACGCTATCAAATCTTATGTTCAACTCTTAATTTCGGAGAAATCAATCGTCAACTATTGTTTTTAATAAGGAACGCCAAAAAGTACACCTGTATTGAAATTGTATTACGAATTCAACTACACATGGCACAATATGGTTGCTTATGCTTTTTTATCCAGAAAAATGTTTTTAATGGTGTCATATTTTTTATTCAATTATACGTTTTCTTCTTCAGTTCAATTCGAGCAGTCGTACGAGACGGTTGTGTTTTTTGTCTCGTTTGGAGCTTCTCGGTACTGAATGTTTTGTTTTGCTTTGGTTTGAACTGTTTTGTTTTGATTTGATTTGTTTTATTACCCGGTGCGTGTATACTATTTTGTGTCATTGACTTCGAACCAGCGTGTGATTTATCATTGTACGTGTGTTTTACTTACTGTAAAAATTTTGACCTGTTGTGCGTTAACATTGAACCCGTATTTAACTTGACCTACCGTGTGCGTGTAAACTTTTACTGTGTCATTGACTTTTATTTTTATTTACAAAAATTGAACTTTAACATTAAAATGTCTGAATTTAAGTGTGATTCCTGACAAACAATCGTCTCAGAAAAGGACAAATACAAACTTCGCTGCAGTGGAGAGTGTCGCCGGATTTTTTGTATGACCTGTACTGGGCTGGATAAGTCAACAACAAAAGTGCTCTACCACCAAAATTTCCATAACATTAGATTTTTTTGTAATGTTTGTGACTCTCCTACCTTAAAATATCTTCACGACAAAATATCACAGGTACATAAATCGCAGATGTCTATAGAAAATGTTGAAGCTCTAGGAACATGCTTAAAGAAAAATAATGACCTGTTTCCAATATTTTCTGAAATGTACGACATTTTAAATACTCATGATGCCAAATGGAAAACGTTATACAAAAAGATAGATGAGATTCATAGTCAACACACACGATTGGCGGAAATTACACCAGAATCTCTGTTCCATTCTATCAAGGAAATGAAACAGGATATTTTTAATCTGTCATCTATTTTTATGGACAATCAAGACGAATCTATTAAAGTTCAGATTCATGACTCATCAAAGGATGAGTTATTGAAGGAAATGGCCGATATGAAGAAAAGTATAAACCAAATAGCACACACGGTTGAAAAGTTGGCTGCCAACGATAAGCCAATCACTAGAAGTAATCCACCAATAGTGAAAAAGTCCGTTTCGACCCAAACCAACCATACGGATAACCAAAACACAGAGGCTTTTACTTCTCCAAAAGACATTACGCCCAGACCTCCCAAATCCTCCATTAAAGAAGAATGGCATTATGTGGTAGTGTCCAAAATCCCATCGACATATAGCGCTACCCTTCTTGCACACTATGCGAAGGAAAAACTTGGAACTACTGACTTTATCCGATGCTTTCCAATGCTGAAGAATAAGGACAGTTCGCACCCCGATTTCAAAGTTGGTGTGCAGAATAAAAGTCACCTAAAGCAGCTAAAAGACCCAAGGATGTGGCCGCTAGGCACTGAAATCGCTAAATCATCTTTAACACCCTTAAAGATTTCACCACCAGCGTCAAGTTTTTCGACCACAGGCTGTCATTTTATTCCAACCTCTGTACACAGCCGTAGCCCAACACCACGCCCTGACTCAACACCTGTAAAAGCTAGGGAGATCAAATCTGTTAAGATTGGATCTGACAGGGAAGCTTTAGCTGCCTGTAAGTCTCTTGTGCAGGAAAATGTAGACGTTGTCATGGAAAAAAGTACAAGGAAAGATAATTTGCTAAATATTGACCCTATGACTCCACCTATAGTGCGGCTGTCCCGTAATTCGGATACGGCTGATGGTCGTTATTTGTTGGCTAGACTGAGGAACTCTTCCTTATTAAAAGCTCTTCGGCTATTTCTAGCCTATCTCCATGACCAACCATCCAGTGTATGTTTTGAAGGGCACACCACCACCAGCATCAAATTAACTCTAGCTTCAGAGGGACTACCTAGTGACGTGAACACCTTGCGTAAGTTGTATTATCGCTACCACAACGCATATGGTATTGGCTCAGCCGAAGTGGAAGCTGATCTTGCTGCCTTCAGGTCTTTCTTTTCATCCGAGAAACTTCAACAGCTTTAGAAAATTAGGGAGAGTCATGGCAAATATTTTTCTACTGGCTCTCCAAAAAGGAATCAAAATTTTTAACTAAATTGACGCGAACAGAGGATCAAGCACCCTCTGTAAAATTGGACGATGGCAAGCTTAGTGTTTTCCTTATTAATATTCAGTCCTTAAGACACAAAACAGATGAATTATTCCTCTTATTAGAATAACTTAATTTTCCAGAAATTATTGCCATAACTGAGCATTGGTTAAATGTTGATGAGCCTGTGTTTATCAAAAATTACGCTACAGTAACTAGATTTAATAGAAGTAATTTATCTCATGGAGGTACTCTGATAATGTCTACAAATAGCGACTTTTCGGCTGTAACTAAATTCGATAAACTATTGTCTGAAAAAGTATTTGAATTTTCCATTGTCTATCATAATGCTTATGATCTTTATATAGTTTGTATTTACAGAACACCTGACGCTGTCTTGCATATATTCAGTCAAAAATTAATGAGCTTGCTTGAATCCCTGCCTTTAAAAAGCAAGTTAATTTTATGTGGAGACCTTAATATTTACTTTTCCAATGTGTGTACTGCTCAAGAATCTCTTCAGTCCATTTTCGACTCTTTTGGCATCATCATGCATGTTGACTCACCAACCAGAATAACTAAAACTAGTTCTAGTACTATAGACTATGTCGTATCATCTTTCGATCCAAAATTCGTTGACTGTACTGTCCTTAATTCAGGTTTCTCGGATCATGAAGCAATACTAACAAAATTTTCGGCTAAATCTAAGTGCAAAAATGCTTCGCGCAAATTATGCCGTATTTTTTCTGATAAAAATTTTCGTAATTTCAAGCACCTATGTCTAACAACAGACTGGTTTGTCCTATCTGACGATGTCAATATCGAATTTCCGAGATTTATAAAAACTTTATCTAACTTGGCATTCAAATCCTTTCCTCTTAGGCCTCTAAAAATCAAACAACATAAACCCTGGTCTACTAAAGGCTTACGTACATCTGCAAAGAACATGCGCTCACTATCCTACATAAAAAAATCATCGGACAGCGTCTTCTACCATGATTACGTAAAACGTTACAGAAAAATCTATCATAAGACTATAAAAGCTGCCAAGGACATTTATTATAATAGGAGGCTGGCCAATTCCGGTAATGTTGCTAAAGAAATGTGTTCTATTGTGAATGACTTAAGAAATAAGACCTCACCATCTAACACAATCTCTATTTCACCCGAGAACCTAAATAATTACTTTGTAGATGTAGCAAAAAATTTAAAGAACACCATAACTCCTTCCGATGATCCCCTCTCATTTCTCCCTAAGGCTAATATCAATTTACACAGTTTCTTCTTTACACCCGTAGTATTAGCAGAGCTTAACAGTACAACTAATGACATTAAAAACAAATCCTCATCTGGGGCTGATGGGCTTACTCTGAAAATGTGCTCGAACCTGCCGGAATGCACATTGAATCATTTTATTACTTTAATTAACAAATCATTCCAAAATTGAGTTTTTCCTAACTGTCTTAAGACGGCAATAATTGTTCCTCTGCATAAAGGAGGAGATAAAGATCAAGCTTCGAACTATCGCCCAATTGCACTCCTTCCCACATTATCAAAGATCATCGAAATATTGGTTAAAAAAAGGCTTCTAGCTTTTCTCTTTAAATATAATATACTCTCTACCCATCAATTTGGATTTTTAAGTAACAAATGCACAAATGATGCCATGTTTTCCCTCTTTAATAATGTATACTCAAACCTGATCAACCATCACTCTATAGCAACAATTTTCTGTGATTTCTCTAAGGCTTTTGATTGCGTAGATTATAATATATTGACAAATAAATTGGAGTACTACGGTTTCAGAGAAGTGTCTCTCGAATGGTTTAAGTCGTATCTCAACAGCAGGAGTCAGATTGTGAGGGTTGATACGTCAATGTCTTCTTGCAAGCCAATTGAATATGGAGTGCCTCAAAATTCAGTACTGGGCCCTATTTTGTTTCTGCTTTTTATCAACGACATTGCTAGTCTGAACATTAGCGTTGAAATCTGCCTCTTTGCGGATGATACTAGTTTCACGTGGAGCAACCCGGATATTACGACACTTCATAGGACTGTATCTAGAGACTTAGTCACCATTAAATCTTGGTGCGATTCAAATCTTCTATGCCTCAATGTTTCTAAAACAAAAGTTTTATCATATAAAAGTACATTGCAATCTTTTGTACTTAATAACACCACTATTGAGGCCGTTGAATCTGTGAAATTCTTGGGGCTTATTGTAGACAACCGCTTAAAATGGGACTCGCACATCGATGCTTTATCAAAAAGGTTAAGTTCTGCCTGCTTTGCACTGAGATCAGTTTACAAGGAGCTCAACTTGTCTACTTCTAGAACAGTCTATTATGCCATTTTTGAGTCGCATCTCCGATACGCCCTTCCATTCTGGGGTACGTGTTGTGCAACTCAATTTGAACGTATTTTTAAACTGCAGAAGAGAGCTGTTCGGTATTCACTGAGACTTAGCAGTAGGACTCACTGCCAGGATTACTTTAAAAAATTTAAAATATTAACTCTTCCGTCCCTATTCATATTTGAATCTGTATCCTTAATCCGCAAGCACGTATCTTCTATTCCAGAGAGGCCATCTCACAACTATCCGCTTAGAAACACGGACCATGATCTTTATCTGCCAACCCCTCGCTCAGAGTTGGTTAAAAGCTCTATACTGTACAATGCAAAAAAAATTCACAATCATCTACCATTTGAAATCAAATCCATAAGATCTTTTCCTGAATTTCGAAAGGTTTTGAAATCATACTTACTGGAGAGAGCCTTTTATGCAGTAAGCGACTTTTTTGTTAAAAATTGTTAATACTTAATATTAAGCTTCTTACACCCACTGGGTTAGTGAATATTATTTGATGTTTGATATCCTAAGGGTCTTTTGTAATGTGAAATCATCTGTCACACGAAATTAAATCTATAACGGCTTATCCCAGATTCAATTAAATACCTACTACCTAGGATAATGCCTTTTATGCAGTTAACGACTTTTTTCACTAAGGCACGTTTCTGCTCAGCTCACGCACTGGTTTATTGTTTGTACAAAATTTGTTTTTGTTTTGTGATTTAGTTAGTGTTTACCTTCTAACTGAATTTACAGCTGTATATTAACTTACTTTCTAACCGAATATACAGCTGTAGGTACATTCTGATACTTATTATCTTATATTTTTACATCTTTATATTTTTATATTTTTGTTTTAAATTATATAAATTTATTTAATTTTAATTTAATTTTTAGTTTTGACTTTGTTTTGTTTTTGTATTGTTTGATTTTGATATTTTTATTTTGCTTTGTCTACAAAATTTATATTTTTTCGACAATAAAGCATTTCTCTCTCTCTCTCTTGTACCACTTATCTGTTTTTGTTCTGACATTTTTTTAAATTTATTTCGATTTGCAATGGATGAAGATATTTTCACAAATGAGGAAATGTTTGGTTTTAGTATTGTTATATTTTCTGTCACACATGCAATTCAATATCCTGAGTGGAGACAACCTGACAAGACTATTTCTAGATATTTAGTACCTATTTACTCTAAAGGAACATGGTGCATTTTTATAAGTAGTCCCATAACGACAAAGATGTTCAAATTTAGAATACCAGTTTATTGTTCTATAGTCTGTTATTGAATTTCAGTAATTTCCACAAAAAAAATGAAGACCAGAATGCTGTAACAAATCTACTGCTCTCTCTATTTTAAGACCAGTTGATGACGAGCGGCTTAGACATTTTTGTGAGTGGTATGTATGAAGACGCCGTTAATATTTTCCCTATAAAGTAATTTGATCCGATGACAGTTTGATTACCAATAACGTTATTCGCAACAGGTGCAACAACCACCATTGTTCACATATAAATTCACCAGTTAGTAACAGATCATCTAGATATCAACATCGTTTGGATTTAATTCTCTGAATCTCGAGCGTTATCTTGACCTCTTGCGTTACTATCTGGAAGACGCATAATTTGTAGTAAAAGTGATGTAGAAGATCCATCAAGATGCTGTTCCAGCACATAACTTCAGAGATTTTCGCCAAAATTTAGCTAAAAGATTTGGTAGAAAAAACATTAGTGCTTAGACTTTTTTGGGGACTTCATAAAAAGTGAGGTATTCAAAGAATGTTTTGAAAACGAAAAACTTTTGTTTGAATCAGTACCACCAGCATTTAATACAATTACTCCTGAAATTTTAGGTGATATCTTAGGATCCAAAACGAGATGGGCGATCCTTTGTTAAAAAAATTAAGGGAATTTGTTTGTACATTTATATTAGGACTGCAATCAAATAACCACATAGAAAAAAAATCACAAGCTCTTACTTTTTCCGAAAAACTCTGCGACTACTTGGAATATTAAAACTGTAATTTAACCAACCTCGTACGGATTGATTATCAGATACGGTTCATCACTCTGTGGCCAAATGGAGATAGGCAACAATTTTTAAATCATAACATTTGTCTCGGTTGTTGGTACAGCATTTTGATAAACAATCCTGATTGAACATTATAGTGGAGACCCGTATTATGTTGACAAAAAACCGTTTATATTACGGTACCTTACTAAATTAATGAATAATTGTGGCCTCACATATTTCTATTACTACCCTTTCATTTGAGCCCATTGTTGTTTATCAGTGGCTATTCGTACCCACATTGTTTAGGCTATTTTCTAAAGAGCATGGTCCTATATTAAGATAGGTCTTTTCTTGTGTTATTTTTGTGGTCCATTTATTGGCTGTTCTTCTCGCTAAGTGGCAGCTCCTTGCCATCTGTGTGATTTGATTCTGTAGATAACGCCTGTAACCTGGCGCTTTTCTGTCTCATACAGTTGATTCTCTTGGTTATTCCTAGCATACTCCGCTCCATGGATCTTTGTGTTACCTGGAGTTTTCTTATAATATATGTTTTTATGGGCCAGGTTTTGCATCCGTATGTTAAGAACGGTAAAAGACATTGGCCAATGACTCTTTTCTTGAGGTTGCATGGCATTCTCGAATTAAATATGATCGTATTTCTTCCAAACGTTTTCCATAATAATTTGATTCATCTATTAATCTCTGGAATTCGTATATGTGTATTAATTGACCCAGGTATATGTATTTCTGTACCATCTCTAATGTCGTGTAATCTATTTGTATATTTTGTTGATCTACGAGCTCGTTGTACATTATCTTTTTTTTGCTAAGTTCATTTTCAATCCTACTTCATTGCTTGCGATGTTTAGCTCATTTATTATTTATTGCTGCAGTTCTTCAGGGCAATTGGCGATTAGTACTATGTCGTCAGCAACCCACAAAAGGTTAAGATATTATCTATCTATAAACAGGCCTTTGATGTTTCAGTTTAACTTACGGATATAAGGCCTCTCTTTGTCGCACTACTGCCAGATGGAAATTTTGGGAAACTATCATTACTTTAGCCATGACTTCTTCTTTACATATGTTAGCTTGCGTTTCTATGAATCGTCTATCGATACTTGACTTGTAAGAACTTCTATGATGGCTGTGAGATATATCGAGTCGAATGCGTTCTAGAAGTTAATGAAGGCTAGTTCTAAAGTTAGCCATATTCTTTTGTTCGAATCTTATTTTTAAAATGTGGTCTATTGTATTGAAGCCAATTCAAAATCCAGCTTATTCTCTTGGTTGCGTAGCGTACTGTATTTTCTATATCCTGTTGCTAATGATTTTAGTGAATATTTTGAATGCGTAGGAGACTTGTAAGTCGGTAGTTTCTTAAATCATCCTCACTATTTTTTTGTGGATTTGGATGACATAAGCGTTATTTCAGTTATATTCTTAGGCAAGATTTTTAAAGTACATCTGCAAGCGTTGTACAGGAGTTGAGCCACAATTCCATCATTGCGAGCTGCTTGGTCATTTCTCATACTTTTTATCACATTTACAACTTCTTCTATGAGAACGTATGGTATGTCTTCCTGTGATGGAAGAGTCGATATTTTTTCTTGGTATAGGTACCTGTATCTTCATTGGTATTCTAACCAGATTTTGATTTTAATTGCTCATCAGGTTATCTCGCAATATAGCATTATGATATAATATATATTCCATTGTCTAAACTTTCCATATGCAAACCACAAATTCGATCTAAGATCAGCAGAACCAAAAATAATATATATACACTATGTATAACTATCTTCATTTTTCGGCATAATAAGGGTCTAAAAATGATAATTATTAACTGTCTATCTACAAATGATATTTACAACACTGACCAGAATAATGATCTTGATTGTATGGATTGTTGAGGATATATAGTGCAAATTGGACAAGTGAAAACAGTTTTTAAGTGAGTGCAGTTCCAAACATACCTGGAAGATTGTCACAAAGACGAATCCAAGTCACCTGCATAATTATCCTTGCAGTAAGTTATCAGAAACTGATATAAATAAACTCTATTTACAACTAACAGTATATTGCCTACACGCGGAGTGCGGTTCATACCGAATTCCGAGCACCTGGCGTCATAGAATAGATCAACGCGAATATCTATTCCAGTTCAGGGCCGCACTTGGAAAAATATATTTAACAAATGAAAAGGAAAAGTCTTAATGATAAGCAACCAGGAAACGGTTTCTGACTACAGGAACCCCACACAGAATAGTCAGTCCAACCCTACAGTAAACCAAAACAACCAGTCATACTCATCTGCCGTGAGCTGCTACCAATTCCCCACTAAGGATCAAGCCATAATATTTCCTGCTATCGAGGGACTACCACTTCAAGATTATATTTTTGCACTGGGATCAAAAATTGGACCACAGAATATATCATTCTCGTCAAGAATATCCAATAACAGAGTATGCATATATCTTACAGATAAAAGGAAAGTTGACAGTTTTATGACGGACCATGGCTCTATTACGGTAAATGATCAATTGATTGCAGTACGCCGCCTCATATCGCCAGCACAACGACTTGTTTTGTCAAACGTTAGTCCCATCCCTCATCTAGTTATAGAAGATGAGCTGAAAGCACTTGGACTAAAACTGGTGTCACCAATTTCATTTTTAAAAATCAATGTTTCGAATCCAGAATACAACCACATCCTAAGCTTTCGTCGTCAAGTGTATATTCATCCCCTTAATCACATAACAATCCCCAAATCAATCCTGATAAATAATGATAACTCAACCTACCGAATATTCCTTTCACAGGACAGCTTATCATGTTTCAATTGTAAGCAACCAGGCCATATCGCCTCACAGTGTACTACCGCAACCACTACTACCAAGGAGTTAACCCCGGCAGCTACTACAGAGAACGTCATCTCTTTTCCAACTAAAGGAAACTCAATTGAAGTCACCAATAACCTGCAAACGGAAATAGAGGCAACAAGCCATTCGGCTATATCTCCATCTGAAGAACCACTGAATCAATCTTCGATAAAAAGGAGCATTGGTGATATTCTTTCACCTCCCATTGATGCAACAAAAGACTCCTCTCTCCAGGAACCAAGAAGATTTCGAGTACCCGAAGATAGGAAAGCTAAGAAGACCAAACATTCGGTGAGCCCCTCTGAAAAAAATAATACAAACTGCGCAATAATGTTTCAACCAGCAAAAGAATACATAGATAACCATACCTCAGAACTCCCCCTCGGCTATGAACAAATGATAGACCTTTTCAATAATATCTATGGATCTCCGGACCCCATCAGCGTAACCTTAAACTATACCAAGGATCTTAACGCACTATGCGTGATGCTCCGGAAAATATACCCTCTATTCAAGGAACGCAGTATAAAAGCGAGAGGCACAAAATTCCATAGAAAAATACTAAAGCATCTAGAAATTCTAACATCAGAACATGAGAGTGATTCTTCTCCGGAAATGCTCTAATCCTATTCAATCTCCCACTCCTCCAAATATTTCTGAACTTCATTCAATCATTCAACGGAATATAAATGGTTTTTATCCCCACTATGAAATGCTCCAACTACTCATGAAGGAACACAACCCATCCTTAATAGGCTTACAAGAAACTAATTTCCGAACCACCAAAGTTGCCAACCTTAGGAACTATAAAGTTTTTTTTAGAAATCGAGACAACCCTGACCGAGCTAGTGGAGGTGTAGCAATCTACGCAAAAAATGATTTAGAACCTCAAGAAATACACGTAAACACTAATTTGGAAGCTGTGGCAATATCAATAAAATCCTCAACAAATATTCATATCTGTAATCTATACATCCCGCCAAATAAAGATTTTTCCGAACAAGATATCAGAAACCTGTTAGTTCAAATTCCTGCACCATGTATATTGATTGGTGACTTCAATAGTCACAGCATAACATGGGGAGGAAAATTCACGAACGCTAGAGGCCGGAAAGTTACCAATATTATTGAAGAAAACAACCTTGTACTGCTGAATGATGGAGCTCACACAAGATTTAATGCATTCAACGGGGAAACCTCGTTACTCGATCTGAGCATAAGCTCACCAAATCTCGCCACAAAACTATCATGGGAAGTCCTGTTTTTCCTTTACGGGAGTGACCACTTTCCAATTAAAATAACAATTACCGATAATGCTCAAAATTACTTGAAACCCCTTGAAAAATGGAAGCTAAAAGAAGCGAACTGGCCATTGTACTGTAACATAATTGAGAACAATCTACATTCAATACATACAGCAGAAGACATCAACGAAACACTAGAACGTTTGATTCAAATAATACAAAGTGCTGCTGGCCAAGCCATAGGCAAAACAAAACACATCAACAAGCATACTCCAGTTCCTTGGTGGAGCCAAGAATGCCAAGAGGCCATTCAGCTGAGCAAGAGAGCGTTTAATAAACTGAAAAGGAACCGAACATAGCAAAATTTATTAACTTTTAAGAAACTTAGAGCCAAGGCCCGCTTCTTGATAAAAAACTGCAAGAAAAAATCATGGAATGAATATGTCTCTAGTATAAAACCATCCACCCCTATAACAGAAATATGGCAAAAAGTAAAAAGAATCTCGGGAAAAAACGCAGATATGCAAATCAAAACCTTGACTTACAATGGCAATCTCATTACAAGTAGTGAAGATATAGCAGAAGTACTCGCCACAACCTACGAAAATCATTCAAGTGATAGTAATTTTGATGCAGCATTTATGCAACTTAAGCAACAGACAGAAGAAAACTTTCCAATTATAGTCCTAAACGACGACTCTCCTATCAATCTACCAATAAGTAACTCAGAATTTCAAGAAGCACTAAACGACCTGGAGAATTCTAGCCCAGGGTCAGATAACATCCCGGTGATCTTTTTGCAAAATCTTCCAGAGGCTGGAAAACAATTTTTGTTACATATTTACAACATTATATGGATTCAAAAGAAATTTCCCAGTCTCTGGACGGAGGCCACTGTTATCCCGATTTTGAAACCACATAAGCCCAGATCCGATCCTACGTCGTACAGACCAATTGCTTTAACATGTTCAATGTGTAAACTTTTGGAAAAAATAGTCAACTTACGGTTGGTATGGTATTTGGAAACAAAACAACTCTTAGCACCTGAACAAAGCGGTTTTCGTAAACAAAGATCAACCTTGGATAACATTATAGATCTGGAATCTTAAATCCACGAGGCCTTCATTAATAAACAAAAATGCATAGCAGTATTCTTTGATATCAAGAGGGCGTATGATACTGCATGGAGACACCACATTCTCCAACAATTAGTCGACTGGGGAATTCAAGGAAACATGCTTGCTTTCACTCAAAACTTCCTGAGAAATAGATACTTCCAAGTACGAGTAAATGGGCATTTATCTAAAAAAGTGATCCAACAAAATGGAACGCCTCAAGGATCGGTCATAAGTATAACATTGTTTCTCACAGCGATAAACCGCATCCTCGATAATGTTTCACTTCCAGTCAAAGGACGATTATGCGCCGATGACCTAGTACTTTTTAGTAAAGGGAAAAACATCCAATCTATGACTGCTGTCCTCCAAACCCAGATGTCGAAACTAGAAACTTGGTTATCCAACTCCGGCTTCTCCTTTTAAACACAGAAATCGAAATGTATAATATTCTCGACCAAAAACGAAGCTAGACTCCCTAATCTCAAAATAGGCGGCCAGAAGCTTAAATTCGTAGAAAGTGTAGAATTCTTAGGAATGAACTTCGACAGGCAACTTAATTGGAAGGATCACATCAATAGACTCGTTATGTGCTCCCAAAATGGACTGAATTTGTTGAGAACTCTCGCTAACAAAGATTGGGGAGCTGACACCAAAATACTGCTCAGTCTCTACAGATCTTTGATTAGAACGAAGATAGACTATGGATGCCCTGCTTACAACTCTGCAAACAAATCAGCTCTCAAATCTTTGAATTCGGTACACAACTCTGGTATAAGAATAGCTCTGGGAGCCTTCTGCACTAGCCCAGTAGAAAGCCTGCTCTGCGAGGCTGGAGAAACTAGTCTTCACCACCGTAGGCAGTACCTAAGCCTAGCATATGCAGCCAAAATAGCTTCAAATCCAGAACACCCAACTTTCCATAACACAATCTCCACAAGATATTTTGCACTTTACCAGAGACGAAAACGCTCTCCACCAGCCTTCTATGAAAGAATAAACAGATATAAAGCTGAACATCAAATAACATTCCCACGCTTCTTTCCACCATCCATTTCAATTCCACCCCCATGGACCATAAACAATCCAGACTTTGATACCACTTTATCCCGCCTTAGAAAAGGTGACACCAACCCTGTTATCACCCGAGCCAATCTCAAAGGCATCCTCAATAATTTTCCGACAGCCAAACACATCTATACAGACGCTTCAAGGACGAACGACGGCACAGGGGCTGCTTTTATGTGCAACAATATCACTAAAATGTTCCGCCTCAGTAAGTACTCCAGTAGCTACACTGGTGAGCTATATGCTATTTACCAGGCTCTCATCTATGCAGAGCAAGAAAATATCCAGCAGTCACTGATTATAACGGACTCTCTCAGTGCCCCCTGTGCAATCCAAAGAATCTACCACAGTCACCCAATAGTTACTGCAATCAAACTACAGATATCCATACTGGCTGCAAAGGGAAATCATGTCACTTTCATTTGGGTACCATCACACATCGGCATAGCTGGTAACGAAGCCGCAGACCAGGCTGCTCTCAAGGCAATATCTGATATGGATGCTAGAAAGGTCAACCAAACTGTAGTATCTGACTTCAAATCCCATATACAATATGTCATCACCAGAACATAGGAAATCGAGTGGAGCGAATCAAATTCAAAACTTGCAGAAGTAAAACCATCTGTGAAACCTTGGACAAACTCCCCGAGTGATAGAAGATCCCAGGTTATTATATCACGGCTCCGAATCGGTCACACAAGAATCACTCATAGTCATCTACTTGCTGGGACTGACTCACCCATCTGCGAAGAATGCGGGACAACTATCACGGTGAAACACATTCTAGTTGAGTGCACTAAGTTTTTTGGATACAGACAATTGTGTAACCTCCCTCTGAACCTCAAAGACATTTTGAAAGACAGTTCCACGTCGATCCAAAACGTTCTCAGATACCTGAAAAACACCGATCTGCACAATGAAATTTGAACAATGTTACCATGTTTTGTAATACCTATTGTAACGCGCTAATAACCTGTCATAGTTAATGCGCCAACTTAAATAAAAAAAAAACACTGACCAATAAATATTGACCCATAGAAAATTGTATATGGACTCGTAAAATTTGGCCGCTTCCTATTTAAAAAATATTCATACTTAGGTACACCCTTCATAATTCATGATTGCTAAAAATGAACCATTTGAATTGAAATAACGAAATGGAATTATGTAGAGTCGAATAAATCCCAGAACATTCTCTTGTCTGTCTCCGTATTTAATTAACATGAATACGCTTTCACTCAACTCCCAAACAGCATCTCTGTGCCCTACTCGGTATCTTCATTCCTGTTTGTTATGTATAATGCATTTTTCAAGCAATATCGTGGACCAGGATAAGCCATTTTTCTATTCTACATACCCATTATCATTGTATATACCAGAATAACCAGTTTCCGATTCGAGGAAATCTGACTGACAGAACAAATATTATATCTCTGGGCTTCCTATTGTAATTCAAGGGGATAATATCCGAATTTTATTTTAAATAATGTATCTTATTTTTCTATTTGATATTAAGAGGTTGGTTAGGCCATTCCAGCAGTACCATATCGTAGTACGAAGAAGACTGCCAATCGTGTATCTCTACTTAACAAACTGTAAATCCGCGTTGTGTTTGTCCTTTCTATACTAGCGAAGCCACAGCCTTCTTTTTCTTCAGGCAGTTTACGAAATAATAGCAAAATCTGTGATAATCTCAGGTCTTTGTAGATTTGGCGGAATGTTAGCGCTAAGATAAGCAATCGACCTGTTGAAACCAATTGTCCTCAAAATTAATAGGAAGTACTGAACTTTCGGAATAATTCGATTTTGGAGAAGCTCCAAATATTTGACAGCACTAAGATTATTTATCATCAATTAAGAATAGACCTATGATACAGTCTTCTAACATTCCTGTCCAAACATTAAGTTTTAGTGAGTATTCGGTACCCACAGGAACAACCAGACGGGAATTTCTCCGAAACCAATATCCTCAAACAGATGGATTGTGTTTCCGATGTAAAGAAAATGATGACTCGTCTGTGAATAACATAACATGATTGTTAAGAAATTATCATTTTCATTTTGTTTCTCCATCATTAGATTTACAAAAATTCCATCCTTTTATAGTTTTTTTTCTTATAATCTCTATATCTTCTCTTCCTTCGTATATATTTTAAAATTCAAGAGTTAATATTTTATCTTCAATTGCTATAGGCTTATCTTCGCAATTGCGAATAAATTACTCAGACTAATAAGAATGATAGAGGCCACTTTCATGTTTAACGCCGCATATACCTCAATTTTGAACTAACAATGAGATATGGTGGCGGTAAATTTGACATATACTTGATATTCCTTTACTATTAATTTTATTATTTATGAAATCATATTTTCAACCAATTTCAATAACTTGTTAAGAAAGCAATATTACATTGATTAGCTTTAATATGAAATCAAGGAGATAATTGATAATGTGATTTGGGAAAAATTTAAGTAGGTATGGACTAATGTCAAATGTTTATGATTTTTTATTTATAAGATAGGTATACTATACCTACATATAAATAATCTTTAATTTATTTAGTAGTTATAATTTAACCTTATCATGTGACCTGTGAAAGTGGAGAAAAATGTGAACCCATATGAACTCGTATTTGATCATTATTTTCCTAGATATTTATAAAATAATAATGACCATTAATCTGTAGAAATATTTATAGTAGTTTCTTCACGGAACAAAACAACCGTTAATATGATCAGTAGATTTAAGTGTAAATTGTGCTTATGTGGTGTTAACCAGCCATAGTAATCTGAAACCAAAAGAGAGAAAACTCGTAGTAGGGCTTCATTCTATCTAAATTATTTTTGATTCGTTTAGGGATTGATTAGTATTACGGAAGTATCGAATAATTTAGCGTTAAAAAGAATCTGGCCTTTATCTATAATTTGAGATTCTTTGACGTAAACTTTATCTCCTACTTTATAATCCGGAATACCTATTTTAAGAAACGTTTCTATGAAATCTAATCTTAGCCTCTTCTCTTTGATAGTCAGCCTTTCGCAATTTGATAATCATATTTCAGTCTGTTGTTTGAATCTCGAATATACTTTGCTTTTGCTTTTTCATTATATAAAACTTTAGGTGGTCTACTACAAGTGTTTCCGAAAATTAGTTCATGGGCTGTAAATCGTGACACCCTGTATACTTTTGAAGTCTTTCAATAGGCTCTATTGATGTGTCCTAACACCCACCACAACTAGTATCTCATATATCGCGGTATTTTCAAATATGACATAGTAAATTTTAAACATTTGATTAACTGAAAGAATTCCTTTTTAGCTTATTGAATACGAAAATTTGATATTTGAGTCGTTTTATGAGATGGTATTTTGCTTCTGTTACTCCAATACAATACATGTAAATATTTCCTGTGTTTTTTAACACAATCAATAAATAAGTATTTATTACTTTTACTTTTACTATCCCTAAATATACAAGTAAATTTTTATAAATATAACCGACAAAAAAGAGAAAATCTTCAAAATAACATAATAGATCCTAATATAGGTACTTCAGTCAGTTGGTAAAGTACATTCCTGATCTGATAGGGCAGTTTGTGAAGCACATACCGTCTTTTCCATGTCTTGCTGCAGCCCTCTGTCTTCCAGAACACATTCCTCGTTACACTATTAATGAATAGTAAATTTTAATCTTTTACAAATAACTTCATCTTGATTAACAATAACAACTATACTTGACAGGCAAGTAAGTGGTACAGTTTGAGTTTACTTAGTTGGTTTATTAATTATAACGTAATTGATTTATAGAAATATAAATTTTTAGCTCTTTTGCCGCTTCTATTAAAGTTTTTTCTGTTCGTACAATTCACTACAGCTAAGTTATGATATAACTGTCAAATAATAGACACAGAAGTTCACTAGTGTTGCGATCCGTAGAAAAAATGAACAGGAACTGCACGGATAGATTTGATACATCTGTTCTAGAAGATTCGAACAATAATTAACTAAAAAAATAGTCTAACTTCTTAAGAGACATTGACATGATTGACAACTAATGATAAGGATTGTTTGTATCTCGTTATTCACCACGGCAAACTGTAGACACAATTGATTTTTATCCCAACACTTCTCCTAAAAATCAATTTCCAGAAACTATTGGCATTTCAGTCATGCCAATGAGGACACACAGACTCTTGAATCGCTGGCCTGGAAGTGCCTTGGTGAGTAGGTCAGCATCTTGTCCCTCTGATGACCTATGCTGGAAGTCAACCTCACAAGAACTTAGTTTTTCCCTGATAAATTTCCTCCGTATATTAATATGCTTAGTGCGACTGTGGAAAACAGGATTCTTCATAAGTGCTATGGCACTCTGCTTGTCCACCTTCAATACTGGAGTTAATACAAGCCAATTTCCTCTAGAATCTTATTGATCCATATGGCTCCCACTACAGCCTGACTGGCAGCAACAGTCTCAGATTGAGTCGTTGATGTATACACACACTTCTGCAATTTACTTTACCAAGAAATTGGCCCTCCATTATACTTGAATAGAATTCCAGAAGTTGATCTTTGTGTTTCCCGGTCACCTGCATAGTGAGCATTCTGTTTGAGGAAACTTAGAACATGGCGTTTGCTCTGATGTCCATGTCTCTCATGCCAAACCTGAAGGTCATGTACAGCAGCAATGTTGCTTTCTGCAGAAGTAGGATTCACTACTCTCATATTCATGACATAGAGCCCATTTATTCTCCTAGATTTGGCGAATATTGTTCTATTTTTATAAAGGAAGCACCACTCACTACTCAAGACCGAATAGTATCCCTTATTCAGAGCTGACGACATGGAGAATAAATTTTTACCCACCTGAGGAACATACCATACGTCTTCAAGATGACACTTATTGAGGTTACCATCAATAATCATTTGGATTCTTATAATATCCTTACCCAGTGCTTTCATGGACTCCCCATTCCCACATTGCACATACCGTTCTGGGAAAAAAATCTCAAATGTACAGAACCAGTTTCCGTTCATGGTCATGTGATGTGTTGTACCTGAATCAGCAATCCAAATTTCGCTAGAATCCTGACAATTAATATTATTATATTGACCAAAAAATCCAGAACCTTCATGACTCCTTTCATTTTCAGATTTCACTGATTTAGCCTTCTTGGGATCCTTACAATCCCTTTTAAAATCCACTCCAAGAAATCATGACATCTAGGAACATAAGATTCAGAGGACTTGTAACCATTACCACTACCACCCTTGTCAGTTTGCTTAGGCTTGTGAAATTGCTTCTTCTTACTAGCAAGATAAGCTGCATCTTCAGGAAAATCACCTGAACAAGCTTTTTCATTCAGCCGCTGCTCAACTACTTACAACTTTCCTCTAAGATGATCAAGAGTACGACTCTCCTTAGGTACAGACTCTCAAGCATTAATAAATTCGTGATATTCAGCTGGCATTGTGTTTAGAACACTATTAAGGAACAATGAATCTGGTAACTTAACTTTATCTTCTTTCCAAGTTTAATCTTGAATCTCGGCCCAAAGCTTCTCTAGTTTAGCTATGTGCTTTGCAACAGTATCAGTAGGGTCTTTTTCCTTCACACTGAAAAACTGATTGAAAAGTCTTGTATCTGTTCGGACCTCTGCTCATAAACTGAATGTAATTTGTCCCACATTTCCTTGCTTGTAGAATACATATTGAATAATTGCCTTACTTGAGCAGATAAACTCATGACAATAATATGTTGTGCTGAAAACTCAAGCTTGTTATATAAGCAGCCACTTCTTTCTCATACTCTATTTTATCCTTGGCCGGAGCATCATCAGCAGGACGGTCAGGAGGTTTAACATTACCATCAACTACCTTCATACAGCCATTAACATTCAGTTGAATTTTAACTTGGAATTTCTAATCAATCCAATATGATTGTCCCTCCCTCGCGTAACTTCCATGGCATAACAATACGAACTAGCAAGGCCGGTAACCTCACCTACAAAACTCCACTCCTGTGATTTTCCATCTTTCTCTTGATACATTTATTCTAGAAGATTCGAACAATAATTAACTAAAAAACTAATCTACAACATTGACTTCTTAAGAGACCTTGACATGATTGACAACTAATGATAAGGATTGTTTGTTGTGTTATTCACCAGGGCACACTGTAGACGCAATTGATTTTTATCTAGTTCTTAAAAAATGTTCCTAGGTACTTACCAGTTCTCTTTGTTCGCATACCTCTGTACTTAATTTACTTCTTTTGTTGTTATCAACTTTCGTTCCACATCAGACTTTGGCTTCAGATGCTCTTGAGATGTATGGCCCATGTGGTGTAATAGGGGATGATTCTCATTGTTCAAAGCGCTAGGTTTTCCTACAACAGTGTCAGAATATAGGATATGTTTATATTAAAAACATAATGTGTTTTAAACTGAGCAGAAGCATGTCTGCAGTTTTGTTTACCTGTAATGTCTGATGTTGATTTATAATTATTGAAAAATATAAAAAATAGAAGATTTGTGATTTCAACTATACCTTGAAAGGATCTTTCGGGCGCCATGTATAATTTGTGTAGTTCATATGTTTGCTTTGTAAGTACCTCAGCTTTTCTTTTCATCTGCTGATTGTTCCACTTTACTCTTCGTTTGAAGATGTTGATTTGCATCTACACAGTTGATGCTCATTAAAGTAAGCGATGTAACATGGTGTTTTTCTCCACAACACATTCTACACAGTCTGTCATTGAAGTCGTCCAGCACTTTGCAATTTTAATATCTAATAAAAATCTTAATTTCATGATCTTTGCATATGCTTCTGATTTTGTTTCAGTTATCAGAATCTACCATTTTTTGTTTAAATGAATACACAATATTGAATTCCTCCCTTAGCAGCTCATTTCGCTGTAATATATCATTATGTACGAGATTTATTTCACTTTCACTTAATTTTGCTTTAGTTGAATCTGAATCTATATACACGTTTATGATTTTGATATTTGGGACTTTTTTTCTCAATTTCAGGCACAGTTAGTGTTTCACTTTTTATCTTTAAGAGTTTTACATAAAAGTTCAGAATCCTGCTTGTTTACACAATTTAGAAGAACTTTGCCATTTCTTAATTGCTTGATATTAATTTCTTTTGTGGACTTTAGATATGAGACTTCCTCACCTTTATACTAGATCTATTAAATTAAGCTTGAAATTTTCAGCAAGTTGTACAAGTAGTGGTACTATTTGATTAGGTAATCTTATATTATTTGCCACAATAGATGCATAACACGTTGAATTTACCTTTTGCTCCGTATTTTTACCAATGGCCCTGAGATATTTTTTATGTTCCCTCAATTCAGTATTGTGATTTCTTAATTCCAAATTCAACTGCTTAAGATAATTATTTTCTTGATAACATGAAAAATAATTTTCACATGTTTCCCCAGTCATCAATGTCATTTATCCTTTTTCTTTTATTTTATGAGTAAGAACAGAAACTACTTCCGACTGTTTTACTGCCAAGTCTTCATCCATAGTTATCTCTTCCTGACCAGTGCTATTTTCAGAATATTGTAGGTGAGAGTTTAGTATTAGAAATTTTTTATTAAGCAGATCGCTAGAGTTAAGACTTAATTGTTTGTACTGACTCGAGCGACTTGAATGTTATGTGGCTATGTTCAGGACATACTACAATATTTACTGATAAGTAGAAACCTTTTACAGATTTCATTTTAGCATTAAAATCAGCATGACATCATGCAGCATCACACCGCAAACATGTAACAAGTCCGCACTCTCGATTTTTATGTGAAATTAATTTTGGCTTGGGTTTGTCAGGAGCTATATCATGTGCATACTTTGCCATATCATATCCTTAATCACTATTCATTATCCATATAGTTCTAGATATACGCCACTGGACTTTATGTACAATAGTTGAAAACAGATGTTTACTAACAGCTTGAGAGACGGTGAAGAAAATACCCATCTTGTTTCGAATTTTGATTAAATTATTACAAGTAGAAATTCTTTAGACATCAAAAAGCATCAGCATGATTTATATATCACTGGATTCATATTTTTCATCTGCACAACTTGACGTCAAATTTACGCTTTTTTATAAATAATAACCACAAGAAATAGCCTGTAAAAAATATACTTTATTGCATGAAATAAACTATTACCCATTGCCAACAGTCAACAGCTCCTGGATCCTCAAGTATGGCGTTCTGGCATAATTGTACTTCGATGTTTTCTAGAATACCTATATCAATACCTTTTTCTTTGCCAAAATATTAGTACGATAATGGACTTTAGCCCTGAATAAATTACTTTCTATAAATAGAGCATAGGTTCTTTAAAAATTAGCACATACATTTTTACAATCAGAATAAACTATAAGCTTATCAAATGAGTAAACAGATGTTCATGGCTATGACGTACAGAATATGAGAGACAAATAAATCCCATGCTAACATTATACATCTATATGCAACGGGCACTTAGGTTACTTCACGAGATTAAAACCAAATATCAGATTCTTATTTGGCTTTCAATTTGCTGAGCAAACACTTTGTAGTGGTCTGGATTTTGTAGACTGGCTATGTGTGCTACGCGATCAGACCCCCGAAATGTCTCTATGTGGTCGTGGCTGGGCTGTCGAGTATATATATATTTATTCGAAATCTGTTAGCTTCTTGTCTGGAATATTTTTCTTTCATTTTATGTCTTCAGCGGATAGGGTGAGGGTGAAGTGAACATCGTGTTCCTTCAGTTATTTGATTTCGATGTTATTAAGGTACTTTCAAGATATATATAAAATACTCAAATAATCTTGGAGTAATTTCAATAGGTATTTATTTTTAAGAAAATAAAACTATTGATATCAACCAAGCATCATATTTTGCAGTGTTAAAAATGTACAGCTAGGAACACCCAGTGGCTTGTACTTTTGACAATTTGACTATCAGCGTTCATTTACAAATACCTAATTAAAGATTTTTGTCATAGTATATGGTGCAATCATATTTCAGTTTGATATTAGAGTTTCACATACTTAATGTACCTACCTGAGAAATATTTTGAGACATCTCTAAATATAAAGCACTATAAAATCGAAATCTCTCAAATTTGCGCCAACTTTGGATTCGAAGTCATATATTACACTTAAATCTGGCATTCATAAAGCATATCTTTATTGTCACTTGGGACTAATTTCGATATGCCACAGAAAACAATATTATAATAAGTGTTGGTAATGGTAATAATATTCTCAACTCCTTGAAGGGGAAACACCAGTACCTATAGATGGGCAAAGTCTCTTAAGGTAGCTCGTGTAGAGCATTTTAAGCTTGTGTAAGATGAATTGTTCCAAATGCCTAAACCACTCTTCTATTCTACCTCTTCATCTAGGTCACAAATGTAAGAATCTATACTCTCATAATATCTGCTGTCAGCAACGCGTTTTCTGTCTATACTCAGCTGTTATGAATAAGTATTAACCAATATGTAATTGATATCATAATACATATTTTATATAAAAAAGTGGCTTCTTTCATTAGTTAATGCACTACAAAATTCATAATATTAATTCTATTGATACTGGTCATTTTGAAGTTGAGGGCATCAAATTCGAAAACACAGGCACAAAAAGAAATAACATTTGTTTGTATTTTTCAGGGTACCGACCAATAAAAGTCGATTCTATATTTTGTGAATATATTTATTTCATATTTTGAGTGTTTTATTAGTTATAACATTCTTTGAACATTTAATTATATTCAGTGATTTTACTATGAATCGTCAATAATCTTGCACGTTCATAGAGCTGTGACTCGGAAGCCCTTGAAGTTTTTGGGAAATATCCATTCTAAGTTTTCTCGCATCAACCTCAAAATTTAACACATGAAAAAATAATTTTCTGTCAGAATTTTATTTTAATTCTGTTTTTTTCTGTAGAATTATGTTTATTCTATTTTTTCGGGTTATTATTAATTGTTGGGGTAATTATATAATGTGAGGGTAATTTGAATTATTTAATCTATTCTATAGTTTGACTTGATAAATTTGGAACCCTATGATGTTTCTACTACCATAAACTGATAGATTGATAATGGGATTTACCAATCCTGAAACATGTCTCATTTAAGAGTTTTTAACTATTAATTATAATATTGTGGAGACGACACATTGTTTTGCTTAAATTCATCCTTACTCCACTTTGAGAATGGATTTCCTCTTGAAATATCGTTTGAATTTAATTAATATCTAGTATAGCCTTCAGCTAATGTTATAGTTTCTCAAACAAAAATGTTGCAAAATTAATGGTGTTTTTTCCGGAGATATGTTTTGTCGTTGTGTTTCAAACACATTTCAGTCGTTGGTAAGATAATATTTATTTTTTTTAGAATCATACAATGTAAACGTTAATTCAAAAACAGAATGTACTAAACTAATGGCCAGTAATCATTTTTGAGCCTATTGTCCTCCCAGTAATCAACTTGATTTTATATATGACAGTAACTTCTTGGTTATATATATATATATATATATACATATATATATATATATATATATATATATATATATATATATATATATATATATATATATATAATATAAAGAGAACTATATTCAGTATTACTGAGACAGATATAATATCAAAATGAGAATGCTATTCACCCTTATGCTTTTATTTCCACTAGAAGCGGATCACGTGATTTCAAGCTTATTTGCTTTCCTCAGCGCCACATAAGTGGAAGCTGTAACCGACGAGACAAAAGCAAGTGAAAGATGTCATAGGTGCATGACAACTATCTCTCAGTGGGACGCAATTCGCGCCACCTAGATATTGATAGCTAATTACGTTAAACGTAAAGTATATAATAAATATAAAGAGAACTATATTCAGTATTATTGAGATAGATATAATATCAAAATGAGAATGCTATTCACCTTTATGCTTTTATTTCGTCGGATACAATCATCCACTAGAAGCGGATCTCGTGATTTCAAGCTTATTTGCTTTCGTCAGTGCCACATAAGTGGAAGCTGTATACGACGAGACAAAAGCAACTGAATATATATATATATATATATATATATATATATATATATATATATATATATATATATATATATATATATATATATATATATATATATATATATATATATATATATATATATGTTATATCCCAATATAATTCACCATATTCAATAATAACGATCAAGTCTCACAGGTGTCATATTTCAACGACACGTGTTTTATTATTTTTCTTTGTTCATATTTTCGTTCTCAGAGATAATGCTGACTTGCAGATTTGCACTCTGGAACATTCTCAGAATTCAATACATTTTACATTCTCACAGAATATGCAACTTTGCAATTCCCATACTCTGGAATATCCCTAGAATATTGTAGTTTTATCAGAATATGCAAACTTGCAGATCCCATGCTCTAGAACTTGTAACGGACGAACCAAGCGCAAGTCACATGATGCTTAATCAGCATAAAATCACTATAAATATGATTGCACCTGGTTCCCCGAGGTTCTTGGTTCAAAATAAGCAGTAGCTCTCAGTTCACGTTGTTTTTCTTCATTTTTATTATTATTTTGTAACTTATAAATTTTAATAAATATTATTATTTTTAAAAAGTGAAGTTTTAAACTACAAATATAATATATATATATATATATATATATATATATATATATATATATATATATATATATTAGGTTACGCCACTGATGAATCTTCCTCAGTTGCTCCGCCGTTGATTTGAATCTTCATAAGCTGGTATGTAGAGGCCCTGCTCTGATTGGTTGAATTCAAATTTCGCTCCTTGATCAACCAATGGGAGTGAGGCTTCTGTCGTCTTCTATTGGCCAGATGTTCAAGTCAAGGTTGCGGCCATATTCTCTTTTGTACGGAAAATACATATAAACCTTTGTTTTTGTAATGTGTAGAAGAGGGGATCGTTTGTTGGATCTGATTAAAAAATTTAAATTGATCACTATAAAATAAAATAAAGGGGATCGTTCCTTGGAACTTTCTTGTGTTTATTTTCTGGTGCGAAAAAACCCCGAATGTTGGCTGCTTGCTCTCGATGAGTAACAAGTCACCATAGTTGGTCCTTCGAGCCGGATATTGAACCAGCGGCAAAAACGTGATGTCCAAGTCAAAGGAAGCAGGTATGGATTCTAGTTTGGAGACCGAGGAAAGGGTCCTCCAGGCTAAGAAGAAGCAACAAGTCGAATATGTGCAAAGCATATTTGATGCTGCCAAGAACTTGGGCAACCCGAAGAATTCGAAACATGTGAAAGGTGGCCTCATTGGATCATATCCACCTTGAATTTGCTAAGATAATTGAGAGATTGAATGTTATAAACCTCTCTCTTAATCCAAGTTGTCAAATCTCCTTTTCTGATGTCACTCCAATGGATGGAATGTATGGTTACATAAAATACAAGGTAGACCAACTTAAGTCGGTGGACCAGAACAAGCAACCTTCAACATCAGCATTGCCAATCAGTAACATCAAACTAACACCTCTGGAAATATCAGTGTTTACTGGCAGTATCGGTGAGTGGCCCATGTTTTTTCAATTGTTCAAGACCAATATTGTTGACCGGGAGGACATTCCCAAAGCTCAGAAGTTGCAATATCTGCTATCTAAGCTCCAGGTTAGGGCGGCTAGTGCCTCAATAGGAATTCCGCCAACCGAGGAAATTTTCACTGTCATTTGGGAAAGCCTTGTGAAAAAATATAAGGACCAGAGAAACCTTGCAGCTCACTACATGGATGACTTATGCAATTTCAGACCCATCAAGATTGAAAGTGCTAACCAACTGAGTTATTTTGTTGACAAAATTGGGTCGACAGTGGCGGCTTTGAAGGCGGTTGAGTGAAAGGACTTGGGTGAGTTCATCCTATCTATTTAGCTCAGCTTAAGTTTTGACGACAATACCAGACAGCTATTTGAGCCGTCATTAGAGACGAAAAAATCCGACATTTGAGAAACTGTTGTCTTTCACTCAGCATCAAGCTAAGGTACTCTTAAGATTACATGTTGGTAAGAGTGATTATAATAAAAATCAACAATATTCACATAAGGAAGGTAAAAAGATGCACAGCTTTCATATTAATGATAATGATAAGCGTAATGATAAGTGTCAGACTTGTAAGATAAGGCATAATAATATTTCCACATGTAAACATTTTTTATTTCTTACTCCCCAGGATCGATTTGAGTTAGCCAAAAAGAAAGGTTTATGTGTAAACTGTCTCAATTATCACCGGACTTCACAGTGTACTGAACTGCCGAGTTGTACCATTTGTCAGGCTAACCATAAACATTGTTGCATTTTCCTCAAGAAAATAAGGAAAGTATTGCTGGTAAAGGTAAGCCAAAGTCTTCCTCACACATTAGTAAGCATGCTCAGGGCTCTCCTAAAAATCATGGAGTTTCAAAAGAGGCTCCCTGTATTTCGGAAGGGAGCAGGTCAGAAAAGGTTTTCTCCTCAATTTGTGCTGAACCTATAGGAGGCGGTCTGGGATTGTAAGGGCCGAGCTCAAGAGTGGAGATTCCTTCTTGATGGAGGATCCATGTGTAATTTAATCACGAGAGTGCATTTAAAAATTAGATGTGCCTCTTGAGCCTTCCAAAACTGTATTATCAGGTATAGGTAGTAATACGTAATCTGTACAGGGTCAAGTAATACTCAACTTTTCCTCAATACATGATGATAGGGTTAAATATACTATACAAGCCCTTGTTGTAGGAAAAATAGTTGATAATTTGCCTTTAGTTGAAAAAGATTGTTCTAATATTGATTATTTGAAACATGTTAGTGTTGCTGACAATGAGTTTATGATAAAAGGTCCTGTTGATAGAATACTGGGTGCATATATTTACGCTCACATTTTAAATGGTGAAACCGTGTCATGTAATCCCAACCAGCCTGTAGGTGTGAGTAGCAAATTAGGTTACATAATTATGGGAGATGCCCCAATTCTGGAGCACTCAAGTAACAAATCCAACCAACTTTGTATGTTCCAAAAAACAAAACTTGAGTTAAATTTGGAGAGGTTTTGGGAGCTGGATAGAATTGAAAATAGTAACTATTCAAAGCTCACACCTGAGGAAATAAAATGTGAGCAACATTTTGTTAACCATGTGTCCAGAAGTCTGAATGGTCGTTATTCGGTGACCCTACCATTTAGTGGTGATGTTTCACAGTTGGAGGATTCATTTCTTGGTGTTAAGAAAAGGTTCTTTAATTTAGAAAAGAAATTGAGCTCCAACCCTGATGCCAAGAAAGGATATTCAGAATATATGCAAGATTCACTTGAAAATCGTTATATGGCTAAGAGTACCGACCAGTCAGACAAGTCTGGGTATTTTATTCCACATCACATGATTGTGAAACCAGATAGTGTATCTACCAAAACCAGAGTTGTATTTAATGCAAGCGCCGAAACTACCAGTGGCAAGTCGTTAAACGATATTTTACCTAAAGGTGCAATGCTATCTCTGGGTTATTGGAGATTTTGATCAATTTCCGACTATATCCCTGCGCCTTGATAATAAAAAAATGTCCCTCCAAATTCTATTGAACGAGGAGGACCGTAAATATCAAAAGCTGCTTTGGATGTTCGAGCAGAGTGAACCATTAACCACTTATGAGATGAGAGTGGTAAAATTTGGCATGAAGAGTTCGCCATTTCTGGCCCAGAGAACAGTCAGACAATTGGTAGATGATAAAATTCATAATTATCCAGGTGCGGCCAAGATAATTTCTTGTCTATAAATGGATGATTGTGTAGACTCCTTCTCGACAGACTCCTTCTCGAACATGTTTAAATCAGGTGGTTTCACATTTACAAAGTGGATCTCTTACTCAAAAGATGTATTGGATTTTATTCCAGAATCAGATCTTCTGACTAGAATGTTGTATTTTGATAATGATAATGCTATGGGAAGTACTAAAATATTGGGTATGGCCTGGAGGGATAGTGAAGATATTTTACATTTTAAATCTGTCAAATCAGATAGTCCATGCACCAGAAGAGAAATCCTGTCAGCAGTTCTGTCTATTTAAGACCTAATGGGCATGCTTGGTCCTATGGTCATGTGGGTTAAATTATTAATTCGTGAAATTTGTATTTTAAAATTAGACTGCGATGTCCCTGTTCCTGATAATATTCTCCAGTCGTGGTTATTGTTTAAAAACCAAGTAGTAGAAATTGAAACAATAACATTTCCACGCCATATTGGTTTTGTACTCTCTTGTGATTTACAGCTTATTGGATTTTGTAATGCCAGTGAGCGTGGTTACGGGGCTATTGTTTATAGTAGAGTTCAGCTTCCTCATGGTGAAGTTGTTGTTAACTTAGTGACTAGTAAGAGTAAGGTGGCACCACTAAAGGTGGAAAGTATTTGTCGTTTAGAACTCTGTTCTCTTTTCTTGTTTTCTAAACTGATGAAATTTGTTCTTTCAGAATATTCTCCTCGCTTCAATCTCAAATACTATTGTTTCACTGACTCCACGGTAGCTCTCTGTTGATCAAAACGGTCTCCTCATCATTGGAATACATTCATTGCCAACAGAGGGTGTAAAATTTAGGAAAATTTGGTCATCGATCGAGTCTTCCATGTCAAAGGTACTGAGAACCCAGCTGATAGTATTTCCAGAGGGCAGTTACCTGCTGACTTTGTACAAAATGACACCTACTTTCATGGTCCTACTTGGCTTCTCTCCGGTATCGAAAATTGGCCTATCACTTAGTCGTTTTCTTATACTCCTATGGTCTTCTCCGCGTGGGAGGAAGACTTTCGAATTCGAATTATTTGACTAATGAGGAAAAGCACCTTCTCTTATTACCTTCCAAAATTCATATAGTGAGACTTATTGTACAGCACACTCATAAAACTAACTGTCATAC
Source organism: Crioceris asparagi (assembly GCA_958507055.1). NCBI lineage: Eukaryota > Metazoa > Arthropoda > Insecta > Coleoptera > Chrysomelidae > Crioceris > Crioceris asparagi. The sequence goes on along the minus strand of OY293827.1, from coordinate 71,805,716 downwards.
TGGTCCCTATTTACCCCAAGCTATTCTGAGACAGAAATTCTGGATTATTGGTGCTAGGAATTTTATTAGGATAATTTACCAGGATTGCAATACCTGTTTCAAGTTGGCTCCTAAATTTACCTTTCCCAAGATGGGAGATTTGCCTAGTTCTCGAGTGTTGGAATCTCGTCCCTTCTTTAATACTGCTTGCGACTTTCTGGGACCAATTCACATTGTTATGGAAAGAAAGAGAGGTGCTAGACCTGTCAAGATTAACGTTTGTGTATTTATCTGCATGGCGGTCAAAGCTATTCATTTAGAAGTGGTATCAGATCTTAGTACTCCTGCCTTTCTGAATGCTTCCAAACGGTTTATTAGTAGACGAGGACCTATCAAGTCTGTCTTGAGTGATAGAGGCACAAACTTCGTAGGAGCAAAAAGTCAATTAGACGAAATATATAAATTCTAAAAGGATGAGGGATTTAAGGATGCCTTCTCATCTGCACTTCTTGCTCATAGAATAGAATGGATATTCAATCCCCCTGCATGCCCACATTTCAAAGTCAAGTTAAGGCTTTCAAGACTCACTTTTATAAATTAGTAGGTACTCAGTTATTGACTTATGAAGAATTCTTGACACTAACAACTCAGATAGAAGCTTTATTGAATTCTCGACCCCTCTGCCCTCTAAGTAGTGACCCCTCTGATTGTAGTATTCTCACCCCTAATCATTTCTTAATTTTAACTTCTCTTAGATCTATCCCAGCCGTTGATGTCCATTCTTCCCGGTTAACCAGATTTCAGCTATTAGACCAGATGGTCCAAAGCTTTTGGAAAAGATGATCCAATGAATATTTGACCCAACATCAGATTAGAGAAAAATGGAACACCTCTTCTTGTCCAGTTAAAACTGGTATGGTTGTATTGATAAAGCTAGATAATTGACCCCTTTGTCATGGCCTTTGGGTGTTATCACAAAGTTGTTTCCTAGTAAGGATGGAATCACAAGAGTTTGCTCGGTGAAGACCTCCAGAGGTCATTACAAACGTCCAGTGGTGAAACTTGCCCCTCTACCTACCCAATAATGAGAGCCATATGAATTTTTAAAGACTTGAGAGTTTGTGAGTTTGCTCGGTGAAGACCTCCAGAGGTCATTACAAAGTCCAGTGGTGAAACTTGCCCCTCTACCTACCCAATAATGAGAGCCATATGAATTTTTAAAGACTTGAGAGTTTGTGATAACTTATTCTTTATTCTTGATTAATTAATCAAATGTAAATATTTTGAATTGCTTCAGTCATTATTAATTGTTGTGAATAAATCAGTGAATTTAATAAACCAGATGTAGGTTATTGAATTGTAATGAAATGTATTGTATTATATTTAGTATGTAGTAACTATGCAAACTTTATTTAGATTTTATTGTTTCATTGTATATACTTTATTAAATTGAGTTCCAACTGTTCTTAAGTTATGTAATTGGAATGAATGATTTTATCCCTACTAACATAAGATTATCGTAAATATTTTTTTTCTGTTTTCTTTCTCATATTTTTAATGAAATTAAAATTAAATTTTGGATTTAGGTTCCTATCGTCATTTAATTTGTAGATGATACTTCCTAAATGTAAACTGAACCTTGGTTTGAGATAAAACCTAAATTAATTTGAAATTTAATTTCTCTGGAGCATTCCTTTGCGTATGAACTTTATTGAAAATAATTCTGTTCTTCCTTTCTTTAGCAAGAATTTGTTCGTTCTTTAAAAATAATGATTTTTTTGTTAATTAATTTGCTATTCTAGTTAAGTATTATTATAACTTAATGTAAGATAAAAATGTGTTAAGCCTAATAAGCCCTTTTTTGTCTACTGCTGTAAGTGCATGAGCAATGGTAAATTGGGGTAACTTTGCTCACTTTACTGACTTCGCTCAATTTTGTAACTCTCTTCCTAAGTGACTTTGAGTTGTTGTAGGAGCCTTTTCCTCCAAAGTTGGGGGATTGGCTACGCAACTGATCAATCTTCCTCAGTTGCTCCGCCGTTGATTTGAATCTTCATAAGCTGGTAAGTAGAGGCCCTGATCTGATTGGTTGAATTCAAATTTCGCTCCTTGATCAACCAATGCTAGTGAGGTCTGTCGTCTTCTATTGGTTAGATGTTCAAGTCAAGGTTGCGGCCATATTCTCGTTTGTACGGAAAAGACATGTAACCCTGTGTTTTTTGTAATGTGTAAAAGAGAGGATCGTCTGTTGGATCTGATTAAAGAATTTGAATTGATCATTGTAAAATAAAGTAAAGGGGATCTTTCCTTGGATCTTTCTTGTGTTTATTTTCTGGTGCGAAAAAACTCCGAATGTTGGCTGCTTGCTCTCGATGAGTAAGGAGTCACCAATATGTATATATATATATATATATATATGTTATATCACTTATCGTGGAATTAACTTAAAAAAAAAAACAATTATTTATTAAGACAAAAAATTAAAGTACAAATATAACTTAACTTTACTTGACTGTATGAATCTAAACTCACAAGTGATGCCGTTAGCTAGAGATCTAGTATTTATACAATCAAAAATGTTTAGTCATTAAAAATATAAAAAGAAACGTAAATTAATACAATGGATCTTTTCTCCTTAGGTTGAATCGAAGCTTCTAGAAATATTATAATTAAAATACATAGTAATGTCTTTTTGGAGGCCGAACTGGATAAACAATTAACAATGGTCTTTATGGTAACTTGCTGACTACTGGTCTGCATCTCTGGCACGTAAATATCCTTATCACTTTTGTTATCTTCTTAAACTGCGTCTTGGAGATGTAATATGATATGGTGTACTGCGTCTTGCAGATGTAATACGATATGGTGAGATACTGCGTCTTGCGGATGTAATATAATATTATGAAATAATATTTAAAATAATACTTTGATATTATTATTATTATATGACTTTAAAAAGTAATTCAATTATAACTTTATATAACAACTCCCCCATTTAAGAAAAGTTGGTGGAGTTTGCAACAACTTTTTAAGTTAATGATTTATTTGGATTTAATTCGATGTTTTCTTCTATGGGTTCTCCGACATGGATACTTGCTCTTCTTCTCGGAAGAATTCTTCTTATACTTTGCTGGAATGAAATACTGGAACCTGGCCCTGGTGGTGATGGTGGGTAATCGTTGGTTAAAGCTATTCCAATTCGATGATGCTTTCTTCTACATTTACAGGTCACATAAAGTATTACCAATACAATTATTATTACAATGGTTAAAATGGTGAACCAATGTGTATATTTACTGATCGGAGATTGTTTCATCATTTTTTCTAATTCTTCTGAATACTGATTTAGTTTGTGTTGTGCAATGTTCAAATCTTCGGAATCAATTTTGTTCAACTTAAGAGGTTCTAGTTCAGGAATTTGTAATTTTTCAGGAAAATCTTTGCAACAGTCAAATGAAATTGTGACTGGATGACTTCGATACTTGATTTCTCGGTATGTGTCAACTGGGTATTGAGCATGAACTCTTGTACTTCCAATAAAGGCACTACACTCAGGTTGTAATTTCACTAAACTATTAGTTTTAATAATTTCTGATTTAATTTCCCTATTTCCACATTTAATCGTGATTGGCAAAGGATCCGAAACAGTGATTAACCATAGATTTAAATCAATTTGGTAGACATTATAATCTTTAACAAAAAGAAGAGATGTTTGACATGTCTTGGGCATCTGAGTTAATCTTCTTAATAGTTGTGCTTCGCAAATTGCATCGTTGTCAATTGGATATGGGAGGAGATTAGAACAGATTTTTATGCTTCTTTCAAGAGTCTTGCAATTATCCAGATTTCGCAATGACAAATACAGCAGTGAATCATCATCCCGCGCAATATATTTTTGTGTAGTTGGTAAAATATGACGGATACCTGTTCGATCATCTAATATTGGTATTGGATAGAGTCGATATAGTATATAAGCTTCTGGATCAGTGAGAGGAATTTTGAGAACAAATATTATTTTACTTTCTGATTGATATGCCTCTAATTCAATAATATTAAGATAATTAACTATATTTGACGTATACGGTTGTAAAGGTAAATTATTTCTTACAAGAGATTTTGCTATATCTTGTAAAGAATTGATTAAATCTGAAGGTGCTATTATTGAGCTATGTAATAATCTTATGCGAGCAAAAGTGATAGAATTTAAAATTTTATTAAGGGAATCTTCTAAGAAAATATAGCTTTCCATTAGCGATTCACAAATATTGAATATCCTTATTTGTGCTTCATAAAATGCGACATCATCAGCAATGTCCATCAAAGTATTTTGAATTTCTTTTATATCTTCATTAAAAGTCTTTTCATCAATTTGTAATTTTTGTATAGTATTATTAAAATGTTTAATAACAGAAGTTGTAGCTGAAATTTGTTTTTTAAGAAGATTTTCCAATTCAAATTCATCATGAGATAATTTGTTAATACAATCATTATAATATTCTCCATCTGATGCATCTAAATTACCAGTAATAGTTTTCCATTCCATTAAATATACCTCGCTTTGCCCTGGAGTTATATGATTTAGTTTCTTCTATAATTTCTTTATATTTTTGACCTATTGAATTCGAAATTTGTGATAATAAACTTATGTGTGTTTGAACTTCAGACTTAAAAGCTATAAACCTTGGAGACGGATCTTCTAAAGTATCCAAAATTTCTATAAGTATTTTATCATTATTTTCCATTGTTTTCTTAATTGGGGCCAGATCTTTGTAAACTAAAAGTGTCCATTTTTCATTCGTAATTTTGATAGTACATTCTTCATGGAAAAAGATTCCAACGGTGTTATTAACAGGATTAAGTGTGTATTGGGCTGATATAATATTTATCAGCACGAAGAATCTGAAACCAAAGAAACTACTCATAGTAGGGTTTCAGTCTATCGAAATTAATTTTTGATTTTTGATTAGTTTGTGGATTTAAAACTATTGCAGAATTATCAAATAATTGCACAATTTCAAAAGGACCATTGAACAAATTTTGACTTTTATCTTTAATTTGAGATTCTTTAAGATAAACTTTATCTCCTATTTTATACTCTGGAAGCTTTCCTGAAATATTTTTATCAAATCTAATTTTTGCTTTTTCTTTCTGACTTGCTGTTTTTGCTCGTGCAATTTTATAATAATGTTGCATTCTGTTGTTCAAATCACGTATGTATTTAGTAATAAGGGCTTTCTCATTATATAAAGTTTCAGGTGGTCTACTAGACGTATGACCAAAAATCAGTTCATATGGGGTAAAACCAGTTGTTTTGTTTTTAGTATTATTATAACATATAACCGCATATGGCAAAATATTAAACGGATGTTCGTCTGGATTTTCTGTCTTATGTGCACGGATCATTTCCACAAGAGTTCCGTGAAATCTTTCTAAAGAACCATTCGATTGTGGATGGCCAACGCTAGAAAAAGTGAGCTTTATGTCATAAAGCGTACACAAATCTTTTATTAATGAATTAACAAATTCTCGACCATAATCGCAATGAATTCTCAAAGGTATTCCGAAATGTTGAAAGAATATTAATAGTGTATTTACAACTGTTGAAGCTTTTTTATTTGAAATAGGATAAGCTTGAGTAAATTTAGTTAACTCATCTGGAATCGTTAAAGCGTAATTTCTTGTTAGATACTCAAAAATATCAATATTAATTCTTTCAAACGGAGTTTTTGGTGTTTCTGTTATTACCAGAGTTGTGCTTAAATTCTTACGACAGACTTTTACTTTTTGACAAGTTTCACAGTTTTTAATAAATTGTTCTACATCTTTTGTTAGACCTGTCCAGTTATACTTAGATTTTATCCGTCGTATAGTTTCATTTATTCCGCGATGTAAATTACTTTTGCCTTTATGATATTGGTCCAATATGATAGGTATTTCATCTCGGTCAGGTGTTTTAACAATATTTTGACAGACTACAAATTTTAAATCAATATTAGCAAAAATAAAAGACAATACTTTTAAAATAGGTAACTCAAGATTATTTTCTATATAATAAGTTTTTGAAGGATCAAATTTACTTTGTTCTTTAAATAATGTATAAAATAATTGTTGAACTACAAACTCTGGATCGTAAATAAGAGGTATTATAAAATACTTGCGATCTTTCACAGTTTTACTAGAAACAATATTTACGAAATTCATTTGAAAATCAAAATTTTCTTCAAAAATATCTTCAATAATTTTATAATGTAAATCTTCAAGTTTATTTTGCCAAAATAAAGTGACAATATTCTTATGAGTCTTATCCAGTAACTGGTCATTTGATGTTTCAATTTTTGAATAATCGATTATTGATTTTGTTTTGTAAAGGTCAACAAATCTATTAAATTCGTCTGTCATTAATTCGCCCTGTTCCTCTATAAGTGTTTCACTTTTTTGTGATTCTATAGGATCATTAGGGTCTTTACTTGTTGATGGTATAACCTCATTAGTTTCATTATTTGCCAAAATTGTAATTTTAGATTGTAGATTTGCACATTCTTTAAAATGATTAATTTTAATTCTTGAAAGCGCATCTGCATTTTTATTAATTTTGCCTGGCTTGTACTCAATTTTGTAATAATATTCTTCCAATTTGAGTCGCCATCTAGCAAGTCTGCTTCCGGGATCTTTAATGGAAAAAAGGCATGTTAATGGACGATGATCAGTGACTAGCGTAAATTTTCTTCCAAATAAATAAGGACGAAAATGTTTTACTGCCCATACAATAGCAAGGAGTTCTCGTTCTATTGTTGAATACCTTGTTTCTGCACTACATAATGTTCTCGAAGCATAACTTACTGGTAGATCTTTACCAATGGGACCTTATGATAGAACAGCGCCAATGGCAAATGCACTAGCATCAGTTTTGAGAATAAATGGTTCTTCAAAATTTGGATATCTCAAAATAGGATCTGAAGTAAGTGCAGCTTTTAGATCATTGAAAGAATTTTTACATTCATTATTAAAAATAAAAGAAACATCTTTTTTGTAAAAGTCTCGTAAGGGGTTTAGAAATTTTGGCAAAAGTTGGTATAAAGCGACGATAATATCCTGCTAAACCAAGGAAAGATTTTACATCTTTAGGATTTTTAGGTTCCGGGAAATTTTTGAGACATTCTATTTTAGCTGGATTTGTTTTAACACCATCTTGGGTAATGATATGTCCAAGATAAGCGACTTCTTTTCTAAGAAATTCGCATTTATCTGGTTGAATTTTCAAGTTGGCTTTCCGAAGTCTGTTGAAAACTTCAGTCAGACGAGAAACATGTTCATGAATAGTAGAAGAATAAATTATTATGTCATCCATATAAACAAGACATCTTTCATTTTGAATGCCAAGTAAAATGTTGTCCATGACGCATTGGAAAGTGGACGGGGCATTTTTTAGTCCAAACGGCATTCGAACGAATTCATAATGAGCGTTATCAACTGAAAAAGCTGTTTTGGAGATATCTTGTGGTTCAATTTCAATTTGATGAAAACCTGAGGCTAAGTCAAGAGTGGTAAAATATTGACATCTTCCTAGTTGATCAAGGAGATCAGAAATGTTGGGTAATGGATATTTATCATCTACCGTAACTTCATTTAATTTACGATAGTCAACAACCACACGCCAATTTTGTTTTCCTGAAGCATCAAGCTTCTTTGGCACATCCCAAACTGGGGATGACCATGGTGAAATAGAATGACGTATAATACCTTGTTCCAACATTTTGTTCACCTGAGTTTTTACCTCTTCTTTATTAATTTGGGGGTATCTATATGATTTAGTAAATATAGGTCTCGCATTATCAGTTTCAATTGAATGTTTAATTTCATTAGTAAATGTTAATTGGTCTCCTTCCAAATAAAAAATTTCAGAAAATTTTAAACATAAATTTGTTATAATTTCTTTTTCTTCTTCGTTGAGATGATCTGTACGCAACTGATCCAAAATTATAGTGTTTCTATCAACAGGTTGATTAAATTTAGTTTTATTTTCATTAACGCAATTAAAATTTAAAAAACATTCGGAATTCGGCATGGGATCTAGATTCAAATTTGGAAATTCAACAATTTTTGGAATAGCATTTGAATTAATAATTGAATAATTTACATGTACCAAAGCATTTGGAATTCTAACATTTTCTATTGCTTGTCCGAAAAGTAGAGCATCTGTGTTTGTTAAATTACATTTCAATTTGAAAATTTTTTCAATTCTTGGCTCAATAAAAATTCGATTTTGTATCTTTGGCAAACAAATAACAATTTCAACACCTAAATTTCTAAAAAGATAAGATATCATTTTTATAACATACGTCCAATCTAACTTGTCCAATCCACACCCTATTTTTGGCATAGCTAATTTTTGAACATTGTTTTTACCAACATGATCTCTCAATTTCTTTAAAGATGACCATAAAGTCTGATAAGTGGGTTTTCCGGTTGAAGTTTCTTTTGTTACAAGATAATAAATATATCTAGTTGTATTTGCATTCTTAATTTTCAAACCTGCTAAACCACCTTGATTTTGATTTTGACTTAATAATTTTTCTATATTTCCAAATCGTTTCTTAAATTCTGCGGCAATGCCTTTTTGCATTTGCATATCTTCCGCAACGCAATGAGCTAATGAATAATCGTGAGGCATGTCAAAAATATCAATGTTTTTCTCCGCTATTTTTTTATAACAATTTTCAGTATTTTGTTCAAATTGTAAGAATTCAGAATCTTGTTCACAAATTTGATTATTTTGAGACAAGTGTGATGATTCGGTAACTTTAAACAGAGGTATAGTTTTAAAATTAGTTATCAATTGTTTTGATTTCAAATCAATTATACAATTATAATGTTCTAGGAAATCTGAACCCTAAATTCCATCAAAATCAATATTAAGATTATAAATAAAAACTTTATGTGGATCTTTTGCAGAAAATGGAATAAGAACAGATTCTTTTAGTAAAATTTTTTGATCAGTTATCCCTTGAATAGTTACATATTCAGTAAATCTTTGAGGAAATTTCTTAACAGTATTTTCTTTAAAAATAGAAACTCCTGCACCTGTATCAATAAGCAACTTAAACTCTTTAGAAGCATCTTCAATATAATAAAGATTTTTGGAATTAACAGTCAAAAATGGATTTAAAGAAAATGTTGTTCGGGAAAATTTACATTCGGGTTTATCTCTTCGAATTTTAATGTTTGGATTTGGGTAATTGTTTCTGAAATTGGATTCTCTATTGTCGGACAATCTGGGGGATGGTCTTTGATTTGAGAAATGGGAAAATCCTGGAAATTTGAGTTTTCAGGAGATTCAAAATCTTGTGGATAATTTTCAAAATCCGAAGAATAGTCTGATGATTCAGAATAGTTACTATAATTTTCTTGGATTTCATTTTCAAAAATATCTTGATTATTTTCGAAATAATAATCTGAATCGTTTTCACCATTGAAACCGACTAAATGAGCTCTTTGTTGAAAATTTGGATTCTTTTGAATTACTGATGGTCTTATCTGGGATTGTCCCTGCGAAATAAAAGGTCTTTGTTGAATAGGAACATTCGGTCTATTTTGCATAGTATTTTGTGATTGATTTTGGAAATTCATTGGTCTCTGGAAATTATTATTGAAATTTGGGTTATAGCTTGGAGCTGATGCTCTTTGCTGTTGGAAACGACATTGATTAGAAGTATGACCATTTTTACCACATGAAAAGCATTTTACAGTTTGTATTTGGGGTTTTCTAACATTTAATATATTTTGAGGTTTACTTACAATATTAGAAGCTGGCTTATTACATTTTTGGTTCTCAAAATATGATAATCGCAATTCTCTTCGTATGCGAATTTGTGCTTCTACGAATAAGTTGTCCTAGACGGGGTTCAAGTCCAGTTAATAAAGTATTAAGAGCCATAGTATCAATAAGAATTTCTTGTGCAACCTTTTGTTCATTTGATAAATTTGATGTTTTTTGTATATTTGCATGCATTTTAGCATTCAAGACTTGCACTCTATTGAAAAATGTTAGAGCTGACTCATTCGATAATTATCTTTGTAAATCATGAATAAGAGAAGTAAGGTCTCTTGAATCACCAAAATGAAGATTTAAAAGTTGTCTTATCTCTGCGTAAGTCTGAGGATTTCGCGAGCTGATTAGTTGAGCCGCTTTTCCCTTTAATTTATTTTTAATGTGAATCACTAACAGAGCTTTTTGGTCTCTGGTAGACATATTATAAGCACAATCACATGCATTTAAAAATGTTCCGAGAAATATCTGATCACCTTCAAATTCAGGTACGATACAAAATATTTCCGAAATTCTATATGGTTCAAGCTCAACCTCTTGAGCTAGATTTCTTTCATTTGCCATTTTGATTTAATTAAATATAAAATATCAAATATATAAAAAAAATATGATAAAAGAAAATCGAACAGTATAAAAAATTTAAAAATTAATATACGTGATAATTCACTAACAGTAAGATGTACATTTGTCTTGTTCGGTTCTTTTCTTCAAAATTAGGAAACCACCGTTGATAATGAGGGGATACTTGTTGTTGAAGTAAGCCTTGTTTTACCAACGCTGAAGTATCCTTTTCTTCAGATTCTAATAATACTTCTTCTTCTTTAGGAGCTATTTATTCTTCAGTTGAAGGTTGGAAACCACCGTTGATAATGAGGGGAAACTTGTTGTTGAAGTAGGCCTTGTTTTATCACGTTGAGTTATCCTACCGACTGCGCCAATTTGTTATATCACTTATCGTGGAATTAACTTTAAAAAAAAAACAATTATTTATTAAGACAAAAAATTAAAGTACAAATATAACTTAACTTTACTTGACTGTATGAATCTAAACTCACAAGTGATGCCGTTAGCTAGAGATCTAGTATTTATACAATCAAAAATGTTTAGTCATTAAAAATATAAAAAGAAACGTAAATTAATACAATGGATCTTTTCTCCTAAGGTTGAATCGAAGCTTCTAGAAATATTATAATTAAAATACATAGTAATGTCTTTTTGGAGGCCGAACTGGATAAACAATGAACAATGGTCTTTATGGTAACTTGCTGACTACTGGTCTGCATCTCTGGCACGTAAATATCCTTATCACTTTTGTTATCTTCGTAAACTGCGTCTTGGAGATGTAATATGATATGGTGTACTGCGTCTTGCAGATGTAATACGATATGGTGAGATACTGCGTCTTGCGGATGTAATATAATAATATGAAATAATATTTAAAATAATACTTTGATATTATTATTATTATATGACTTTAAAAAGTAATTCAATTATAACTTTATATAACATATATATATATATATATATATATATATATATATATATATATATATATATATAAATCAAGTTGATTACTGGGAGGATAATAGGCTCAAAAAAAAATGATTACTGGCCATTAATTTGTGTATTCTGTTTATTGAATCTACGTTTCGAGGACCTGTTCCTCTTCATCAGGATTCAACGACTGAAATTTTTTTATAAAAAACTTCACGACAAAACATATCTTCGGAGGAGACCCATTAATTTTTTCACATTTTTGTTCTAAAAAACTTTTCATTAGCTGAAGGCTGTACTTGATAATATGAAAATATTAATTAAAAATCAAAAGATACATTGAATGACAATTATTTACGAGAACATTCTTTAACATTGGATGAAAAACCTGTACATGTTTGTAAAACTACATGCTGAAACAACACGAGAAGGCACAATGATTGAGAAGACTCTTAATTAATATTTTCATATTATCAAGTACAGCCTTCAGCTAATGAAAAGTTTTTTAGAACAAAAATGTGAAAAAATTAATGGGTCTCCTCCGAAGATATGTTTTGTCGTGAAGTTTTTTATAAAAAAATTTCAGTCGTTGAATCCTGATGAAGAGGAACAGGTCCTCGAAACGTAGATTCAATAAACAGAATACACAAATTAATGGCCAGTAATCATTTTTTTTGAGCCTATTATCCTCCCAGTAATCAACTTGATTTTATATATCACAAGTAAGGAGTTACTTCTTGGTTATTTATATATATATATATATATATATATATATATATATATATATATATATATATATATATTGAACAGTTATTCATGAAATATTGTAATACATCCTCATTGAAGATATAAGAAGAATAACTGAAAGAACATTGAAAAACATAGCTTAAGCTTAGAGCCTTGATGAAATTAATTTTGCCAATAGGTAATGGAAATTTTCATATTCATCTTGTTTAGAGCGTCAAGCTGTCAAAAAAGGGGCTGAAAGTTTAGTTTGATAAAAAAACACTTTTCTATATCCGTGAAAACGCTTACCACAACGGCGGCTGTAGAACGTGGGATGATGACCGCAAGTTCTTTTTTATTGGAATTTCACGACACGAGATCCACTAAATCGCAACTTTCGGATGCTATATATATATATATATATATATATATATATATATATATATATATATATATATATATATATATATGAGAATACATGTTGGGAAGTTTTAATTCTCGCTGATTGGGTCACAGCAAGGGTGAAAGGAGGGAGCTTTTGCAAAGTTCCACTGTAATGAATGAGGCGCACGATCGCTGTGCTCTAATTGCGAGAAAATCTTCCTGTGACTGAATTTATGAGACGATTTTGTTAATTTAAGGACAGTATATTCGGCGAGGAAAATTACGGCAGAATACATGTTTTCCAGCAATACTCGTTGCATGTATGCATATTTAGTAGGATTTCGTTCTAGCAAATATGAAAAATCGACGCCATGTATAAAGAGTTTCTTGGAGTATTATATAATGGGTGGTGGAGTTTTCTGATGACTCTAAACTGCCACCCGCATAAATATACATCAAACAGATATTCTAAGGCAATGTTCTGGGTGATATTATATCATTATTAATGGAAACAAAAGCTGTGACTTATTATATAACGGAGTTGAGAATAGTTTTCAATTTTCTGATATGGGGCTTTTCCAATCATTCCATAAGATAGATAAAATTATTCTAACAATGGATTATAATTTAATTATTCATTATTTTTTCTTAATTCCTGGACTGGTTTTCATCTGACTGGAGAGTCATATTTCTATAAACTCTAGCGTTTCGAGTATTTGAAAGAAGTTTTTTTGTTCGTTTCTTCTTAAAATATCTTTCGGTTTCACTTATTCTGTATTGTGTGTTGTATATGCACTTATTTATTGTATATTGGTTAAGATTGTTATTTTGGCATAGTAATTAACTTATTTCAGCTATTTGACAAATGAATACAATACAAATGTTGGCTCTCTGGATATTTCTCTATGGATGAAAACAAATGTATCTTTATAATTTTATGCTCAACCTAAAAACAAGTGGACCGTTATATGCTATCTACATCTAACTGTTTCATATAGAAAATTCCTCGAATGGTGTCAGAAATCGTTGAGTTGATACATTACTATTAGCTTCAGATATAATCTATTGCATTAGACCCAATCGAAACCAATCAATCAACTATCTAGAACAGAGAAAGGGTCCTCATAAATATATAAAAGTGTGCTCCTTTGTCTCGCCCAAAAAGACATTCAACTTTTATAGCATTTCGGCCCTACTCTTTTGAAGAAAAAAGTGTCACGTCACATAGGACAGAAGGCAAAATAGATTAGAAAAGGAAGCCGCGTAGATTTCGCTTGACGCCTTGATACAGAGATATGTTCATCCATCAAGTTGATGCCTGCTGCTTTATTCTCTCCGACCAGAAGGTGGACGGTTAAAGGTTTGTAAAGATATATTATATATATTTGAAAGATAGATCTGTTTGGTGAAGGTAATAAAGGAGTAGAATAATATATTCCGTACACTGTATGGCTTTTACTGAATATTTTTATATACAGGGTTGGGATAGAGTAAATATCCTTAGAACGGAAGGGACGATATTTGTGACATTTTGCAGTGGATTGCAATGATGTCCAATGCATCATATGCATTTATTTTATTTAAGCTACTTCCAGTTTAAGTGAAATACCCTCAACTTTCTATATTTCAGTAGGACATGCTGTATATTTCTACAGATTTCGATAGGTTTTTTCTTTTGAATCCCAACATAGGTACTAGCTTAGTGAAAATAATCTGTAAAATTAAGAACCTAAATCACTTTCTAACATTTAATAATACTCTTCAATTTTTGTATAAATATTTATTAACTTGTTAGGTTTATTTATATAGGTGCAGGGTCAAAAGTGATTAGTGATAATCACATATTTTATGGATGCGTCCTTTATAGTTAACACTTACTTTTTTCAAGAATGGTTAAGCAGATTTCGTTATAAATTTACTGAAAGAGATTCTAACATTTACAATGTCCGGTTGACCGAAGGTTGAAACTCAACAGTGACTTTCTGTATTACAAACCTTCAACTCAAGGTTGAAATGACAGCAACTGACAGTTTTCTCGAACATTTCATCCGTAGATTTTGCTTCAACCAGCAGTTGAAAAGCTGGCCCTAAGAGTTGACATGCTTTCGGGTAAGTCGCGGACCACGAACATTTACCAACAACAATCGAAGATAACACAGTGTAGATGCGGCCGGAAGCGTCTGAAGCATTTAAATTTGGTGTTCCTTGTTTCCGACGCTGAAACGATTTTGATGATGCTTTCTATTTGTAATAGCGTGATATTTCAGCATTCAGCAATGTGCGAGTGAAAGCGAGTGACGAAGTTACTATATTTCATATTGATTTGAGCTTCAAAAGCTTTGGGTAATATTGGCCAGTATGGCAATCCAGCGATTTTCCACAATAACGTCATATCCTATGTCCTTCATAACTACAGATTGTCCATTTTTAGCAACTAATCGGAGACGATATAATGGGTATCCGTCATTGTCTGTGATGATGGTTAGGTTAGGTCAGATTAGGTCGCTCGTTTGTCTTCGTTCGGGCTAATCTCAGAAGTTATAGTACGGATCTTTATAAGGTTTTAACAAATAGATATATAGTCTAAGATCCCACTGCTAATTTCTGCAGGTATCTGTTCTTTACATGAAACCTGGCTTAAATGAATGATTATTGCCAAAAAACTATATTACACCCGGGTAGTCTAACAAAAATTAGCCGCAACTACCTTTAAATCGCATTTTAAATTGCACAATGACAATCAGACTGACAGACACATTTATATAAGTCTGACGTTTAATATGACTTAATTCTACATATAACAGATTGTTATCATAAAGTTCAAGCTTCATACATATCCGAAGAGCATGGGTTAAAATCCTGATCTCATTTTTTTGACCGACGAACCCCAAACGGAGGAGGTATACAATTCGAATGTGTGCTTTTTTTTGGTTTGTGCGCGCCTTTCAGATAGTAATCGTAGTCCGATTTTGATAATTTTTGATTCATTTGAAAGAGGAGCCTTGAGAAATGGTCCCATATTCATAAAAACGGGAATCCGACATCTCCTTCCCTCCGAAAACCGCTCCCGAAGGGGGTGGAGGGGGCAAATTTTCTCGAAAATTGAAAATCTGAGGTGATATAATTATAGAAACGTTTATATTGAACATTTTTTCAAAAGAGTTACGGTTTTCGAGATAGACGCATGTATAATTCTCAAATGTGCAATGTGGAGAGGGCGATTTCTGTCGAAAATTTAAAATCTTTGGGCAGTACATGAAGGACATAATTATTTGTAGCAACATTTATAATGAACATTTTTCCCTTAGAGTTACTGTTTTCAAGTAAAATCGATGTTAAAAAGGTAACAACTAAAATCTTCACGCGTATTTCCGTAGCGATGTTCTGAGATCTCAATAATAACAACTACAAGCAAGGAATATACGTGGGTACTAGGATAAGTACTATCTTCATTGGTATTAGTGAACGTTCAACGATTTTCGTGACTAATGTTACACTCAAAAGTGTGAAATAAATATTTTTTACAAAAAATTGGACCGACGTTATTAGTTGGTGCACTGAAAAGTATAAAATAATATTAATTCTATTGGTGGTGGTACTTGTGAAGTTGGTGCCAAAAGTTATCAATCTACCTACAACTGCACAACTTCAAAAGTAACAGTACCAATAGAATTAATATTATTTTATACTTTTCAGTGCACCAACTAATAACGTCGGTCCAATTTTTTGTAAAAAATATTTATTTTTATTAAAAGAGGAATTAATTTAAAATAAGTCTTTCATATGTTGTTTTGGAAATTATTTAGATGCATTTGTTCATTCATTGGTATCAGTTCGCATCGTATCTCAACTGAAAGCGATTATAAAAAATATAAACATTGATCATTCAGGGAAATATATTTTATTATAATAATTCAAATAATTAGGTACTATATTTCAATAGAACTTTAGATGCAATCAAACGCATTACACTCTTATCTCTTGTATTATAACTATATTAAATTGATTTGTGTTCAAATGAATTGCAAATCAAACTAGATGGTAATATTTATTATATTATAATATAGATTTTACATTCTTTTTACAAATGATAAAAGAATTCACCCCACTTATATATGGCCTAAAAAAATTTACTAGTGTGAATAACGCCAGATATCAAATATTCAGCAGCAGGAACAAATAAAGGTTTTTAAAAAAGTAACCAACTTTGACTAAGATTTTGCCACCTTGTTGTAAGTCTAAACAGCTAAAATTATTGATAACTTTGAAAGTTAAAGCTCTATTGAAAATTGAAATGAAATACCTAAATGTTTGAAGTATTATAATGAAATATATTTCCCTGAATGACCAATGTTTATATTTTTTGCCAATCGATTTCAGCTGAGATTCGATGCGAACTGATAACAATAAATGAACAAATGCATCTAAAGAATATCCAAGACAACATATAGAAAACTTGTTTTAGCTTTAATTCCTCTTTTAATAAAAAAATTAAAATGTGAGATCAGGATTTGAACCCATGTTCTTCGGATAAATAGGAAGTGACTTTACAACTAGCTCACAGATCCGTTTCTCCATTTTGACAGCAATCTGTTATATGTAGAATTAGGTCATGTTAAACGTCAGACTTAATATAAATGTTCCTGTCAATCTGATTGTCACTGTGCAATTTAAAATGCGAATTAAAGATTAAAGATATTTACTTGGTTCTATTCTTTATGCCAAACCTGTATAAGTAAAATTTAGTAATATCGATGTTAGAAAAAGAATATAAGAAAATTTGGGTTGTTACATGTGAGACAAATTAGTTCAAAATACCACCAGCGTATAGATAGTCTAGATACTCATTGTTTGTAAGGCCAGAGATGTAAAACTAATTTCCAAGCATAGCGTTTTTCTAAATATAAAAAGACATAACAAACATTGAGCACGAAGAAATATCTTCTCTTGAGTTCAGAATAAACTCAAAGAAATATGTAATCACTTATACAAGGGGAAGTTTATTTAATCTTGTATAATTCGATATATAGAATAATATTTGAATTACTCAAGTACATTACAGGTTTTAAAATGTGGAGTCAAATTGCGGGAGCAGACATACAGGGTGAGTTTTTAGTGTGCCAAAGGTTGATTACTACGTTTTTATAGAGGATATCAAAAATTACTTACTAAAATTGTAGGCAGCGTTAACCTTCATATTTTGAAATTAGCTAGAAATGTACAGTATGTTTCCCAACATAGTGACTGATCATTCTTATGTTCTGTTTCTACGACTCAAACATTGTGAATTATGTAAGGATGGGAATTTTCAAGAGATGCGATCGATTTCTCGAAAAAATTGTAATGATTTCAACTTTCTGAATATGATTTAAATAATAAAATATAAATAACATTTTTACGTGCTTCGATTATGCTTATTTATGAATTGGAGTGAATTTTTTACCAAAATATAGATACATTAGTTATTTCTTTTTTCAAGTAATCACCTGATATCAAACCGTCTTGGTTTGTTATCTATAGAACGTAAAATTGATATTTGTTATTAGAAATCGATTTTTTTAATAATTGTGAAGATTTCTTATATAGTGTTTTATTTTTATTTTGAAAAATTAGGGGTATAGATACCTAATATTTTATGAAATCTTAAAATATTTCCAAAATTAATCTTTACTTTAGGTAGGTATAGGTAATATTTAAGAAAAAATAGACTGAAATTACAGTAGTTCTGTACACGATATATGGTGATCCATTTGAAAAAATAGAAAAAAAAATTGTATTTGATACTCAGTTTACGCTGTATTCAATTCCTGCAAAAATCTTAAAAATTGTCATTACTAGAAAGCCTCATAAATGAAAATCGACCTACGCAAAAGAATCTCAATAATGAGTTATCCATTTCGTGTGACAGCTGGCGACTGTTAATTGACAACCAACCTAACCTGTTGTTATATAGTTGAAAGTGTGTCATTTTACGAGATGGATCGTTTTTTCTCTGCACAATGCATAAAGACTGTAAAATTGTTATTCAAAAATGGTAATTCTGTCGTGACCACATATCGTGCTTTTCTTTCTGATAACGTTCGTCATAATCGTCCTTCCTATGTTAAACATAGTGTAGGTTTACATTTGAAGAGGCTATTGCGGCGACAGATGTTCGAATGAATGCGAATTTTTCAAATAGAACTTTCTTCAGTGATGATGCACATTGCTCTTGTTGCAACAAAATATTCCTCGAAGAGTAATTGCGAGATTGGGACTGAGAGACGTCTATTGGCTACCACGCGACCTTGGGGAACATCATGCGTTTCAACATATAAATGTTAACAGATATAATCAGGCTTGACATCCTCTGTAATAACGGAACTATCGACCGTTGACACTGTGATATGTGATAACGTTATTAGTCATTTAGGTTCGTTGTAGTAAATTGTAATAAACATCTCGTAGGTTAAGAACTTCATCTGTTTATTCGACGTGTACGCAATTAGTTTCAAGACACGAATACATACCTCTTCTGTTCTAATTAATGCTTCAAAACTATATTACTTCCTAATATTACATAGTGTATGGGTCAAGAAGAGAGCTACATTTGCTACTTTTTTGGTGTGTTCAAGTTTGATGAAAAAAAAACACTAGGACATTATTAAAAAAAGTACCTTTAAATTGGATATTCTATCAAAAAATAAAATAAGGTATGTCATTTAAAATAATGAATTTGATATCAGATACGGGTAGATGTGACACTGCATTGCTCAAAATATTTTCATCCGATAGATTGTACTTGATTATGACTATAATGAAGATTTGAAATTTGTAAGTAGTATAGAACTCCATAAACGTCTAATAGGCTATCGAGTATGAAACACCCTTTATATTTTGGACCAAAATCGAGATAACCAAATATAATATGACCGCAGACCTAGCAAAAAGCATATCTTTGTCAAGATCAGCATTTGGAAATTTCTAACACATTTTATACATTCTAAATAGGACATGCCAAATATGATAATATCACAAATATTCAACTAATATTTTTGCCAGTCTTATTTATAACTCCCAAAAAAATATACATAGGTTTCAAGTAACACAGCGAGCTATGGAAAGATGAATCCTAAAAATAAAGCTGCAAGACCCCATCACAAATATAGAAATAAGAAGAACAAAAGTCATAGACATTGTAGGAATAATGTATATTTAAACGGAACTGGGCGGAACAAAATCGAAGAATGACAGATAATACATGAACGCAGAATGTAATAGAATGGGGGCAATGCAAGAACAAAGGATGCAGATGAAGACCGCAATTAAGATGACATGACTGGTGAGAAAAATCTGCTTCAGAAAGGACTAGCATAGGTTAAGGGGAACGTTCAGTTGAAGATGGATGGAATAAGTTGCTGAAGGAGAAGAAGCTCTTAGAGCAAGAATATCCAAATTAATTTAACAAAGTGAAATTGACTACTGATAAACCGCCAGGGAATCGATAACTCATTCCCAATCATTTCCAAGTTTTATTTAGACATGCTTAGTGTCTTTTTAAACTAAGTTGTTGATATTTAGATGAACATATGGACTTTAAATATTTGTTACGATCATTTCATTAATTCATTAATAAACTCTCTTATGACAAGATTCGAATATGAAGTTTTAATGTATTCGATTAAAGATATATTCTCAAATTCTATGCCACACTGCGGATGAATTGTCCCGCTTGATATAAGTCCCATGTATATCTGCCAATGATTTAGGAGAAAAATTGACATAAATTCTTAATATTTTGCACCTTGTACATTTACAAAACCACCTACCACCAATAAATGGCAGCTTTAAATTTAGTATTTCCGATACTTTCTAATATAAGGCTGGGTATTTTCTTTCAATCATAACCTTCCCATACCTAGTCCTATATTTCATTCCTTATGCTCGCGATCTTCACTTTTCTACAAAGCCCTCGATGGCTGCTAGCTCTGCTATAGGTTGACTTTTATGTGCAAGCCAACTTCATATCGGCCTCTCGGCTTATTTTATCTCCATATTCAAATTTGTATGGGAGTCGATTGCCAAACTTGCCGGCTTTTTATAAAAATAAAAGCCCTCTACTTTAGGTCGTTGGAAACTTATTTACATAATCTCAAGAAAAAGCAGTAACAAGGTGTTCGCATTAAGGTGAGAAACTGCTCCTGATGCTGTGTTCTGCCATACATAAGGTTGAGCTTTTATATATGAGCACGTTAACAGTCAATTAACGTGTAAAAAGTTGATTGATACGATATATGTATTTGAATGTTTTCTATTTGAAGATGCTTTAGGAATTCTCCTGTCTGGCTCTTATTCATTTTAAAATAGGTATCATTTTCACACAAGACGTATTTGCTTAATGAAAGCATGTGACTTGAGCTATGAAGTCCAAAAGACAGAAAACCGTTATTTTAGTTCAGCTGACGTTGACAGACATTTTACAGCAACCGCTTAGTCATTAGAAATACTAGGTACCTACTCAATATTCCCATTATATTAAACAAACCATAAATCTGAAATAACTCGAATCTGATACTTATAACGTTGGGATCAACGTACACCACTATTAATAGGTAGCTGTTATGAACAAGTTAATGTTACCTATAAATATAATAAAAGCAAAAAAAGTATTTTTTTGAAATATGAGGATATTATCAATCAATTGTACGAAGAGATTATTTGAAAATCGAATTGCTATTTCTCTTCTGTGGATCCATGCTTTTGTAAAGAAGAAATAAATCAGAAAATAGAAAATCTGGCGTTAGGTTAGTGGAAATATCACATGTAGTAAAATTGGTTATACCTTTAGTGAAATTTGTCGTTTGGCATTGGTTGCACACGCCAATAGTACTAAAAATCGCCAGCATTAGGGACGATTATGGAGGGTTATAAATTTGACAAACTCCACCAATAGACCTCGGCTATCTGGCACAATTTTTCTCTATCGGAGGGCTTTAATATTGTCAAAAGGATGATTTAGGTGTTGGATCGAAGCAGGACAGGACGTCCGTGTCCTGGCTATTATTCCACTAAACAGAGGCGTAGATATCGGGACAAGTTCTCCAAAATTATCACAACGAGCATTGATTGAAAATAATTTGCCACTTGAATATTAATCAGGTAGTATACTAGCTACCTCTTTGATTCCACAGTTAATTTTCAATATTAATAAAGGCAGCGGTACAGCCAGCCAAGCGCCACCTTCCCTTTAATATCTGGCTATTTCGTATTCCCAACACTCCTTTAGACGCGCTTCGATATTTTGAGGTTACCTTAACGTTCTTTTATAAGTTATAATCTTTGTGTTTAGTATTATCCTCTGATGCAAGAACATCCATCTATAGGTATAATGGGGACGAAGTCACGAACATCTTCTAGCGGTTACATATGATAAATTTATTGATAGTTCTCACTCTGTTCTCCCATTATGTGAAAAAGTAGAAAATGGATTAAGATGAAGCCGTTCAATTTGATAATGATAGTGAAAATAAAAGGCTGCTTTGATGTCGGTAGCGACATACATAACCAAATTATTATTATTATTATTGTATTAGGTAGGTATATTATTATATTAAACCATTCAGTTATGAAAGTACCTAACTACAATACCACTTCTTTGAATAAATCATTCACAAATACTACCTACTAGATTTGAGCATGCGTAGATTGTCAAGCTGATTTCATAATATTGATTATGACAAGGCCGTGAGGATTTAACTAGGAAGTTTTCTCGAGCTTCAGTACTGTGGCTATGTTCGGGGATTGGAGGTAGTGCTCTCTGGTTCTGGGAGTCGTTATCAACGAAGGTTTGTTCGCGCCTATCATATAGTAAACGAGCTCCGATTTTGATAATTTTGGATTAATTTCAAAGAAGAGGCTTGAGAAATGGTCTCATATTCATCTTCCCTCCGAAAAACGCCCTCGAAGGGGTGGAGGGGGCAATTTTTCTGTAAAATCGAAAATCTGAGGTGGTATAATTAATGATAGGACAATAGGTTTTCGAGATAGAGGCATGTTAAATTCTGAAATATATGTATTTTTGCTAACTACATGAAAGTCATAATTATTTGTAGCAACATTTATGCTGAACAATGTTTCCTTAAAGTTACGGTTTTCGAGTTAAATCGCTTTTAAAATGGTAACATCTAAAATACTTAAGCGTGTTTCCGCAGCGATGTTTTGAGATCTCAATAATAATAACAACTGCAAGCAAATAATATACGTGGGTAATAGGATAAGTACTATCTTCATTGGTATCAGTGATCGTTCAACGATTTTCGTGACTAATTTTACACTCAAAAGTGTGAAATAAATATTTTTTACAGAAATTGGACCGACGTTATTAGTTTTTTGCCAAAAGTTATCAATCTAACTGCCACTGTACAACTTCAAAAGTAACAGCACCAATAGAAATAATATTATTTTAAATTTTTCAGTGCACCAACTAATAACGGCGGTCCAATTTTTAAATATTTATTGCGTTTGCTCGCGCATTTTGTCATTTTTAATGTCACATTGAGGTTAAGGCACATCAAATATTAAGGAGTAGAGAACTGTCTTCTTGTCTATGAAGAGGCTCTAAAAAATATTACTTAATGAAAATGCCTTTCAATCTGGACTAAAATTGGCGTCACTACATCAGATAAACTTGGGTGCGAAATATAAATAGCGAAGATGGCTCTTATATTCTATTGGCATTCTCACCAAAGCTGGAATAAGTACAAATTGAAATTATTCACTCGCTATAACTATAGTGTTGACTAGCATAACTTCTTGCCAGACCATGGATTGAGGAAATACTTAAAATTTCAAATTAGGCGAAGATCTTTGCCAGAATAATATAAGGATAAATCAGAGTTTGTCCTTATAATTGCCAAATTTAGGCATAAAGCCACCTCTTTTGTGCAGCTCTCAATACGCGTTGAGTGGTGAGCACGTTGATAGTTTGCACTATAAGTATACGATCTAATTGGATTGTTATAATTAAAAATGACGACTCAAAATGTAACCCTTTTATTAAATTTGGGTTAAGGTAGATAATGTTTGTCGCTAACATCATTATTGTTTGATAAACTTGTAAAATTTACGTAACATTAGTTTTTGGGTACGTACTTGAATAACAAGATTGAAAAAAAAGCAATAATAATGAAGATTGGATTTTTTGAGACATGGAAGAAATCAATTGCAGGCCTAAACTCTTTTTATTGACCGACTTCAAAAAAAGGAGAATGTATACAATTCGGTTGTGAGATTGCTTTTTTATTTTTTTTATGGCTGTTCGCGCGTTTTGCATAGTAAACGTACTCCGATTTAGACGATTTTTGTTTCATTTGAAAGAGGAGAGTTGAGGAATGGTTCCATATTGAGAAAAAACAGATCCAAAGTCTCCTTCCCTCCAAAACCCGCACCCAAAGGTGGTAGATGGGGCAATTTTTCTCGAAAATTGAAAATCCGAGACGACAGAATTAATGAAAACTCCATATCCGGAAATGTTTGAATTGGACATTTTTTACAGTCTGAAATATGTGTTCTATGTGGAAGGGGCAAATTTTTCCGAAAATCTAAAATTTGAGATTCGAAAATTAGAAAGGGAACCATATACGGAAACGTATAATTTGAAATTTTTTTCAAAAGAGTTGCGGTTTCCGAGTTTCGTAATGGTAAATTCTAAGATATGCATATTTCCGCTATGTGGAAGAACAATTTATTTCGAAAATTGAAAATATGACACGGCCAAATTAGAGAAAAGATTATATGTAGCAACATTTAAATGAAGTTACGGTTTTCGAGTTACAGCAGTAAATAAATGTATGTATATTTGCGCCGCGATGTTTTGAGAGCTCTGAATAATAAATAACAAGTACAAGCTAAACCTACCTATAACTTTTTGGGTATTAGTGAACGCTCAACAATTTTCCTGACTAATATTACACTCAAAAATGTGAAATAAATATTTTTTACAAAAAATTGGACCGACTTTATCAGTTGTTGAACTGAAAATTACAAATTAATATTAATTCTATTGGTGCTGGTAATTTTGAAGTAGTGCCATTGTAGTTTGTTGTTGTAGGCACCAACTCGCGGTGTGTTGCGCGAATGCCAAATTCTGATTCATAATTGGTGCGTCTGAACTTACAAACGGATCATTTAGGTATCAAAAATTTGATATTTATTCAACAAAAGGCTTGTTTCTACCTCGAAATCATCATTACACTACCACGGAAGATATATAATTGACAGCGTTCAGTTACGACGTGATACACAAAAATGAATGACGTCACGATAACGGTTGTAGTACTACAGTACCAAAGTTCCGTGAACAAGATTTTTCCAGTAAATCTTAGAACATTGACATTTCAGAGATAAGTTAGATATATTGCCGCCACCACACAAATGCTCTAGAAATTTTTTATTTCTGTGGAGACTTTCTTTGAATCCAAAAATTTACATTTCCATTAATTGGGTAGGGAGATGCTTCTGTATGAAGCGAGTCTTTTATATCAAATACAAACATACATCCATGTTTATTTTCAATTTTACATTTGTTCAAAGAAAAGTAATCAGCATTCTCTTCGAGAGATGCAATTCACTACGTTGCAATGTCTTAAACATTTTCAGATCAAATTGTTATTTTCTCCAAGATATCTTTCTAAGAAGAAGATTTATTCACCGCAATTGCTGACAAATCTACCAGCTTCTGTGTAAGGTGCAAGTAATCTCCTCTATAAAGAATTTTAGTGTTTCTATATCGATACTTGAAAGAAATTAGATGATAAATTTGGAATTGCTTGCTTATTCTCCACAGTAATCTTCTAAGTATTTTTCACCACTTCAAACTACGGAATAAACAATGCATAAACTTTATCTCTAAAATAAAATAAATCCAATTCCATCGAATATACAAATCGTCTAACCAAGTCGTTTGACCATTCATTTTTCGCTTGCCAATACCAACAAAAATGCTCACTCATACTAAATAAATTTTGACATGGCAAGAATCGTTTAGCCAGAATATGTATGAATAAACTTGGCACAGGCAGGCAACCTAACTGACGGACTTCAAAAATGTTTTATGGACTTTGAGATATCTGAAACGTAAAGATGTATAGAAAACAGGACACCTTCTCACCGGATACTTTCTCCACATAGGCACCTAAGTTAGCGATAGTTAAGTAATAGTAGCTGTTATGGTATTCGATGAGCGGGTCCAGTGAATGGGGATATTACATTAACACGAAATAAGTAGGCCCAAAATTATCCAAAATAATGTAGAACACTTCCAATTACACAAATGTCAAATTATAATAAATTAAGGCAGTGATAGCATTCTCAAAAATACCTGCCTACTTTCAAGGTACTCTTAGGAAACCTTCCATCTTCATTTTCTTAAAATATATCCATATATAAATACGAGACTATTTAGTACTTTAGCGTTCCTATAAACTCAATAGATATACCTATCAATGGAAAATTAAAAGATGCAAATTATAATTTGTTTAATCCACTCTCAAGCTAGCAGTTATCTTTTTTCTCCATATTCTTTCCAACAGACCGAAAATATAATATTCTAATAAGTTGGAAAACTTTTGTTGAAAACATCAAACTTCATCCCATCTCTCTCCCACACACACACACATACAACAGTATTTCGATGAAGGGCGACATTATTGGATACATAAATCTGGAATGGAGGACTGATTTGTGTTTGCGGTACTTTTTCAGTTTATAATAAATCAGTGGAGTTAGGAGGACGGGCCGATTTCCCGAAGCGGAATGACAAGAGACAGGACCGGACTTTTATTATGTTTATCGGAGCACTCTGATTATTTAATCTCATGTTTAGGAATTCTAATATCTGCTACACCATTTCTGAAAAATGTCAAGTCCACGTTACCAAACATCCATAATATTTATTGACTCACTTAGTCTCAAAGAAATAAATGAACGTTGAAGAAGGCTGAGAACTACGGAGAGACATAAATGCATTCACGGAAGGGAGGTAGCTGACCGTAGCGAGTGTAACCAATTGGTTGTAAGTACGGACGACTTTGATCGAAAACTATCCAAGAAGATGTTATTCCCAATAGTGCTACTTACGATGGAAATCGCTTTAACCGGAAAATACCCGGATGAGATGTATGAGTCGGAACATGGAATGGAATTTGTTTAGATTAGATAAAATATTCTATCCTGTGTAAGAGCTATGGGTGTGATTTAAAAAAATGTGTCTTAGTGCTTTATATGCATGTCGGTTATTGAAAGGAAGCATCTAGCTGTGTGTGGATGTTACTAACATTAGTATATTTCTTATTCTAGTACAGCACTTGTCAATAAAAAAAAACACAAAACTTATTTGTTCTGTAAGTAGGTAATGGAGATTTTCAAGTTGTGCAAAAGATGAACTACCTATCATTAATAGGAAGATAGAAGACTTTCGGCAATAACATCAAAAGTACCTACCTATTTCTATATACATATAAAAGTGTAAGTATTAATTTTGTATTTTACCGCGCCTCCATTAATTTTTGTAAAAATGTATTTAATCCTACAAATTTCTGTCAGGCAAACAATATCACAGGAGATAAATTTAATATACAGGGTCCTGAAGCTCATCTCCCGTCCTATATAACTCAGTTGTTGGTGATGTTATTTGTTTGATATTTTAGATATGCCATCCGTAACCTATTGGGCATTTCAGGATTGATTAGATTTATCACAGGGTGTCGTATACTTAGTGGCAAACTTTTCAAATTTAAAAACACCTTATTTTTCTTATTTGAAATGGGACCCCTGTATATTTTTATGTCATTCCATGCGAACTTAAAAATCCAATATTTTTCTAGTTACAACTTTATTGCAATTTCTATTGCATTCAAAGATATTTGCAAAAATCTAGTTTTATCCACTATTCGAGAATCAATTTTAAGAACAAAAAAATCCAATTCAGTTGAGTCCGGTGATCGGAGCGGCAAACTACTTGCCCCTCCTCTTCCAATTCACTGAGTTGGGAAGTTTCTGTTGAGATGGTATCTGATGTGCACTGAATGAATTATGTTGTTAACAAATATTTTGGTACACTATATCTTTATTAAATTTGAGTATAAAACAAGTCGGCAAGTCTAACCCAATACTGAATATATCATTAATAAATATTTAAAAATATTCATTAAGAATTATGAGTATCATCCTCCTTTTTATATAAATAGCCACTGTTCTATTAGTATAAAGTGTTCACATTTGATAAAGGTACTATACGCCTATGCCCAAAACAATCATCAGGGGTTAACAACATAAGAAATTTTAATATAGTGTATTAATTTTTACACATATAACATTTTTACAAAATTTTCACAGTAAAAGGCATTTATTCGGAAATTATTGCACTTTTGGTAAAATCATCAATGCAAGAACTTTGAGAGATTATCTTTGCCTCAGTTTTGCCATATCAAGTTTTATATTTCCGTTTCCTTGGCCTTTTGATGGTATTTTCTCCAAATGAAAATGTCTTGGACTCATTTAGTTATTTGATGGGATTACTTTGATGCAGTGTTTGTTGAAATGAGAGAAGAATGTTCTAAATCGAAGCAAGTTCACAGCCTAGAATGCTCTAAAATATATACTTTCAAAACGCAACGACATAATCAAATCATGTAATTGTTAAACGAAGAGCATTTACTGCAACACGTTTCGATCATCATTGTTAGGTGCGATATAATTTAAATTTTGTGCGGTACAAAATATTGCATCAATCTTCCAACACTTAATCTTTTAATTCATCCGGAATACCTACATCAAAGTTAAATCAAGGGTAGGATTTCATTTTTATTAGAACTCATCTGCTACACATATAACTATGAATGTTTGCGCCACCTATGTGTTGGTAGTTGAACGAAGATGTGAAGATTATTACTGTGAAATATGTTCAATTGTAAAAGACTTTGATAGACAGTGCAATATATGTAATGAATTACGTTTCACTCATCTCATATTGCAATTACCAACGACGATTCAATATAAAAAATATTGAAAATATAACGTTTCGATCTGTTTCCATTTCATAAGCGTATATTGTAATATATAGGTAGATTCAATATGAGTAGGTAGAAAGCAACACAGCTGCGTTCAGCAAAAGCTTTTCAATTAAGATGGTGAAATGTTGTAGCCTTTCTAAGAGGTTGTTCTCAAGAGACTTGACTTATATATGTTTATCAATTTTGAAACATATTTTTCAAACAATATTTTAGATATGTTAAGATGAGTACAACAGACAGCGAGTGCTGAACTATAGTTTGTTTCACGAATGATTGCCATTATGTGTAATCATTCACGAGTTACGTACAGGGTGGCCCGTTTAAGAGGAGCCTATACCTTATCTCGAAACCTACGGGGGTTACAAAAAAATCTAAATACAAAAGTTGTTTCTACTAAAATGATCTTTATTTTTTTCTAATGTTTCTAATCGTGACTTTGTTATATACAGGGTGGTGAAACAAAGTTTGAAATAATTTTTAATAAATTTAAAAAAATATTTATGCAGAAAAAAGGTCAGACACGGCTAAATTTGATTTATGTTCGCACTTGAGACAATATTCCGTTTCAAGAGTGGTCAATTAATAGATATAATATAATAGGGCAGGAATTATTTGTGAAGAATTGAAAGCAAAAACAAACCAAAGTTATCACAGATCCGGGTTCTCTGTTCATATTCATTAGAATAGGTTTGCTGTCACTGTTAATTAGCATAGACAACAAAGAGTGTTTGTTAATCATTTATTAGCTACTATATACTCAGGTTAAGAAAACCTATGATTCTTAAACATCAAGAAGAAATTTATAGATATTGACAAAACTTTAATTTTTCCATGTTCCTTCGCAATCGAATAATCCATAAATATTTTAAGTATACCCAAGTTATTAAAAAACAGACAAAGATATCCACAGACTGGGCCCATGCCTGAATTATTTTTAAAAGGATTTACTTCTCTTAATTTTATTTTAATCAAAAACGATAAATCTAAATTGGTTACAGAATTTTTTTTGATTTCCTCTCGAAAATAGAAATGGCTATTTACATTTCACAATATCTTGACATTTTCATTTTATAAAAAAAAATGCCTTCACTTGACTTCTAGAGTCACTTAAAACGTGTACTTGGCGCAAAGTTTCACCGACATCAGGAAATGTCGGTTTAGGTTGTATTTCAATTATTTTTGTAGATTCAAATCTATTAATTTTTTCACAGAAAACTTTTTTGTAATAAACATATGAATGGTTAAATTTATAAAATGAAAGTATTTTTGACCGACTTCAAAAAAGATGGGGCTGTACAATTCGGTTGTATGTTTTCGTTTCTTTTTATGTATGGGTTTTCGCCCATTTTGCATAGTAAACGTGCTCCGATTTTGGTGATTTTTGATTTATTTGTAAGAAGAGAGTTGGGAAATGGTCTATTTACTAGAACTCAAAAATGAAAAATCTGAGACGGCAGAATTAAGGATGTGACATTATTCGCAAATGTTTAAACTGAACCTTTTTTCAAAGGACGTACGGTTTGCAAGTTACAGCAATGGTAAAGACTGAAATAAGTTATCATTTCCGCTAAAGGGAGGGGGCAATTTTTTTTTCGAAAATTGTTAGTATGAGACAGCCAAATTTAAGAAGATATTATATGCAGCAACATTAAATGGGACATTTTTTAAGGAAACTACGGTTTTTGAGTTACAGCAGTGGTAAAGTCTGAAATATGTGTATTTCCGTAGCGATGTTTTGAGATCTCTGAATAATTACAAGTAAAAGCAAAGAATATACATGGGTAATAGGTACTTATCCTATTACCTTTAGTATAAGTGAATGTTCAACGATTTTCATGACTATTGTTACACTCAAACGAGTGAAATAAATCAATGCAAACTGTAGTTTGCAGAGGTGAGAGCGGCATCTCGCACTTTTAACTTCAGAAGCATTATTTACCGAAAAATGTTGGATTTTCAAGGTCACGTAATGGTTTTTCCAGGGTTATTTAAAAATATGACTTGAAGTTCACGAGATATTATATATAATACATTCCTACAATGATAAGTAATCATTTGTGAATGTTCTAATCTTGTTAAAGGCTGTAATATTTATATTATCAATATGTGTAAAACCAAATGGACAGATTTCACAATTTATTTTTTTCAAGATTCTACGGTGTTGCCGGTGCTAAAATAATATCTGTTTATAAATGATATAAATGTCAAATAAATATCTATGTGAAACCAACAATGTAATAATGAACATGATTGTAAAATCATTTATTATTTAAGGAACATGCAAACAACTTCGCTTTTATTCGAAAGTGGTACATTTTTGACGCATTAATAATATTTGTAAGACGTATACTCCAACTAAATGGCAACAAGAAGGAGGTAGCAGTAGTTCTCTCAAGAGCATATATAGGGAGGATGACTAACACTAGTAGCGGGAGTAGCACGAAAAACGTAGGGTTATCGTATGTCATTTCGGAGCGTTGCGCAAAATCATGCAGAGTAGCGCATCCTTTTGTAATATGAGCGAAGGAAGGTTATATACAACAATAGACACTCACTGAAATACAGCGCAACACCCCAAATTGACAGCTTATCACAGGACGTTATTTCAGCCACTGCTATTTATAGAACAGCATACAGAAGTTAGTCATCCTCCCTTTATATATTCTTGAGTTCTCTTCTAACTGATAGTCACCAGAGACAACCATCACATTACTGATATGATTTTATTGTACTTAATAAATTTAGCTTCGTTTTTTGTAATTTTATATTAGTAGATGCCGGTATTAATTTGCAACAAACTCGTTGTTCTTAGTCGACAAACACAGCACACTTTTATTTTTGTTTTACAAATAAATCATAGAATAGACAGTTACACAAAACGTGATAATATAACATAAACACTTTGAAGGTGATAATATATATAAAACTAATAAAGTTAACATTTACAAATATCATAATCATAATACAACACAACTTGGAGGTAGTGTTCTATAGTTTTCTGAATACAACTGACAAATGTTGTTAATAAAATAAATAATAATTATATTTCGGGAACGTTTCCGATAACTATGGTGCCACGATTTCACAGTATTTTCAGGTAAAACACCCCAAAATAAGACGAAAATCAAGAACACCAATTTTCGCGTTTTCTTCTCCTTTTGAAGATATTGGCCCTTTTTGGTCCCAACAAGCTAGCGTGATTCTTGAGCAAAAGGTATGTTTAGGTGGGGAGACAAGCGTTTAGAAGTGAATAAATATTTGTACTTACCAGTAAAATCACTGTTTATATGATCTCAATATCATAAATTGCCATTTTCAACGAATAAACTACAAACACATTTCACTTTCACTACTAGGTTTGCCGCCATACTGTAATCATTGAAATTTGAAAAACGAAATAATATTGGAAATACGATTCCAGGCAATTACAAATACAGTGTTGCCAGTGACTTCATTTTAGATGCTGATAGAATTATTAATTTATTTTATGACAGTAGTATAAGTGTTAGACAATAGAAAAATGTATCGCTATATGAAATATAATTTAAATGAAAATTACTAAAACAAAAACTAAAACCTTGACGAAAATCTTTTTGAACAGTAGAAAATTAAACATAAACCTAACTTGACCTAAAATTTGTATTCTTAATTTTCGTCTTATTTTGGGGTGTTTTATCAGAGTACATCGTCAAATTTTGGCGCCACAAATATCGGAAAGTCCCCATATTTCGGTTACAGCAAAGTTTACTGAATATAAGAATATAAATACGCCGAATTCAGCTAGCTTATATACAGGTTGACAGTTTGTCGTCTCTGTCTCTGGTTTGTGGTTTGTCTCATTTCGTGTTTCGGTGTGAACTGTGGTCGAGTTCAGAGCATTTGTGTGTCCTGCCTGGTGCGTTGTGAGTTTCAATAACTATTTACATGGAAATTAAACATGAAGTCTTCTCCACAATATATTTGCATAAAATTAACAGGGATGATGAGACATGTTTCGGGTCTATATAGACCCATTATCAATCTAACATGGTTCTGTAATAATAATAATTCAGTAAATTAATAATGATTAAATTATGTGTTTGATTAAAGGATATTTATGTACGATAGTTCAAGACGGCTACTAACAATAGGTAGGTACTCACGTGGAAAAAGAAA
Organism: Crioceris asparagi; assembly: GCA_958507055.1. NCBI lineage: Eukaryota > Metazoa > Arthropoda > Insecta > Coleoptera > Chrysomelidae > Crioceris > Crioceris asparagi. The sequence continues at coordinate 71,773,103 of OY293827.1, read as the reverse complement.
ATGTATCCTCCAGATTTTTAAAGACATCTTGTGTTACCAATGAAATGAAATAAAATTCTTAAAAAACTAATAAACTTAAATAATATCCCTTACATTACTATTCACCCATAAAATAATAAATTGAAATAAAAAAAAATTAAAAATAAATATAATAAAGATTAAAAGGAATTCTGGAAGACTACATGTCTACTGTCCGGTGGTCTAAGTAAGAAAGAAAAAAGTATTTTGAGCAAACTATAGATGAAACCGGTATAATATGTTAGAAGCGACATCTATTAATTAATAGGGGAGTAAACTCAAGTGAAATAGTTAAAAATTGCAAAATTAAAGAATTCAGTATATATGATCAATGTTTAATAGAGGATAAGGTCAGGAGAAGCACAAAATGTGTTTATAAACAAACTCAAAAATTAAGTGAATCAAAGAAAGCTATACAATCAAAGTTGCTCTGTTCATTAAGTGAGGTGACTAATTGATTTTTGTTATTAGAATTGATTTCAAAAATAATATAGTAAATGAGCTAGGAGAGTTCGGGACCAAAATCGATCTATTTTACATGTAATTTCCCATAAGGAATTCTAAGGTCAAAAATAGCGAAAATTGGCGCTTTTTTCTCTAGATTCTAGGGAAAAATGCTTCGGCCCCATGTGTTTGGGATAGGAATGTAGCAGATCTAGGGATGCTACACATGGGGTCCATTTGTAGGTATTTGTATGATCAAGTTACTATTTCACTAGATTTTCAACCCTAAAATCCCCAGATGAAGAAAATTCCCTAGATTTTGAAACCTAAAATCCCTAGATGAAGATTTCGAAACGAAAATCCCTAGATGAAGAAAATGTAAGTTTTTCCTACAATGCCTGCTATTTTCTCAAGTTTTTATCTGATTTTTCATATTTTCTAGCTAGTTTTCATTGCCCTTCCAGTAAGTCTAGCCGTTTTCCGTTGTTTTTATTGACATTTAGTCGCTTTTCATGCAATTCCTGCCATTATTCAGCCTTTTGCAGTTGTTTTTCACTCAATTCCTGCAATGTTCAACCATTTTCATGCATATTTTGACATGTTTCTAACCCTTTTCCTTAGTTTTTCTAGGCTTTTCGCTACCTTTCCTATAATTTCCATGATTTTCAGCCATTTTCCACCACTTTAAGTAGTTTTGTCTCACTTTTCCAGCGCTTTACAGCCCTTTCTAGCCATTTTTTTCAAAATTTCAACCATTTTCTGAACTTTTAATAGCTTTTCATCACCTTTCCTTGAAATTTACACTACTTTCTCTTCTACAATACATCGTTTTGCATAGCATTTTAACATTGTCAGAATGAATTCATCTAATTAATGCTAGTAAAGCGCAGGTTATTAAGTAGATTAGTGTAGTAGTGTAGCGTCCATCTTTCATCACACTGCGCATGCGTCTCCAATGCTATATAAAGGAGGATCCTAACAAATATCATCATTCAATCATCGACAACTGTACGAGCAAGATGTCTCTCTTCACTGATTTAGTAAAATGTATCGCTGGCATATTGCAGCTCTTGTCATCTCATTATGATGATAAAGTGGCTCGTAAAGGGCTAAGTGATTGTGCAAAGACGTTGAAACGAATTAAAGATTCTATGAGATATGCCAAGACCATAGGTGAGAAACAGCATTTAGAAGCATGTTTAAGAAACGTCAAAACCTTGAGGAAGCAGATTAAAGCTGAACGGAAGAAAGGAGCAGGGTCATTTTCCAGACCAGAAACCGCAAGGGACCGTGTTTGCTGGAGCGATAGCGAGTCTGCATTCCAAAACCGCATACGTACTGGAATTATCTCGAACCTCAAACATAAAGATCCCATCACATTTTTCCAGGACTGTTTTAAGCTATTCAGGCCACGCATCATCAACGCTTTAAAGAATGATATAGCCATCAAGGTCAACGTAGTATTCGGAGGCGAGTTTGAAATAGTGAAAGGGGATCGAGTGTTAATAGAATATAAATATTTTACTACCTCCAATTCACCCATCTATCGTGAGACAGATATCGAGAAGTGGTTCATCTCAAAGGTCATCAGCCCCCTCCTCAAAGACTTAGAAGAATTTCAAGAGAGAGATAGTGGATGGGCACTGAAGCGAGTTATGAATTTAGGAGTGAACATTAACAAATTTACACCTCAGCTGGGCTCATCATATATTGAGCTATCACTACAGATTAAGAAGAAGGAAGCCTGCGTTAACGTTAAAAACGATGATCAAGCCTGCTTTGCAAGGGCAGTTACTTCAGCGCTATATCCTGCTGAGAATCATTCTGATCGCACATCTTCTTACCCCCACTACTCATCTGTACTAAAATTAAAAGGTATTCAGTTTCCAATGACCATCAAACAGATTCCATTATTTGAGAAGCAGAACAACATTTCCATCAACGTATACATTCTCCAAGAAGAGAAAAAGACATTCACCACATTACCAACATACTTGACCAAGGAAAAGCGTGAGAAACATGTGAATCTACTACTTATTCAGGACAGATATGATGATACTGAGGGCCCTGTCAAATACCATTATGTATGGATCAAAAATCTCTCCAGGCTTCTATCCAACCAACTATCTAAACGTAATGGTCAAAAGTTCTTTTGCGAACGCTGCCTCCACTATTTTAGATCTCCAGAAAAATTGGATAAACATTTGGAAGACTGTCAAAATATTAATGAAACAGCCATCAAAATGCCAGAGCCAGGAAGGAACATCCTTAAATTCAAACATTTTAAAAATAAGGAAAAAGCTCTTTTTGTTGTATATGCTGATTTGGAGAGTGTCTTGGAAAAAACTGATGACCCAAAGAAACCACAACGTCACGTTCCAGCTGCGATTGGCTATTATGTTAAGTGTTCCTACGACCACTCCCTTAGTTTTTTCCGATCTTACCGCGGACAGGACTGTATGCAGTGGTTTGCTAATGAGATGGGCAGTTTAGCGGAATATATGGCTACAGTCTTCTGGTGCTCATATAACATCCATATGACATATGAGCAGGAAATAGAGTATCAAAAAGCTACTCACTGTCACATCTGCGTGAAATCATTTAGCCCTGAAGATAAGAAAGTGCGAGATCACAACCACTTGTTACCTAAAAACAATTATAGAGGAGCAGCGCACGAGGGATGCAACATCAATTACAAGGACAGCCATATGGTTCCAGTTGTCTTCCACAATCTATCAGGCTATGATGCTCATTTCATAGTTACAGACATTGCTACGAAGATTGGGGGAAAAGTTGACCTACTTCCCATTACAAAGGAGAAATATATCTCATTTACCAAACATATAGATGATTACCCTATTCAGTTCCGTTTCATAGATAGTTTCCGATTTATGGCATCCTCCTTGGACAAGTTGGCATCATATTTACCGGAATTTGCAAATCTGAAGACACAGTTTCCTGAAGTAGATGAAATGCATTTTTCACTTTTAACGAAGAAAGGAGTAATGCCATATGATTACATCGACTCCTTCGACCGTTTTTCTGAAACGAATCTACCATCCATAGATGATTTTTACAATAAGCTGAATAATAACCAATGTCCTCGCCGACTCTACCGACGAGCCCAAGATGTTTGGAGCAGCTTCTCATGTGAAAATTTGGGAGAATACGTTGATTTATATATGAAGACTGATATTCTACTCTTGGCTGATGTATTTGAGATGTTCCGCACAAGCTGTCTGAACACGTATAATTTAGATCCAGCTCACTATTTTACATTACCAGGCTTCACTTGGGATGCCATGCTGAAGCATACAGGAATCGAGCTGGAGCTGTTAACCGATGTTGATATGTTTCTGTTTATTGAACGAGGCATTCGAGGAGGTTTGAGCCAAGTATGTAGTAAAAGACAGGCTAAAGCTAACAACATGTATATCAATAATTATGACCCATCGAAGCCAAAAACATTTTTGATGTACTTTGATATAAACAACCAATATGGATGGGCAATGTCACAATATCTACCGTATGGAGGTTTTGAATGGGCTGATACTAACATTGATGTCGCATCAATACCTGATGATGCAGATGAAGGATATTTTTTGGAAGTAGACCTAGACTATCCTAAACATCTTCATGATAAACATAAAGACATACCCTTCTGCCCACAACATATTAATCCTAGGACGCTGAAGCCTTCTAGGAATGTTAACGAGCCAACAAAATTAATGGCTACATTGTATGATAAACATAAGTATGTTATACATTATGTTGCACTCAAGCAGGCATTGGAACACGGGCTTGTGCTTAAAAAAATTCATCGAGCATTAAAATTCAAGCAGAGTCCTTGGCTTAAAAGTTACATTGATCTCAACACCGAACTTAGGAAGAAGGCTAAAAATGAGTTTGAAAAAAATCTGTTTAAATTGATGAACAATGCTGTTTTTGGGAAGACGATGGAGAACGTTAGGAAGCGTGTGAACATCAAGCTTCTTACTAAGTGGACTGGAAGATATGGTGCTGAGTCATACATCTCTAAACCTGAGTTCAAGACTGCTACAGTTTTTAATGAGAACCTAGTTGCAGTGGAATTGAAGAAACTGCAGGTATGGTTAAATAAACCAATTTATGTTGGACAATCCATCCTTGATCTAGCTAAAACTACCATCTACGATTTTCATTATGGTTACATGCGACAACGTTATGGTGATGAATGCTCTGTACTCTACACAGACACTGATTCCCTGATATATGAACTCCATCAGGATCCATATATATTAATGAGGGAAGATTGTCATAGATATTTTGATACTAGCGAATATCCTCAAGATAATCACTGTGGAATACCTTTAGTAAATAAGAAGGTACTTGGAATGATGAAAGATGAGAATAATGGCGTTCCAATGATAGCTTATGTAGGGCTCAGATCTAAATTATATACTACAAAAGTGCATACGACCGATAATGATTTAGAAAAGATGATAAAACATCTGATGGAAGATGAGTATGAAGAGGATGAAATTGCTGAGAATATAAGAAATTTTGGAGTGACCAAGAAGGCCAAAGGGGTAAAATCTTCAATCGTCAAGGCCGAGATAACTTTCGAAGACTATATTGATTGTTTAGAAGGGTTTCAAAAGAAGACGGTTACTCAAAACCTTATCAGATCTGACAAGCACGAGGTCCATTCAATAACACAAGAAAAAATAGCTCTCAGTCCTGATGATGATAAGCGTTTTCTTGTTTATGGAACAGATGACACACTTCCATGGGGACATTATCAAATATGTAAAGTTATGGATATAAACTAATTATGTTTTTTATTTATTTTATATTTTTGGCAATAAAAATAAAATAAAAATCTCGTTTCTTATTTCTTTAACTCTACGCTTCAAAATTCTCTATATAAATCCTAAAAACGACAAATTCTCTTCATTCATAATCGAGACGTCTAACAGTAAACATGCCTATAAAGGGGGATTGCAGAAGAGACTGTAGTTCAGATTACACACCTGATCTCAAAGATAGATGTGAAATATGTGAGAAAGCTGCATTTACAGTAGTATCTAAATACAAACGCGATAGACACGGTATAGGCTACTATAGCTTCACATCCTACTGCCACGACTGCTATGAATTACATTCTGGTATACAGGAAGCAGCAAGATTTAGGCATATGCAAAACCAGGTGTTAGGATTACCAGAAATTGATGAAACCGACACATTATCCGCTATATTAATGAAGCATTTTATACTGCAACTTCCAACTATCGAGGATTTTAGACAGATTACTACCAACGATTTGGTTGTAACATTGCGAATGACGCTATACAGTAATAATATTAGGTATGCGACCAGTCTAACACCTGAAATATTAAGCAGCGATGTAGACCTTATAGATTGGTTTGAGTCCATTATACTCATGAGATGTATTGATGAGTTGCAGCGGTATAAAAATGCTATTTTATCATCATTATATGTAGAATGTAATGTTTAAATACTTCAAATAAAAAAATTATATTTATTCAACAATTGTTTTATTCAAATTGAAATTAGCTTGTTGTAGATAATTTAAGTTTAACCAGAGGTGTTTTGTTAGTTCTTTGATAGCCATAAGGCAACAATTTCCTCAAATCAAAGGCACTATACGTACTCCAAGGGTGACAGCCCGGTTTGTAAGCGGGTCTAACAGACGCCCTAAGCATTGAATACTTCTCCCACAGTGTGGTACCTGGCGTGCCTTTGTGCAGGAAAAAGTCGACAACCTCGGTAATTTAGGTAATATTTTAGATTAACTGAGATATTGATATAGCCGGAGGCCGATAGGTGATTCTTTGATAGCCATCAGGCGACAATTTCCTCAAATCAAAGACACTATACGCACTCTGCTTAATAGGTGACAGCCCAGTTTGTAAGCGGGTCTAACAGACACCCTAAGCAAGTACTTCTCCCACAGTGTGGTACCTGGCGTGCCTTTGTGCAGGAAAAAGTCGATCGCCCCTTGATACCCGAAGGAGCCTCAACGGCTTCATATCATATAGATTAGGAATTTAATTAATCAATTTTAAATTAAATACATAAATAAATAAGTATTTAAAAACTCACCTCTAAAATCCTAAACGGCAGTATGCTGGAATGATGAAATATCTCCATCTGCCATCATTTTGGTGAATTATCTATAAAATAGAAAAATCATGAAAATATATGAAAACTGAAAATGTATGACATAATCCTAATAACACATGCATAGACTGACCAAAGGGTGATAATAAAATATTATTTTTATAAAGTTTAGAATAATGATTATCGAAATTACTTAGAGATGATATATAATTATAGCAATTCCTTCAGTCTCCAACAATAATCTACATTATTACTGCTACTAACCGCAAAAGAGCGGTCGATTAAAAACTTGAAAATTGCAAAAATCGGAACAAAAAATTGAAATATACATGAGGCTAACAAAGCCATGAGCCTACTATGAATCACGAAATAAAAAGTGGGTTGATAATATCTGTTCAACTAGATAGATGAATAAGAGGTGAATGAAGGATCGATGAAAGCTACGTAGTATTTCCAGCAAGTACTCAACATATCATTTATTTTGAAACCTTTCCTGAGGCCCTATCTCTTATATCAAGGAAACTAGCTTCCTATGCTATTCTAACAATTAAAAATGCTTAAATGTTGTTGTTGACGTCGATACGAATCTATTGATACCCGATTCATCAAAATCGGACGACCGGAAGTGGCCGACCGGAAGTAGCCATTTTAATGCAGATTTGGAATCTACGCATCTCATTCAACCAATATATGACATTTTTATTGTATTTCATAGTTTTAAAAACTGGAAGTCCATAATTTTTAATGAAACGTAAACATTTGAGGTAAGGATTTTCGACTATTTTTATCTCAAATTCATATTCTATTATATTCTCGGGCAATATTTATTATTAAATTTATCACTATAACCGACATCGTCCTTTTAGTTGGAGCTACTAAACATGATTTCTTTTTAAAAATATCGCTTACACTACTTCTGTAATATGAACCCTTTAAGATCGAACCAGTAATAGCAAAGATATTATTTAGTGCCCTTATGGCTTGAACTACTATTTTTAATTATAATCATCGTCTACGCCAATTCTGAAATATGATATTTTTAATCCCGTCTCGATCGAGCCAGTAATAGCGAAGATAGCCTTTAGAGCCCTTTTGGCCTAATCTACTATGCATAATTGTTCATTGAATATAACGTACACTGCTATATGTCACTTTTTATTCCGTGTTGATCGAACCAGTAATAGCAAAGATAGTCCTTAATGTCCTTATGGCTTGAACTACTATTTTTACTTATAATCATCGTCTACGCCAATTCTGAAATATGATAGTTTTTATCCCGTCTCGATCGAACCAATAATAGCGAAGATAGCTTTTAGTGCCTTTTTGGCCAGATCGACTATCCATGATTTTTCATTAAATATAACGTACACTGCTATATGTCACTTTTTATTCCGTATCAATCGAACCAGTAATAGCAAAGATAGTCGTTAATGCCCTTATGGCTTGAACTATTTTTTTAATTATAATTATCATCTACGCAACATGATAGTTTTTATTCCGTCTCGATCGAACCAATAATAACGAAGATAGCCTTTAGTACCCTTTGGCCAGATCTACTATCCATGATTTTTCATTTAATATAACGTCTACGGCAGTTTTGCTATGTCAGTTTTGATTACGTCTCCATCGAATCATTAATAGCGGATATATTCTTAGTGCCCATATGACCTGATCTACTATTCATAATTTTCATTAAATATAACGTACACTGCTATAAATCCGTTTATTATGTCTCGATCGAATCAGTAAGATACTCTTTAGTGCCCATACGGCTTAAAATAGTTTTCAATATCATCAATAAACCCATGTGATAATTTCCAAAATAGAAAAAATTAATTTTGATATTTACTTAAAGAAGAATAATTTTACAATTTACAAATAACGAATATAAAAATCTCACCTGTTATATAAAACTAACATCACAATCACCGTTCACATAACAACTCCCCACATATTACTGATAAATGATCTATTCTGCAAGCTATTTATATTCGTATAGATTATATGACGAAAGCATAAATGAAAGATTTGTTAAAAAAGTCCTCCTAACACAACTAATTTGTGCGTATTTTCCATAAGAACCAATGCAATTTTATCACATTCAGCAAAAATGATCCATTTTCCCATTTAAATACATGTATTATCGAAAACACCGGATGTGTGATAAGCTCTATTTCTCGTCTATTTCAGCAATACCTACAAGTGTTTTCGATAATACATGTATTTAAATGGGAAAATGGATCATTTTTGCTGAATGTGATAAAATTGCATTGGTTCTTATGGAAAATACGCACAAATTAGTTGTGTTAGGAGGACTTTTTTAACAAATCTTTCATTTATGCTTTCGTCGTATAATCTATACGAATATAAATAGCTTGCAGAATAGATCATTTATCAGTAATATGTGGGGAGTTGTTATGTGAACGGTGATTGTGATGTTAGTTTTATATAACAGGTGAGATTTTTATATTCGTTATTTGTAAATTGTAAAATTATTCTTCTTTAAGTAAATATCAAAATTAATTTTTTCTATTTTGGAAATTATCACATGGGTTTATTGATGATATTGAAAACTATTTTAAGCCGTATGGGCACTAAAGAGTATCTTACTGATTCGATCGAGACATAATAAACGGATTTATAGCAGTGTACGTTATATTTAATGAAAATTATGAATAGTAGATCAGGTCATATGGACACTAAGAATATATCCGCTATTAATGATTCGATGGAGACGTAATCAAAACTGACATAGCAAAACTGCCGTAGACGTTATATTAAATGAAAAATCATGGATAGTAGATCTGGCCAAAGGGTACTAAAGGCTATCTTCGTTATTATTGGTTCGATCGAGACGGAATAAAAACTATCATGTTGCGTAGATGATAATTATAATTAAAAAAATAGTTCAAGCCATAAGGGCATTAACGACTATCTTTGCTATTACTGGTTCGATTGATACGGAATAAAAAGTGACATATAGCAGTGTACGTTATATTTAATGAAAAATCATGGATAGTCGATCTGGCCAAAAAGGCACTAAAAGCTATCTTCGCTATTATTGGTTCGATCGAGACGGGATAAAAACTATCATATTTCAGAATTGGCGTAGACGATGATTATAAGTAAAAATAGTAGTTCAAGCCATAAGGACATTAAGGACTATCTTTGCTATTACTGGTTCGATCAACACGGAATAAAAAGTGACATATAGCAGTGTACGTTATATTCAATGAACAATTATGCATAGTAGATTAGGCCAAAAGGGCTCTAAAGGCTATCTTCGCTATTACTGGCTCGATCGAGACGGGATTAAAAATATCATATTTCAGAATTGGCGTAGACGATGATTATAATTAAAAATAGTAGTTCAAGCCATAAGGGCACTAAATAATATCTTTGCTATTACTGGTTCGATCTTAAAGGGTTCAAAACTGTCATATTACAGAAGTAGTGTAAGCGATATTTTTAAAAAGAAATCATGTTTAGTAGCTCCAACTAAAAGGACGATGTCGGTTATAGTGATAAATTTAATAATAAATATTGCCCGAGAATATAATAGAATATGAATTTGAGATAAAAATAGTCGAAAATCCTTACCTCAAATGTTTACGTTTCATTAAAAATTATGGACTTCCAGTTTTTAAAACTATGAAATACAATAAAAATGTCATATATTGGTTGAATGAGATGCGTAGATTCCAAATCTGCATTAAAATGGCTACTTCCGGTCGGCCACTTCCGGTCGTCCGATTTTGATGAATCGGGTATCAATAGATTCGTATCGACGTCAACAACAACATTTAAGCATTTTTAATTGTTAGAATAGCATAGGAAGCTAGTTTCCTTGATATAAGAGATAGGGCCTCAGGAAAGGTTTCAAAATAAATGATATGTTGAGTACTTGCTGGAAATACTACGTAGCTTTCATCGATCCTTCATTCACCTCTTATTCATCTATCTAGTTGAACAGATATTATCAACCCACTTTTTATTTCGTGATTCATAGTAGGCTCATGGCTTTGTTAGCCTCATATATATTTCAATTTTTTGTTCCGATTTTTGCAATTTTCAAGTTTTTAATCGACCGCTCTTTTGCGGTTAGTAGCAGTAATAATGTAGATTATTGTTGGAGACTGAAGGAATTGCTATAATTATATATCATCTCTAAGTAATTTCGATAATCATTATTCTAAACTTTATAAAAATAATATTTTATTATCACCCTTTGGTCAGTCTATGCATGTGTTATTAGGATTATGTCATACATTTTCAGTTTTCATATATTTTCATGATTTTTCTATTTTATAGATAATTCACCAAAATGATGGCAGATGGAGATATTTCATCATTCCAGCATACTGCCGTTTAGGATTTTAGAGGTGAGTTTTTAAATACTTATTTATTTATGTATTTAATTTAAAATTGATTAATTAAATTCCTAATCTATATGATATGAAGCCGTTGAGGCTCCTTCGGGTATCAAGGGGCGATCGACTTTTTCCTGCACAAAGGCACGCCAGGTACCACACTGTGGGAGAAGTACTTGCTTAGGGTGTCTGTTAGACCCGCTTACAAACTGGGCTGTCACCTATTAAGCAGAGTGCGTATAGTGTCTTTGATTTGAGGAAATTGTCGCCTGATGGCTATCAAAGAATCACCTATCGGCCTCCGGCTATATCAATAGCTCAGTTAATCTAAAATATTACCTAAATTACCGAGGTTGTCGACTTTTTCCTGCACAAAGGCACGCCAGGTACCACACTGTGGGAGAAGTATTCAATGCTTAGGGCGTCTGTTAGACCCGCTTACAAACCGGGCTGTCACCCTTGGAGTACGTATAGTGCCTTTGATTTGAGGAAATTGTTGCCTTATGGCTATCAAAGAACTAACAAAACACCTCTGGTTAAACTTAAATTATCTACAACAAGCTAATTTCAATTTGAATAAAACAATTGTTGAATAAATATAATTTTTTTATTTGAAGTATTTAAACATTACATTCTACATATAATGATGATAAAATAGCATTTTTATACCGCTGCAACTCATCAATACATCTCATGAGTATAATGGACTCAAACCAATCTATAAGGTCTACATCGCTGCTTAATATTTCAGGTGTTAGACTGGTCGCATACCTAATATTATTACTGTATAGCGTCATTCGCAATGTTACAACCAAATCGTTGGTAGTAATCTGTCTAAAATCCTCGATAGTTGGAAGTTGCAGTATAAAATGCTTCATTAATATAGCGGATAATGTGTCGGTTTCATCAATTTCTGGTAATCCTAACACCTGGTTTTGCATATGCCTAAATCTTGCTGCTTCCTGTATACCAGAATGTAATTCATAGCAGTCGTGGCAGTAGGATGTGAAGCTATAGTAGCCTATACCGTGTCTATCGCGTTTGTATTTAGATACTACTGTAAATGCAGCTTTCTCACATATTTCACATCTATCTTTGAGATCAGGTGTGTAATCTGAACTACAGTCTCTTCTGCAATCCCCCTTTATAGGCATGTTTACTGTTAGACGTCTCGATTATGAATGAAGAGAATTTGTCGTTTTTAGGATTTATATAGAGAATTTTGAAGCGTAGAGTTAAAGAAATAAGAAACGAGATTTTTATTTTATCTTTATTGCCAAAAATATAAAATAAATAAAAAACATAATTAGTTTATATCCATAACTTTACATATTTGATAATGTCCCCATGGAAGTGTGTCATCTGTTCCATAAACATGAAAACGCTTATCATCATCAGGACTGAGAGCTATTTTTTCTTGTGTTATTGAATGGACCTCGTGCTTGTCAGATCTGATAAGGTTTTGAGTAACCGTCTTCTTTTGAAACCCTTCTAAACATTCAATATAGTCTTCGAAAGTTATCTCGGTCTTGACGATTGAAGATTTTACCCCTTTGGCCTTCTTGGTCACTCCAAAATTTCTTATATTCTCAGCAATTTCATCCTCTTCATACTCATCTTCCATCAGATGTTTTATCATCTTTTCTAAATCATTATCGGTCGTATGCACTTTTGTAGTATATAATTTAGATCTGAGCCCTACATAAGCTATCATTGGAACGCCATTATTCTCATCTTTCATCATTCCAAGTACCTTCTTATTTACTAAAGGTATTCCATAGTGATTATCTTGAGGATATTCGCTAGTATCAAAATATCTATGACAATCTTCCCTCATTAATATATATGGATCCTGATGGAGTTCATATATCAGGGAATCAGTGTCTGTGTAGAGTACAGAGCATTCATCACCATAACGTTGTCGCATGTAACCATAATGAAAATCGTAGATGGTAGTTTTAGCTAGATCAAGGATGGATTGTCCAACATAAATTGGTTTATTTAACCATACCTGCAGTTTCTTCAATTCCACTGCAACTAGGTTCTCATTAAAAACTGTAGCAGTCTTGAACTCAGGTTTAGAGATGTATGACTCAGCACCATATCTTCCAGTCCACTTAGTAAGAAGCTTGATGTTCACACGCTTCCTAACGTTCTCCATCGTCTTCCCAAAAACAGCATTGTTCATCAATTTAAACAGATTTTTTTCAAACTCATTTTTAGCCTTCTTCCTAAGTTCGGTGATGAGATCAATGTAACTTTTAAGCCAAGGACTCTGCTTGAATTTTAATGCTCGATGAATTTTTTTAAGCACAAGCCCGTGTTCCAATGCCTGCTTGAGTGCAACATAATGTATAACATACTTATGTTTATCATACAATGTAGCCATTAATTTTGTTGGCTCGTTAACATTCCTAGAAGGCTTCAGCGTCCTAGGATTAATATGTTGTGGGCAGAAGGGTATGTCTTTATGTTTATCATGAAGATGTTTAGGATAGTCTAGGTCTACTTCCAAAAAATATCCTTCATCTGCATCATCAGGTATTGATGCGACATCAATGTTAGTATCAGCCCATTCAAAACCTCCATACGGTAGATATTGTGACATTGCCCATCCATATTGGTTGTTTATATCAAAGTACATCAAAAATGTTTTTGGCTTCGATGGGTCATAATTATTGATATACATGTTGTTAGCTTTAGCCTGTCTTTTACTACATACTTGGCTCAAACCTCCTCGAATGCCTCGTTCAATAAACAGAAACATATCAGCATCGGTTAACAGCTCCAGCTCGATTCCTGTATGCTTCAGCATGGCATCCCAAGTGAAGCCTGGTAATGTAAAATAGTGAGCTGGATCTAAATTATACGTGTTCAGACAGCTTGTGCGGAACATCTCAAATACATCAGCCAAGAGTAGAATATCAGTCTTCATATATAAATCAACGTATTCTCCCAAATTTTCACATGAGAAGCTGCTCCAAACATCTTGGGCTCGTCGGTAGAGTCGGCGAGGACATTGGTTATTATTCAGCTTATTGTAAAAATCATCTATGGATGGTAGATTCGTTTCAGAAAAACGGTCGAAGGAGTCGATGTAATCATATGGCATTACTCCTTTCTTCGTTAAAAGTGAAAAATGCATTTCATCTACTTCAGGAAACTGTGTCTTCAGATTTGCAAATTCCGGTAAATATGATGCCAACTTGTCCAAGGAGGATGCCATAAATCGGAAACTGTCTATGAAACGGAACTGAATAGGGTAATCATCTATATGTTTGGTAAATGAGATATATTTCTCCTTTGTAATGGGAAGTAGGTCAACTTTTCCCCCAATCTTCGTAGCAATGTCTGTAACTATGAAATGAGCATCATAGCCTGATAGATTGTGGAAGACAACTGGAACCATATGGCTGTCCTTGTAATTGATGTTGCATCCCTCGTGCGCTGCTCCTCTATAATTGTTTTTAGGTAACAAGTGGTTGTGATCTCGCACTTTCTTATCTTCAGGGCTAAATGATTTCACGCAGATGTGACAGGATGTTATATGGATGTTATATGAGCACCAGAAGACTGTAGCCATATATTCCGCTAAACTGCCCATCTCATTAGCAAACCACTGCATACAGTCCTGTCCGCGGTAAGATCGGAAAAAACTAAGGGAGTGGTCGTAGGAACACTTAACATAATAGCCAATCGCAGCTGGAACGTGACGTTGTGGTTTCTTTGGGTCATCAGTTTTTTCCAAGACACTCTCCAAATCAGCATATACAACAAAAAGAGCTTTTTCCTTATTTTTAAAATGTTTGAATTTAAGGATGTTCCTTCCTGGCTCTGGCATTTTGATGGCTGTTTCATTAATATTTTGACAGTCTTCCAAATGTTTATCCAATTTTTCTGGAGATCTAAAATAGTGGAGGCAGCGTTCGCAAAAGAACTTTTGACCATTACGTTTAGATAGTTGGTTGGATAGAAGCCTGGAGAGATTTTTGATCCATACATAATGGTATTTGACAGGGCCCTCAGTATCATCATATCTGTCCTGAATAAGTAGTAGATTCACATGTTTCTCACGCTTTTCCTTGGTCAAGTATGTTGGTAATGTGGTGAATGTCTTTTTCTCTTCTTGGAGAATGTATACGTTGATGGAAATGTTGTTCTGCTTCTCAAATAATGGAATCTGTTTGATGGTCATTGGAAACTGAATACCTTTTAATTTTAGTACAGATGAGTAGTGGGGGTAAGAAGATGTGCGATCAGAATGATTCTCAGCAGGATATAGCGCTGAAGTAACTGCCCTTGCAAAGCAGGCTTGATCATCGTTTTTAACGTTAACGCAGGCTTCCTTCTTCTTAATCTGTAGTGATAGCTCAATATATGATGAGCCCAGCTGAGGTGTAAATTTGTTAATGTTCACTCCTAAATTCATAACTCGCTTCAGTGCCCATCCACTATCTCTCTCTTGAAATTCTTCTAAGTCTTTGAGGAGGGGGCTGATGACCTTTGAGATGAACCACTTCTCGATATCTGTCTCACGATAGATGGGTGAATTGGAGGTAGTAAAATATTTATATTCTATTAACACTCGATCCCCTTTCACTATTTCAAACTCGCCTCCGAATACTACGTTGACCTTGATGGCTATATCATTCTTTAAAGCGTTGATGATGCGTGGCCTGAATAGCTTAAAACAGTCCTGGAAAAATGTGATGGGATCTTTATGTTTGAGGTTCGAGATAATTCCAGTACGTATGCGGTTTTGGAATGCAGACTCGCTATCGCTCCAGCAAACACGGTCCCTTGCGGTTTCTGGTCTGGAAAATGACCCTGCTCCTTTCTTCCGTTCAGCTTTAATCTGCTTCCTCAAGGTTTTGACGTTTCTTAAACATGCTTCTAAATGCTGTTTCTCACCTATGGTCTTGGCATATCTCATAGAATCTTTAATTCGTTTCAACGTCTTTGCACAATCACTTAGCCCTTTACGAGCCACTTTATCATCATAATGAGATGACAAGAGCTGCAATATGCCAGCGATACATTTTACTAAATCAGTGAAGAGAGACATCTTGCTCGTACAGTTGTCGATGATTGAATGATGATATTTGTTAGGATCCTCCTTTATATAGCATTGGAGACGCATGCGCAGTGTGATGAAAGATGGACGCTACACTACTACACTAATCTACTTAATAACCTGCGCTTTACTAGCATTAATTAGATGAATTCATTCTGACAATGTTAAAATGCTATGCAAAACGATGTATTGTAGAAGAGAAAGTAGTGTAAATTTCAAGGAAAGGTGATGAAAAGCTATTAAAAGTTCAGAAAATGGTTGAAATTTTGAAAAAAATGGCTAGAAAGGGCTGTAAAGCGCTGGAAAAGTGAGACAAAACTACTTAAAGTGGTGGAAAATGGCTGAAAATCATGGAAATTATAGGAAAGGTAGCGAAAAGCCTAGAAAAACTAAGGAAAAGGGTTAGAAACATGTCAAAATATGCATGAAAATGGTTGAACATTGCAGGAATTGAGTGAAAAACAACTGCAAAAGGCTGAATAATGGCAGGAATTGCATGAAAAGCGACTAAATGTCAATAAAAACAACGGAAAACGGCTAGACTTACTGGAAGGGCAATGAAAACTAGCTAGAAAATATGAAAAATCAGATAAAAACTTGAGAAAATAGCAGGCATTGTAGGAAAAACTTACATTTTCTTCATCTAGGGATTTTCGTTTCGAAATCTTCATCTAGGGATTTTAGGTTTCAAAATCTAGGGAATTTTCTTCATCTGGGGATTTTAGGGTTGAAAATCTAGTGAAATAGTAACTTGATCATACAAATACCTACAAATGGACCCCATGTGTAGCATCCCTAGATCTGCTACATTCCTATCCCAAACACATGGGGCCGAAGCATTTTTCCCTAGAATCTAGAGAAAAAAGCGCCAATTTTCGCTATTTTTGACCTTAGAATTCCTTATGGGAAATTACATGTAAAATAGATCGATTTTGGTCCCGAACTCTCCTAGCTCATTTACTTAATATGTTCAACAAACGACCCTTCTCTGCATGATGTAAGATTCTTATGTCATTAGTGATATCAAAATTATGGTGACCATTGATTATGTGATTGGCAAAGGAACTATTTGAATTAATTTCATAATAAATATTTTTTACAAAAAATTGGACCGACTTTATTAGTTGGTGCACTGAAAAGTATAAAATAATATTAATTCTATTGGTGCTGTTACTTTTGAAGTTGTGCAGTTGCAGGTAGATTGGTAACTTTTGGCACCAACTTCACAAGTACCAGCCCCAATAGAATTAACATTATTTTATACTTTTCAGTGCACCAACTAATAAAGTCGGTCCAATTTTTTGTAAGAAATATTTATTTCACACTTTTGAGTGTAACATTAGTCACGAAAATCGTTGAACGTTCACTAATACCAATGAAGATAGTACTTATTCTATTACCCACGTATATTCCTTGCTTGTAGTTTGTAGTTATTATTGAGATCTCAGAACATCGCTGCGGAAATACGCTTGAATGTTTTAGTTGTTACCATTTTAACACCGATTTTACTCGAAAACCGTAACTCTAAGGGAAAAATGTTCGTTATAAATGTTGCTACAATTAATTATGTCTTTCATGTACTGCAAACAGATTTTCAATTTTCGACAGAAATCGCCCTCTCCACATAGCGAAAATAGGTATATTTGACAATTTAAAATGTCTCTATATCGAAGACCGTTACTCTTTTGAAAAAATGTTCAATTTAAACGTTTCCGGATATTGTCCTATCTTTAATTATACCAACGCAGATTTTCAATTTTCGAGAAAATATGCCCCCTCCACCCCCTTTGAGGGCGGTTTTCGGAGGGAACGAGATGTCGGATTCCCGTTTTTATGAATATGGAACCATTTCTCAAGCCTCCTCTTTCAAATGAATTAAAAATCATCAAAATCGGAGTACGATTACTATATGAAACGAGCGCACAAACCAAAAAAAAAAAAAGCACACAGTCGAATTGTATACCTCCTCCGTTTGGGTTCGTCGGTCAACAAGCAAGGAATATACGTGGATAATAGGATAAGTACTATCTTGATTGGTATTAGTGAACGTTCTACGATTTTCGTGACTAATGTTACACTCAAAAGTGTGAAATAAATATTTTTACAAAAAAATGAACCCACGTTATTAGTTGGTGCACTGAAAAGTATAAAATAATATTAATTCTATTGGGGCTGATACTTGTGAAGTTGGTGCCAAAAGTTATCAATCTACCTGCAACTGCACAACTTTAAAAGTAACAGCACCAATAGAATTAATATTATTTTATACTTTTCAGTGCAACTAATAACGTCGGTCCAATTTTTTGTAAAAAATATTTATTATTTATTAATTTTGAATGTTCTGAATAGTTATGTAAGGGATATTATTTAAGTTTATTAGTTTTTAAGAATTGTATTTCATTTCATTGGTAACACAAGATGTTTTTAAAAATCTGGAGGATACATTTTCTTTTTCCACGTGAGTACCTACCTATTGTTAGTAGCCATCTTACATCATACATAAATATCCTTTAATCAAACACATAATTTAATCATTATTAATTTACTGAATTATTATTATTACAGAACCATGTTAGATTGATAATGGGTCTATATAGACCCGAAACATGTCTCATCATCCCTGTTAATTTTATGCAAATATATTGTGGAGAAGACTTCGTGTTTAATTTCCATTAAAACATCAGTCCACTTTGAGAATTTGGACTTTTTCATCAAACTATTTCCATATTGTGAAATGGATGCAAATTGTTCAGTGAATGGATTTAATAGTAAGATAGGAACAACGAGATTGTCGTTTGTTCGCTGTCCAATAAACCAAGAAAGGTATGTCCTTTTAATAATTAGGTATATACTTACTTGAAAATAGTTAATTTTTAGTAATTTTACTCAGGTAAAAGTTAGTTATCCAGGTTTCTGCTATTTTTAAAGATTAATTTAAAATTTATTTTTCCTTTATATAGGGCGCCTTTGTAAAAATCGATTTATATTTTTTATAAAACAGCAAAAAATCCAAAGTAAAACAAACAAAAACAGTAAATATCATCACGTTCCATAAACGTGAAAAATGCTGAACGGATACGCCGTTGCTAATATGTGTTTGAAGATTGGTGATAGATATGACAACACCATACCTACTCTCCTACATTCTTTGAGAATACATTCTCTCAATGGCCGTTCTATAATATAGGGCACTCAGTACTCATTAGAACAGAAAAATAATTTTAACCATAAAAAAGAAATTTGCAAAAATCTTTAAAAATAGCAGAAACCTAGATAACGAACTATTACCGATTTTGAAATTAATATTTAATAAGGATGGTATATTTCTTATTTTTGATAGATCTCAGAGCTGGAAAATGCATTAGGTAGGATTTGTTGGACCTCATCGATATCCTGATCTAACACCTGAACAATGATCTGTCAGAATTAGAAATATGTAGCTTGCATTTACCTCAAATGATGATGATAATACTCGGCTTAATTGTGATGCTGCTCCATCGCTACTGCTACCCCAAGTGTGATAGAGGTTAGTAAAATGAATAATTGAATCCTATTTATTCTTTTAAGAAAATCATAAGCATCATTTATGTTGATTATAATAAAACGTAATAATATAATTACGTTAATATATCTATTACGCACTTTATATTCAAATGAATAAAATAAAAAAATATAACCTTATAGTCTGTAAAGCAGAAATAGTTAATTGTGGAATATATTAATTGCCTAAGAGAACCATAAAATTAAATTTATTCTTGATCATTTGGTATCTGCAGAATGGATTACCCTTATTTTTGGAATTCGTAATTGGTTGGTAATATTGGGAATTCTTTATTATATTAAAGATTGCACAAAGTATTATTATTATTACTAATGTATTTTCTATGATTCTAGTTGAAGAAGAAATTGCAGGAGACAGTAAGGATTCCATTTACCATGATGTCCAGGTTCAAACGGAAATTTTTCAAGAAGGTAATAACTACCTAAGTAGTTGGAAAAAAATACTAAAAATTCGATTATTCAAATTTTCTTTCAATTTTTTGTCAGGAACTAGATGTGAATTTAAACTTTAAATTATTTTTTTCAGAGCAAAGCTGCCAAACACCGACGGAACTCTCCGCGAACTAGTCAAGAAAATGTGTTTTACGCCTAAAAATTGAATCATAAGAAAAAGCAGCAGCCTCATCAAGTAAATGCGTATTACCAGAATCAGAGATCACTCTAGAAGTTGTTTTCACGTTTCTGGACAAACAATAACCCTGGTCGGTATACTGAACCAATCAATGTGCAAAAAACACCAGAAGGAACCAGGAATTCGGATGAATTTAAGCAGTTAGCGATAAGTATTTATTTTCTTTAACCAAAAGTATATGAGAAACTTTCAAACTTTTGCCGATTACCTTCAAAGAGACTTCAACGATTCATACAAAATTGTAGTAGGTATACAATACAACCGGGGCTCAATGATGTATTTTTTATTGAAAGAGACTATATTATTTTTAGATGAAATATGTTTGAAGTCAAATCTGTATTCTGATATTTCAATAGATAAAACTGTTGGTTTTGAAGATTTCAATCAGTCTTCTACTCTCATAGCAGGCAGTGCTTTGACTGTCATGGTTAGAGTTTTGGCCAGTAGTTGGAAGTTACTTCTTGCTTATTTTTTCCACAAGACATCAGCAACTTCTGCGGATTTGAAGGAAATTATTTTCGCAACAGTACGCAGATGTAGAATTAAAGGCTTGAACGTTATCGGCGTAGTATCCGATCTGGGTTCTGAAGCTGGTTAAATTAACCTTGGAACTGTTATAATAAAAAAGCACTTTTTGTAGATGATTAAAAACTAGTGTATCTATTTTTTATACACTTGTTGAAATAGATTAGAATAATTTTTTCACCTATAATTTTCTCTCCGTGAAGGTGAAACTAATAACATTTTTCTAAAGCTGTTGAGCAAATGAATAATCTTCTTAAAGTAATGATTTCAAGTAAATTTGATAATAGAAAAACTTTTATGGGTACGGAGAAGCAGCTGAAATGCCTTGGAAATGCATACACTCTGTTTGAAAGTTAAAAATAGTATACTGAAGCACGAGCGCTCCAAATTTATATTGAGAACTATTTCTAAATTATATTTATACTATTTTCATAAACAATAAATATATATAAAAATTAAACTTTTTTCTTTGTTGATAATTATGACATCACCTTGAAATAATTATTCAAGCAATATGTTCCTCAAAAGTGCAATTCTAATAACAGTTGTTTTGTTCAAGAGTGTTTTCGATGTCTTTGACCGACTTCGCCAGACGGTGGAGATATACAATTCGGTTGTGCTTGTGACTGCTAGCCGATTTCCAAAATAAATCCATATCCCCAAAAACATTCCCAATGTAAAACTTTTGGAGGTAAGAGATATATTCTGCAAAACACAACAAAAAAATTTCAAACCATTTGGATACGCTCAGTAAGAGCTTAACCACATCGATCCAATTTTTGGTATGCTGCTTTGTATACTAATTTCACTTTAATGGTACATTTTCAAGAGATTCTATCGCTTCTCACCGCCCCCAAAATTTCTTCCATGAAATTACAACTTCACTCATTATATTCATAACCCACAGTTCCAGTAAATCCGGACCAGCATTAACAGTTACTCACCTGCTCGGTTTTAATGTTAAAATTATTACTATCTTGCATACATACTTAACATGAATGCACAATGTTCAGTCTTAGAAAAGAAGATGAAATATAGCAGAATTAATATTGTATGTAAACATTTATTCGTTTTTGCGAAATGTATTTGTATTTACATGTGTAGTACATGCGTATATTTAACTATATTGTCATGTTCTAAAGGTTCTAATGGGAGAAACAAAAAAATTATATTTTTACATACGCCAAACATACAAAACTACGATACGACCTATTTTTCAATATATACTTAAACCTAATGGAAAAAATTGTTTACACAGTATTAAGGAGAGATAGAAAGGAGTGTAGTAGTAGGAATTTTGGGGGTGGTGAGAAGCGATAGAATCTCTTGAAAATGTACTATTAAAGCGAAATTCGTATACTAAGCAACGTACCAAAAATTGTATCGGTGTCTCTCTTACTGAGCGTATGCAAATTTGAGATTTTTTGTCGAGTTTTGCAGATTATAGCTCTCACCGCCAAAAGTTTTACATTGGTAATGTTTTTTGGGAATAGTTTTGACTAAAAATTTAACGACTTCATAAGTTGGCGTACTGAAAAATATAAAATAATAATAATTGATTTGCTGCTGTTACTTTTGCAGTTGTGCTATAGAAGACTTTTGGCACCAACTTCAAAAGTACCAGCACCAATAGAATTAATATTGTTTTCTATTTTTCAGTCCATCAACTTATAAAGTCGGTCCAATTTTTGATAAAGAGCATTTATTTTGTTAGTATTTATCACCAAACCAAACTCTGCCTATTAAATATCTCAACAATAAAACTCATCCCCAGTAGGCCTTTGAAAATGAGAGCATGTCTTTACATGAGTCATCTGCAGTTACATTTATATTGATTGAAATATCACTTGTCACCTTTAGCTTCCTATATGTGATTTGTTTTTTGGATCGTTGGATATAAGACTGTAAGTTTTATACGGCGCCTATAAATTTCAAAACAGTTTTTGTAATACGAACTGAGGTGATTGTTTTGTATATTGAAAGATGTATTTGAGAAATTAGCATGATACTTGAAACGATATTGATGCCACTACCGTATCCAAAAAGCAACAATATCTATAAACAAAACTAGGTCTGCACTAGCTTAGTATAGCACTAAGACGGTCAGGTATGATATTAACGTTACCATAGTATTTAACAAACAAACTAAGCTAATACCGAATTTATTTATAAATAAGGCCTTAATTTTTTAATAAACTTTCAATAGTTACTTGTTCCATCTGAACGTTAGTTTTGCTCACGAAGTAGACCTATGTAAAAGATTCCTAGGTATGTATAATGGTATTTTCCTCAAATTTAGATTTTAGTGGCTCATCAGGTTATCTGACAATATAGTATTTCGAATATATTATAAGATATTATAGATTCCGTTTCTAACCTTTCAATATGCAAAGCTCAAATTTGATTTTTAATTTGAAGAACAGCCGCGCCCAGGATATATATAGATTCTATATACAACTATGTTTATTTTTCGGCAGACTCAGGGCCTGGTATATTTTATAGAACATAGAAAATGATAATTGTTAACTATTTATCGAAAAGTTCTTGTCATAAATTTGTATTGTAGTTTACTCATAGAAATGTTTCAGTATTCCGAAATTCATCTGAACAGACATCAGGTTCCAGATATATAATAGTTTTATAACTTAAAAAAATGTACTCTACTATTGGCCACTCCCGTAGCCCAACAATTGTATGGGAATGCTTATCGTACATACCCACTTGCCCTTCATGATTTCCGCGAAATTGGGATTGGTAAATGTTCTAAGATCCTATTTCGGTGATTTGTTCGGTATAACACTCTATCATTGAAACATCGAGAATGTCCATGCAATGGTGAGACTGGTACCTTACGAAACCTCGCACTTCTGCCTACAGAAGCATTATTTGCAGAAAAATGTTGGATTTTCAAGGTCACTTTCTGTTTTTTCCTCATTAATTTAAAAATCAGTCTTAAAATTAACGAAATATTGTAAATAATACATTTCTACAATGATAAGTAATCATTTAAAAATGTTTTCAACTCGTAAAATGCTGTAATATTTATATTATCAATATATATAATACCAAATAGACGGATTCTGCGATTTATTTTTTTCAAGACTCTACATTGTTGCTGGTGCTGAAATTTTACCTGTACTTATGTGATATATGTTTGGAGTAAATATCTGATTGAAACAAACAACGTAATAATGAACATGATGGTAAAATCATTTATTATTTATTAAAATATGCAAACAACTTTTTTATTCGAAAGTGGTATATCTTTAATGCATTAATAATATTTGTCAAACGTATACACTAACTTAATGGCAACAATAAGGTGGAGTTGACAGTAGTTCTCTCCCAACTTACAAATGTTATGTCAATTATTTTTGTGTTATGTTTTTAAATTGTTTTTATTACTTTCGGTTCTTGTATCAATGGACTCCGCAGCGATTTCTCAGGCCAGATACGGTCTCATTCAACCAAGATCATTATTTTTATCGACATGGAACGACAAAGTCGGACAATGGGATCCGTCACTGGAATTACGCACGAGCATGGAGCGTATATATACGTCTCGTTCTCTGGTATATAGGTACTCTCTGGAAGATAGTCTATGGGTTATGTCGCAATTGTCAGACGTCAGACATTGTTGCTAATTTAAAGTTTAATTTTGTGTTGTAGTAGACAAACAGAAATTTGTTATGGAATTGCTGTTGCTGGCAAACACATATACATAAGTATAGTTAAAATCGAGAAAAGGATAGCAATAGTAGGTACTCATCGGTACGGTTTAAATCTTAAATGCCTAATAAAAACTATTTTTAGTTTTTTTTACATTCCACTTGTTATTATTTTAGCTTTATTTTATTTATTCTGATTCAGTTATTTTAATTTGTATAAGAGAATTGATCCGAATGGACGAAAATGTAACAAGAACCAAAACCTGAGACCCAGAGACAGAAACGACATGGTATGGTGAAGTTGTTAAATCAGCCAAAAGTGCTAAGTAAGAATATTTATCTAAATTTACAATTATGATAGCAATTGTATGGATGGATGTAAGGATGACACACAAGATTTTGTGTCGAGATAGCTTGAAGTTCCAAGGCATATGCTGGAGATTTACACAGCATTTGGGGCTCAACTAATACTTCATTTGGACAAGAAGGAAGTTCAATAATAATAGAATTAATTCGATGATGGTTTCACTACGCAAAACCTGTAAAAACGCAAGTAAATAAGTACTGTTGTACCTTTTAAGAATTTCAATAAATGTAAGAGAATTGTCAAATAGAAAAATATATTTATGAATTCGCCGACTGATCATGTTTTGAGAGAATATTCTCTGAAGAACAAACAAGTCAATGTACTTGAAATTCGACGCTTTGTCGGTATGTTACGGAAGAATAGCAAGTAGTACGACAATTTGTAAATTACACATTTAATGCCGTACCTGAACTAGAATAAATAGTCAATTAGGTTGCTAATTATTCCTATTATTATTTGATGATTTTATCGACGTTCACTCTACTTACATCAAGAAGTGAGTACCTAGCATCATTAACTAAGACTCGATATTTACAACCCGAGCAGTATCTGCCAAAGTCCAAGGTAATTTGCTTATCGGCTTGCTCGAGTCAAGATTAACTGTAAATTTGGGTTATGAATATAATACGTCCATTTGTAATTTCATGGAAGTAATTTGGGGGACGGTGAAAATCAATAGAATCACTTGATGAAAATGTATTATTAAAGCAAAATTCGTAATCAACATACCAAAAAATTATATCGGTGTGGTTCAGCTATTACTGAGCGTATGCGAAAGATTTGAGATCTTTTTGATAAGTTTTGCAGAATATAACTCTCATCTGCAAAAGTTTCACATTGGGAATGTTTCTTGGGGCTTGTTATTAGATAAAAAAATATTTTTTTCAAAATGCAATCTTTTATTCCACTTCAGGTATGATACAATACTAGTTTTTCTGTTAATGTTGGAGTTTGTTCTAATAACAGCATTTGTACGGCTCTCCTCTTCCCCTATAATCCATGTATAAATAGTTTAATGTCGTCAGAGACAACCATGAGACAGTCAACCAGATGAGACAAATGTATTTGTTTTGCGAGTACTGCATCCTTATTCAAAGACTAGATACATATCTAATCGAATTATATTAAACGAGCAAAGCTTATATATATATATATATATATATATATATATATATATATATATATATATATATATATATATGATTAGGTAGGCTTCCGCGGTTTATGTTTGATTGATCCGGGTTGGACCGCGTGATTTTTGACGAATTGTTCGAGGTTTCGGCAACGATTTTGTTGCCATTATCAAGTACTTTTGTCTCTGTGGCGAGGTCTCAAGCGTGTGATCCACTCACCAGCCGAGATGTTAACTGAATTATGGGTAGCAATTGTAGGAGTATTTATATCTGTGGACAAATCATTTCTGGGAATAACTATCGGCGGAGAATCATTGGCTGGTTGAATCGGGAATTCCCTAATAGGGTTTTGAGATGGTCTGTTAATGAGGGTAGCCGTATTGGGTTTTCAGGTCACGGGTATTCGTCGGCAGTCATCTCGAATATTCAAAGAATTGGACGTTTTTCAATTTCTATGGCTTCTCTTATTATGCGGCCTTGAAAAGATTTTATTGGGGCCAAAGTCTTGGAATTTTCTAAATCGATTTTATGTCCAGAAGCTATGTGATGTTGGGCTAGGGCTGATGTGGAATCTAAGTTTCGGAATGAGAGACCATGCTCATAAACTCTGTTGGAAATACGTCGGTTGGTGTTACCCACGTATGTTCTTGGGTATTGTGAACAAGGAATCTCTTATACTCCTGCCGATTCGTTTTTTATGATGTCCTTCTGAGAGTTGAGGAAGTGGAATAATTTATTGTCAGCTCTGAAGATGGTCTTAATATCTTGTCTCATTAGGATTCTTGCTATTTTGTCAGTTACACCTTTTACATAGGGTAAATTGGCTCTTTTTCCACTATTCAGTTCGTCATTATTTTTGGAAAATGGGGCCGATGAATGTATCTATTCTTTTGATTTTGTGAATAACTATTCCTTGGTAGAGCTACGCTGAATTAAGAAAGTTCTTCTTTACGGTGCTGGTCATCACTGAGTTGATTTGGGCTGGATGATGATGCGAGTTTGCTTGTAGATAGCGGTTGGTATATGTCTGCTTACGATAGATAGTATGATTGAATGAGTTACCAGACTTCTTAAAGGACATCAAAAAAAGGGAGAGAGTTTTCTTTTTCGGTTTCCATGGTAAATGAAATATTACAATTGACGCTGTTGAGATGAAGATGTTTGCCAGGACTGGCGAGAGTGGGAATCCCATGGGTGCTCCTTTCACTTGTTTGTAAAAACTGCCTTGAAATATGAAATATGTGGTTGTCATGCAGTGTTTAATGAGACTGAGATGGTCTTGTTCTATATTATGTTTTGACTTAAGGATCTCGAGGGTTTCTGTTATCGGAATGTTGGTGAATAGAGAAACAACATCAAAACTTACTAGAATCTCAGTAGGGCTTATGGAATGTGATTTGAGAATGTCAGTGAAGTGAGAGTTCTTTACATTTGAAGGAATATTTTCGGAAATGTGTTGTAAAGATCTAGCTAGGTATTGTGCTAGACGATGTGTGGGTGATCCGTAGGCACTGACAATTGGGCGGAGGGGTAGACCTTCTTTGTGAATGTTAGGAATGCCTTATTATCTTGGTATACGAGATGACTTTTCACGTGGAATAACGGTTTCTTTAATGTCGGTTGGAATATTAGAGTTGGTTATTAAGGTTTTTGTTTTCTTTTCGAGATAGGTGATTGGATCTCTAGGGGTTAACTTAAATTCGGATGATTCAAGTAAGTTTTCTATTCTATAATTGTATTCGGCAGTATCAATAATGACAGTAGCATTTCCCTTGTCGGCAAGTAGGATGACAATATCGGTGTTCTGACAAAGGTTTTTAAGGCAACGTCTCTCTGTGGATGTGATATTGGATTGGGGGGAGTTTGGCACTTCTAAGGGTTGTTGCAATATCTTGTCGAAGTTCATCGGCTGTATTATTGGGTAAACGAAAAATTGCTGATTCTACTTCTGATATGATCTTTTCTGTGGGGATTCGTTTAGATGTTAAGGCGAAATTAAAGCCTTTTGATAAGAGAGTTGTTGTTTCGGCTGACAGAGTTGCCTTCGAAAAGTTGTGAACAAGGATTTACCCAATAACGCAACTTTATAAGATCATTTGCAAGAATCTTCTGGTGAATCGATTTTGCAAATAACAAAATATTTTTCAAATTGTTTTTAATAATTGACCTTCATCTATGCAAATGAATATTCCTGAAATGTTGATTTCATTTCAAAATCTGATCATCAGTTGGAACCACTCATCCAGTTCGACCCACAACATTCAAATTTTGCATTCGATGATAATAACTACAATAAAATAAATATTTTTTAACAAAAAATGGACCGACAACTATTAGTTGGTGCACTGGAAAATACAAAACAATATTAATTCTATTCGGGCTGGTACTTTTGAAGTTGCGCAATAATTGTGGTTAGATAGAAGACTTTTGGCACGAATTTCCAAAGTACTAGCGCCAATAGAATTTATTATTTTATAGTTTTGACCGACGAACCCAAACGGAGGAGGTATTTTTTAATTATTTTTTTACAGGGTGAATTCTTTAACGTGCCCATTAGGAGATTTTCACTTAAAAATCGAGTTAGAAATATAAAAATTTGATCCTGACTATAATCAACGTAGCCCAATTTAGTAAAAATATATATATAATATTGGCACTTCCGGTTATACCAGAAATTGTACTAACTTTGTTTTTTTCAAATGAAAACCCCCGTTTTTTATTAGATATTTAATTAAGTATGAAAAGCCCTAGTTGTTATAACTTATCTGTCACAGTTTTTGACGTATGTCATTTTTACTGCAAAACGTCCTCATGACAGATGTCTATTTAAAAATTCATAACTCTCTTATTGTCAACCGGAAAAGCAAAAAGTTGTTTTGATCGTTAGCCCGACGGTTGAAATTTCTTCAGTATGCCCATCATTCGGAAAATTCTTTTGTAAAAAAAATATTAAAGACTTCAATGACAAAAGTGAACAGCTCAACTTTTCTTAATATCACATAACTATTTTTCTATCGCCATTAGGTAGACAATTGAATTTTAGGGGAATGTTTATTACACCCTGTTATCTTTTTTCAAATAATGAAAGCAATATTCGAGATTCTTCTAAATTTTCTATAGCAAATGTCATTTTTACGAATAATTGTTACTGATACCAAAGTTGAAGTACATAACGTCTGTTACAAAAATCCAAATGAATCGGTATCCAAACGGTGTCTTTTTACTATTTACGGAAGCTGCGATAGACTAGTGGAAAGAACCTGTCGTGAATTTAATGTCAAATATCCTGAGATCCCTCCAATGAATAAGAAGAAATTTTCATGCATACGCCAAGGTTTATTCTTACTGGAAGAAAAATCCACTGAACAGTAGGATTAAAATAATGACCGAAGTTGAACAGAATAATGACGTGAATATTTTGATATTTAGCATTAAGGACACGTTTATTAATCTTTCTTAGGTTTGTTTCGTTTCTCAAGGAGGTATTTAGATTTTTAAGAATGTTATGTCCCAAATGATATGAACGCCTTAATTGGCCTTTAAACATGAAAAAATTGCAACTATTGTCAACTTTCTTTATGTAGATATTTAATGCACAGCGATTGTTTTACGTCCATGGTCATTCGAAAAAATACATTCCCGATGGAAAATTTAAAAAATCACGAATATTTTTTTATTATTTGAAATAACATAAGAGAATGTAATCAATATTTCCTTAAAATTTAATTTTATACCTAATGACGATACTACCTAGTACTATTAAGAAAATTTGAGTTTTTTAACTTTTGTCATTGATGTATATATTTTTTTTTGAGTGTTAAGCAAGAAAATTTTCAGAATGATGGGTATGCTAAGGAAACATCAACTTCGGGCTACCGATCAAAAACAACTGTTTGCTTTTCCGGTTGACAATAAGAGATATATGAATTTTTAAGTAGACATCGGTCATGAAAACTTCTTGCAATAAAAATGACATACGTCAAAAACTATGGAAGATAAGTTATAACAACTAGGGCTTTCATACTTAATTAAATTTGCGGAATTCATATATCTAATGAAAACCAGGGGTTTCGATTAGAAAAAATAAAGTTAGTACAATTTTTGATGTTACCGGAAGTGACACCAATTTATAAATATTTCCACTAAACTGAGCAACGCTGATTTAAGCCAGGTTTAAATTTTCATATTTCAATCTCGATTCTTAAGTGAAAATCTTCTAATGGGCACGTTAAATAAATCAGCCTTTATAGTAGACGTACTCCGATTTTGATAATTTTTGAATCATTTGAAAGAGGAGACTTCATAAAAACGCAGATCTGAAATCTCCTTCCCTCATAAAACCTCCCCGAACTGTGTGGAGAGGGCAATTTTTTTACGAAAATCAAGAATCCCAGTGGCAGAATTTAACATACCAAAATATTCGGAAACGTTTAAATTGAACATTTTTTCAAAAAAGCTACGGTTTTCCAATTTGTGTGATGTTAAAATTTGAAATACCTATGTGTAATTTCGCTATATGGAAGAGGCAATTTCATTCGAAAACTGAAAATCTGAGAATGGAAAATTTATGACCAGATTATTTGTAGCAACATTTATTTTGAACTTTTCTTCCATAGAATTACGATTTTAGAGTTAAAAGAGTAGCAAAGTTTATAATATGCGTATTCCGCGAAGATTTTCTTAGATTTCTGAATAATAGCAAATACAAGCAAATCATACATGGATAATGGTGAACGTTTAAAGATTTTCGTGACAAATGTAACACTCAAAAGTGTGGAATAAAGATTTTGTTAAAAAAATTGGACCGACGTTATCAGTTGGTGCACTGAAAAGTATAAAATAATATTAATTCTATTGGTGCTGGTACTTGTGAAGTTGGTGACAAAAGTTTTCAATCTAACTGCAACTGCAACACTTCAAAATAGAATTATTATTATTTTATACTTTAACTGATGACGTCGGTCTTTAAATATTTATTTTAAAAGTATTTATTCAGAGCACCAACTAATAAAGTCGGAGCAATTTTGTTAATAAATATTCATTTCACAGTTCTGATTCAAACATTGGTCATGGAAATCGTTGAACGTTCACTAATACCAAATAGTACTTATCCTATTATCCTTGTATATTCTTTGCTTGTACCTACTTGCTATAATTCAGTGATCTCAGAACATCGTGGCGGAAATACACATGTGATAACTTCATGTGATAAATGTCCAATTTAAATGTTACTACAAATAATCTCTTCCTTAATTTGGCCATCTCATATTTTCCTCCACATAGCGGAAACTCTTGTGAAAAAAGGTTCAATATAAACGTTTCCGGATATTTTTGATTTTCGAGAAAAATTATCTCCTCCACCCCGTTCGGAGGAGGTTTTTGGAAGGAAGGAAGTTTCGGATTTTAATTTTTCTAGATATGTGAACATTTCTCAATTCTCCTTTTTCAAATAAATCAAAAATCATCAAAATTGGAGTACCTACGTTTACTACACAAAGTGCGCGCACAAACTAAAAAAAACAGGCAGTCAAATTGGTATACGTTTGGGTCATTAAAGTGAGTTTCAATGATTTTGAAGATTTTTCCAGCTCAGGGTCTGAATTTATACCTCCAGATTATTTAAGTAAATCTTTGGAAATGGATGAAAGACTTTTACTGAAAGTTGAAAAAAACTTGATAAACTTACATCAGAAAATAATGTGAAATAAACTATGATATAAAAATATTGTTTAACAAAGACTAAATACCTTTGTATACAATTGCTTTAGAATTATTTTATCATTTACTAGCTGTTTTACCCGGCACTTCCTGGGCTAACACTTTCGTAGATTATGTTATGAAAACATAAACAGGCGTAGTCATAATCGATACTTAGTAAGCTACTAAATTAAGTGCGGAGGTCTAACCTTAAATTAGTTATGACTCATGTCAGTCTTATGATAGGATAGTGTTTTGTTTTTTATTTTAATACGGTACTAGCTAGTACCAAACTAACATTAGATTATGAATACGCCAGAAAGTCATTAAAAGTTTTGAGTATGGAACCCTTCTATGAGAACCAGTCCGAACACAAATCCAGATCAATCTACATATATGCACCAAGAGGGAACAGCATGATAATTTTTCCTACATATGTCTTAAGAATTTTCCGGTAGGAGCCCTCCATCTTTAAATTCTAGTTGCATTGACAGACTCTCACAAAACAGTCCAGTGACATACTACACACAAATATATACCGGAGAATCCATGAAAATTCAGCCATAGAGCTCAGAAATACTTCTTGAGGAATTGCAGATATGGAACCCTCAACCTAGGAGGCCCAGACAAACATAAAATATAGCCTGTGTCAACCGCGCAAAAAATATTAATTTTTTTTTTATTGAAATCGGATGAGTAGTTTTCGAGATTTTTGTGGTCATACGAAAAGTCGTTACTCGTAATGTCTTAAGCGGAAGTGGTACTTCACAAACTGTAACACCTGAGGGGCAACGGGTGAAGCGGAGGTATAAAATTTACTACTGGTAGGTGGAGCCTAAATACTACACAAACATTATTATTTCTCATGTGTAATTTCCGTCCTAGAGCAGAGCTTCATCGATATCGAATACTTACGAGGGGAAAACTAATTTCGGTACATCTGCGGTGGTACCGACTGGAGACATATAGGTAGCGAATAAAAAGCGTGGGATGCTTTTTATGGTATTTTTATAATGACAATAATTTTACCAATATTTGTCGATAAATTATTTACAACAATTGACGTTAAGCACTTCGCACGCTTTTCTACAATAAAATCAATCTATTTCTATTTTAAACTTATTTAAGATTATTTTTCACATTTTAGTTAGGTTTTTGAATTAAAGCGTGTTTTCTATTTTTTAAACTATTATTTATTTTTGACTTATTATTTATGAAGCACCTCTTGTGTTGTTGTTTGTTCATGTAGGTGGCACAGCGAAAATTCAACGACGAAGAAACATTTTTTAAGGAATTTGGCTTAAAAATATGTATTCATGAATTTATTGTATTGTCACCGGATTCCAATAAATGTTAAAAAACATTTCATTTAGACATTTGAAAATAGTGTTCAAAGATGAAACCCTCTCAGAATATAGATACCCATATCAGATCATGAAATTTGACCCAAAAAATATTAACGTACGTATATGTGAGGATAATGTTATTTGGTTATTGATTGTGTGAATGTGTAAAATGACAAAATATACCAGAAGGAAACGAATAACATTAGAAGGGACGATTTCATAAAATGTTCTGCGTCAGTATACATATTGAAAAGTAATATTTTTAATAAAATTCATTTCTCATTTTGCTTTTTTTATTCTATCTCGCACTTCCATGCCTCTATTTGCCCTGCTATCTACAATTTCAGGTAAAACGTATTGGATATAGAACTGTTTTATTTTTCCTTCCATTTCATCACTCCAGAAGTCGTCCATTCGAGGGATTTTCTCCACTTTAATTCCTTGGTTATTCGCAATTGACCCTGGATTTGAAAGTACCAATTCATTCATTCGTTGATAGTCCTGTCTTTTTTCCAAAATGTTATTTTTCTTTCAGATATCCCTTCATCCCCACTCATAGTTCTGGCTCCGTATGGACATTTTATTTCCACAATAGACTTTTCACTTTCAACAATTCCGTCAGGACTTGCATCCATGTAACTGAATTCTTCATCAATGAATAGTCCACATTTTATTATTTTTCTTAGCAAACAATTCTCCAGGTCGTCTCGTGCTCTGACTTCATTTTCTATGCCATATTGTGTGGGTTTCGAATAAAATTGCTCGGGATGAATTATTGATTTTATAAAAAAAATTACTGAAGACGTTTCCCTCTTTTTGCAAATCTCTCCAAATTTTGAGGCAGTGACGCGTTTTTGTCTTTCACTGTGCCATAAAAGAGAATCAGCCTGATCTGTTGTCAATACTTCATTTTTTTGGCCTCTTCAGCAGATACTGATAAATTTTTAAAAAAGTCTTTTGCTGCCATGTCAAAATTTGCCAATTTTTGTAGCATTTGTGTTGTGGGGTATTCCGTGGATGTTTTTTGCATGTTAAACAAAATTCGTTTTTCACGGCTAAAAATAAAACTTTTCTCGTTTTTAAACCTCCAATTGCAGCAGCTCCACCCAAAGAATTATAGTTGGAGCTGTAAGATCTTTTGGCCCAAACACCATCACATACAACGGTTATTAAAGGTGTACAATCTGCATTTACATCTCCACATTCAATTGCCAAGTGTTTTTCTTATTCAGCAGCCTTAGCCATTTCCTCCATTGCAGTTTTCTCCCACAGATCAGCTAAATTTTCTTCGATTCTTGAGTAGGGTTTGGAAGATAACGTTGATATATTCATTGTGGAATGAAACTTATTAAGGTGTGTATACCCAGATCCCACGTTTGTTATTCCAAGCACAGCACTATTATTAACATTGTTACAGTCTCCATGGACATAGACATATTACATTTGAATGTAATTTTAGAAGCTACTCCTCTTTTAGTTTCTTTTACTATCTCAAAGTTTATGAGAGAGCATCCGAAATGGGGAGCATGATTACTTATTGCAATAAGGGAGTCGATAAAATGCTGAATATCGACTATTCTCCGTCCTTCGAATTCGATTTTTTCATCGTTATTTCCCTTTTCTCTATTTGAGGTGTCAGTTGATGGTTCCTCGATAATTAAGCTTGCGCTTTCCTCCTGACTTATATGAGCAGCATCAGTGACTTCGCAATAATTGTTACTAACATCTTTTCCCAAATGATTATCATCTTGAAATATCACACAGTTCACTATCGAAACTTAAATTTTGTTCATGCGTCTTTTCAACAGAGGGACCCTGTCCAGAACAATTATTTTCACTAAGGCGTTTTACACCGCAAAGAATCACGTCAACGATATCAATATCCGAACATTGTTCATTTGAGGGCGTAGAACCAGTCATAGCTTGGGTATCCTTATATTCCACCGGTAAGGTACCAGGCTCCTGTACCTCTAATGATCTTGATGTCCCAGCTTGACTCATCTTCGATGACACTTAAAAGTATAGTGTTTTCAGTATTTGTGTGATCAAGACCTCTTCAATCTCAATGTGCTTTGCTTTATGTAAAATATGATGACTACGGCTTTATAGAAGGAATACAAAAATTGCACTATTGCTTTTATTTACTATATAGAACAGTTACTAGTT
Source organism: Crioceris asparagi (assembly GCA_958507055.1). NCBI lineage: Eukaryota > Metazoa > Arthropoda > Insecta > Coleoptera > Chrysomelidae > Crioceris > Crioceris asparagi. The sequence goes on along the minus strand of OY293827.1, from coordinate 71,737,980 downwards.
TAATAATGAAGCCTTCAATCGCTGTGTGATTTATTTAGAAGAGAACCTTGTCACATTCCTCATGTCATTCAAAATACATAATGATAATAAACTTCCACTTATACCACCATATATTTAAATACTTAACAATTGTTGTGTGTTTAAATATACCTATAAGTTGAGGTTTATAATTTTTTTGTTTCATTTGATCACGAATTTCCATCAAGTATCAGCACTATAGTTTAAGAATATTATTATACACAGATTTTAGAAATTTTCTGTTCTCAGTTACTGTGTACATGATCGCTAACGCTAACCAAAATGCCGCTGTATTGTCAGGACACTGTGTTCAATCTTATATTCAAATATTCAAATATTTATGTACGATTTCAGTTCAACTCACCTTAGTTATTCACTGGATTTTGGATCTAGACGACATTCTCTTAGATGACAACCATAATCGTTTCTTCAAACCTTTACGTATGACCGGCATTCTTGAATATTTTAATCATAATGCCTATTTCTGTTGCAGCTGATCTTTTATACCCATAAGGGTCAATTTCATAACCAAATCACTAATAAGGGATTAACTAAATCTCCAAATGACAAATTAAAACATTTCATAATAGCTTTTATATCGCGTTATTGCGACGGAGAAATTTCGGCAAAAACTTAATCCCACTACAGATAATTCTTACAAGAAAGAATATTATCCTACTTGGATGAAAAATTGAAAAATATGTGCTGATAAAAGAAGAAATAAGGGAAATAATTGATAGGGAAATGGAGATTCACAGAAAAGAAGTGATGTTGAAGGATTTGGATACTGAATTCAAAATCAAAGAGTTGATAAATTCAATAGTACCTATATTTAACCAGAAAAACACAATTAACATTTAAATTATTTATAATTTCTACAATCTTCCACAATGATATTATATGTTAGGATGTGTCCGACAGCTAGAGGTAATTTTAGATATCAATTAATTGCGCTCGGATTTTATCAATAACTAATTGAGTATATTGGTCCGCTTATGAAAAAAACAAATAATTTGTAGGACGTTGTTGTTTATTGAGAAAGTACCATCGAACACTGCGCTAGTCATGAGTTCCTTCATTGAAATTCTCTAAGACGAACTACGTGAGCGATGTAGGGAATAAACTCACAAATAGGTCAAGTCAATAGCTCTTCATATATTATACAAACCACTAATTTCAGTTCAAGCAGCTTTATTAAATTTTCAATATTTCTCTCTATCTTTTTACTTACCTACGTACGATATAAAATAAAAATTATTCAATTTTCAACAGAAACTGTAGGTACTTATTCACCCATTCGTCTACCCATCGCGTAAACATTTATAATAGTGAATGTATTTTATCTCCATTCATAAATGATGATTACTTTAGAACTCTGCAGGGGCAAAATGTTGCTATGCAAGGGTTTCGTAGTCCCTTACTTTTATGATTTATTTTTCATTACTGGTGGATAAAAAAAATATCCTTATTGTTAAAGATCTAATCTATGTTTCTGTCATCTTACTTTTTCGATATTTGTCTTGATTATTCTCTAAAAAAAATGGAAAACTCGTAAAAAAAATATGAAATTCTATCGTTTTTTTAGAAAGAACTAAATAAAATTTTAAAAAAGTGATTCCACTGAAACATAGATAAGAGCTTTACCAATACGTAGTTATTTTTTCATTTTCTTAAAACAAAAAATGAACCTAAAAGTTTAGGGACTACGAAACCCTTGCATACACTGTTTTAAAAGGAAGTACAACTTCCTCTTAAGGATTTTCCTGTATGAAACCCTCAACCTTTAAATTCTAGTCGCACTGACAGGCTCTCGCAAAACAGTCCATTGACATACTACTCACAAATATATACCGACAAATCCACGAAAATTCAGCCATAGAGCTCAGAGATACTTCTTTGGGAATTGCAGATATGGAATCCTCAACCTAGGAGGCTCAAACACACATAAAATATAGAGTATGTCACCCGCGCAAATATAAAAAAATCAATAATCTTTTTTTTTTTGAAATCGGATTAGTAGTTTTCGTGATATTTGTGGTCATATGAAAAGTCGTTACTGGTATATACAGTGCGGCCGTAAAGTAAGGAATAAATTCAATATCTACTCATCTAAGCTTTTTTTCAAAATTCCGCGAATAGGATGATTTTATTTTTTATAGTATTTTTTTTAGAAAATAAAATTATTATACTGGGTGGTAGCAAAAAAGCTGGGCAGATAGCAGCTTGACTATCCTTAATTTCTGGATTCCTTATAAACTTCTAAACATTTTTCATGTAATATGTCTTACACCTAAATTCACCTATTCTTATATTACAACGTGTTAGAAAAAAATCATTCGCCAGTATCATACAGTCGACCAACAATAAATTTAAATCAAAGCAGGCCATGGGTGGGCTGTGACTTTTTGACAGAAAACACTTTATTGTATTTTGTAATTTATTTCTTTGTTAATAAATTTGTTTAATTTTTTTAAATTTTTAAATATTCTAAGTACCTTTTTACCTAATTTTTTTTTTTTTTGTTTTTGTAAAGTTCACATTGAAAATCTTATTATCGAAATAAGACTTACTGAGACGCCGAGGACAGAAGTATGCGAATTATTCAATCAAAAATATCCTGATCGGCTAACAATTTCTCCATCAAAAGTAAGTAAGATTGAGAAAAAAAATCATCAAATTGTTATGTATAAGATAACACAAAGACTGGTTGGCTATCAGTTTCTGAAGAAAACAATTGAGTGTTTTACTAAGTGTCCAAGAACTGCCTCCTGTGACATCTAGAGACAGTGCTCAAAATATTGCATGTAAGCAAATACCACCTTTACAAAATGTTCTTCAAGAACTTTATGAAGACGATTATGACAGACGTCTGGAATTTTGTGAGCGTTTACAAGTTATGTGCTTTGAAGACCAACATTTTGTGAAAAATCCTGTGATTTCGGACGAATCTATGCTCATCTTAAATGGAAAATTAAACACTCAAAACTAACGTTATTGGTAAGACGTAAATCAGCAATGGATGTGAGAAAACCTTAGTCAGAATAAAGAGAAAATCAACGTATGGGCTGGTTTTGTAGGAGACACTCTTATAGGACCCTTTTTTAAGAAAATTTTACTGGTGACAGATATTTGCGGTTTTTGCAGCACGATTTGATTTCATCTCTCTCAACGTTACTTCCGGAAGAAGCAATTCCAGACTTGCCTAATGCAAACATTTGGTTCCAACAGGACGACGCCCCATCACATTGCCATACAGACGTTCGCGCATTTTTAAATAAAGTGTTTCCAGATAGGTGGATTGAAAGAAGAGGTGCGATTGAATGGCTTCCAATGTCCCCGGACTTGATACCTTTAGATTTTTTTCTGTGGGGTTACATTACCTGACAAGTTTTTAAAACAAAACCTCAAGATTTCGACAACTTAAAAATTCGTATTGCGCAAGAAATAGGACGTATTGCACCGGTAGTCATTAATGATGCCCAGAGGGAGTTTATTATTCGTTTAGGTTACTGCCAATTAACAAATGGAACACATTATCAACATTTGTTAAAATGAAATTAATTAAACTGTGTAATACATTGTAGTATTCATTCTGGCGGTAGAATTATATTAATTTATTGAATGCTTCATGATTGTATATATCTAGATATTACCTTTTTATGTTTGCGTTTCCTGTATATTTTGAGCCGAGTGCTTTAGTGTAAATGTCCATATTTTACAGGCCGCTGTCCTAATATGTGTATCAACTCCAACCATTCATTTGTTAAATAGATTTTTATTTCAATTCATTCGTATTAACGATGATATCTGAAAAGTAAATAGTCTTCATTTATAAAATTTGAGGTTATGTTAATTTTTGACATGTCCAGTAGTTCATTTGCCTAATGGTGGGTGTGTTGAGCTGTTCCATTGAACCTCGGCTCGTTCACACTAGAATATTCATGTTCTGAGTTCGCATTCATCACTCGTGTGAACAAGCCCATTTTTTGACTTAACGGCTAGGGGACATCTGACTTCTGATTTTTACTTTTTTTTTGAGAATTTTTGTCTTTATTGGACTTGATTGAAAACGACTCATGGGTGTGCATGTCGCTCACGGGGCCCATTTGTTCTTGATCTGAAGTGCCCTAACTTTTGTTGTAACATCACGAGTATGTGAGAGTCCCTATTTCTTTTATGGTAAGTTTTCGTTATTTCTTCTGCATGAATTGAATCTTTTAAGTAACACCAACGTTTATAACACGTGCCAATTATGTTTTTTAGAATTTTCCGAGCGCAAGAATGGTAGCACCACCTAGATACCAATGAAGTTTTTTTTATTTTATTTTCACTTTTGGTTTTGGATTCCTTTTTTTTGGTTTTGAATTAATTTTTGGTTTCGACTGGAAGTTGTAAAATTTATTTACTGAATACGGACTGTATCCTGAGTTGAATCTTCGTTGGAAGACCACGTGGGCGTGAAAAGCCGTATTCTAGTAGTACTAGCTAATTTTGATGTTGGAGTCCAACGGACTGGAGGCAGGGCGCCCACGTCAAGTAAATAAGGCCAGTTGGAGTTTTTTTATTTTTGTTTTTTTATTAAAATTATCTAAATTCATTAAATATCATAAATATGAACTATTTCAATATTCAATTTACCTTTAATGTTGTACAGCTTTGGTAATTCTTATTCTAAATAGGAAAGCATAGGTATGATATGCAACGGAAGTTCTAGAACATTCCCTTTTATTGAGTATCTTAATAGACTACCAAGCTAGTAAGCTCTTACCACACATTTTTTTACTATTTCAACATTAAATTTATAGACGACTATTACTTCTATTGAAATCCATTTATGTAGGTTATATATGTATGTATGTATTTTCTTTTTATTTTCCATTTGTAATAAACATACATTATTGTGTTTTATTGTTAATTTGTACTACAAAAGGTCCGTTATAATCTGTATACCCCAAGCGATTTTCCTGCTCTATGACGCTTGATAGATATTTAAATCGAGATACAGGTGGCGTCCAAACAAAAGGCCAGAAGAGTGTTTCAGCCTAGAGCAAGTATTCACGTGTCTCCGACTCAAGAGCTGCCGTTCGCCGCATGTGCGTAAAAACGGTGTAATTGAATATAAAATTACGGCACAACATGTCCTGTTTTGATTTAAATAGTACTGTTGCCCATGTTTATAATACTGGCAAATACATTTTCTTAACACGTGATTTACAAACAGTTCAATTTAGTTATAGGACATGTTTCATAAAGAATGCTTAGAATTTTATCAGGAATCTGAAAATGTAAAAAAGTTAGGGTTGCCTATTTAAAAAACGAGTTTAATACCTGTCCAGGTTTTCTGCGACCACCCTGTATAATAATTTTATTTGCAGAAGAATGCTCGACAAAAACTAAATCGACTTGTTCGAGGATTTTCAAAATAATTGGTTAGACGTGTAATTATTGAATTTATTCCTTACTTTACGGCCGCACTGCATATTAGAATAGATTATTTTGTATCTAACCTAGATACCTATTAGTATATTCAGTCAAGTCCTATATTTAGTTACAATTTTCCACGATATTCATACATATATATCATGGTATATTATATACATTGTTGACAAACCATTGGGCTTCACAACATACTGAGGCTATAAGCACTGAAGTGTATAAAAAGAAGCCCTCTACAGTTGATTTCGAGGAACTTCTGGTGTATATTTGCAGATGAATGGCCACCTTAGGAGGACCACATAAATTTCAGATGCATTCTATTTCCAGACCATCTATGGGATATATTTTAAACCTAGACCCGTTTTATGAAAGACTAGCAACTGAGGAAGTCTTATAAATTTTTATAGAGTCAACAGATGGAGCATTCTGCTAAAAATGTACAATATACATACAGAAAATTAGGAAGCCCGTTTCGGGCTGCGTAAAACTGCAACGGGCTTCATATAATATACGGATTATGCAATATTGGGCTTGGAAATGGTGGTTTACACCTATATATATATATACATTTGTTGGTGGAATACCCCATGTGAGTCCATATTTCAGAAGATTCAATGGAAGAATAAAAAATAACAAATTCTCACAGTTCCTCTATTGTTGCTACCGATTTCGAAATCGCATAGTTTCATCATCAGGCGGCAGGCTGTTTGATGGAAATAATGTTTCCATGATATTAATTTTAAAATGTAATATGTGCAATATAAATATTTTTTTTTCTAATTATTATAAAAACCAAATAATTACAATAATCAACACGAGGTTGCATACATACACAAGGATGGACAACAGTTTGATACGTTCACATTTAAAAACATTAGTAGTATAGATAAAATAATATGTTAAAAAGATAAATAGTATAAATAAAACTTATTGACTAATGACTTGATTAAAAAACAAAAAAAATGTCTGTCACTAAGATGGAATGGAATCAATAATGGATACTTAAGGATAGATGGTACATTTAAGAATTGGTTGCCTATGTATAACTGTATAGTATAAATGTTTCTTAAATTAAATAGAGAATTGTACATAAAGGACAAAACTTGAGTGTTGATATACATATTATGAATAAATATCAATATAAACATCATTATTAAATTGCTGTATTTCTCTTTATAATTTAATTATTGAATAATCTTATTATTAGCGGTGCCACCTATTATGTTTGAAATGGTAGCCTGTTGTTTTCAAAAGGAGTATAGAAAATGACAATATATCTTATTTGTATGTGATTTATTTTGAGTTATTTATCTGTTTTCAAAATATTAGTGGAGCATGCTCAGTTGTTTGATAGATCATGCTGGCGGCCGGTACGCTCTAACTATATTCAATTTAAGAACAAATTAATAATATTTCTGAATCAATTCTGATTGTCGGCATCAAAAAACAGTGAATAGATCGGTAGGATATCAAATGCAAGTTGACTGTTTATTATGTTAGTATTTCTACTGTCTAATTATTTCTGGATGATTCAAGTTATGACCCTTATTGACCACATGTAAATGTTGGAAGCCTGTTTCATCATCATATATATGGCCAGTTGTTGATAGATGTTTGGAGAATTGGGAGTATCCAGTGCTTTTCTCATGGTTAAATCTGGTATGCTCTCTTATTCTTATTTTGAAATTACGGCTTGTTTCACCCATATAGAAAGCAGGACATGATCCACAAGTGATTTTATACACACCGGATTTATTGATGATGTCTATTTTGTCTTTATTGTTGAACAATGTAGTTTTAATTGAGTTAGAGCTGCTGTAAGATATTCTGAAGTGATCCTTGAATAGTTGAGCCACTTTGTAGGAAGTGTTACCAATGAATTTCAACGAAATGTAATGTTTATTAATAGTGTTAGGCGTTATGGCCGAATTTTCAATATATATTCTATTTTGTATGACTTTGTTCTGTTTTTTTGTTAAAAGTTTGTCAATAAGTAGGTGAAACAAGCCTTAATTTCAAAATAAGAATAAGAGAGCATACCAGATTTAACCATGAGAAAAGTACTGGATACTCCCAATTCTCCAAACATCTATCAACAACTGGCCATATATATGATGATGAAACAGGCTTCCAACATTTACATGTGGTCAATAAGGGTCATAACTTGAATAATCCAGAAATAATTAGACAGTAGAAATACTAACATAATAAACAGTCAACTTGCATTTGATATCCTACCGATCTATTCACTGTTTTTTGATGCCGACAATCAGAATTGATTCAGAAATATTATTAATTTGTTCTTAAATTGAATATAGTTAGAGCGTACCGGCCGCCAGCATGATCTATCAAACAACTGAGCATGCTCCACTAATATTTTGAAAACAGATAAATAACTCAAAATAAATCACATACAAATAAGATATATTGTCATTTTCTATATTCCTTTTGAAAACAACAGGCTACCATTTCAAACATAATAGGTGGCACCACTAATAATAAGATTATTCAATAATTAAATTATAAAGAGAAACACAGCAATTTAATAATGATGTTTATATTGATATTTATTCATAATATGTATATCAACACTCAAGTTTTGTCCTTTATGTACAATTCTCTATTTAATTTAAGAAACATTTATACCATACAGTTATACATAGGCAACCAATTCTTAAATATACCATCTATCCTTAAGTATCCACTATTGATTCCATTCCACCTTAGTGAAACAATTTTTTGTTTTTTAATCAAGTCATTAGTCAATAAGTTTGATTTATACTATTTATCTTTTGAACATATTATTTTATATATACTACTAATGTTTTTAACTGTGAACGTATCAAACTGTTGTCCATCCTTGTGTATGTATGCAACCTCGTGTTGATTATTGTAAGTATTTGGTTTTTATAATAATTAGAAAGAATATTTATATTGCACATATTACACTTTAAAATTAATATCATGGAAACATAATTTCCATCAAACAGCTTGCCGCCTGATGATGAAACTATGAGATTTCGAGACCGGTAGCAACAATAGAGGAACTGTGAGAATTGGTTATTTTTTATTCTTCCATTGTATCTTCTGAAATATGGACTCACATGGGGTATTCCACCAACAAATGTATATATATAGATGTAAACCACCATTACCAAGCCCAATATTGCATATTCAGTATATTATATGAAGCCCGTTGCAGTTTAACGCAGCCCGAAACGGGCTTCCTAAATTGAACTGTTTGTAAATCACGTGTTAAAAAAATGTATTTGCCAGTATTATAAACATGGGCAACAGTACTATTTAAATCAAAACAGGACATGTATTACATAGTTTAATTAATTTCATTTTAACAAATGTTGATAATGTGTTCCATTTGTTAATTGTCAGTAACCTAAACGAATAATAAACTCCCTCTGGACATCATTAATGACTACCGGTGCAATACGTCCTATTTCTTGCGCAATACGAATTTTTAAGTTGTCGAAATCTTGAGGTTTTGTTTTAAAAACTTGTCCGTTAATGTAACCCCACAGAAAAAAATCTAAAGGTATCAAGTCCGGGGACATTGGAGGCCATTCAATCGCACCTCTTCTTTCAATCTACCTATTTGGAAACACTTTATTTAAAAATGCGCGAACGTCTGTATGGCAATGTGATGGGGCGTCGTCCTGTTGGAACCAAATGTTTGCATTAGGCAAGTCTGGATTTGCTTCTTTCGGAAGTAACGTTGAGAGAGATGAAATCAAATCGTGCTGCGAAAACCGCAAATACCTGTCACCAGTAATTTTTTTTTAAAAAAGGGTCCTATAAGAGTGTCTCCTACAAAACCAGCCCATACGTTGATTTTCTCTTTATTCTGACTAAAGTTTTCTCATATCCATTGCAGATTTACGTCCTACCAATAACGTTAGTTTTGAGTGTTTCATTTTCCATTTAAGATGAGCATAGATTCGTCCGAAAACACAGGATTTTTCACAAAATTTTGGTCTTCAAAGCACATAACTTGTAAACGCTCACAAAATTCCAGACGTCTGTCATAATCGTCTTCATAAAGTTCTTGAAGAACTTGCATTTTGTAAAGGTGGTATTTGCTTACATGCAATATTTTGAGCACTGTCTCTAGATGTCACAGGAGGCAGTTCTTGGACACTTAGTAAACACCCAATTACTTTTCTTCAGAAACTGATAGCCAACCAGTCTTTGTGTTATCCTGTACATACCAATTTGATGATTTTTTTTCTCAATCTTACTTACTTTTGATGGAGAAATTGTTAGCCGATCAGGATATTTTTGATTGAATAATTCGCATACTTCTGTCCTCGGCGTCTCAGTAAGTCTTATTTCGATAATAAGATTTTCAATGTGAACTTTACAAAAACAAAAAAAAAATTAAATTAGGTAAAAAGGTACTTAGAATATTTAAAAATTTAAAAAAATTAAACAAATTTAACAACAAAGAAATAAAGTACAAAATACAATAAAGTGTTTTCTGTCAAAAAGTCACAGCCCACCCATGGCCTGTTTTGATTTAAATGTATTGTTGGTCGACTTTATGATACTGGCGAATGATTTTTCTATAACACGTTGTAATATAAGAACAGGTGAATTTAGGTGTAAGACATATTACATGAAAAATGTTTATATGTTTATAAGGTATCCAGAAATTAAGGACAGTCAAGTTGCTATCTGCCCAGCTTTTTTGCGACCACCCAGTATAATAATTTTATTTTCTAAAAAAAATCCCTATAAAAAATAAAATCATCCTATTCGCAGAATTTTGAAAAAAGCTTAGATGAGTAGTTATTGAATTTATTCCTTACTTTATGGCCGCACTGAATATACCAGTAACGACTTTTCATATGACCACAAATATCTCGAAAACTACTAATCCGATTTCAAAAAAAAAAGATTATTGATTTTTTTATATTTGCGCGGGTGACATACTCTATATTTTATGTGTGTTTGAGCCTCCTAGGTTGAGGATTCCATATCTGCAATTCCCAATGAAGTATCTCTGAGCTCTATGGCTGAATTTTCTTGGATTTGTCGGTATATATTTGTGAGTAGTATGTCAATGGACTGTTTTGCGAGAGTCTGTCAGTGCGACTGGAATTTAAAGGTTGAGGGTTTCATACAGGAAAATCCTTAAGACATTACGAGTAACGACTTTTCGGATGACCACAAAAATCTCGAAAACTACTCATCCGATTTCAATTTTAAAAAAATTAATATTTTTTTGCGCGGTTGACACAGGCTATATTTTATGTTTGTCTGGGCCTCCTAGGTTGAGGGTTCCATATCTGCAAAAATCATCAAAATTGGAGTACCTACGTTTACTATACAAAGTGCGAGCACAAACTAAAAAAAACAGGCATTCAAATTGGTATACGTTTGGGTCATTAAAGTGAGTTTCAATGATTTTGAAGATTTTTCCAGCTCAGGGTCTGAATTTATACCTCCAGATTATTTAAGCGAATCTTTGGATATGGATGAAAGACTTTTACTGAAAGTTGAAAAAAACTTGATAAACCTACATCTGAAAATAATGTGAAATAAACTATGATATAAAAATATTGTTAAACAAAGACTATATACCTTTGCATACAATTGCTTTAGAATCATTTTATAATTTACTAGCTGTTTTACCCGGCACTTCCTGGGTTAACACATTCGTAGATTGTGTTAAGAAAACATAAACAGGCGTAGTCATAATCGATACTTAGTAAGCTACTAAATTAAGTGCGGAGGTCTAACCTTAAATTAGTTATGACTCATGTCAGTCTTATGATAGGATAGTGTTTTGTTTTTTTATTTTAATACGGTACTAGCTAGTACCAAACTAACATTAGATTATGAATACGCCAGAAAGTCATTAAAAGTCTTGAGTATGGAACCCTTCTATGAGAACCAGTCCGAACACCAATCCAGATCAATGCACATATATGCACCAAGAGGGAACAGCATGATAATTTTTCCCTACATATGTCTTAAGAATTTTCCGGTAGGAACCCTCCATCTTTAAATTCTAGTTGCATTGACAGACTCTCACAAAACAGTCCAGTGACATACTACACACAAATATATACCGAAAAATCCATGAAAATTCAGCCATAGAGCTCAGAAATACTTCTTGAGGAATTGCAGATATGGAACCCTCAACCTAGGAGGCCCAGACAAACATAAAATATAGCCTGTGTCAACCACGCAAAAAAATATTAAAGTTTTTTTTTATTTAAATCGGATGAGTAGTTTTCGAGATTTTTGTGGTCATACGAAAAGTCATTACTCGTAATGTCAAACCCTCAACCTTTAAATTCCAGTCGCACTGACAGACTCTCGCAAAACAGTCCATTGACATACTACTCACAAATATATACCGACAAATCCACGAAAATTCAGCCATAGAGCTCAGAGATATTTCTTTGGGAATTGCAGATATGGAATGCTGACATCTAGAGACAGTGCTGAAAATATTGCATGTAAGCAAATACCACCTTTACAAAATGCAAGTTCTTCAAGAACTTTATGAAGACGATTATGACAGACGTCTGGAATTTTGTGAGCGTTTACAAGTTATGTGCTTTGAAGACCAAAATTTAGTGAATAATCTTGTGTTTTCGGGCGAATCTATGCTCATCTTAAATGGAAAATTAAACACTCAAATCTAGAATAAAGCAAAAATCAACGTATGGGCTGGTTTTGTAGGAGACACTCTTATAGGACCCTTTTTTAAGAAAATTTTACTGGTGACAAGTATTTGCGGTTTTTGCAGCACGATTTGATTTCATCTCTCTCAACGTTACTTCCGGAAGAAGCAAATCCAGACTTGCCTAATGCAAACATTTGGTTCCAACAGGACGACGCCCCATCACATTGCCATACAGACTTTCGCGCATTTTTAAATAAAGTGTTTCCAAATAGGTGGATTGAAAGAAGAGGTGCAATTGAATGGCCTCCAATGTCCCCGGACTTGATACCTTTAGATTTTTTCCTGTGGGGTTACATTAACGGACAAGTTTTTAAAACAAAACCTCAAGATTTCGACAACTTAAAAATTCGTAATGCATAGGAAGACGCCAACATATAACTCATCATTACTATAACCAAGACCTAAAGTATATTCGATTTCAAATGTAGGAACCATAGATTTCCTTTACGAGAATAACATATTTTTTATCAGAGTATGTGTGTATTTCAACACATTTCTATTCAGTTCGAGGAAGCGACGGTATATGTTATGCATAGGTTATGTGCGGTCAAGGTCAACAACACACTGCGTGATATTTAATATTATAACAAAATATTAAGTCTTCACCTAGTCTACGTATTGTAGATTATTAACCTAAGTTAGGGCGATGGCCGTGTACATTGGTCCATCACAAAGCGTTTAAAAGCCAGCCGTTTGATAAAGGCGAGAAACGATCCTCCAGATTCGGAGGATGAAAATGAAAACTAATATTTTTTAATAAATTATATTTCATTAGTAATAGATATTATAGTTTCTAATAACAGCAAAATAAAAAAACATTTTAGACATAAGCATGCATTTTATTACAAAGGTATCAAATTATAAAACCATCTATACAAAACATCAACGTTTCGAAGGCTGCATCTGTTTGATGAAGCGGTGTGAAGGTGATTCAAACAGGATGCTGTATCGCTGTTGTTGAAAGTTGTAATACCCCACCATGAATTTTTCAAATCCTCCAAATTAACAATTCTAGCATGTTGTACTTTTTCTGTCAAAAAGTTCTTCTTCTGATGACCTCTCACATAAATTATATTAACATCACACAAATTTTCTTTGAGAATATCATCCAATAAGGTGAACTCAATGAAGCCCGATGAATATATAAGTCCATGATTTTTTTCTAAAGAACAAACTCCACGTCTATCTTCTTTGCTGAGAGCAGAGGACGGTTTGTGTAGCAACAGGAAAAAATGACTACATTGCTCTCCAATTCTTATGCTAATCTCTTTGGGTTGGAATTGTTGCTCAACTTTGAAGCCTTGGATGTCTACGAACGCTACTCTCATGATGACAACCAAACTCAAACTGATGATTCAAACAACTTAATTCCACTTTTTAATAATCTCACTGAGAGGTAAATGTTCGATGATGTTACCATGGACTATAATACAAAAAGCTCGGACGTTGGCGGGGAAGCCTTGAGATGCTTCAATTTCCAGTTTGACATCTACGGTGGAACTTTTAACACTTTCGTCTCGTCTGGAGCAATCGATAACAAACAGAGGATTTTTAGCAAATTCAGCATATCCTAGGAGCGGAGTATGTTGAGAGGAATTCCTGTAACTATATCCGAATTGCGTATAATTGAAGTAGGCTTGAGGAAAGTCACCTTTGTCGAAGGTCAAATTCATCTTTTCCTTCGGATAACTTTCTTCGTTGAGTGTTAATGTGATATTTGTTACATTTAATCCTGAAAAAATATTTTAATCGCAACTATGTTCAGAATGTAGAACATCAGGATGAAACATTTTATTTTAAATAAAAGCACATATTGATAAAATATAAGTTTTTTTATTTCTTACAAAAATTGTTTTTTACATAAATCTGTTTCAATTTTACTACGATAATAATAGAAATACTCTTTTAAGGCATTAATATATAAGCTATCCATTGATGAGGCATTGTAAAAGCCATCAATGGCAGTTTTCTTTGGAATTCGTTGTACTTGAAATAAGTATTTCTCTTTAAAAAAATACATGTGACAATCAAAATAGTGAAAAGCTGATGTTACATTTGGTCTCGTCTGCATATTGTAATGAATGACAACCTTAGAAAAAAATCTAATATCTTTATAATTTTAGATTTTTCGTCAAATGATTATAATAACTATATTACAATACCTATAACAAACAATTAAATATGAAGACAATAATAATTACTTATACATAATATAAAATATCTAACAATAACATGTTTTGACTATACGTAAAAATATATATACGATTTACATCGACACAATTAAATATAATTAAACATTTGACAAAAGAAATTTACAAATAATTTAACAATGAACCAGCTTTATCTTTAACACATTCCATTTTAGTTGATCTAATTCTTTTTACATCCTGCGATATAAATATTACCTAATAATAATTCGAGCAACACATCAGAGTTACGATGACGACTACATTATTTACTATTCCGACCAATAGCAATTGTCTCTCAACAAAAATTTACTTGAAAATTGAATGAATCACCGGAAATGAACAGTCATGCATGAAAAAAGTCAGAAATGTCAAATTATTTTTCTCTATGTGCCTGTCAACTATAAAATAAATAAATTAATAAGGCACTGCAAATCAAGAAAAAGTGCAAGAAAGAGTCGGAAGAGTCCACTATTTATCTGCCCGTCTGGCTATACCTATCTATCTGTTTCTATGTATCTATATGTCTGCCTATATCTATAGAACTGAATGAAATATAAGAGATCAACTAATATAATTGAGTAATGTCTAAATAGTCCAACTATTTTGCTGTGTATATCCATCCAGCAACATATGAAATTGAGAAAAAAAACAGAAATCAAGAAAAATGTATGAAGGCAGTCGAAGGAATAGTTCAAATATTTATCTTTTTATCCTTCTGTTTGATGTATCTACCTGTCTCAATATTTGTTAGGTTAGACAGATTGTGAGTCAAGACCCATTGTTAGGTTAGATGTGATGTAAAAATTTTCCAACGAAAGCTTTCCTCAAGGGTCCAGTAATGCTGGATCATTCTCAAATATATGCTCAAAACTAAAAGCAATGTAAGTTGATAAAGATCGGAATATTTGTTATTATTTTTGTAGGTGATAAACATTTTCTGGAAAAATATGTTCAACTGATAAGCCAACCCTTTTACCTATATGTGGTTACTAATGAAATAAAAAATATTTTTTTAGCTTGATGTTAAATGCATTTATTCAGTGGAGTCTTTTATTAACAATAGTGTATCTTTGTTTAAAAATATATAGTTACCAACAAAAGATATTTTTGTAATAAAGAAACAATAACAAAAAATGTACGTTTATGTTGATATAACAACAATATAAAAATATTTTATAATAGAAGCTATCAACATAGATAATTTTATAGCACCGCCAGCAGTTTCATTCTGGTCTAGGGACGATGAAATAATCACATTTTGTTATAATTCTTTCAGTATTTGTGAGTTTTTCTTTAATACAAAATTATAGAGATCTTCCCAAATTTAAATAGAAGGTATAAGACTTAAAGATTTAGGATCTGCTTTCCTGTACCATTCTCAATACTCAATACTATTTACTGTACTATTACGTGCGGTTCCTCATATCTTGTAACCCTTTTGTACTTTATCCATAAAGCATGTTATGTATTAACTTTGATATTGCAGAGATGAAAATGTTAAAAGATAAACAATGTGTATAATGAGCGACACAATTTACATGTTTTCATACTTGATTTTCATTACGCTTTCCAATTTCATACTTCTGGACTGCTTCTTCAAGTTAATAAATTCTATTTAATGTCTGTTCCAAACTTGGAATAACAGAATAGAATAACAATTGATAAGAAATACTTGAATCTCATGCAACATATAGGTAAATGAAAGTTAAGTTTCCTGAAATAATAATAATTTTGATCGTTTGTTTCTGGCATTTCTTGTGTTTTATGTCAAATCTCGCTTGGCTATTTTTCCTCAATTTTTATTCCTAAAATTTGGGTACCTTGTGTTTTCTGTAGTTTCCGTGTATATCTCCTAGTGAATTTCGTATATTTTTGCGATTCTTTCTGATATTTTCTTGTGTTTTATATCGCTTCTCGTATCATCCAGCTTGATTTTAACGCTTTTTCTGTTGGTAATTTCGTTGAATTACTCTCGTTTTCGATATTTTCATACGCTTTTCTACCGTTATTGCGTATCTTCTACTGAATTTTGCGTATTTTCTTTGAAAAAAAAACTCTGGAACTACGGAAAGTTTGTCTTTTCTGTAGCAGAATGAGTTATTCGTTCTGTTTTAGCTTTCTTGGTCATGTACCTTTTTGAATGCATTGAATGATCTCCTGTTGAATGATTTTGTTTGTAACTGGAAGTGGATAGCTCAGAAATTGTGGTAGTCCTGTTTTAATTTGCATTGAAGATATTACATATTCTTCATCTTGAATTGCATCAGAGTTGATTAGTTTGATGGTATATATTATTGTGTCCAAAATTTTTCGTTTACAATTTTTTTCATATCGTAGGTTTTCAGAATGAGAGTGTTACTTTAAAAACGGTTCGAAATATGCATAGATGTACCTATTTTTTTAATATTGCAAGCAGTGAAGTGAAAAGTCACAGGACGTCTATATATAAGATGACATGAGAGTGCTGGCCATCGCTCTAACTTAGGTTAATAATCTACAATACGTAGAATAGGTGAAGACTTAATGTTTTGTTACGATATTAAATATAACGCAGTGTGTAGTTGACCTTGACCGCACATAACCTATGCATAACAAAACCGTCGCTGCTTCGAACTGAATAGAAAAGTGTTGAAATACACATAGATTCTGATAAAAAATATGTTATTCTCGTAAAGGAAATTTATGGTTCCTACATTTGAAATCAAATCTACTTTAGGACTTGGTTATAGTAATGATGAGTTATCAGATATGTATTCAGCTATGAGACTGGGCCTAAACAAGACTTAATGATGATTGTATTCCAGTCATTATATTTGATTAATACACGATTTGATATTCTTGTATTTGTGTTACAGCAAAACATAATTCCTCATAATTTTATTATGACAAATTATTTCGGTTTTACAATGGTACATAACATCAACTAAATGTGGTAACCTACATCATACTGAATGTGTATAGTGTATGTAACCTACATTCACGAGGTGTTCCTGTAGACATAATGGAACGATTATATCTATCAGCTGTTGATAGACGGTAGCGAGTAAATTTCTTGCTGAGTTTGCATTTATGTTTTGGTAATGACCCAGTAGTGTTCAATATATTATGGTTTTTCATTGTATTTGTGATTCATTTTGTATGCAAATCTTTGGAAAACATACATAATTCATTTCATTTCAGAACTGGTATCTATATATTACGGTCTCTTTCACAGTATTGCAAATTATGGAATTTTCGCATGGGGGGGGCTATGAAACTCATATTAAAAAATTAGTTAACCTTCAAAATAAATTATTAAAAATAGTTTTTGCCATCAATGAAATATCAAAGCCCGTCAACATTAGGCAATCTTTCATTTTGCAATCAGTGATTCCAATCGATGAAACAAGCTTATAACAATATAAATACTATTTGCGAGAGAGAACAAAATTGAAGTACCAAAACCAAAAGAAGTAGGATGAAAAAATTGCATGCAAAGTTTTCAATGAAATTCTCTCTGAAATTAATTACCTTCACAACAAAGACCACCAAGTTTCATATAAAAAATGGATTCAGGACAATTTTAATATCGAGAGAAAGATTTATCCAGACACAAGATAATTTGACATTTCTGGCGCTTTCATGCATGACTGTTTCTGACTTCCGGTGATTCATTCAATTTTCAAGTAAATTTTTGTTGAGAGGCAGTTGCTATTTGTCGGAATAATAAATAATGTAATCGTTTAACCGCAAGTCGTCATCGTATCTCTGATGTGTTGCTCGAATTATTTATATCACAGGATGTAATAAGAATTAGATTATCTAATTTAAAGATAAAGCTGGTTTTTGTTAAATTATTTAGTATATTTCTTTTGTCAAATGTTTAGTTATATTTAATTGCTTCGATGTAAATTGTATATATATTTTTACGTATAGTCAAAACATGTTATTGTTAGATATTTTATATTATGTATAAGTAATTATTATTGTGTTCATATCGTTATTTTGTAATATAGTTATTATAATCATATGACGAAAATTCTTAAATTATAAAGATATTAGATTTTTTTCTAAGGAAGGGGTGTGTGATGGACTAATGCACCAGGTCATCGCCCTAGCTTAGGTTAATAATATACAATACGTAGACTAGGTGAAGACGTGATGTTTATGTGTGGAAAATATTACGCAGTGTGTAGTTGACCGCAACGGAACTCCACTCATATACCTAGCATACTAGTATTTTGCGTTTCCTCCTTCTTATGTTTTCTTACGTGGCTGTTGTGTTCTCGGGAAATACGTGAAAGTGATGTGACAACAAGTAAAAATTATGTTTGTGAAACTATGTAAGTTCTCTTTTTTACTTATTCGCTTCCTTGTATTTTTCTCAGCTTGATATTTGTACCATTTTTCTCTCTCATTTCATGTATTTCTTTCTGTCATTTTTCAAATCACACATAGCTATTTTTTAAATCAATGCCGACACATCTTGTATACTAATATTATAAAATTAGTTCATTATTACATGTGTGATAAACAAATGATAAGAAATATATGAACCTTATGTACCATATAAATAAAGTATAATGTTGATTTTGTAGAAATAATTATTGTGCTGTATAAATTTTATGATTTAAAAAATTTCTGGTACCATTGTCTACAATCATGAAAGATGGTCTTTACGTTGAATCAGCTGAGTAACTTTGACAACAGTTTGCGCTGGGTGCGGTCTTTGGGGAATAGCATTCATTCAACCTCTTATCACAACAGCTAACTGATATGCATGCATGTCGTTGTAATATTTGGTTTGTTGATGATTCATTGAGATTGGTGAGAACATTTCATTGGATCCTGTCAGCATGACGTCATCCTTAATCCAACTGCTCAGCGATGTTGACGCTACCTGCGACTGTTTTTTCTGGATGACTATGTTCCTTGGATGCCTGTGCACAGATGACAAATTCTTTGTATCCCATGTCAGCTGTCATTTGTCAATTTGAATTTCTCCCGCTTCCAAAATGGCGCAGTCAACTGCAGGTATTTCCCCCGCTTCCAAGATGGCGCAGTTAGCTGTCAAATTTTAAGGGAGCCGAGGGGGCGTGGCTTGGCTGACAAATCAGAAAGCAGCAAGGATGGAAGTGGTGGGGGTTGTCCAAGGTAGCCTCATATTTTCTTGGTTTGCTTTTTCATGAAATGAAAACTTACGAACATCTTTAATATACTGGCCTAGAAGACTGCATTGTAGGATTAGAAGAACTTGACAAAAATTTTAGTTTACCTGTCAATACCAAACCAGTCACAATACAAATTCGTTTATTTATGTCAAATAATTTAAACGTCAAATGTGACAAAGGGTTACCTTAACCTATTAAATAGGTAATCAGCTGATTCTATTCAGTGTCGATTTTATGCTTATAAAACGTTGGAATTTTCAGGCGTTCCACTTTCTGTGACGTAATCATTGACATAATAACCCATGGACCGGCCTTTCAAGCAGACTATTGATTCCATCGAAGAGAGATAGAGCTAAATAATGAAAATGACAGTTACTTCACTTGTCACCTTAACGTCATTGGGGCAATGCTATATGATGATTTCGAGATGGAAACACAAGTCGCGTTTTGATGACCGAATGTCAAAGTTCTGATACCCGATTGGTCCGTTTGAAAGTTCGGCAGGTTTCGTTTGGTCTCGCTTAACACAACGCTAGTTGCATTTTGTATCTCGAAATCACCAATTGTTAGTTTTTTTGTATTTTGGTTTGGAGGTTTTCAGTGTGTTTCTTTGTTATTTTTGGTGTTTTATTGAGGAGTTGAACATGGGTCACTCATAGTAATTTATTCTCAGATGCTTCGTTGTCCATCAACATATATCATGAAAATTTATCCAACGTTAACAAGACATAACAATTTACAGTTAAACCTTATAAACCAAACAATCATAAACAAAAATAAATACTGGTAAAACATAAATAGTGAAGCGGATTTACTGACCAAGGGGAATAAATAAATAATCTTCAGTAAACTTTAAATTCACAAAAACCCATAGACTCAATCATCGTACCTTGACCATGGACTCAATATACGACTGTATTATGTCTTGGTTGGTCTTAGTCCTTGGCAAAGAATAAAAATCATCTTTTATTTTTATTCATTGGTCCTTGGTCTATGTTATTACCTCAATCCATAGAAATATTACTTCATTTCTATGCCACCAATGTCAATACAAAATTTAACTTTTTACCTTCCTACCATTTCTCTGCACGACCTCTCACTTTTCTGATAGCTGCAAATTAATGTACAGGCTACATAGCATAAGGCTTGTCCATGGGTTATTATGTCAATGGACGTAATACAATCGGTTACTTATATTGACTATAGCTTTTTAATTTAATCAGCTAATTGACTTAAAAATCTATGAAAAAAGTCTAAAGCGTTTCTGTGAAAAGCCTATTTTTGCATAAATAGAGTAAGTTCGTTAAAAGTTGCTCGTACGTATGAATAATTGATTAAGGTTTTCCATAAATGTGGAGTCAACAGCTAGTGAAGTTTTTAAACTGATTAAATTTGCAAACCAATTCAGATCACATTTGAGGATGAGCTATATTATGGTGCATTTATAATGGTGGAATCGAAATATGTCGCTGGTTTTAATTAACTTAGAGTTTGAGTTTTCATGGAGTGAAACTGGCAGGATATCTGATAAGCTAGTCAGTTTTAATTGCAAGAATATTAGTTGATGTATTTTGAGGTTATTGCCTATCCCTTGAATATACGTTTGAAAGCAAACTTGAATATCTATAATTAATCAATATAGAATAAGGATAGAGTAATTTTAGGAAAGTTGCAATAAATAATTGAGTTTTATAGAGCATTAATAATTAATAACGAATAAGTGCTGTAATTATCATGTCTCTGAGTATATTTTTGTTTATTAGGTATAGCTCTAACAAATATATTTTAGCGGTCTATTAAATAGGAATAATCATTCACATACCCATTTTATCACTTTCTTTGGCTTTTTGCTCCCCCTATCCTTTGTATGTGTCTATACCAAAATAATTGTTACCTTCAGGTTCTGTAGCAGGTTATCTAACCAGTAAATATTGTTTGGGATTTGAAACCGTTGGCTTAAATACAACAGTAAAATAAAAACTGAGAATTAGCGCAACACACCAACATTTTTATTACTTGTCACCAGACAATTGTCTCGCCAACAAACATCTTGGCACCCTCAGGGGTAAACCTGTTACTAACAGGAATCTACAATATTTACCTTAATATATGTACATATAGTAGAAAAATATAATTACATCAATCTTTATGCTAATAAGACAATAATTATTATGATACAAGGTAATCATGAAAAACACATTAAACTAATGACATATAATTTACCCTTATTGTAATACATTTTATCATTGAAGTAATTAAACCAATTTTGTTGCAAAAAAGGAAAGAGTTGACTATTTGGAATAGGACACCCATCTTATTTGAGAAATTTTTTCCTCTTTGCAATCTCTATACTTTCGTATATATATATAGTAAACCACGCCTCGAAACTTGTTTAAGGAGATGTAGGTTCTCTATGTCTATCTTGTGGTTGTTGTGAAGCCACTGACGATTTCTCATAGCGGTCAAATTTTAAATGAGCCATATGTTCTTTAAATCTGGTTAAAATCGATGGCCGTGTTTGACCTACATAGCCACGACCACAATCATTACAACGAAATACATCAACTCCGTATCTCCAGCGATCTTCCCAATCCTTTAGTCATCATTGAGGCGTAAGGTAGGATAATGCTCATACGCTGTTCTTCTACTTCAAAAGTGGAGAATTCTTTCAATAGTTTCTTATATCTATGTTCTCTAATTATCTTATCGATTAAGCCCTTACTGAAAACAATAATTTCGGCTATATCCTCGATTATTTTCTTATTAATATTGAATCTGATATTATTAATAGGAGAACGCATTGGTCTATGAACTAGGAAATATATGTTAGTCATTTTTTGTTGATGTATATCTGCCTTCTCAAACTAAGAATGTGGCTTTAGGCTGAATCAGTAGTTCCTATTCTCAAACGAGACATTGGCGACAGTAGTTTAATTTCCAAGTTCTCAAGGACCTCTGTGAGAAGTTGGTGTTGGATGGTGGGACTCACATTTGACAGGAGAAGCCGTTCTGACAGAGTAATTAGTCTTCTTGCTGGAATAACTATGTCACTGATTGTTAGTGCCCCATATTTTTCCAGAAATTCATCAACTTGTTTTTTGTTGGATAAATAAACAGAGATTCGATTATTGGAAATGCGGGAGCAGAATATTATGATTTTGGGATTATTAATTGGCCCAAGCTTAAGTAAGTAGTCTTGAATTTTTAATCCATCTAAGAAACTGAAAACAATCGCTTGGTCTTTTGATGGTAGGATGTTTGAGTGAGTCCAGATGAGTATAATTTAGGTTGAGATGTATTGTTAGGGTAGATATTTGTATCAATTACGATTTCCGCTTCAGCGGTTGTCATGCTGCCGATGTTATCCATACTTTCCTCCTACAATATCTCTTGCCATAGGTGTATTGGGTCAGCCTCTGGCGAAAATTCGATACAGGTGAAGTGGACGGGAGACGAGCTGACACAAGGTATGGAGGAGCGAGATAATTTTATAGAGATTTTTTTGATTTGTTGATTCCTTTGTAGATTAATAATTTTATCTAAAATAGAAAGGTACCCACAGACATAGACGTATGTGAAGTTAGCATCTCAAGTCTCAGCATCTCACACTCTGAGTTCTTATAGCATCTGATATACTTCTATAGTTCCTGATACTTTTTAACAATAGTTCTATTAGTTTTAGTACCGAAAATATTTTTTTTTGTAAATGTAAAATTGGGATGCTAACTTCCGCCCGTCGATAGCATCTCAGATTTTGTTAGTAGTGATTTAAAAAATAATAAGATGGAAATCGGTACCCCATGAATAATTCTAGAGTTCCTGCTAGTTTATATTGTGAAATTTTTTGAATTAAAGGTTTCACCATGCCAACATGATTGTTGCACATGAGAACACTACGATAATCGAGTTCTAGCACTATGACGAGTTCTACTCGATGTAATAATTATAAATTATGAAGAAAGTATCTATTCAAGTAAGAGTTCCCGCCCCTAACATTTTCAGAAAAAAAATAAATCACAGTTGTTGCTAAAAAAACTTTTCAACTATGGGATGCTGTCGTTCTATGACGAGTTCTCGTCGATATGGTGATTCTGAGTGATAAAGAAAGTAAGCCTTCAAATATTTGTGAAGAGTTCTAGTCTCTAACATTTTTGTAGCGACTGTTATTGATGAACGAAGTATCCAGTCAAGACTAGAACTCTTCACAAATACTTGAATGCTTACTTTCTCCATCACTAAGAATCGCCATATCGACAAGAACTCGTCATAGAACGACAGCATCTCATACTTGAAAAGTTTTCTAAGCAACAACAGTGATTTTTCTGAAAATGTTAGGGACGGGAACTCTTTTTGGGTACTTGAATAGATACTTTCTTCATAATTTGTAATCGCTACATCGACGAGAACTCATCATAGTGCTAGAACTCGATTATCGTATCGTGTTCTCATGTGCAACAATCATTTTGGCATGGTGAAACCTTTAATTCAAAAAATTTTACAATATAAACTAGCAGGAACTCTAGAACTATTCATGGGGTACCGATTTCCATCTTAGTATTTTTGAAATCACTAAAAACAAAAATTGGGATGCTATCGACGGACGGAAGTTAGCATCCCAATTTTACATTTTCAAAAAAAAGTATTTTCGATACTAAAACCAACAGAACTATTGTTAAAAAGAATCAAGAACAATAGAACTATATCGGATGCTATAGAACTCCAGTCAGAGTGTGAGATGCTGAGACTTGAGATGCTAACTTCACGTACGTCAGACATCTTTGAATTTAGATTTGCACAATACACAAACATTTGAGATATTTACCACACTGTTATTTTCAATAATATCGGGACCGAATGTAGAAGCTGTTATATCGCCTATTTCTTATCAATAAATACAATATATATATATATATATATATATATATATATATATATATATATATATATATATATATATATATATATATTTAATCAGGGTCTATATTAAGATCTCCTGAAAATGTAAGATTACATCAAATCTTTATTGAGCTTTTATGTTTTACAAATATTTCTTATTTTTGCCTTTATTAATTTTTTTTCTGTGCATTTTATAAAAAAATTCTTCAAACAAAATTTGTAGGTACTGATTTTATTTATAACTCGAAATTACTTTAGATGATATTTACACTACGGCCTTTTTTTGGTAATTTTTTTTAAATGTTTGAACGGTCGCCGTTAAAACTACTTATCCAATAATGCGAAATACCCAACTCGGCCGAGATATTTAAGAGATTGATTTTTGTAGCAAATTTGAAGTTGATAGCTCCAAAATTGCGACCTCTATCGAGTTAACAAATTTTGTAATATATATATATATTGCTTATAGGATTTCTTGAGCCTAGTGTAATTTATTCTTGTTATATACAACATACAACATCTTCAATTACAGGACAAAAAATCAGAGCTACGTGTTGCAACATACTAACAAACCATACAAAGAAAAAAAATCCCGATGGCCTGTAGTCAGCGGAAAGGTAAATTTTTCAAAATTCATTGAATTGAAATTTTAACAATCTTTTCATTGGTGTACCTACGTGTTATTACATAAAATTGTCGTATGAGTCATAGCCTTGCGGTTAGAGGTTTTTGTTTTGGCTGTTGAATATAAAGCAGACAGGGTTCGAGTTTCACTTCCAGGCAGATTTTTTTTTTCGTTCATTTCTTTTCAATAAATATACGATATATTTTTTTAATCAGGGTCTATATTAAGATCTTCAGAAAATGTACAATTACATCAAATTTATATTGAGTGTTCATGTTTTATCAATATTTGTTATTTTTCTTTATTAATTTTTATTTTTTTACCTGTGTATTTTATGAAAAATTGCTTTGAACAAAAGTTGTAGGTACTGATTATATCTATAACCTAAAATTGTTTTGATGATATTTACACTACGGCTCTTTTTTGATATTTTTTTTAAATGTTTGAATGGTCGCCATTTTGGAACTACTTACCCGATATTTCCCAATAACGAACTCGACCGAGATATTTGAGAGATTGATTTTTGTAGCAAATTTGAACTTCATACCTTCAAATCTGCGACCTCTAACGTGTTAATATATATATATATATATATATATATATATATATATATATATATATATATATATATATATATATATATATATATATATAACTTTTGAACCAAATGTTTTTTTGGACTAACTTATAGACATATAACAACATGATGTTGAATTTTTTTCGAAATTCAAAAGCGTGAACGATCGCAATAGGTACATTTCTATAAGAAATTTACATAATAAAAAGATAAAGCAAACACAAACATATTTTCAGAAAAATTTAATAAGAGAATATAAGAAAACCAAAGATTTTCTAAAAAACAACCCAAACATTATAGTACTTAAACCGGATAAATCTAACAAAACAGTAATTATGAACACGGATGCATACAATAACAAAATGAATGAACTTTTAGCGGACACAACCGTTTACAAAGAACTCAAATCTGGCCCAACTAATAAATATCAAGAAATTAACAACAATATTATTCGAAATTGGTATAAACAAAAATACATATCAAAAGAAACAAAAATTAATCTAATTATAAACAAGGCGCTACCACCTAAAATATACGGCCAACCCAAACTACATAAGAATGACATGCCTATGAGACCAATAGTATCTTCAGTACAATCACCCTTGAACAAACTCTCTAAATATCTAAAATAAATAATAAATAACACAATTAATACATGTGACTCATATATTAAGGATTCTTGGCATTTCAAAGAAAAAATAAAAAATATCAACATAACCAATAACTAAATAATAATATCACTAGATGTTATCTCACTTTATACAAATATTCCAATAGAACTAGCGCTTACGATAATTGATAAAAAATGGAATCTACTCAAAGAATACACGGATATTCCAAAGTTAGAGTTTAAAAAAGCCGTTGAAATTACATTAAATTCAACATATTTCATCTACAAAAATAAATTCTACGAGCAAATTTCCGGTTGTGCTATGGGTGCTTCTATATCAAGTTGTATCGCACAATTAGTACTAAAAGATCTCGAAAACGACATAATACCGAAGGCAGATTTCCACATACCTTTCTTCTTTAGATATGTAGACGATTGCCTAACTGCCATACTAAAAGATAAAGAAAATGACATTTTGAGTTTATTCCAAACATATAACAACAAAATTAAATTCAGAAAAAGAAACTAATAACACAATAAATTTTCTCGACTTGGCCTGTAGTCAGCGGAAAGGTAAATTTTTCAAAATTCATTGAATTGAAATTTTAACAATCTTTTCATTGGTGTACCTACGTGTTATTACATAAAATTGTCGTATGAGTCATAGCCTTGCGGTTAGAGGTTTTTGTTTTGGCTGTTGAATATAAAGCAGACAGGGTTCGAGTTTCACTTCCAGGCAGATTTTTTTTTTCGTTCATTTCTTTTCAATAAATATACGATATATTTTTTTAATCAGGGTCTATATTAAGATCTTCAGAAAATGTACAATTACATCAAATTTATATTGAGTGTTCATGTTTTATCAATATTTGTTATTTTTCTTTATTAATTTTTATTTTTTTACCTGTGTATTTTATGAAAAATTGCTTTGAACAAAAGTTGTAGGTACTGATTATATCTATAACCTAAAATTGTTTTGATGATATTTACACTACGGCTCTTTTTTGATAATTTTTTTAAATGTTTGAATGGTCGCCATTTTGGAACTACTTACCCGATATTTCCCAATAACGAACTCGACCGAGATATTTGAGAGATTGATTTTTGTAGCAAATTTGAACTTCATACCTTCAAATCTGCGACCTCTATCGTGTTAACGTGTTAATATATAATATATATATATATATAAACTTTTGAACCAAATGTTTTTTTGGACTAACTTATAGACATATAACAACATGATGTTGAATTTTTTTCGAAATTCAAAAGCGTGAACGATCGCAATAGGTACATTTCTATAAGAAATTTACATAATAAAAAGATAAAGCAAACACAAACATATTTTCAGAAAAATTTAATAAGAGAATATAAGAAAACCAAAGATTTTCTAAAAAACAACCCAAACATTATAGTACTTAAACCGGATAAATCTAACAAAACAGTAATTATGAACACGGATGCATACAATAACAAAATGAATGAACTTTTAGCGGACACAACCGTTTACAAAGAACTCAAATCTGGCCCAACTAATAAATATCAAGAAATTAACAACAATATTATTCGAAATTGGTATAAACAAAAATACATATCAAAAGAAACAAAAATTAATCTAATTATAAACAAGGCGCTACCACCTAAAATATACGGCCAACCCAAACTACATAAGAATGACATGCCTATGAGACCAATAGTATCTTCAGTACAATCACCCTTGAACAAACTCTCTAAATATCTAAAATAAATAATAAATAACATAATTAATACATGTGACTCATATATTAAGGATTCTTGGCATTTCAAAGAAAAAATAAAAAATATCAACATAACCAATAACTAAATAATAATATCACTAGATGTTATCTCACTTTATACAAATATTCCAATAGAACTAGCGCTTACGATAATTGATAAAAAATGGAATCTACTCAAAGAATACACGGATATTCCAAAGTTAGAGTTTAAAAAAGCCGTTGAAATTACATTAAATTCAACATATTTCATCTACAAAAATAAATTCTACGAGCAAATTTCCGGTTGTGCTATGGGTGCTTCTATATCAAGTTGTATCGCACAATTAGTACTAAAAGATCTCGAAAACGACATAATACCGAAGGCAGATTTCCACATACCTTTCTTCTTTAGATATGTAGACGATTGCCTAACTGCCATACTAAAAGATAAAGAAAATGACATTTTGAGTTTATTCCAAACATATAACAACAAAATTAAATTCAGAAAAAGAAACTAATAACACAATAAATTTTCTCGACTTAACCTTACACCTTAGTAATGATAAGATACTCACAGAATGGTACACTAAGAAAACTTGGTCAGGTAGATACTTACATTACAAATCAGAACATCCCTTATCACAAAAAAAGCAGTAATAAACAGCCTTGCAGATAGAGCAATAAAACTATCGGACCCACAATATCTCGAAAAACCAATCAAAATAGCTAAATTAGTCCTAGAATAAAGCGGATATCCCACAAAGTTAATCAATTCAATTTTCAATTCGAAAATCTCCAGAATTTACAACACAAACCGGCACAGCAATAAAAACAAAGAAAAAAATAACAGCTACCTCACTCTCCCGTTTATAGACAACCTTTCTAATAAATTACAGAATGTATTCAAAAAACATAATATACCTGTTAGTTACAAACCACAAAATCTACTGAAAAAACATACAGTAAACTAAAAGCCACAACAATAAAAAACAAAACAACCCATTCTGTTTACCAAATACCATGTTCGAATTGCAATAAATCATATATTGGGCAAACGACTCAATAAATTGAAAACCGAATAAAAGGTCACAAATACGATAAAATAAACGAAACAGCTCTTTCAAAACACCTAAAACTTGAGAAACATAATTTCAATTTCGAAGGAACAAAAATTTTAGCAACAGAAAAACACAAACTTAGGTAAACGCGAGATTCTAGAAACGATTTATATAAGAAAAAATCCAAAGGTAGTCAATGAAAAAACCGAAACAAAAAAGCTGAGTTTTATCTACAATAATATTATATAAAACCAAATAACAACTACAAATATATGTAAATATAATGCAAAAATAAAACAAAACAACTGTCTCTCGTAAAACTGCCCATATGTCCTCAAAAATAACCTTGAAGCAATCTATTTTAGTATTTCCTGCTACGCCATTTTCAGATCAAAACGTGCACAAAGAAAGTTATAAAAATTTTCAAAAAACTAAAATAATCACATATAAATAATCAAGAAAAACAATACAAAAAGTTAACATGACAACCAAGAAAAAAAAACCATGGAATAATTAAGTGAAAATATGTGCAGTTAATTGAATTTTATTTTATTTTATTATACGAAATATCTGAGTTGTTTTTAAGGTATGTTTCTCCCAATCTATAATATAAATTAACTGAAAATCTACATGAATATATTTCTAGTTACAATTATCTATTCATATTACACATAAAAGGATGAGAAAGAAGAGTTATTTTGATTTTTTTGATTTCATTGTTGACTAATAGAATAAAAAAATACTGGTTTTCGTATGCATGTCGTAGGTATGTATCCTTAAATATTTCTCATTACCCAAGAAATTATATCAATAATCATCTATTTCAGTTCATCATTATATATTTTTTTACCTTTTTTTCTAAACTCATAATTGAAAAAGACCACAAAGTGGATCGAAACGTCAAATTTTATTAAATTCTTTTATTTTTTAATTATTACTAATGACATGAAATTAATGTACTATTATTTAAACACATTTTCTTGAAAATTATCAATACAAGAAGCCCGAATCCCAAGAATCATAACAAGAATATATATATATATATATATATATATATATATATATATATATATATATATATATATATATAAGCTTGGATAAAAGTTAAAAGAATATACTTATGCCTGCCGTCTTCTTTTTATTTTATATATATACTGTCCCGATAGTGCGATCTCAGTTGATATCTTGATAACGACTACTGATAAAAAAAATCTAACATAAAAGTTGTTCAGCACCATTAGCTGCATAAACTAAAATTATTTTCATTTCTACATGCTGTCTCAAAAATTTATGAAGAATCAAAGTTATGTTTTTTCTTATGGAACAACCTGTATATTTCTGCTGGTTATTCTAGGCATAGTTTATGTACAATGTCCTATACCTAAATCTGATAGTATTTCTGTTATCCGCCATTTTGAAGAAACAAATGAATTCTTTCAAATGTCATGTCCCATCTGCTTTTTGATACACGATTATGATTATTGGCAGGAATATCACTGAAACAATGGCTTAAATTTTAGCGCCAAAAAAAATGTCTGCGTTGTACAGGGTGTTCCAGATAAGTGCAAGAAATAAGAAAAATTCAGAACATCATATCTTAATTTTTCAAATGGAATGTCCATTTCTTTTTTATTTTGTACTATTGGTGACTCAAAATGCGCTTTATTATTGACTTAAGGATTAATATAAAGTAGAAGATGGAAAATAAAAAGAAAATTCTGTCCATCATATGTACGTTATTTTATTATTGAAAGAAATAAAACTTCACTTTTTTCCGTAGAATAAACAGCTTAATAAATACTTGGCACAAAGTGCAATACTTCTGGCAGAAAATAAATTAAGAAACCAGTGAAATTACTAGATTAAATTCTTTCAATACATACTACCAGCCGATTCCCAAAGGAATTGTTGACTGGCTGTAACCACATCCGCCTCACGACATTTAAAGGTAATTCGTCAATCAACTCTTGAAAACGGTTTTGTAGAAAATCGTGAGTATCTTCATTATCTGTTTCTTCAAAATAGTATGGTCCAATGATACGATTATACCAGCCCACACCTTAAGTGACCACCTATGCAGGTGATCTAAAGGTATAATAACTAAATGTAGGGTTTTCAGGGCTATAATAATGGAAGTTATGTCGGTTTACGTAGCCATTTTTGTGGAAAGTTGCTTCATCAGTGAATAAAATATAGTTGCAAAAGTCATCATTTTCTCCATATTCTTCTAATGCCCACATACAAAAATTCAAGTCTTCGTTCAAAACCATTTTGTTCCAGTACTTGGACCAATTGAAAATGGTGCGGGTGAAATTTATATATCTTGGTTACTTTATTTGCAATGGATTAGGCAACACCTATCCCTTTTTCTATCTGTTTACCTGAAATACTGGGATTCTCAATTACAGCTTGAAGAATAAGATATTAATTTTTTTCATTCATGGTCCTTTTTGCCTTTCCAATTTTTAATCGACACATTCAGTTTTTTCAAATCGTTCTTTCTGTCGAGCAAACGCTTACTTATTAAGATGACGTTTAGGATTCAGGAACATTTGCGCATAAATTCGACTTGCTAAGAAAATATAAATCATGCTATTCATTTCTTGTCTCGAAAAAAACATTTTTCTATTTTTTTCTAGGTCTAGGCCAATCAGTACATCTTCTCATCCTTTAGGTCGCGATTGTCAGTACAATAGGATGGACTGAATTTCTATTCTATTTTTACTTTCCATCTTCTACTGTTTATTAATTCTAAAAGTTAATAATAAAACACAATCCATGGAAAATTCCATTCAAAACCAAATAATAAAAATGAAAATGTAAAAATCTCGAAATCTATGACAGATAGCACAACATATTTATACCAAAAGGAAGCGTTTGGAGTCACCAATAGTATACAATTATAAAAATAGACATTCCATTTGAAAAATTAAGATATGATGTTTTGAACTTTTTTTATTTCTGGCACTTATCTGGGACACCCTGTACAACACAAACAACTTTTGTTGACGCTAAAAGTTAGGCCATAGTTTCAGTGATATTCCCGCCAAAAATCATAATCATTTTTGAGGTATGTCTCTCCCAATCTATAATATAAAGTAACTGAAAATCTACATGAATATATTTCTAGTTATCTATTAATATTACACAAAAAAGCTCGCAAAAAAGGATGAGAAAGAAGAATTATCTTTTGTGTGGGCTGGCAACAACGACAACAATGATGTAGTCACCGGTCAAGTAACTTTAGAATTTTTGTTTTTTGTTTTTAGAATTTTCTTTAATTTATAATTTTCTACAGTGGGTTAATTTCTTTTAAATTTAAATTTATATTATTTCTTTCTGGTTTGGGATCAATTTTATAGTTTTTTATGGTTTATTATTGTTATTTAGTTAAGGAAAAAACTTAAGAATTATCATCTCCACAACTTTGTAATCAACTCCAAAAATCTCGAAACATGTCTCAAACCTTACATAACCAAACTTTCTAATAAATTGTGGAGAAGACTTCGTGTTTCTTTCATCATATAAATATGGGTATTTCACAACAGGAATCAAGAAAACAAACAAACAATTGATTCGATGATAGAGATCAACGGGGAGATTTTATCAGACAGAAAGTTATCAAATTAAATTACAATTAGAATGGTAGCTTGTGAAAATAACAAGAAAAGGTCCGGACTTTTGGGTTTGACTTAGGCATTAATTTCATACTGTAAACCATTGCCTACTTTTACAATCAGTAGAAGAAATTGGAATAAAGAATAACTGTCTGAAATTATTCTAAAATTATTTATAAATTAGAAAATATATTGTAAGAAAAGGAGACAATATAATATGCAAAGAAAAGTCAGTTGAGTATGGAATTTCTCAAGAAACCGTCTTGGGCCTCATCGTTTTTAACATATAGGTACATGAACGGCTTGTTTTCAGTAAGAAGCAAATGCAAAATTATTAGTTTTGTCAATGTTACTGCCACTTTTTATAGTGCAAACTACAGGCTCAAAGTGAAGGCGGAAACAGATTTCTGTACGATAAAGAAATGGCTGGACTGACCATAAATCGCTTACTAAAATTTTCGAGAAAACTCCTTTCATACATACATATAAGTAATCCTACTCATATAATCAACTGCAAATCGAAATACTGGCACAGATATTGACTACATCAGCAACTTGCAATTTTAAATGTCTTAGAAACTTCTCACCTTATAGTCGCCTAAAAATGCTAAGTCCTTCATAAGTTGGGAGTCATTTTCGATACGGTATCTTAATAATCAGAATGGTTTCGAAACATAAACTTAAAAAAGAACTTGGTACGTTTTAGAGTAAAATATTAAATAAGTCTTTTGCTTCATTACCTGGAATAGATGTCAGACATGTCAAGGTCTATTGAAAATAATCATTATTATGGACTGAATCGCTACCCAACTTTCCTAAAATTATTTAAATATGAGGACAAAGGTGAGGACCAATATAAAAAACTAGAGATTGGGGTAGAAGAAGTGAATTTAGGAGTAAAATCTAAAGATAATCAGATTTCTAAGGCTTTAAATTTAAAATAGGAACTGAGAACTCAGAGAAATTATGAGCTCGGACGTTAGATGCAAAGGCCCATATTTCAAGAGATTATAGAAATCTAGATTATTAGTTTTTTTTCTAGTTAACAGAGATGGCGGATGATCGAAATAAATTAAGAATACTTCAGGATTTACGAATTCTCCAAAATGACAGTCATCCATCAGCATTACAAGAAAAACTAATCAAGCGAACTGAGTATAGTATCTGATAAACTTTCGGCAGCTTTGAATTCAATATCTGATGTTATGAAAGAAGCAAACAAAATGCTGACAAAAATCAGCGAAATCTCAAATTCAAACTGAGAGATTGAAAAATTAACACATAATTATCGACAAACCCTCCAGTCAGTGAAAATAATGACCAAATAATCGAAGTGACAGATAGCATTCAAGCTTCAAGTAATAGAGATAAAGAGATTAATAATTCTAACGCAGAAAATCAAGATTTCTTGGACAAGAATATGCAGGTTAATGAAACCGCCATACAGCCTGGAATCAATAATACGAAAATTAATATTAAGAGAGATTACAAACTTTCCCAAAAATCAAATTTCGAATTATGGTTAGATTATTTAAAGTCAGAAAAACAAAGCAATGACTTACTAAATGTGATTGATGTAAATCTGAAAGCTTCCAATGATTATTCAGAACAGACCATTCCCAAACGGAAATGTTTAGTTTGTGATATAATTATAAATTACTTGGACGAAAATTATCATAAAAGAATAATCAACGAAATTAAAAAAAAAATAAGAATTTCAAGAAGGGCAAAACGAAATTTTCACACACTTCGATAAGAGATAGATTGTACCAAATTAAAATAGGAGAGATTCGATTCAACTTTTAGGAAATACGAATCAAGC
Source organism: Crioceris asparagi (assembly GCA_958507055.1). Lineage (NCBI taxonomy): Eukaryota > Metazoa > Arthropoda > Insecta > Coleoptera > Chrysomelidae > Crioceris > Crioceris asparagi. The sequence goes on along the minus strand of OY293827.1, from coordinate 71,703,537 downwards.
GAAGATGCAGATGCGGAACAAGAGAGAAGATCTTCTTTTTACTAAGCTGCTTCTGGGGCCATGCCCGAATTATGCAATGTGGGTTTGATAGGACGACAAACTTTTCTAAAAGAAATGAATTTAGACGAAATAAAACTATTTATTACTCAGTTGTAGGCTGAGAAAAGATGCGAAGTAAAAGAAGAACCAAAAGTGCAAAAGGTATCAAGTAACAAACAGGAGACCAGATGCCATCGCTCCAATGAAGTTAACCATTGGGCAATTACCAGTCCACTGCAGAGCAGTGCGAAATGGTCTTGTTATTACTGCCCATGCATTCGCACAAATAAAGGTTCATACTGCCGTCTTGCCAAAGCAGTAATGAGAGAAAATGTAGTACTAATACCAAAAATTTAAAAATATTTATGAATCTCATCAGAACAATTATCCAAAAACTGATGGTGGTAAGATTAACAAACAAAACTTCCGAGGTAGAGTTTATAGTTAAATCCAGTCCAAAGCTATGTAATGTATCATAGAGCCAACTGCTTCTTCTTGGTTTGTGCCAAAGCGACAGTTAATTCTCCTGCTATAATTATGTGTTTATTTAAATCTACTTTAGCTAAGATGCTCTCTAAACTTATCAAAAAGATGTCAAAACTTCCCTGTGGAGGTCTATATACAGCTAATAGAACGATTGCATTAATCGAACATTGTTCTCCGCATGAGCGGCGGGAAGTTTCAATGGCCACTTTCATTTGAAATGTTACTGTTTTGAACAGAATGTACTATGCCTGTGTCCACATAATTCCATGCTAATGGCTGCCTGTGAGCGTTTCTATCAAGTTCTCTATATTCTATGACATGTACCACTAAACACTACTTCTAAATAAGCTTGAAAGAGTTATTCTATGGCCGATAATTCACGCATGTGGAGAATTGAATTCATTAATGCAATTGGTCTAATGGTCTAATGAATACCAGGAATTTCAGAATAGACTTCTTTATTTAACACACCATTCAGAAAAGCTGTTTTAACATCTAATTGAGATGCCAACATATTAAATATATTAATCGTTGCAAACGCGATACTGGTGCATATGTTTTTTTAAGATCATATGTTATTTTGTCTTCAAAAACTTCTAATTACTAATCTCGCTTTAAATCGAGTAGTGTCATGAGCTTTTAATTTTATCTTGAATATTCACTTGGTATCTATAATATTTGCCTTAGTTCCATCTAACATTACTTTTAGTCGGTCAACAAGTTTCCAGACTTTGTTAGTGTTTGAAGATTCTATTTCCTCTAATATTGCCTTTTTCCAATTCAACTTCTCCTTACTCATTATTGCTTCTTGGTACGTAACATGATTCTTGTTCAAAGACGCTAGACGATAGTGATTTGAATTTTCTCTTACAAAGTTATGTCAGTTATCATACACGAAATGAAATGTGCAAAACTTATGTCATCGAGAGACATCTGTTGTCATTGGTTCTTCATATCCTTTTTCCATGCCCACTTGGTTTTATTTCTTCCAATAATTCTTCACGTGGTCTTCCTTCTCGTTTGAATATTTGAAATTCTGCATGTTTTTCTTCATGAAACTCTTTCATATAATCTGAATCATCGATTTTAGTTTCTACTTTAGATTCTTCTAAACCCTCTAATTGATCTTTTTCATTAGATTTGAAAACGTCCTTGTAGACAAGCTATTTATTAAATCTAACATATCTGAATTCTAGGAGTTCTCAGGTACTTGGATGCCATAGAATAATGCCGGTGTTCGTGTATCCTTTAAGTACAGCTCTGAGTGCTCATGCATTAAATTTCGTATAGGGTTTTGGTACTTTTATATAACCAATACACCCAAACCTCTCAATCTCTTCGAAATGACAATTTGCATTTGAGGAAAACATTAGTAAAGGAACCTGACTGATTTATGAGAAAATCTGTTATATGCTTGCACGGCAGCTTCAACAGCTAATTCCCACATTGTTTATGGAAGACCTGAGTCGAACATGTATGCTCTTACCTTCTCTTGAATTGTCTGATTAAATCTTTCAGCAACTCCGTTATATTCTGGTGTGTATAGCGGTGATGGATCATTCTCTAGTTTTTCTTTTTCCATAACCTCTATAAACTTATCGCCCATAAACTCTGTACCTTTATCGGAGCGTATGTAGCCTATCTTTTCATCTTTTCCGAGTAGATTTCTGGCTGAAATCAGGTATCTCTCTAATGACTGACCAGACACATCTTTAGTTTTGATTGTGTATGCTGTAGCTAATCATGAGTAATCATCTATGAAGACAACCACAAACTTCTTTTGTTCCGGATACGATATGGGTTTCATTGGTCCCATAGTATATGTATGGATTATCTGAAGTTGTCACTTTGCTCCTCTTCTTTTCGTTGTCAACGGTAGTTTGTCCATTTTAGCCATAATACAGATTTCACACTCTAAGATCATTTCATTGAAATTATTTTTTTCTAAATTTCTCTCTAGTTTTTGTAAATTCCTTAGATAATTCAGCTATGCATGGCCGAGCCTTGTGTGCCATAGAATTGCCTGATTAATCTTTTCAAGGTTTTTAGATTTATTTTTAAGTGGACTAGTGGAATATAAATCATCTAGTGTTTCTATTGACTCTATCTCGTCGATTTGAATTAGCTTCCTTGTGAATAAACTGGCGTCAAAATCTGAGTGACTAACTTCATTATCCCTCCCAATCGCAGAACCAGCAATCTCAAGCTCATCTATTTCCTCTAATTTTGAATCTTCTTCTTACAACATCTTGTATGAAATGCTTGACTGCGATTGAACTCGGAACTCAAAGTATGATAAAATGCCAGCTTTACAACTATCTTTATTGAATTCTAAGATTTCTTTGGTCTATCATAGGTACCGTCAAACGGGGAGAAGCGGATCTAAATTGCGAGTTTTTCGTATCATAAATATTTGGTTTTCTTTGTGAATAATAAAATCTGAAAAAAATATATGTTATCGCTTCAGTATTTAGCTATAAATTGAATATTTTTTTAATAATTGCAGATCATAATTTGGATGTTTTTTGATTATTAAAGATTGACCCGCTTCACCCTACATATGGGGGGTGAAGAGGATCAGTCCTTCAATATTGCATAATATCCACTCTAACCATATAACGGGTAAAGCGGATCAAAAAAATAAATAAAAAAACCTTCTGTTTGAACGCTAAAACTGAATTTAGATTACATTTAGATTTAAGAGGGGTTACATTGCACTGCGACCATAAGGTCTATTGTGCCCCCTACCTGAGTTGCACTCGCCTATACGCGGTCTACAACTCGCCTTCAAGTTCCAGAGTTCTAATGAACTCCAGTATCTGGGTTGGCTTCAAGGAGGATACTTCCTCACTACTGCAGGTTGCTAGTCCAAGGCACTGTTTGCTTTGGCTAGCAATGGCGAGGCATTCCGTCACCAGGTGATCCAGAGTTTCCTCCTCTTCCCCGCAGAATCTGCACTCGTCATCCTCTGCTAGACCTAATCTCATTAGATGCTTCTTGAGGCGACAGTGTCCTGTAAGAAATCCAGTGAGTAGGTGTAGCTTGTTCTTGCTGAGATCCAAATACCTTTTGGATCTTGCAGTATCAAAGTTTTTTAGAAACTTTTTGGAATTATCCAATCCAGGGGTATCCCGCAAGAGTGTTTCTCTTACGGTTTTTTCCTTCTCCAGAAACTCCTTCTTGTAGGTGCTTTTATCTGTGCCACAGAAGGCCAGTAAATGGAGTTTGTACTCCTTGCCTGGCAAGTGTGTTGGCCTCCTCGTTGCCTTTGATTCCCGAGTGGCCGGGAACCCAGACTAAGTAGACCCTGTTGTTCTTGCCTAGCTCATTGAGCTTCCTTCGGCACTCCCATACCATTTTAGATTCAATGGTATGAGAGTTCAGTGCTTTAATTGCAGCTTGACTATCAAGAATGTATTGCAATGTCACATTTCTGATAGTTTCTTTCAAGGTTCACCTCCACGCATCTCTCAATTGCAAGCAATTCTGCTTGAAAGACGCTTGGGCAGCGGCCTAGCGCAAGTGAGCATTTGGTGCGATTCCCAAACACTCCAGCGCCTGTCCCCGTCGTGGTTTTAGAACCACCAGTGTACCATTTAATAGTATTCTTTTTGAGAGCTTGGGTTGTGAGCCCCCTGTCCCAATCTTCTCTGCTACTTAGCACCGTGGTGAAAGTTCTCTCGATCCTAATTTTCTTTGTCATTACATCACTGGGAAGGTTTGCTGATGGGATGTGTTTGGACAGAGAGGACTAAGCTCTCAATGTCTGAACCTTCCCTAGATAGTTTTAGAATGGCCTCATGGGCCAATCTATCTATCACTAGATGGAGAGGTGTGAGATCTGTGATGATCTCTAGTGCCCTGGTCGGGCAAGTTCTCATGGCTCCAGTGATACATACACAGGCTAGTCTTTGTATTCTATCGAGGGTTTTCCTCGTATTGCTCTGACTTGCCTTGCCATGCCAGGCTATGGACCCATATGATATTATCGGTCTTACAATCATGACGTACATCCATCGCAGTATTTTTGGGTTACATCCCCAAGTATTACCAGTCAGATTTCTGCACGCCATTAAGGCCTTTATTGCTTTGCTAGCAGTAGCCTCAATATGCTTGTTCCCCAGAAGCTTGCTATCTAGTGTTAATTCCAGATATTTGACTTCAGCCTTCCAGCTTATTATGTCTCCACTCAAAGTGAGATGTTTCATAGCTGGAAGTTTCCTTTTCCTAGTAAATGGAATAATTGTAGTCTTGGATGGGTTTATGCTAAGCCCCACTGACAAGCACCATTGCTCAATAGTTCTGAGGCCCTCCTGCAATAATTCGCATAGGGTGTTCGCGTTCCTCGGACTATTAGGACTATGTCGTCGGCATAGCCTATACATGTGAAGCCAAGCTCTGTGAGTTTGTGGAGTAACTCGTCTACTACAAAGCTCCATAGGAGGGGAGATATTACTCCTCCTTGAGGTGTTCCACGAGTAGCTTTAACAGAGGTGGTATGATCACATACCACGCCGTGTGAGTGCCTCCCTGATTGACACATGTGTGGTGTTGTCAAAAGCCCCAGATATGTCCAGGAAGGCACACATTGCGATTTCTTTATTACTCAGAGAACTCTGAATGAACTCAGTTAGCTGATACAGCGCGGTTTCTGTTGAACGCCCCGCCCTGTATGCATGCTGACATTTATGAAGTGGTTTGTCCTTCAGAATCTCTGTTCTTATGTAGTTATCCACTACTTTCTCCATCGTTTTCAGTAGAAACGATGTTAAACAGATAGGTCGGAAAGATCGGGGATCAGTCCCATTTTTCTTCCCTATTTTCGGTATGAAGATTACTTTGGCTCTTTGCCATATGCTAGGTATAAAGCCCCGTGCTAGGCAGCTTCTTGTAATCTTCAGGAGATGGGGAAGGATCTCCTCCATTCCTTTCTGTAGGAGTATTGGGAATATGCCATCTACTCCCGGCGATTTATAAGGTTGAAAGGTGTTGACTGCCCATTCCAACCTTTGTCTTGTGAATATCTTCTTAGCAATACTCCAATCTTCCTTGCGAGGATTCTTGGTTTGGATTGCTGCGTCAATACTACTGAGGGGTTCACTTCCTGGGAAGTGTGTTTTAAGATGTAGAGCAGATCGCTCCTCTTCTCCCTCAGTGTATGACCCGTCTGGCTTCTTGAGCGACACTAAGGGGCTGATTGCCCCTTTTGCCATGACTTTTTGCAATCTGGCTGCAGTAGGAGTCGAAGTGATCTTTTCACAAAAAGCTTGAAAGTGAAGCCTCTTGGCCTTCCTGATCTCCTTATTGTATTGTGTGAGCTTCTCGGTGTAGCCCTGCCAATCATCGTCTCTTTTGGCCCTGTTGAAGAGCCGACGGACCTCTAATCTGAGGTTTGACAGGTGCTTCCTTGCTTGGTCGAGTTTTTGAGAGTGGGCAACTTGATTGGAATGCCTCCGTTATCGCCACACTAACCAGTTCGACCTCTTGATCCAGATCGCAGTGTGGGTGTTTGACCCCATTACTTTCGATCTGTTCCAAGTTTTGCTTCAGAAGTGTCTTATATTTAGACCAATCTGTATTTCTAGGGTGACGAGTTGGAGACAGTGAGGTTACTTCCCCCGCTATCCTAAACTCTATAATCCTTTGATCGGAGAGAGAAGGTTCCTCCATCACTCTCCAATCAAATACGTTATTCCTGGCAGTAAGGCTGGCAATTGTTACGTCCAGGACCTCTTCTCTTGCTCTCGTGACAAAAGTGGGGGTTGTTCCCACATTAAGGGTTCCTAGATTATTAGCTAAGAGATATTCAAGTAAGCACTCACCTCTAGGGTTGTTGTTCGTGCTTCCCCAAATAACATTGTGCGCATTGGCATCACAGCCTATGATGACTGGCAGTTGTCTGTTGTGTTATTGCACTAGCTCTTGAGTTTCGACTGGAGGTATTGCAGGATTGTCTCCAGCGAAATAAGCAGATAGATAGATAGATAGATAAAGATTTATTAGCTCCAAAAACAAAAAAAATATACAAAACCCTATACGGGTGTGGAACCAAGTCAATAAGAAAATAAATATAGTTGTAAAACAAATAAACATACTAAATAAATTAAACATAGGTGCAGATAACAAATAAACGAGTTCTATGATATTTCATTTCTATATAATTAAATTCTTTCTTTCTTTGTCATTGAAAAAATCATTTATTTTGTAAAAAGCTTTAGCTAAGAGATATTTTTTTATTATAGTACGCAGTTTAACTTTGGGCAGTGTACGGATGGATTCCGAAAAGGAATTAAATATTTTAATTGATGAGTATTTGACATTTCTTTGTATATAAGAGAAATTACACTTTTTACAAGATAGATAATTTTTATCTCTTGTGTAATGATCATGGTTTATATCAAAGTCTGCAAATAAATCCATATTATCCTTCACAAACATAACTGTGTCCAAGATATAAAGACTTATAAGCGTAAGTATTCTTTTATCAATGAATGCTTTTTTACAACTTTCGGTATGCTTCATTCCATATATATTTCTTATACAACGCTTTTGAAGGACCATAATTCTATCTATTTCTGAGGAATTACCCCAGAATACTAATCCATATCTCAATCTAGATTGTATATAAGCATGATATGCTGTAGTAGCTGCATCTATACCCACATTTTCTGATATAATTCTAAGAGCATGAGCATATCTGGCAATTCCCTGGGCAACCCCAGTAATGTGTGCCTTCCAATCTAATGTACGCCCAAGAAGAGAACATTATCAGATGACACAACCTCAATTTCATTATAGGCAACGTTAATTTTGTTGTTCACTCTGTTTCCAAAATATACTATTTGTGTTTTACTCATATTTAATGATAAGTCATTTTCTGCAAAGTACTCGTCGAGATCTTTCAAAGTATTTTTTATATTTGTCATTAAGAGTCTTTCACTTTTTTCACTGAAAGTTAGAGTTGTGTCATCTGCATAAAGAACCATACATTCGGGCGATACCCTAGGTAATTCATTAGTATAAATTATGTATAAAATTGGCCCGAGCACGGAGCCTTGAGGAACACCTTTTACTATTAATACTTTTTCAGATTTTAACAAACTGCCACATTTGCCATACTCTACTACCTGTTGAGATCTTCCTGTCAAATATGATTTAACCAGCGCCAGGGCCATACCTCTAATTCCATATAGGTTCAATTTACTAAGAAGAATATCATGATAAACGCTGTCGAATGCATTCGAAAGGTCCAGGCACATAGCTGCTGTTGGATATTTATTATTTAATGAATCTAGGATTTTTTCAAGAGCTTGATATATTGCACGAATTGTGCTCTTACCCTTTCGAAATCCATTCTGTTTATCTGACAATATAGAATTAGTCTCTAAGAAAGAAATAAGTCTATTATAGATACATTTTTCAAAAATCTTATTTATATTTGACAACAAAGATATGGGTCTATAGTTATTTTCCACGTCTTTCGCTTCCTTTTTATGTATGGCTTTAATAAGCGCATTCTTCAATAAGCTTGGATATTTACCAGTAGTGAAACATAAGTTGATTATATGCGAAATTGGTTCTGCTATTATATTTGAAACAGTTTAACAGGAACTTCATCGTCACCGACCGATGTTTTATTTGCAAGTTTGTTTATTGTTGTTTTAATTTCATCAGGTGTGACAGGTGTTAGAAAAATTGAACTATTAACTGTTGAGTTACAATATTTCTTCCAGTCATTACTGGAGAGTGACGGACATACCTTCGCGAAGTAAGTATTCAATTTGTTTAGTACTAATGTCTCATCACCATATTTTTCTGCAAAATTTGAAATTACACTGGTCGTTTTTGTTTAGATGTGATCTCTTTAATAATATGCCAAGTAGCCTTTGTTTTATTTTCCGAGGTCTCGATTATAGATTGATTATGAATCTGTTTGGCTTTTTTGATGACCTTTCCTAGAATCGAACAATATTTCTTAAAATATGCTCTTGTTATGTCTCCTCTCAATTGGCTATAGAATAGAACACTTTTCTTTTTAGATGAGATTTTAATACCGGTTGTAATCCATGAGTTACTGTTATTTGTTTGAATGATTTTTTTCATTACAAATATATTTTTCAACAAAGTAGTGATAGTATTAGAGAAATATCGTTATGCTAAATCAACATCTTGAATATTATAAAGCGAAAACCAATTTACTTCTGCTAATTCTTCTTTATAATGATATAATTTATTACTTGTGTAAACTCTTTTTATTTTACAATTAGATGTATCCAAACTTACATCTGAAATTTCTAGGACTTGAGCATGGTGGTCAGAGAGGGCTGTATTTAGTACATAACTATTACACATACCTGCTTCCAGATTACAAAATATATTATCTATAAGTGAAGATGTAGTTTTAGTTACACGAGTAGGCTCAGATATGAATGGAGATAAATTATACGAATGTATTAGGTCTATGAAAGTCTTCTTATGCTCATTTTGCTCATAAAGATTAATATTGAAATCACCTCCTACTACTACTGTATAAGATAGATACTTTAAGAAAATATAATCTACTACTTCTTCTAAACTCTCAATAAATGTATTATAGCATCCTAAACCTCTACTGTAGATGCACACTACAATGAATTTTATTCTTTTATTCACAACACAGGAATATTCAACAGTACCTTCAATACTCCTCTCGACAATCCATTTCACCTCACTAAAATCTTGAGAATCTTTGCAAAAAATACATACTCCTCCATGTTTCATTGCTTTTCTGGTATAACATGAGACCATTGTGTATCCACTGAGATTTGCATAAGAGGATTCCATTTCATCTAACCAATGCTCAGTAAACAAAATAATATGTGGTTTATTTTTAAGGTTCTCGATTAGGACTTCGATATCAGAAACTTTGTTGCGTAGGCACTGAATGTTTTGGTGCATAATGTAAGTGTGGAAGTGACTTTTCTTGTAATTGTTTGTTATGCTGTGGAGGCAATTTTCACCTGAGGATCCATGTGGTCTGCTGGCATCCTCTTTTTTGATAAAAAATATGACACGAGTGCGCCATTTGGCCAGCTCTCTCGCTTCCAAGCCTTTCTTAAGTCTTCTCTCTTTATTGTAACTTTCGTAGAAGAGTACAATTCAGGGTATTTCGAGGTATGATCTTCACATTGCACTTCCGAGAACACAAGATTTAGGGACCTTTGTAGGTCTGATGATTTTGTGCAAGGTGCCAGTCTGGTCACGTGCAATGATATGTACCTTGGAACCGTGCGAATCCCTTCTGCTTGGTGATTCGATCCCACCAAGAATCTTCGACTTTTTCTGGGACGTACGTTTTCCCATCTTTCATTATCGCCTTCTTTTAGAGGTTGTTGACCAAGATCTATAATGTCTTGCATTTTGTTTGCCGTCTGTGCATGCAAAATTCCAAGGTTTAATTGTTGTTTGCTGATATTTTTATCTCGACCGGTGGGGTTATGTTTACTGTTTACATGGCTTACAAGATTAACTGGAGATTTTGGATTTATTACTTCTTGAGTTGGCAGCACTGCAGGTGAAATGGCCAACATTTTTGGTAATTTTACTGATGTTAGGTTGGTTACATTTGCATCTTGTTCTATGTTTGGTTTCTGCCAGGTAGATACCGCTGGCGCAGACGCACACGCTGAATTTTTCTCTGCCTCAACCATGATGCCTGATTTTCTTGTTTCCTTGTCGAAAAATGAATATTTTTCATTTTTTTCTTCAAGTAACTTTATGTTAGCATATAGAAGTATCTCTTTAGCTCGTAGCTCGTTAATTACTTCCTCCTTGCTTTTAATTAATTCATCTTTGGTTTCCAATAACTCATTCAATTCACTGGTATTTCTCACTTTGCTAACCTCACTTTCTTTGAGACAGCACTTCACTAAGTTATTCTTGCCTATGACTAGTAATCCAGCTATTCTCAATGAGCAGGATGGATGTAGCACTGAATGGCACAAAGTACACTTAACTATCGTAGTTACTACGTTCTTACTACAATATTTGCATAATTTTTGGAGATCGTTTTCTGGTGGTTCATCGTCACCCGCCATTGTATATGCAATTGTAGATGCAATAACTATGTCTCGGTTGATGCTCCCCAGTGTTGAGATGTACTAGAATTGGAACTAGGTCCCGAGTCATGAATTCTGAAACACATGTGTAATTAATGTTGTTTCTTATGATCACACAGGCACGAGGGGACTCCTGCCTCTGGTCATAGATCAATTCTGAGTCTTTAGATGCCAAACCTTTAATTTGGCCTGCTTTGCCTGTCCAGGTTTTCTGGATCAGTACAAAATCCAGTTGGGATTTCGCAAATAGCCTTGCAATCACTGCTGAAGCTCCCTTCGCGTGATGCTAGTTCACTTGCGCCACCTTGGAGAAAGGGATGAAGGTGTTGTAGTCTGGTGTGTAGGGGCTGGGTAGTTCAGCCTCTAGTTCCCCCCCTCCTTTCTTTCCTCCTGTCCCTCATCAAGATCCATCGAGAGGGTAGTTTCCTTGGAGCTCGAGCGGGTATCTGGGTCTCGGGTTATCTCTCTGCCACCCCGGCTTCTTTGGCAGAAGCAGCAGAGGCCTCGACCAGACCTGAGCTAGCAGTTTTATCCTGCACACCGGAGTCCGTAGATGTGGAGGGCATCTCCGCATCTTTTGGACCCGCAGGACTATTTTTCTGTCCTAGCCCCGAGAAAGACACACGTCCAAACCTAAAGTTTAAGACGCATCCTTCTGCCTTCAGGGCCTCTCCTGATTGGTGATCGATCCCAATCGTGAGGACAGTACCGGTTCCCTCCTTTTTGGAGTTGAGAACTTTCCAGGCTCCGGTACTGAGCCAGGTGTTCTGTACTTCGACGAGTCGGAGGATCTTCTCCGTCTCCATTTCGAAGCTTCTTGGGAAGTACACCATTACAGTGACGGGTTTGGGGATGTTTTTCTCCTCCACCGCCACTAACTCGGGTCCTTCCCAAGACCTCAAGGCCGGCACTAATCCAATGAGCCAGTCCGCCGAATCCTGAGAACCGCAGTCCACCAGCATCATTCCACAGCGGAAATGTATACCGGTGAAGTGCATTCCCTTCACCTCTCCACTGCACATCTCTTCCACTAGAGTATCCTCCAGTGTTGAGAGCCGCTGTGGTTCAAGGATTGCTCTAGGGTAATCCTTGGGTATGATACCCACACGAATAGCCTTTACGGCCTTGGCAGCTGCAGCGTATCCAGTGGCATGCCGGGTATTCGCTGCAGTTCTTTTCGGCTTTTTAGGCTGAGGCCTTTCCGGAGGAGTGATATGCTCCGCGCCTCTCTTTCTCGTCCCTTTTTCCGTCGGTGTTACCTTCGGGGTCGGGACAGTAGGTGGTATGGAGAGTGGAGGTGGAGGCTTTCTCCATCTCTCCTCCGGTGAGTTTGGGACTATGTGGTTTTTCCATAAAGTTCCCACGAGTAGCTGGGGACAAATCGGTCCACTTCTGAATCGCCCCGCATGCAGGAGTAAGGGGTTCATACAATGGAGTTCCCCCTTGTGCTCCAAGGTCGAAACCAGTAGAGACCAGTCCTCTATCTGGCCATGCATCCCTCGGCCTGGTTTCCCGCCTTGGATTTAGAATTTTTGATGAGGTTATTTCCTCTTGGTCCGGGCGGTTAAGCCAAGACCCCCCCGCATCACTGGCCCGCGAGACATGACCACAGACGACCAGAATGCGTTGGTTTGACAGGGTGGTTTCGAGGTTAGTTAGAAAGCACACCTGGCATCGTTGTACCTGAGTGCAATTCCCTTAGCCACGACACTACAGCTGGGACAGGTGAAGTTGGTCCGCGGCAGGGTATTCGTGGCTGCCAATTGAGTTTTCAGTCTCAAAGAGCCTTATTTCCCCGCAGGCCCCCTTCGCATATAAAAATCATCGTTAGAGGCCCCCTCCTATTCGCCACCTGGAGACGCGCCGGGTTGGCACTTCACTCCTCCCAGATGCTGATTGACAACATCCGGACCGGTGAATTAAATTTGCCAATAAAATAGACCTCTTTAATAAACTTCAACATAGAAACACATATATGAGCACTCAACTTTTATAAAATAAACATATCACATTCTATAAAAGAAAAGTCTTAAATTTTTCAGGAATATTCAACATTTATTCTAATATATTTGCCTTGTCTCATCAATTTTCTCACAATTCTCTTAACAATCTGGTCTCCCATCAATAAAAAATAACATGTTATCATGTGCAAAATAACTTTTAAGTATGACTCGACTAGTTCCGAGTGATCCGACAGGATGCGTGAAAACAATCACCGAAAAGCACCGGTTCTATCATCAAATCATGCACGAGTTCAAGCAACCAACCGTGCACGTGATGTCATTTTCTTACACGGAAGCATGCACAGCACCATGACTAGCTCCGGTCAAGGAAACATGCAGCAAAACATACTCCGTCTGCAGCGGGCTTAAGCCCTGGATTTACGTTTTGTCCAACAGTCTTTCATTGATGTTCTCTCTTATCCTTGGTCATAAAACATATCTATCGGCATATTCATTTGTTCTATGACGACGAAATTGAAAGAAAGTTAAAGGGGCAGTTTGCAAACTGCAGTTTATCGTTCGAACAAGAAACCAGAAAAAAGCAGACAGTCGAATTGTATACCTCCTCCGCTCGGAGTTCGTCGGTCAATAAATACTTCGTTGTGTACCGGACTATTTTCTGATCATTTCAAAGTTAGTGCAGTAACTCCAATACCGAAAATAAACGGTACAATAGATTGGTTCTCCAACGCTTGAAAAAGTACTGGAACTTGCAGTGTATGATCAACTAGTTATTTACATCAATGAAAATAATTTGTTCATTGACAATCAGTCTAACTTTCATAAGAATCACTGATGTTAAACAGCTTTACAGCTTACAGTTACAAAGTAGAAAAAAGTATTGACCAAAAAGGATATATTGTTGCAGTATTCCTAGATTTCAAACGTGCTTCTGAAAGGATCAATAGGAAAAAAATTATTAATAAACTCAAGCATTATGGTATAACTGGATAAGCTTTGAATTGGTTAGGTAGTTGTCTTGAAAATAGGAGACAAAGAACTAAAATTTGTGACATTATGTCAGATGAGATGATAAATGATATAGGTGTACCTCAGGGAATTGCTTTGGAGTCACTACTTTATTATTTATATAAACGATATTAACTATATGCATGGAATGCACTATATTAACTTATTTGCAGATGATACCCTTATCTCTACGAAAATTGTGACTTAGAAGAAGCTGTACAAAAAATCAATCTAACCTTAAACAAAATTGAATTATAACTTCAAGTAAATAAAATCAAATTTAATATCAACAGGTAAATCAAAAGCAATGATTGTGTCTTTATATTCGAATGAATTAAATCTGTCATCAATATATTCAATAGCCAGTTAAATATTTTAAGCGAAATTTAGTACATAGGATTTATTATAGGCCATTAGGAGAAGCATGCAGACTATACAATTAGAGATTTGCAAGAAAATGTATTTTTTCAATCAGAATTTCAAAATATTTTCTTTCCATCGCTTTTGTATCTATGAAAGTATCAAAGTTAAAATGATAATCGAATATTTTTTGCTATAAAATTATATCTATATATCTTCTTTGTGAAGTGCTTACCATTTAGTGTATTGAATTTGACTATAGATCACATTGTTTTATGTGATGGATAAATCAAAATTTAGAAAATTGTAAGCTGGATGGGTAAATATACGCTAATAATCTGATAACTTATCTCTATGATAAACCTACTGAAAATCTATCTGGAAATAGAGAAAAGCTACACCACATGGGTCCTACGCATAGTAATGTTTTTAGTTCTATACAATCAACAAAGGCACGAACTTATATTAATATAAATAATAAATAATATTAAAAGATTTCTTCAAAAATTAATTTAGTGAATTGTGATTTCTCCTTTGTGAAATTCTGGTGAGCAATCAGTACTTACTGAACAACGGTTTCATACTCAATAATAGTTTTACAGCAATATACTCCAATGGCGTTTTATGCTACCATATTGAATCAGTTATTGTTGGAGACTTGTAACTATTAAAACACAAATTTATGGTTTTACATTACAGCTTTCAACGCCCAGCTGGAAAATTGTCTAGATAAAAATCTTGTGTTGGAATATGGTGTATATTAAACATTTAGTAGTGCTATTTTCTCTAATATTAAACATTATATTATATCGGAAGCTGAGCGCAGATAACTTCAGTACAAGAAAAGATGTTACCGTGTATATAAGATAACATTGAACGAGTGAGATTTTAATGAAACATTTCCTGTGAGGTTATTGAACGTTGTCCATGTATACGTATGATGTGACTTTTTCAGTGTAATTTAGACGCTGCTACAACAACAAGTAGAGCTATTACTTTTGCAAGGACGTAGTATAGAGGGTTTGCGTTGGCACCATTTTTTTTTCCTCTCTATTCTTTATCAACAAACTCTTGGATTATGAGCTGCCAGATGAAATATGAAGGTCATAAAAAATATCATATATCTCGTGGGCATCGAGAAAGGTTTTTTCATATATCAACGAGGAAGCGCGTCCCCTGCTTTATTTGACCTTACAAAAAAGTTATTAGCGACAGCTTCACTAGCGATAACAATAAAATGCGAAGTGCCTACAATACAGAAACAAGCTATTTGATTTAATTAAAAATAGATAGAAGATATTCTAGAAAAAATGGATATATCTGCACCCAATATTTTTCATACAAATTCAACAGAATTTAAAATTCGTCCCATCATCCATTTAGACAGAAATAGTAAAAAACTTGAAATTATATTTGAGCATATTTTCTCCTACTGTTAACATAGATACATCTTTACAGGATGTTCATTCTGGAAAAATACTTGAGGCCACTTCAGAGTCGGTAGAGCTGTTACTGAGAATATATTTAATGGACGCTTCAAACTCAAACATCCGTTCAAATCTGGACACCAAGAGCCAATTGCGTTAAAATTGAGGGACTTGGAATGTGTGAGGAAGAACATCTACTATGCTCGGAGGAAATCGCTGCCAACATTACCCAAGTCAGTCACAGAAGTCCACGAAGTGTTAGCTGCCATGAAGTCACAACTAATAAAGGTGAAGATTTTGTGTTAACTAATGACGCAACCTTAAATTTAATAATATTTTCCTGTCATTCTAATTTAAATTTTTTGTGTAAAGCAGAGATTTTGTATATGAACGGAACCTTCTCTTATTTCACAAATTTTTTTAAACAACTTTTCACTATACACGGCTTTTTTAATGGTCACTATATTCCGTCAGTTTTCTGTTTGTTAAAAGATAAGCGTGAAGAAACATATTGTGACTGTCTAGTTTAGTTTAGTATTTTCACCAAAAGATACCTGACTTGTGATTTGATTATAATGATGATTATACCAGAATATGGTAATTGTCTAGTTTTGCAGCTTTTGTTATAACAGCCCTAAAAAATCTAATGTTCTTAAAAATAATGGTACGTAAGCATAATTTTTAATAAAATTGTGGCGGAAGATGCTATTTTTGATTTGTTAATAGAAAAGGGGAAAATGGTGTTCCTCAAGCCGGGTAAAAATTTCGTGGCAAACTAGGCAAACGTTTGTAATTTGTGGAGTTTGCCGAGTAGTTTGTAGGGAACAGCACTTGCCAAACTGCGAGAAAGTTTGCATTCAGCTACGTGCGGATACAAGTCGGTAAAAGAGACACGAATCAATGTAATTGCTTCTGCTTGTCCTTGATCGAGCTTCTGCACTTCACATTAACTGAGGTGATTCATCTAGTTTGCCTTGCATTTTATAGACAACAAAACCTTGCAAATGTCTCATTTGACAAATATATATATATATATAAGAAATAAATGAAGAGCTATCCGTACCAGAGGACCATATTAGAATATGCATAATAATTTCATGCCTAGCTGTTAAATTGAACCCTACGATGTGTAGGTTCAATTTACCAGTTAGGCATGAAATTATTATTCTTATATATATATATATATATATATATATATATATATATAAACTGGTGGGTATTCGTGGCTGATATGATAATGTAACTTTTAAATCGCAGGGCTGCAGCCAAAATGTGGGTGAAATAAAAAGAAGACTCTTTACATTTACTTGAGAGCTTTCGGAATCGGAATCCTTCTTCAGTCAAAATAATGTATGAGATTGGTGTCGAAACCGATGTTCATCAAATAGCATATCCTTATTATGTAATCTTAATTAAATGCACATTTAACACGAAACAAATCATGATATATATCTGGGAGACTGATGCTATGTTTGGTAATCAATCTGATTGAGCAGTATAGTGGAAAAAATGCACACAAACGCAATATGTAGACGACAAACCTCGTTCTTATTGCGGCACCCTACGAAATGTAGGTTCAATTTACCAGCTAGGCGTGAAATTATTCTTCATATTCTAATATGGTCATCTGGTACGGATATCTCCTCATTTATTTAATTAATTATTAACCTTTGCCGATTGTTATTATCCACCATTATACATGCTTAATATATCGCTCATACTTGTCTCCACCGACAGTTCTATACCGAAAATTGATACAAGTATGAGTTCCAAATAAGGATTGATTATCAAATATGGCTCTTCACCCTACGATATACTGATGAGAGGCAACAACCTCGAAATCATGATATATATCTGGGAGACTGATGCTATGTTTGGTAATCAATCTGATTGAGCAGTATAGTGGAAAAAATGCACACAAACGCAATATGTAGACGACAAACCTCGTTCTTATTGCGGCACCCTACGAAATGTAGGTTCAATTTACCAGCTAGGCGTGAAATTATTATTCATATTCTAATATGGTCATCTGGTACGGATAGCTCCTCATTTATTTAATTATATATATATATATATATATATATATATATATATATATATATATATATATACTTCGTAGATTAGGCTGCATTTATTCACACATTACCTTTTTACAAAACATTTTTTATATTTTATATTGTAAATGAATTATTTATTAATCTATTATTATTATTTATACCGTAATAGCCAAACTAAATTACTATGGTTACTGTGGTTCCAGAATGGTCTCGTCCAAGGAATGTCTCTGAGCTTCGCAGCTTTCTTGGGTTATGTACCTATTACCGCCGATTCGTCAAGGACTTCAGCAACCTGGCTGAGCCATTACAAAAAAAGACCAACCATTCGAGTGGTAGCTAGCCAGATTGCGAAGAGGCTCTTCAGAAGTTGAAGGAATCCTTTTGTACGGCAACCATACTGACCTACCCACAACCAGGTCACGGATTTTATGTGGATACAGATGCCAGCAATGTCGGTATTGGAGGTATTATGTCTCAGGTAGAAGACGGTCAGCAGAAGGTCGTGGCCTACTTCAGTCGGGTGTGGAGTAAGGCAGAGCGCAATTACTGCATCACAAGACTAGAATTGCTTGCTGTTGTCACTCTTAGGCATTTCCACAAATACCTCTTTGGCCAGAAATTCACTATACGGATCACGCATCACTGCGCTGGTTGATGAGATTTCTAGAACCGGAAGGACAGGTAGCCCGATGGTTGGAGCAGTTGCAAGAATACAACTTCACGATTGAGCATCGCAGAGGTAAGACGCACGGGAATGCAGACGCACTATTTAGGAGACCCTGCACGACTGCGTGTAAGCAATGCAAGGGGGTTGAAACACTGGACGACGTTCCTGTGAGACCGGTGGCGCTAGTACCGGTGGATGATGAATGGTCCGACGAGGCTATCAGTCGTGAAGAACAGGCTGATCCAGACTTGACGCCAATAATGAGATGGAAAACGCAGTCAAACTAACGCCCAGACTGGCATGGAGTAGCTGAATTTGGTTCTGTTACCAAAGCATATTGGAGTCTTTGGGACAGCTGGGACAGGTGTGCTACGGTACCAATGGGAGCATCCAGACGGGGAAACATACACCTCGCTAATAGTAGCTCCCAGAGTCAGGGTGGCTCGTGTACTTCGCGAAACTCATGATGGGCTTGAGTTCTCGGATCCAAGGAATCGAGAAAAACCGGGTAAGACCAGGTAATTGTTGAGATGCTCGATTATGGAATGCATTGTGGCTATCGTCAAGGGAAGGACTGCTGTATAAAAGTTTACGAAGAAGTTTGTGGGGGTAAGAGTTATCAAGTAGAATTTGATGAAATATTTCGATATTGCTGTTTTATAAAGTCGGGTGGCATATATTTTTGATTCTATTCTTAAGTCCCAGTACCAAGTTAATTTTTATCCTCTCGTCTTGTTAAGAACAGTAATTATGATATCTACCGCTACTGTTCGGTTTCTGATACCCATCCAAAATGAAAGTTTGGCTTTCCGTGCGAATACATTCAGTATCCAGAAAGGGCAAAGATTTATTGTGATCTTTTTCTATCGTAAAATTAAGGTTGGTTTTATATTCATTAAATACATACAGTACTGAATCATAGGCTTCTGCTGGAATTGAACAAATTATATCGTCTACATATCATTTCAGGAATGGAACGTGGAAAGGTAGTTTTGGCAAACAGGTATCAAGCAAATCATCCATGACATAAGCTGAAATATTTGCTGAAATAGTATAGCCCATTGGAGTACCGAACACCTGTCGGTATATGTCTCCCTGATAAGTGAAGACAGTACTATCAAAAATGAACTTGAGTGCCCATAGTACTGTCTTCAGGTATCAGGGTGATATATACCGACTAGTGTTCGGTACTCCAATGGGCTCTACTATTTTACCAATTATTGCAGCTTATGTCATGGGTGATTACTCGATACCTGTTTGCCAAAACTACCTTTCCACGTTCCATTCCTGAAACGATATGTAGAAGATATAATTTCAATTCCAGCAGAAGCCTATGATTCAGTACTGCATGTGTTTAATGAATATAACACCAACCTTAATTTTACGATAGAGAAAGATCACAATAAATCTTTGCCCTTTCTGGATACTAAATGTATTCGTACGGAAAACCAAACTATCATTTTGGATTGGTATCACAAACCGACCAGTAGCGGTAGATATCTTAATTACTAATCTTATCATGACGAAAGGATAAAAATTAACTTGATCCCAGTTTAAGAATAGAATCAAAAATATACGCCACGCGACATTATATAACAGCAATATCTATAAACTTTATCAAATTCTACTTGATAACTCTCACCCACACAAACTTATTCGTAAACTTTTATACAGCAGTCCTTACCTTGACGATAGCCACAATGCATTTCATAATCGAGCATCTCAAAAATAACCTGGTCCTACGCAGTATATCTCGATTCTTTGGATCCGAGAACTCACACCCAAGTTGGTTGGTGTCATCATGGAAGCCTTGGTGGGTAGTAAAGTCGCTAAAAGTAATGTGAACTTATTCAGTCGTCAGTTTTCTAAGATCTAAGATAGCATACCTACCGGCAAATTTTGTATACAAGATTCCCTGTCACAACTGCGATATGGTCTACATTGGTGAAACTAAGAGACAGCTGAACAATAGACTCACTGACAAACACTGACATGATATACAACATAATCCTAACATTGATGGTGCTTCTATCTTGGTCAATGAATCCAACTACGAAAAAAGACTAATTCACCAGATGATAGAAATTGTCAAGGAACCCAAAATGATGAATAAATATTCCGATTTACGAAGCCTGAGCTCTATATACTCATATCTGATCTCAAAATACTGCATCAATAACAATAATAACAACATGAATTGAAATCTGCCTATACTCATATTGTCATTTGGATAAGTTATTGTTACTCAAATAAAAGTTTTGTTTCATGGATGATCTATGACACTTCATATCAATCACTTGTCTGACATCGTACCAACTTAATATTTAATTTTGAAAAGTCTCCACACTTTTAAATGAATGAGAATAACATTGTTCAAAGAATATACACATATGCGTATTGTTTTTGTAATAACTGTTTTTGTAATTTTTTTGTTAATGTTCTTATTAATTTTAATTATATTATTGCGTAAAAGTCTCATTAATAATGTTTTTACACAGTTCCTGTGTCCATATGAGGGCATTTACTTCTTCTGTTGTTCTTGCTGATGTGAAAATTTAACTTCGCTTGCACAGTAAGTTCAATACTTAAAAAATGCTTTAGATATATTTTATACGATTGTACAACAACTTCAATGTACTTTTTAGCCCTGAATAAGAGAATAAACTTTCTCGAACTTTAAAATCGCAGGGTTGCAGCCAAAATGTGGGTGAAATAATAATAACATAATTTCATCAGCCCTATAAGGATATGCTATTTGATGAACATCGGTTTCGACACCAATCTCATACATTATTTTGACTGAAGAAGGATTCCGATTCCGAAAGCTCTCAAGTAAATGTAAAGAGTCTTCTTTTTATTTCACCCACATTTTGGCTGCAGCCCTGCGATTTAAAAGTTACATTATCATATCAGCCACGAATACCCACCAGTTTATATATATATATATATATATATATATATATATATATATATATATATATATATATATATATATATATATATATATATATATATATATAAGAATAATAATTTCATGCCTAACTGGTAAATTGAACCTACACATCGTAGGGTTCAATTCAATAAATGAAGAGCTATCCGTACCAGAGGACCATATTAGAATATGCATAATAATTTCATGCCTAGCTGTTAAATTGAACCCTACGATGTGTAGGTTCAATTTACCAGTTAGGCATGAAATTATTATTCTTATATATATATATATATATATATAAACTGGTGGGTATTCGTGGCTGATATGATAATGTAACTTTTAAATCGCAGGGCTGCAGCCAAAATGTGGGTGAAATAAAAAGAAGACTCTTTACATTTACTTGAGAGCTTTCGGAATCGGAATCCTTCTTCAGTCAAAATAATGTATGAGATTGGTGTCGAAACCGATGTTCATCAAATAGCATATCCTTATTATGTAATCTTAATTAAATGCACATTTAACACGAAACACTTATGAAAAGATTGTAAGTAATAAACAAAACAGGGCTGATGAAATTATGTTATTATTATTTCACCCACATTTTGGCTGCAACCCTGCGATTTTAAAGTTCGAGAAAGTTTATTCTCTTATTCAGGGCTAAAAAGTACATTCAAGTTGTTGTACAATCGTATAAAATATATCTAAAGCATTTTTTAAGTATTGAACTTACTGTGCAAGCGAAGTTAAATTTTCACATCAGCAAGAACAACAGAAGAAGTAAATGCCCTCATATGGACACAGGAACTGTGTAAAAACATTATTAATGAGACTTTTACGCAATAATATAATTAAAATTAATAAGAACATTAACAAAAAAATTACAAAAACAGTTATTACAAAAACAATACGCATATGTGTATATTCTTTGAACAATGTTATTCTCATTCATTTAAAAGTGTGGAGACTTTTCAAAATTAAATATTAAGTTGGTACGATGTCAGACAAGTGATTGATATGAAGTGTCATAGATCATCCATGAAACAAAACTTTTATTTGAGTAACAATAACTTATCCAAATGACAATATGAGTATAGGCATATTTCAATTCATGTTGTTATTATTGTTATTGATGCAGTATTTTGAGATCAGATATGAGTATATAGAGCTCAGGCTTCGTAAATTGGAATATTTATTCATCATTTTGGGTTCCTTGACAATTTCTATCATCTGGTGAATTAGTCTTTTTTCGTAGTTGGATTCATTGACCAAGATAGAAGCACCATCAATGTTAGGATTATGTTGTATATCATGTCAGTGTTTGTCAGTGAGTCTATTGTTCAGCTGTCTCTTAGTTTCACCAATGTAGACCATATCGCAGTTGTGACAGGGAATCTTGTATACAAAATTTGCCGGTAGGTATGCTATCTTAGATCTTAGAAAACTGACGACTGAATAAGTTCACATTACTTTTAGCGACTTTACTACCCACCAAGGCTTCCATGATGACACCAACCAACTTGGGTGTGAGTTCTCGGATCCAAAGAATCGAGATATACTGCGTAGGACCAGGTTATTTTTGAGATGCTCGATTATGAAATGCATTGTGGCTATCGTCAAGGTAAGGACTGCTGTATAAAAGTTTACGAATAAGTTTGTGTGGGTGAGAGTTATCAAGTAGAATTTGATAAAGTTTATAGATATTGCTGTTATATAATGTCGCGTGGCGTATATTTTTGATTCTATTCTTAAACTGGGATCAAGTTAATTTTTATCCTTTCGTCATGATAAGATTAGTAATTAAGATATCTACCGCTACTGGTCGGTTTATGATACCAATCCAAAATGATAGTTCGGTTTTCCGTACGAATACATTTAGTATCCAGAAAGGGCAAAGATTTATTGTGATCTTTCTCTATCGTAAAATTAAGGTTGGTGTTATATTCATTAAACACATGCAGTACTGAATCATAGGCTTCTGCTGGAATTGAAATTATATCTTCTACATATCGTTTCAGGAATGGAACGTGGAAAGGTAGTTTTGGCAAACAGGTATCGAGTAATCACCCATGACATAAGCTGCAATAATTGGTAAAATAGTAGAGCCCATTGGAGTACCGAACACTAGTCGGTATATATCACCCTGATACCTGAAGACAGTACTATGGGCACTCAAGTTCATTTTTGATAGTACTGTCTTCACTTATCAGGGAGACATATACCGACAGGTGTTCGGTACTCCAATGGGCTATACTATTTCAGCAAATATTTCAGCTTATGTCATGGATGATTTGCTTGATACCTGTTTGCCAAAACTACCTTTCCACGTTCCATTCCTGAAACGATATGTAGACGATATAATTTGTTCAATTCCAGCAGAAGCCTATGATTCAGTACTGCATGTATTTAATGAATATAAAACCAACCTTAATTTTACGATAGAAATAGATCACAATAAATCTTTGCCCTTTCTGGATACTGAATGTATTCGCACGGAAAGCCAAACTTTCATTTTGGATGGGTATCAGAAACCGAACAGTAGCGGTAGATATCATAATTACTGTTCTTAACAAGACGAGAGGATAAAAATTAACTTGGTACTGGGACTTAAGAATAGAATCAAAAATATATGCCACCCGACTTTATAAAACAGCAATATCGAAATACTTCATCAAATTCTACTTGATAACTCTCACCCCCACAAACTTCTTCGTAAACTTTTATACAGCAGTCCTTCCCTTGACGATAGCCACAATGCATTCCATAATCGAGCATCTCAACAATTACCTGGTCTTACCCGGTTTTTCTCGATTCCTTGGATCCGAGAACTCAAGCCCATCATGAGTTTCGCGAAGTACACGAGCCACCCTAACTCTGGGAGCTACTATTAGCGAGGTGTATGTTTCCCCGTCTGGATGCTCCCATTGGTACCGTAGCACACCTGTCCCAGCTGTCCCAAAGACTCCAATATGCTTTGGTAACAGAACCAAATTCAGCTACTCCATGCCAGTCTGGGCGTTAGTTTGACTGCGTTTTCCATCTCATTATTGGCGTCAAGTCTGGATCAGCCTGTTCTTCACGACTGATAGCCTCGTCGGACCATTCATCATCCACCGGTACTAGCGCCACCGGTCTCACAGGAACGTCGTCCAGTGTTTCAACCCCCTTGCATTGCTTACACGCAGTCGTGCAGGGTCTCCTAAATAGTGCGTCTGCATTCCCGTGCGTCTTACCTCTGCGATGCTCAATCGTGAAGTTGTATTCTTGCAACTGCTCCAACCATCGGGCTACCTGTCCTTCCGGTTCTAGAAATCTCATCAACCAGCGCAGTGATGCGTGATCCGTATAGTGAATTTCTGGCCAAAGAGGTATTTGTGGAAATGCCTAAGAGTGACAACAGCAAGCAATTCTAGTCTTGTGATGCTGTAATTGCGCTCTGCCTTACTCAACACCCGACTGAAGTAGGCCACGACCTTCTGCTGACCGTCTTCTACCTGAGACATAATACCTCCAATACCGACATTGCTGGCATCTGTATCCACATAAAATCCGTGACCTGGTTGTGGGTAGGTCAGTATGGTTGCCGTACAAAAGGATTCCTTCAACTTCTGAAGAGCCTCTTCGCAATCTGGCTAGCTACCACTCGAATGGTTGGTCTTTTTTTGTAATGGCTCAGCCAGGTTGCTGAAGTCCTTGACGAATCGGCGGTAATAGGTACATAACCCAAGAAAGCTGCGAAGCTCAGAGACATTCCTTGGACGAGACCATTCTGGAACCACAGTAACCATAGTAATTTAGTTTGGCTATTACGGTATAAATAATAATAATAGATTAATAAATAATTCATTCACAATATAAAATATAAAAAATATAAAAAATGTGTGAATAAATGCAGCCTAATCTATATATATATATATATATATATATATATATATATATATATATATATATATATTTGGAAGTACGGCAGTCTTTGTTAGAACACACTAAACTCTATGATTGGGTAATCTGCCGAAGAATTTTTATGGGGCTTAAAAAAAGAATACTCTTGTTGCTAACCAAGCTTTCGAAAAATATATTTTCATCTTCAGGGCTAAAAAAATGTACAATAAGGGTGGAGTTTGATTATCATAAAGAAAAAGAAACACATTCAAATATAAAATATTAAAAACTTACTTTTGCAAACGAGGTTACAAAATATATATATATATATATATATATATATATATTTATATGTATATATATATATATATATATATATATATATATATATATATATATATATAATTAAATAAATGAGGAGCTATCCGTACCAGATGACCATATTAGAATATGAATAATAATTTCACGCCTAGCTGGTAAATTGAACCTACATTTCGTAGGGTGCCGCAATAAGAACGAGGTTTGTCGTCTACATATTGCGTTTGTGTGCATTTTTTCCACTATACTGCTCAATCAGATTGATTACCAAACATAGCATCAGTCTCCCAGATATATATCATGATTTCGAGGTTGTTGCCTCTCATCAGTATATCGTAGGGTGAAGAGCCATATTTGATAATCAATCCTTATTTGGAACTCATACTTGTATCAATTTTCGGTATAGAACTGTCGGTGGAGACAAGTATGAGCGATATATTAAGCATGTATAATGGTGGATAATAACAATCGGCAAAGGTTAATAATTAATTAAATAAATGAGGAGCTATCCGTACCAGATGACCATATTAGAATATGAATAATAATTTCACGCCTAGCTGGTAAATTGAACCTACATTTCGTAGGGTGCCGCAATAAGATCGAGGTTTGTCGTCTACATATTGCGTTTGTGTGCATTTTTTCCACTATACTGCTCAATCAGATTGATTACCAAACATAGCATCAGTCTCCCAGATATATATCATGATTTCGAGGTTATTGCCTCTCATCAGTATATCGTAGGGTGAAGAGCCATATTTGATAATCAATCCTTATTTGGAACTCATACTTGTATCAATTTTCGGTATAGAACTGTCGGTGGAGACAAGTATGAGCGATATATTAAGCATGTATAATGGTGGATAATAACAATCGCAAAGGTTAATAATTAATTAAATAAATGAGGAGCTATCCGTACCAGATGACCATATTAGAATATGAATAATAATTTCACGCCTAGCTGGTAAATTGAACCTACATTTCGTAGGGTGCCGCAATAAGAACGAGGTTTGTCGTCTACATATTGCGTTTGTGTGCATTTTTTCCACTATACTGCTCAATCAGATTAATTACCAAACATAGCATCAGTCTCCCAGATATATATCATGATTTCGAGGTTGTTGCCTCTCATCAGTATATCGTAGGGTGAAGAGCCATATTTGATAATCAATCCTTATTTGGAACTCATACTTGTATCAATTTTCGGTATAGAACTGTCGGTGGAGACAAGTATGAGCGATATATTAAGCATGTATAATGGTGGATAATAACAATCGGCAAAGGTTAATAATTAATTAAATAAATGAGGAGCTATCCGTACCAGATGACCATATTAGAATATGAATAATAATTTCACGCCTAGCTGGTAAATTGAACCTACATTGTTCATGACATTATTCATATTCTAATATGGTCATCTGGTACGGATAGCTCCTCATTTATTTAATTAATTATTAACCTTTGCCGATTGTTATTATCCACCATTATACATGCTTAATATATCGCTCATACTTGTCTCCACCGACAGTTCTATACCGAAAATTGATACAAGTATGAGTTCCAAATAAGGATTGATTATCAAATATGGCTCTTCACCCTACGATATACTGATGAGAGGCAACAACCTCGAAATCATGATATATATCTGGGAGACTGATGCTATATTTGGTAATCAATCTGATTGAGCAGTATAGTGGAAAAAATGCACACAAACGCAATATGTAGACGACGAACCTCGTTCTTATTGTGGCACCCTACGAAATGTAGGTTCAATTTACCAGCTAGGCGTGAAATTATTATTCATATTCTAATATGGTCATCTGATACGGATAGCTCCTCATTTATTTAATTAATTATTAACCTTTACCGATAGTTATTATCCACCATTATACATGCTTAATATATCGCTCATACTTGTCTCCACCGACAGTTCTATACCGAAAATTGATACAAGTATGAGTTCCAAATAAGGATTGATTATCAAATATGGCTCTTCACCCTACGATATACTGATGAGAGGCAACAACCTCGAAATCATGATATATATCTGGGAGACTGATGCTATGTTTGGTAATCAATCTGATTGAGCAGTATAGTGGAAAAAATGCACACAAACGCAATATGTAGACGACAAACCTCGTTCTTATTGCGGCACCCTACGAAATGTAGGTTCAATTTTTATATATATATATATATATATATATATATACATTGTTTGATTCTGAATTCTTGACTGGTTTATTATTTAATAAAATAGATTTTTGTTGGGGATGCAGTCATTTAATAAATAAAATTCTTTGTATTATGCCAAGCTTTCGAGAATGTTTATTCTCTTCGTCGGGGCAAACTAAAAATCGTTACAAATTTTTTTTTAGCTACATAATATATTATTAATTAAAGTACTTACATTCGTGAATTTATATAAAATTAACCACAAACAGGAAAGATTTCATAGTCAGCAATCAGAAATGTCATTAGTTATTTATAAATGTCATGGTAACAGCATATCTAGAGTTGAAAGTGTCTAGATTCAAGTTTTCTTAGAAAAAATCCAAATAGGAGTTATCTTTGTGTTTGTAGCTCTTTTTTAACAAGTCAATATTTTTAAGTTTAATGTGTGACTTGTTAAAAAAGAGCTACAAACACAAAGATAACTCCTATTTGGATTTTTTCTAAGAAAACTTGAATCTAGACACTTTCAACTCTAGATATGCTGTTACCATGACATTTATAAATAACTAATGACATTTCTGATTGCTGACTATGAAATCTTTCCTGTTTGTGGTTAATTTTATATAAATTCACGAATGTAAGTACTTTAATTAATAATCTATTATGTAGCTAAAAAAAATTTGTAACGATTTTTAGTTTGCCCCGACGAAGAGAATAAACATTCTCGAAAGCTTGGCATAATACAAAGAATTTTATTTATTAAATGACTGCATCCCCAACAAAAATCTATTTTATTATATATATATATATATATATATATATATATATATATATATATATATTTCCACAAATGTTTCACTGAAAACGATTACATCTTCAAGGTATACTAAACATTTCTTTCCAATGAGTCCACGTAGTACTCTTTCCATCAATCTCTCGAAAGTCGCTGGAGCGTTGCACAATCCGAATGGCATTACAGTGAATTGCCATAGACCAGTATTGGCTGAAAATGCTGTATTTTCTTTATCTTCAGGATGCATTTCGACTTGCCAATATCCACTTTTCAAGTCTAATGCAGAAAACAATTTCGCTCCTGACAACCAATCCAGTGTATCGTCTATTCTGGGAAGAGGATAACTGTCTTTTTTGTGATTTCATTTAATTTTCTATAATCAGCACAAAACCTAGTCGAGCCATCTTTTTTTGTGACTAAGACCACCGGTGACAACCAAGGACTGTTCAAAGGTTCAATTACCTTTTGTTTCCTCATGTTATCTATAAGTATTTCCATTTCATTTTGTTTTGCTAATGGTACCCTTCTTGGAATTTGTTTTATCTGTTGTTGGTTGCCTATGTTGCGATGTTGTACCATATTATTTCGTCCTAGATCTGTTTCCGAAAAAGAAAATAGTTCTTTGTATTTCTCCCATAAATCACCAAATTTGGCCTTCTGTTGGTTAGGAAGTTGAGAAATAATTTTCTCTTTCAGCTCTCTTCCTTTCGGGCACATTGTTTTCCCTTGACTGCTTGAGATTTTGACAGATACTATAGGTTCTGCACAGGCAATTACTTCATTTTTCAATAAAACTCTAGGTTCTTCGGACAGATTTAAAACTCTCACCTTAATTGGATGCTCACTTGATGGATTTATTAATGCATTTTCTATAATCATTTCCTTTGGCAGACATTCTGTATTACTTTCCAGTACCAGTACCTCCTTCCACTTAGAACCTTCTATTTTAACATGGATGAGATTGTCAGACCATTTTTCTTATTCTAGATTCAGATGACATAAACAACTCTTCTTCATTAACTTTGAGTATTCGGTCTTGGAGGTTCAGACTGAAGCCAAATTTATTCATGATGTCTAGACCAAATAAGACTTCGTCCAAAATCGCGGCAACAAATACTGTATGTCTGAATTTTGATTTTCCCAGCTGAATATCTGTCTCGTGAGTACCAATGCGGGTATTGTCACTCCATTTGCAGTTTCAAGTATATAACTTTTATTGGGATGGTCAATTTTGCAAGCAGGAATACCATCAGCTCGCACAATGATAGAACATGAACCAGTATCAATAACAATATTACAATCCCGACCGCATATTCTTCCTTTCACAACCAAGCTGTATTCTTCATGACTCAGTCGGGAAATTTTGATTTTTAATGATGTTGGGGCTTGGTTGGAGTAAGCCAGTCTTCGCCCCGCAAAACTGGCTAACTGGAGTTTTCCTGTACATTGCTATTTTGAGGCTGTGGATAATTCTTCTTTATATGTCCTTCTTGTCCACAATTCCAACACAAAGTCTTAGTTCTTTGTTCATTTGTTTGCCCATCCAATTTTTGTAACATTTTAATAATGTGCTTTATAGAGTTACCATTGCCATACGAGTTCACTTGGGTTGAATTGACCCATCGTGTCTGTCGCAGTATGAGATGACTTCTGGACGCCTGTTTAGCAGCTTCGTATTCAAGTGCACGTGCAAGGGCATCTTCAATTCTTGTAGGACTACTTAACCGAAGGGCTTGTTTCATTTCAATATCTCTTATACCATCAATGAATGTTTGTACCGTTAACCTATCAAGAAAGCCTTTTGGTGCTGTAGGATATGCTGTCGAACGAACCGGGCAACTTCAATTTCATATTGTCGTAGTGTTTCTCCTTTTGCCTTTGCTGCTTATTCTTTAACTGTGCTTGATATATTTGTTGTAGATGTTGGTCACCGTACCGCATTTCAAGATGATCCACTAAAATCTCATACGAATGTTCGCCGCCAGTTAGGGTATTTAAGATTTCCAGTGCATTACCACGTAGAGCCATGATCAATGCATTGACCTTCTCTTCATCTGACCAACCACTAGCCAAAGCAGCAGCATCAAATTGCTTTTTATATGTAGACCAAGACTGTTTAACATGGAATTTTGGAGCTTCAGTTTTAACTGGATTAACTCCACGATTTTGAATTTCATCGGGCCATCTTCTCAAGAGCAATGCAGGCTTCGTTTGGGACATCTTCTCTTTCATCAATTGAAATTTTTGATCAAAACTTTCTTGAACTTTCTCTAATTTCTGTTCAACTTCTTCTTGAACTTTCTCAAATTTTTGGTCAACTTCTTGTTTTTGCAACATCTTGTCTTCTATTATTTGAAATTTTTTTATGAATTTCTCTTGGACTTTCACTAACTTCTGATCAACTTCTTCTTTACCTCTCTGTCTAATTCTATCTTGTTCTTCTAAGATTTGTCTTATTCTTGTTTATTGTTCTTCTAACAATTGCCTTATTCTTTCTTGTTCTTCTTTATCTTGTTTCCTAATTCTTTCTTGTTCTTGTCTACTTTTTCTTGATTTTCTAGAATTTGACTTATTTTTGTTTGATCATATAAATTTTATTTTTGTTTGGTCTTCCTGCCTAATTCTTTCTTGTTCTTCTTATTCTTGATGTCTAATTCCTTCTTGTTCATCTCTGCTTCTTTCTTGATTTTCTAGATTTTTACTTATTTCTGTATCTTGTTCTTGTCTACTCTTTTCTTGATTTTCTAGAAATTTATTCATTTTTGTTTCTTGTTCTTTGTTATTCTTTTTCAGGTACTCTATTAAATCTTGAATATTTGCCATTTTGACGTAATAATTGGATCTGGTATTCACCATATAGTCTCAGCAAAATGCGAAGATCTCTTTTTCTGATACCAATTGTAACGTTTAACCCTGTGCTAAACGTTGTGGGGTGAGTTCACTTGCGTAATACTCAAAATTCGCAGATTGCTTCCAATGATTTATTTTCAAACACACTGTACACGGCTTTCTGTTGTAGTACAACTGTCACTACTTGTCACTTTGATTATCGCGTTCCAACTACTTTCGAGTTATGTCTCCAATTGACTGATACAATCAACTGATTCCGTTCCGTGATCGTCACGGCTTTATATATCTGAATCAATATATGACATTCATGGAGAATGTTCTATGATTATCTAGACGCACATAATTAATGTTCTAGATCCTTGTCAAACTGACAATTGTATGACAAATTGTACCTCACAAATTGTCTCTGGATGGATCGAGAAAAAATCTACTATAATTCTAGAACTACATAATGAAATATACATGCAATAAGTATTGTAAGCAAAGAATCAGAACAAATACAAACTAAAGGAAATAATAACAGTAAGTACATGATAAACTACCCACGTAACAATATTTTTGATCAATATTTCTTATTTTTTCCTTATTAATTTTTTTTTCTGTGCATTTTATGGAAAAATTTTCGAACAAAAGTTGTAGGTACTGATTATATCTATAACGCAAAATTATTTTTGATGATATTTACACTACGGCTCTTTATTGATAATTTTTTTAAATGTTTGAACAGTCACCATTTTGAAACTACTTACCTGATATTGCCCAATAACGAGCTCGGCCGACATGTTGAGGAGATTGATTTTTGTAGCAAATTTGAATTTGATACCTCTATCGTGTTAACAAACTTCGTAATATCCCATATATATATATATATATATATATATATATATATATATATATATATATATATATATATATATATATATATATATATATATATATATATAAAGATGTTCTTGGGGATGCAGTCATATATTCAATAAAATTCTTTGATTAAACCGGGCTTTCGAAAATGTTTATTCTCTTCTTCAGGGCAAACAACAAATCGTTACAAAATTATTTCAACAACAACTTAATAGTATTATATAAATACTTACAATCGTGAATTTAGAATAAATTAGCCAAAAACCGGAAAGATTTTATAGCCATCAATTACAAATATCATTATTTATATTTTTCATGGTAACGTTCTTCGTTTTAGGAATCTGTATAGGGTTATAAGTCTGTAGGGTGGTAGGTGAATTTTAGACTGTTTTTTTAAAACAATTATATTACAAAATGTTTTTAATTGAAATATTTAAATTTTGATTTTGGGTCTTATGCGGGTGAAATTTAGCAAAATTCTTTGACCTCTAAAATCAATTTTTTGTAGAATTTTGGCAAGAAACATAATTTTCGACCACAAAATCCCCACATACTAATCTCCATTAGAATCAGACCATATCTACAAAACTGCATCTTGATGATGCTATCATAAATTTATGAATTTTGACGGAAAAATGTACTCTCCAATCTCGAAAACCCCACACACGAATTTTGTGTAGTATTAGTCAAGTATTTTTAATTCTGTTAAGTTTATAGTATCTTATAACGTAATTATATAGGTTTATTTATACAAGTCTACCGTGCAAATCAGTAATTATAGTCGACCCTAATTTCTGCTACCTACCAAACTATCAAACAATAGCCGTGACAACTGACCGGTTAGCAATATTGCCGATAAACTGAAATGCCATGTAAAAACTGTTTTGGATGAATCAGTTATCATTTGGATTGTATATTGTACAGGAATAAACTATTCATGAAATATTCATATCCAAATAAAATTATTTGAAAATAAAATCCAGAATTGTTACATCCATCAAGTACTACTGGTCCAACCAAGTTTAAACAAAATAACCCAGAGATTCGCAGTTATATTTATTATTTCCGCGCATGGCAAGATGACTCGAGTTACATGTATAATTTCACGGCATCTGGAAATTTAACTCAAAAAGTGGATTTTAAGATTCTGTCTAGATCACCTTTGGGCACAAATCGACCAACACAGCTTATTTATCATCTGAAAAGAAAAGAGAATATTCAAAATATTCACTATAAAGTCAAAAAACAATATTTTTTGAGCTACCGGATTTTCCTGTGCATTTGGATTTCAATGATTATAAAATATTGCCTCACAAAATATATTACGAAATGATAAGATAAGAAGTACGAGGAGAATCTTAGAAAATGGTTCTTTCTGTAAAAATTCCATTATGTTTTCTGATTTTCTGAACACATTCAAAAATAACAATTATTGTATTGTTCAAAATTCCAAAAGCATATATATATATATATATGTTATATAAAGTTATAATTGAATTATTTTTAAAGTCATATAATAACAACAAAGTATTATTTAAATATTATTTCATACTATTATATTACATCTACAAGACGCAGTATTTCATCATATCGTATTACATCTGCAAGACGCAGTTTTAAGAAGATAACAAAAGTGATAAGGATATTTACGTGCCAGAGATGCCGACCAGTAGTCAGCAAGTTACCATAAAGACCATTGTTAGTTGTTATCCAGTTTGGCCTCCAAAAAGACATTACTATGTATTTTATTTATAATATTTCTAGAATTTTCGATTTAACCTTAGGAGAAAAGATCCATTGTATTGATTTACGTTTTTTTTTATATTTTTGATGATTAAACATTTTTGATTGTATAAATACTAGATCTCTAGCTAACGGCATCACTTGTGAGTCGACACTTGTGAGTCTAGATTCATACAGTCATGTAAAGTTAAGTTATATTTGTACTTTAATTTTTTTTTGTGTTAATAAATAATTGTTTTTAAAAAATTAGTTCCAAGTTATGTGATTTAACAAATTGGCGCAGTCAGTAGGATAACTTCCACGTTGATAAAACAAGGCTTACTTCTACAACAAGTATCCCCTCATTATCAACGGTGGAAAAAACCAGTAACTCCGAAGAAAGAAGAATAAGATTCTTCAACAACTTACCAACTTACAGAAGAGGTCCAACGAGGCGTCCTCACTCCTTTGTAAACCACATCGCAGAGAACAAGACAAATCAATGTACATCTTACTGTAAGTGAATTATCACGTATATTAATTTTTAAATTTTTAAACCGTTCGATTTTCTTTTATCATATTTTTATATATTTGATATTTTATATTTAATTAAATCAAAATGGTAAATGAAAGAAATCCAGCTCAAGAGATTGAGCTTGAACCATATAGAATTTCGGAAATATTTTGTATCGTGCCTGAATTTGAAGGTGATCAGATATTTCTCGGAACATTTTTAAATGCATGTGATTGTGCTTATAATATGTCTACCAGAGACCAAAAAGCTCTGTTAGTGATTCACATTAAAAATAAATTAAAGGGAAAAGCGGCTCAACTAATCAGCTCGCGCAATCCTCAGACTTACGCAGAGATAAGACAACTTTTAAATCTTCATTTTGGTGATTCAAGAGACCTTACTTCTCTTATTCATGATTTACAAAGATTAAAACAATTATCGAATGAGTCAGCTCTAATATTTTTCAATAGAGTGCAAGTCTTGAATCCTAAAATGCATGCAAATATACAAAAAACATCAAATTTATCAAATGAACAAAAGGTTGCACAAGAAATTCTTATTGATACTATGGCTCTTAATACTTTATTAACTGAACTTGAACCCCGTCTAGGACAACTTATTCGTGCTAGTCAGCCTGAAAACTTGTTAGAAGCACAAATTCGCATACGAAGAGAATTGCAATTATCATATTTTGAGAACCAAAAATTTAATAAGCCAGCTTCTAATATTGTAAGTAAACCTCAAAATATATCAAAGGTTAGAAAACCCCAAATACAAACTGTAAAATGCTTTTCATGTGGTAAAAATGGTCATATTTCTAATCAATGTCGTTTCCAACAGCAAAGCTATAAGCTCCAAGCTATAACCCAAATTTCAATAATAATTTCCAGAGACCAATGAATTTCCAAAATCAATCACAAAATACTATGCAAAATAGACCGAATGTTCCTACTCAACAAAGACCTTTTCAACCACAGGGACAATCTCAACTAAGACCCTCGGGGATTCAAAAGAATCCTAATTTCCGACAACGAGCTCATTTAATTGGCCTTAAGAGCGACAATTCTGATTATTATGATGAATACTTGGGCTCTGATCTGGATCATAATCTTTATGATGATATATTCAAGATAATTTTGGAAATAATTTCCAGGAAGATGATAATAATTATTCATTTGATAATGATTGATTGAATGATAAAAAAGATTCTCAAAATTATATGTCCGCCGAAGTAATTTCAAACTTCCAAGAATTGCCAATTGCTCAAAATAAAGAACATTTTTCTGATTTTGAGAGAGATTCTCAAAATTTTGTTTCTGCTGAGGTAATTTCGAATATTCAGGATTTTCCTATTGCCCCAGTCAAAGACCATCCCCCAGATTGTCCGACAACAGAGAATTCAATTTCAGAAACAGTTACCAGAATTCAAACATTAAAATTCGAAGAGATGAACCCGAATGTAAATTTTCCCGAACAAAATTTTCTTTAAATCCATTTTTGACTGTTAATTCCAAAAATCTTTATTATATTGAAGATGCTTCTAAAGAATTTAAGTTGCTTATTGATACAGGTGCAGGAGTTTCTATTTTTAAAGAAAATACTGTTAAGAAATTTCCTCAAAGATTTACTGAATATGTAACCATTCAAGGGATAACTGATCAAAAAATTTTACTAAAAGAATCTGTTCTTATTCCATTTTCTGCAAAAGATCCACATAAAGTTTTTATTTATAATCTTAATATTGATTTTGATGGAATTTTGGGTTCAGATTTCCTAGAACATTATAATTGTATAATTGATTTGAATTCAAAACAATTGATAACTAATTTTAAAACTATACCTCTGTTTAAAGTTACCGAAAAATCACACTTGTCTCAAAATAATCAAATTTGTGAAAAAGATTCTGAATTCTTACAATTTGAACAAAATACTGAAAATTGTTATAAAAAAATAGCTGAGAAAAACATTGATATTTTTGACATGCCTCACGATTATTCATTAGCTCATTGCGTGGCGGAAGATATGCAAATGCAAAAAGGCATTGCCGCAGAATTTAAGAAACGATTTGGAAATATAGAAAAATTATTAAGTCAAAATCAAAAACAAGGTGGTTTAGCAGGTTTGAAAATTAAGAATGCAAGTACAACTAGATATATTTATTATCTTGTAACAAAAGAAACTTCAACCTGAAAACCCACTTATCAGACTTTATGGTCATCTTTAAAGAAATTGAGAGATCATGTTGGTAAAAACAATGTTCAATAATTAGCTATGCCAAAAATAGGGTGTGGATTTAGATTTTTCTGATATTTTTTATTTGGAAGGAGACCAACTAACATTTACTAATGAAATTAAACATTCAATTGAAACTGATAATGCGAGACCTATATTTACTAAATCATATAGATACCCCCAAATTCATAAAGAAGAGGTAAAAACTCAGGTGAACAAAATGTTGGAACAAGGTATTATACGTCATTCTATTTCACCATGGTCATCCCCAGTTTGGGTTGTGCCAAAGAAGCTTGATGCTTCAGGAAAACAAAAATGGCGTGTGTTTGTTGACTATCGTAAATTAAATGAAGTTACGGTAGATGATAAATATCCATTACCCAACATTTCTGATCTCCTTGATCAACTAGGAAGATGTCAATATTTTACCACTCTTGACTTAGCCTCAGGTTTCCATCAAATCGAAATTGAACCAAAAGATATCTCCAAAACAGCTTTTTCA
Organism: Crioceris asparagi; assembly: GCA_958507055.1. Lineage (NCBI taxonomy): Eukaryota > Metazoa > Arthropoda > Insecta > Coleoptera > Chrysomelidae > Crioceris > Crioceris asparagi. Next base: position 71,666,660 of record OY293827.1, on the reverse strand, counting down.
GTTGATAACGGTGACTATGAATTCGTTCGAATACCGTTTGGACTCAAAAATGCCCCGTCCACTTTCCAACGCGTCATGGACAACATTTTACTTGGCATTCAAAATGAAAGATGTCTTGTTTATATGGATGACATAATAATTTATTCTTCTACTATTCATGAACATGTTTCTCGTTTGACTGAAGTTTTCAACAGACTTCGAAAAGCCAACTTGAAAATTCAACCAGATAAATGTGAATTTCTTAGAAAAGAAGTCGCTTATCTTGGACACATTATTACCCAAGATGGTGTTAAAACAAATCCAGCCAAAACAGAATGTCTAAAAAATTTCCCGGAACCTAAAAATCCTAAAGATCTAAAAATCTTTCCTTGGTTTAGCAGGATATTATCGTCGCGTTATACCAAATTTTGCCAAAATTTCTAAACCCCTTACAAGACTTTTACAAAAAGATGTTTCTTTTATTTTTAATAATGAATGTAAAAATTCTTTCAACGATCTAAAAGCTGCACTTACTTCAGATCCTATTTTGAGATATCCAAATTTTGAAGAACCATTTATTCTCACAACTGATGCTAGTGCATTTTCCATTGGCGCTGTTCTATCACAAGGTCCCATTGGTAAAAATCTACCAGTAAGTTATGCTTCGAGAACATTATGTAGTGCAGAAACAAGGTATTCGACAATAGAACGAGAACTCCTTGCTATTGTATGGGCAGTAAAACATTTTCGTCCTTATTTATTTGGAAGAAAATTTACGCTAGTCACTGATCATCGTCCATTAACATGGCTTTTTTCCATTAAAGATCCCGGAAGCAGACTAGCTAGATGGCGACTCAAATTGGAAGAATATGATTACAAAATTGAGTACAAGCCAGGCAAAATTAATAAAAATGCAGATGCGCTTTCAAGAATTAAAACTAATCATTTTAAAGAATGTGCAAATTTGCAATCTAAAATTATAATTTTGGCAAATAATGAAACTAATGAGGTTATACCATCAACAAGTAAAGACCCTAATGATCCTATAGAACCACAAAAAAGTGAAACACTTATAGAGGAACAGGATGAATTAATGACAGACGAATTTAATAGATTTGTTGACCTTTACAAAACAAAATCAATAATCGATTATTCAAAAATTGAAACATCGAAGGACCAGTTACTGGAAAAGGCTCATAAGAAAATTGTCACTTTATTTTGGCAAAATAAACTTGAAGATTTACATTATAAAATTATTGAAGATATTTTTGAAGAAAATTTTGACTTTCAAATGAATTTAGTAAATATTGTGAAAGATCGCAAGTATTTTATAATACCTCTTATTTACGATCCAGAGTTTGTAGTTCAACAATTATTTTACACATTATTTAAAGAACAAAGTAAATTTGATCCTTCAAAAACTTATTATATAGAAAATAATCTTGAGTTACCTATTTTAGAAGTATTCTCTTTTATTTTTGCTAATGTTGATTTAAAATTTGTAGTCTGTCAAAATATTGTTAAAATACCTGACCGTGATGAAATACCTATCATATTGGACCAATATCATAAAGGCAAAAGTAATTTACATCGCGGAATAAATGAAACTATACGACGGATAAAATCTAAGTATAACTGGACAGGACTAACAAAAGATGTAGAACAATTTATTAAAAGCTGTGAAACTTGTCAAAAAGTAAAAATCTGTCGTAAGAATTTAAGCACTCCTCTGGTAATAACAGAAACACCAAAAACTCCGTTTGAAAGAATTAATATTGATATTTTTGAGTATCCAACAAGAAATTACGCTTTAACGATTCGAGATGAGTTAACTAAATTTACTCAAGCTTATCCTATTTCAAATAAAAAAGCTTCAACAGTTGTAAATACATTATTAATATTCTTTGAACATTTTGGGACACCTTTGAGAATTCATTGCGATTATGGTCGAGAATTTGATAATTCATTAATAAAAGATTTGTGTACGCTTTATGACATAAAGCTCACTTTTTCTAGCGTTGGCCATCCACAATCGAATGGTTCGTTAGAAAGATTTCACGGAAGTCTTGTGGAAATGATCCGTGCACATAAGACAGAAAATCCAGACGAACATCCGTTTAATATTTTGCCATATGCGGTTATATGTTATAATAATACTAAAAACAAAACAACTGGTTTTACCCCATATGAACTGATTTTTGGTCTTACGTCTAGTAGACCACCTGAAACTTTATATAATGAGAAGGCCCTTATTACTAAATATATACGTGATTTAAACAACAGAATGCAACATTATTATAAAATTGTACGAGCAAAAACAGCAAGTCAGAAAGAAAAAGCAAAAATTAGATTTGATAAAAATATTTCAGGAAAGCTTCCAGAGTATAAAATAGGAGATAAAGTTTATCTTAAAGAATCTCAAATTAAAGATAAAAGTCAAAATTTGTTTAATGGTCCTTTTGAAATTGTGCAATTATTTGATAATTCTGCAATAGTTTTAAATCCACAAACTAATCAAAAATCAAAAATTAATTTCGATAGACTGAAACCTTACTATGAGTAGTTTCTTTGGTTTCAGATTCTTCGTGCTGATAAATATTATATCAGCTCAATACACACTTAATCCTGTTAATAACACCGTTGGAATCTTTTTCCATGAAGAATGTACTTTCAAAATTACGAATGAAAAATGGACACTTTTAGTTTACAAAGATCTGGCCCCAATTAAGAAAACAATGGAAAATAATGATAAAATACTTATAGAAATTTTGGATACTTTAGAAGACCCGTCTCCAAGGTTTATAGCTTTTAAGTCTGAAGTTCAAACACACATAAGTTTATTATCACAAATTTCGAATTCAATAGGTCAAAAATATAAAGAAATTATAAGAGAAACTAAATCATATAACTCCAGGGCAAAGCGAGGTATATTTAATGGAATCGGAACTGTTTGGAAAACTATTACTGGTAATTTAGATGCATCAGATGGAGAATATTATAATGATTGTATTAACAAATTATCTCATGATGAATTTGAGTTGGAAAATCTTCTTAAAAAACAAATTTCAGTTACAACTTATGTTATTAAAAATTTTAATAATACTTTACAAAAATTACAAATTGATGAAAAGACTTTTAATGAAGATATAAAAGAAATCAAAATACTTTGATGGATATTGCTGATGATGTCGCATTTTATGAAGCACAAATAAGGATATTGAATATTTGTGAATCACTAATGGAAAGCTATATTTTCTTAGAAGATTCCCTTAATACAATTTTAAATTCTATCACTTTTGCTCGTATAAGATTATTACATAGCTCAATAATAGCACCTTCAGATTTAATCAATTCTTTACAAGATATAGCAAAATCTCTTGTAAGAAATAATTTACCTTTACAACCGTATACGTCAAATATAGCTAATTATCTTAATATTATTGAATTAGAGGCATATCAATCAGAAAGTAAAATAATATTTGTTCTCAAAATTCCTCTCACTGATCCAGAAGCTTATATATTATATCGACTCTATCCAATACCAATATTAGATGATCGAACAGGTATCTATCATATTTTACCAACTACACAAAAATATATTGCGCGGGATGATGATTCACTGCTGTATTTGTCATTGCGAAATCTGGATAATTGCAAGACTCTTGAAAGAAGCATAAAAATCTGTTCTAATCTCCTCCCATATCCAAATGACAACGATGCAATTTGCGAAGCACAACTATTAAGAAGATTAACTCAGATGCCCAAGACATGTCAAACATCTCTTCTTTTTGTTAAAGATTATAATGTCTACCAAATTGATTTAAATCTATGGTTAATCACTGTTTCGGACCCTTTGCCAATCACGATTAAATGTGGAAATAGGGAAATTAAATCAGAAATTATTAAAACTAATAGTTTAGTGAAATTACAACCTGAGTGTAGTGCCTTTATTGGAAGTACAAGAGTTCATGCTCAATACCCAATTGACAGATAACAAGAAATCAAGTATAGAAGTCATCCAGTCACAATTCCATTTGACTGTTGCAAAGATATTCCTGAAAAATTACAAATTCCTGAACTAGAACCTCTTAAGTTGAACAAAATTGATTCCGAAGATTTGAACATTGCACAGCACAAACTAAATCAGTATTCAGAAGAATTAGAAAAAGTGATGAAACAATCTCCGATCAGTAAATATACACATTGGTTCACCATTCTAACCATTTTAATAATAATTTTATTGGTAATACTTTGTGACCTGTAAATGTAGAAGAAAGCATCATCGAATTGGAATAGCTTTAAGCAACGATTACCCACCATCACCACCAGGACCAGGTTCCAGTATTTCATTCCAGCAAAGTATAAGAAGAATTCTTCCGAAAAGAAGAGCAAGTATCCATGTCGGAGAACCCATAGAAGAAAACATCGAATTAAATCCAAATAAATCATTAACTTAAAAAGTTGTTGCAATCTCCACCAACTTTTCTTAAATGGGGGAGTTGTTATATGTAGTTATAATTGAATTATTTTTAAAGTCATATAATAACAACAAAGTATTATTTAAATATTATTTCATACTATTATATTACATATGCAAGACGCAGTATTTCATCATATCGTATTACATCTGCAAGACGCAGTTTTAAGAAGATAACAAAAGTGATAAGGATATTTACGTGCCAGAGATGCCGACCAGTAGTCAGCAAGTTACCATAAAGACCATTGTTAGTTGTTATCCAGTTTGGCCTCCAAAAAGACATTACTATGTATTTTATTTATAATATTTCTAGAAGTTTCGATTTAACCTTAGGAGAAAAGATCCATTGTATTAATTTACGATTTTTTTTATATTTTTGATGATTAAACATTTTTGATTGTATAAATACTAGATCTCTAGCTAACGGCATCACTTGTGAGTCGACACTTGTGAGTCGACACTTGTGAGTCTAGATTCATACATGTACATGTAAAGTTAAGTTATATTTGTACTTTAATTTTTTTTTTGTGATTTAACATATATATATATATATATATATATATATATATATATATATATATATATATTATTTTTGTGGATTCTTGAACCTTGTTGTATTATATTTTTGGAAACATTTATCTTGGGATGAGGTTCAAATTGATAGTTTAAAGATTAAAAAATATTTATTCTAAGACGTTTCGCTTTGGGGCTCCAAAGCTTCATCAGTTAAAAAATCACTAAAAACTGTGGTAAGGATTAACATTATAAATTATTTTATTTATTTATATATTTTTCTTTACCATAAACGCACATTCACAACAGGTATCTATTTCTAAAGACAGCATCTTCAGTTTCTTTTTCGTTTTAATTATTTTATGTCATGACTTTTTTGGTTGTTGCAGGAGTAGCAGGAATGCGGGAGGACAATTTTGGACATAAGACATACATTTGACGTGAACAAGGTGTCATGTGTTCTCGTTTTATGTATTTTGTTATATTGTTTTGTGGAATTTATGTATAATGTATGTTTTGAAATACGAGGGGAAAATGTTTATATTTGTGAAATCCAGTATGATGGTTGTTGATTTCATAGTCAATAAAAATTAATTAAAGGTTTAAATGATTTTGTGGTATATTCTGCTGAGATGTTTTATGTCGGTTTTATCATTCAGTGCATTTGAATTAAGTTTAATGTGTATCATTTCCAGGAATTCTCTTTTTTTGGTGTTTTTTTCTGTAGCTAAAATTTTTATATCGTTGTAGTTGAAATCATGTTTGGTTGATTTTTTGTGTTTGTTCAGGGCTGTGGTAGAACTTTTTGTGTATTTGTGTCCGTTAATTCTGCCTTCTAAGTATTGACATGTTTGTCCTATGTATACTTTATCACATGAAACTTCATTGCATGGGATTTGATAAACTACATGTGTTTTCTTGTTGAGAGGATTATCTGTTTTTAATTTAGAAAAAGTTGTTTTGTTAAGAGTATTGCATGCTTTATGTGCAATTCGTAGGTTGTAGGGTTTTGTTATTTTTGATATTTTCTCGGAGAGATCTTTTATATATGGTAGACCTATAGGAATACACATAGGTAAATCTTTGTTTGTTTTTACCGATTGGTTGTAAAAAGAATGAATTCTGTTTTTGAAAATTGTGTTTACCATAGCTACTGGGTAATTATTATTAACTAGTGCTTTCTTAGCCTTCTTAATTGCATCTTGTCGGAACTCTGGATCTGATAGGATAATAGCACGGTCAGCAAGGCCGATGATGACAGACTTTTTTTGGGATAAAGGATGATGGGAGTTAAAATTTAAATATCTGCCAGACCAAGTTTTCTTTGTGTACCAACTTGTTCTTATTTTATTGTTGATTCGATGTAGAGATAAATCTAGAAAATTAATATTATTATTCTCTTCTAACTCAATGGTAAATTTTAAAAAAAAAAAAAAAAAAAAAATTTACCATTGAGTTAGAAGAGAATAATAATATTAATTTTCTAGATTTATCTCTACATCGAATCAACAATAAAATAAGAACAAGTTGGTACACAAAGAAAACTTGGTCTGGCAGATATTTAAATTTTAACTCCCATCATCCTTTATCCCAAAAAAAGTCTGTCATCATCGGCCTTGCTGACCGTGCTATTATCCTATCAGATCCAGAGTTCCGACAAGATGCAATTAAGAAGGCTAAGAAAGCACTAGTTAATAATAATTACCCAGTAGCTATGGTAAACACAATTTTCAAAAACAGAATTCATTCTTTTTACAACCAATCGGTAAAAACAAACAAAGATTTACCTATGTGTATTCCTATAGGTCTACCATATATAAAAGATCTCTCCGAGAAAATATCAAAAATAACAAAACCCTACAACCTACGAATTGCACATAAAGCATGCAATACTCTTAACAAAACAACTTTTTCTAAATTAAAAACAGATAATCCTCTCAACAAGAAAACACATGTAGTTTATCAAATCCCATGCAATGAAGTTTCATGTGATAAAGTATACATAGGACAAACATGTCAATACTTAGAAGGCAGAATTAACGGACACAAATACACAAAAAGTTCTACCACAGCCCTGAACAAACACAAAAAATCAACCAAACATGATTTCAACTACAACGATATAAAAATTTTAGCTACAGAAAAAAACACCAAAAAAAGAGAATTCCTGGAAATGATACACATTAAACTTAATTCAAATGCACTGAATGATAAAACCGACATAAAACATCTCAGCAGAATATACCACAAAATCATTTAAACCTTTAATTAATTTTTATTGACTATGAAATCAACAACCATCATACTGGATTTCACAAATATAAACATTTTCCCCTCGTATTTCAAAACATACATTATACATAAATTCCACAAAACAATATAACAAAATACATAAAACGAGAACACATGACACCTTGTTCACGTCAAATGTATGTCTTATGTCCAAAATTGTCCTCCCGCATTCCTGCCACTCCTGCAACAACCAAAAAAGTCATGACATAAAATAATTAAAACGAAAAAGAAACTGAAGATGCTGTCTTTAGAAATAGATACCTGTTGTGAATGTGCGTTTATGGTAAAGAAAAATATATAAATAAATAAAATAATTTATAATGTTAATCCTTACCACATTTTTTAGTGATTTTTTAACTGATGAAGCTTTGGAGCCCCAAAGCGAAACGTCTTAGAATAAATATTTTTTAATCTTTAAACTATCAATTTGAACCTCATCCCAAGATAAATGTTTCCAAATATATATATATATATATATATATATACAGAATAATATATTATATGCTATTTGAAAATCGAAAGGAAATAGACAATAAGAATTCGTTTTTTATATTTAAAAAAGATATTTGGGTAGAGCCACTATCCAGGGACGCAATAGTTATAGGTTAGCAGTTTTTGTCAATTGAATTTCAATAATGGCTTATTTAGTTGACAATCTAGATAATTTAAGATGAATAAGATGATAAATTAAATCTTATCCTGATAATGATTAATGAACGCTATCTGATCGATGATGAAATGAAAAAAACTATCTTTGAAATGATGAAAACTAATCTTTTGAACATAATTTCCGCTTATACACTCATATCCAGTTAAGTTAGCCAAAGTAGGCGCACGCTGTTATTCAGCCCAGTTCTCAACCATTTTATGAGAGAATCTTCCCTATAATTGAAAAAATAAACCGAAAAAATTCATGTCCTCAAAACATTTAATACAGAAAAAGAAAATATACATTTGTTATTATATTAATACGTAGAATTTAAAAAAAATTGCATATATCAATTCCCAACAAGATATCTGACTAACTGCACTCTAAAATAACGTCTGTAAAATAACAAACTTTATTCAAACCCCATTTCTTCCATAGTCCCGAAAAGAACCAAACACAAATATATAAGTAAGGATATTTCGAATGCGAAATTAAAGTTTGACAGAACGGTCTTTTTGTAGGATAGAAAATTATGGCAGTTATAGTTTTTAGGTATAAAATAGTTCAAAAATCATCCTGATGCACCAGTTTTTTTATATAATTCTATCAGAATTATTCTGTTTTCCGTTCTTATGAACCCGCTATCAAGAAATGCTACATATTGATTTTGATGTTCAATCTCAATAATTGCAAATTGAATGTACGGATCAAAAGAATTGAAAATGTACAATTTCTCTTCGATTACCATCTTGAGGTATGGCTAATATCAAATAGTCGACATATTTTTTAATGGCAGGGGTTAAAAATAGAGTACCTACTGGTATAACTATATCTAACAAAATTCAAAACATAATTCGCTAATATTGGCGATATTTTCGCTCCCATAGGCGTACCCAGAATTTGTTTGTGAAATCTAACATTGAAAGAAAATTACGTACTATCAAATAATAAGGATATAATTTTGTTAAAGATATATTTGTCTATGATGCAGTTAGCACTCATTGATTGCCATTCACTTTCAATTGCTGATAAACATGTTTATTGTCGAACTGTCCTCAAAAAAACTCGAGACGGGAGTCGTCTGTTATTATTGTCTATGGGATTTATATCGCCCATCATATTTAACGAGGAACGGGGGTCATCGACTATTATGTTGAGTTTTACCACAGGCCAGGGAGCATAAGAAACTCAACATTGTTTCTATAGAAATTTTTCTTTCATCACAACAAACTGAACTCCATCTTCAAATTTCAACAAGATAAAATTTTACATAAACAAGGAACGTTTTAATCAGTTGAGGCTCTAAAATATACAAAACAACATTCATTCTATTGGTACTGGTAATTTTGGAATTGTGCAAGAGATGAAGTATATACATATCATTTGCAGGTAGATACTCTTGGCAGCAACTTCTAAAGTACCTGTACCAATAGAATAAATATTATCTTGTATTTTTTAATGTCTCCTCTGAAAGTCAGTCCTTGTTTTTTTTAAAAAAATATTTATTTCACATTTTTGAGTGTCAAAAGAATGATACTATAAATTTTTCGATAAATACAACGTACTAAAGTCTCTAACTCGGAAACCTTTGAAGTCTTTGGAAACATTCCAGATCAAAGGTTTCCGAATACGGTTTCTTCAATTTGGTTATCTTAGATTTCCGATTTCCAAAAAAAATCACCCCTTACCCACATTTGGAGGGGATTTTTGGGGGGAAATACATACTGGATTCAAAATTTTTTAGAACTAATTTTCAAGTAGATTCTTTCGAATAAAAGTAGAATCATCAAAATCGGAGTAAGTTTAATATGCCAAACGCGGAAACATGCATACATAAGAAAAAACAAACATAAAATTGAATTGTATACCTCCTCGTTTTTCAGTCTGTCAAAAAACATTTTGCACCTCCTGAACCTATGGCACGCCGTTTTGCTATTAAATTACATAATACAGATTAATAATCAACATTTTCAAAAAAGAAAACTATTCACAACGAAATTCATAGCCACAGAAATATATACTATATGGCACAGGTAATTGCAGTTGTAAATAAATGATTTGTTTTGCTTGTAATAAAATTCAAATTCAGAAAATTATTTTATATTTTCAAATCATTTGAACCGTCAAATATTTTGAAATTCTGTTGCTTTCCATTCCATTCCATTGATATTATGGTAAAAAATACTCGAAAATTGAACATATATAGGTACCTTATTTGTATTTTTATTTCCGAATTTTTATTTTTGAATCAAAATTATCTGCATAGTTTTGATCCTAGAATTTTTATTCTTATATTAGACTAATATAGGTATATTAGAGTTATGTAGGTACATATATATGAAATTTGAATCGTCATGTTTTATTCTTGATTCTTTATTATTGAAAACTAGCAAACGCCCGCTACTTCACCTGCGTAAGTCAGTGGAATCCCCTACAATGGAGTTCAAAATAAACAATATTCTCGTAATTCGAGTCGCCTTATTTTCAGAAAATTACGAAATATGTGTTTGCTTATTTATTTTTAGAAGTACTCCTACGAAGTATATGTATATTAGAAAAAATCTTACATATACCGTACATACGTACACACAAAAACGCACACACGAACATTTTCCTACAAATCATTTTATATGACTCGGGGTATCTTGAATCGTGGAGGTTGTTCAAATTTACAATTTCAGAAAATCGACTCCAGTGCAATAACTTCCGACTGGAAAGTAAAAAATATACTTAGATTTTTTAAATATCTTGGATTTGAAAGTAATTTGAGTGAACATTGTAAAATTGTAAGAAAAACTGCACGGATTAATAAATAATTGTCGAGTAGTATTGAAATAGAAACCATAAATATTTGGTTGAACATTTTTAGAGATATGTGATACTTGATACTCATTTAATTTATTTTGTAATGGGTGCGTAATAATTCTGGCTTCAGTTTTTTATGATCCCTGGCCTCTGACAAAACGCAATATAGAGTTCGATGACCCGCGAATTTACATGTGGGGTGATTATGTGAATCCCGTAGACAATGATATTATTCACTCTTCTACCAGAGATTAGGTGTATTTAATCTTTACTTCTACCTTGTATGTACCCAACACCAAAGACTGACTTCTATTATTTTTGCTAACACTTAACACATAAATCATGGGACCAGAAACTTTAACGACTCTGAAGCGGGATTCTGTGTCATATAGTATTCTATTAATCGACAAGATTCAATGGTAATGTTAATAGAATCTTGTCGATTAATAGAATACTATATGACACAGAGTCCCTCTTCTGGTTCCTCGCTATTCTTTATAGTTATTTGTTAGTATTCCACTTATATGTATTCAGTATATTTTTTACTAAATTCCTCACACAGAAACAGAATGGGATCCTTTTTTCTGGAGAAGTACCTACATGTGATGTATCTATAAATTGTGTGTATACAGGGTTGGGCAAATGTGTGGAATCAGCTGATTTCTAGCTAAATTGTAAGTTATAATAAAAAGTATCCCAATAAAAGTTGGCTAAAATTTTCCGTTCTATCATATAAAATGAAATGATGCTGCTTATCGACCGACAATTACACCAACAATTTAAGCTCTGTTAAAGAAATAGCCATGGTAACAAAAAATATTGATTGTTTTTAGATAAAGATGCAGCCATCATTTTATTTAATATTATAAAAACTACAAGTCACATATCTACCACACCCTTTGGAAAATTGATAAATTAAAGGTAGTGGCTTTAGATGACGAAGATTTTTGTGATCACGGTTCGATTCTATTCAAAATAGTTTGTGGGGGTTTTGGGGATGCAAGTTATGAATTTTAGTCATAATGCGATAAGAAGAGGAATTTCATGAATGAGTAGAGAGATATAACTAAAACCGAAAAAAATTATAGGGTGGAGCCACTCTCCAGGGGCGCACTGGTTATAGAAAAGCAGTTGTCAACTTAGTTTCAATTATGGCTTATTTGGTTGACAGATTAGAGAATTTTAAGTTGGATAATTTGGGTCGTATCATTCTAATGACTTATAAAAGCTATCTGATCGATGAACGAACTCAACAAATATTTAGAAGTATTGTGCAGTGGTAATTCATGCTCTCTATGTTTAAGTTACTTTTAGGATATCTTTAGGAACTCGCAATAAAAATTCCTTGTCCAGTTTACTTTCGGCATAACTTTAGGATTTCTCAGAATTCAGAATATTTGTTCTTATTACATTCGCGCTAACTTTAGGAACTCGCAGTAAGAATTTCTGATTCCGGTTACATTCGGGATACATTTAGAAACTCACCAGAAAAATGGAAGGTTAGGTATTTCAGAAACCTCGTGAGAGGTCTATGCTACCTAGATTACATATAGGCCCAATTTTATTTATTTTTATAATTCTATAATATAAAAGCGTGTTGTTTCAGTTTTTTCAAGTATTATATTTTATGCAGAGTTGCCTTTGTAATAACCACTTACTTTGGCATAGGCTGTTATATAGACCGGCTTTCATTTTAGGAGAGAATCATCCCGTATAATTGAGAATATAAGCCAAAAAAATGCATGTCCTCAAAACATCTATTACACATATAGAAAGTATACATTTGTTAATAATACAAATAATTAAACAAAAATTATATACATCAATTCCTAACAAGATATATGACTAATGTATGCACCAAAATGTACAAAATTTTGACGTCCCCAAAACAACCCCTACACACACATATATACATATATACACATATATACACACATATATACATACATACATAAATACATATATAAACATAAAATAAATGTTATATTATTAGGTACCTATCTCTTTTCAAAATAATAAATTTGTTACATGTCAAGTATAGGTACATATTACATACCTAACTATACATAAATATCTATACATATTAATTTTGAGATACATCTGGAGAAAAATTATTATAATTATCATTATATAATTTTAGAATATAAGAATAAATGTAAGTAAGTCCTTTTATATCTGAGCGTTTTTACATAGTGTTATTATGTTTCTTAATATTCACCATTTCTAAGAAACCACGGTTAAAATAATTTTTCTCAGAACATAGTGCAATAGTATTATCAAAATCAATACTATGTTTCTTACTGATAGCATGTTCTGTCAAGGCACAAGATTTTTTAATTCGTCTAATATCACTTTTATCGGGAAGGATTACATCTCATAAAAGTGATATTAGACGAAATAAAAAATCTTGTGCCTTGACAGAACATGCTATCAGTAAGAAACATAGTATTTATTTTGATAATACTATTAGACTATGTTCTGAGAAAATATATTTTAAACGTGGTTTCTCAGAAATGGTGAATATTAAGAAACATAATAACACTATGAATAAACGCTCAGATATAAAAGGACTTAGTTCGATTTATTCTTATATTCTAAAATTATATAATGATAATTATAATAATTTTTCTCCAAATGTATCTCAAAATTAATATGTATAGATATTTATATATAGTTAGGTTAGGTTAGGTTAGGTTAGGTTAGGTTAGGTTATGTTCTGAGAAAATATATTTTAAACGTGGTTTCTCAGAAATGGTGAATATTAAGAAACATAATAACACTATGAATAAACGCTCAGATATAAAAGGACTTAGTTCGATTTATTCTTATATTCTAAAATTATATAATGATAATTATAATAATTTTTCTCCAAATGTATCTCAAAATTAATATGTATAGATATTTATATATAGTTAGGTATGTAATATGTATATGTATATATATTGTTTGATTCTGAATTCTTGACTGGTTTAATATTTGATAAAATAGATTTTTTTTGGGGATGCAGTCATTTAATAAATAAAATTCTTTGGATTATGCCAAGATTTCGAGAATGTTTATTCTCTTCGTCGGGGCAAAATTCCTGAATTTAGATAAAATTAATCACAAACAGAAAAGATTTCATAGCCATCAATCAGAAATGTTTTGAAATATTTATAAATAATGGCATTTCTTGCAAAGTAATTTCCAATGGCCCACCTGCAAAGTACATATATAGTTATTCAAAATTACCACAACATTACAAAACTCAACTGTAAGTTTTACATATCTTCATAATATAGTTATAGTTAGGCAGAATTTCAGTCGTAGAAAACAGAAATCCGCTGTCACTTGTCATTTGTCACACCACATATTTTTCGTTCCTGGTCGTACAAACAGGTTCGGAATGGAAGGTCGAATTACATAGAGATGGAAATATGCATAGAGACATATACTTGAATTTCTATACCGCTAGCATTGTGGAAAAAAATACGCAAAAATGAAGCCAAAGACCTGGGGATATCTGGCATTATGCGCAAGCGTCATGAACTTTTTTGGTAAGAGAAGGGACATATCCCTATTTTGTTATCATGGATACCATATGTGGCATACATATGTGACTCCAAGCCACCTCCCCCCCAACTTCCCCTTTCGCGCAAGCCTACTTAACTCGCAATCCCCATAGTGAGCATCACAATATATATATATATATAGAATTATGTGCATATATATAATATATAAATATTGTATCTCTATGGAAAGATGTTCACGGAGACAGTGAGATTTTTTTTTATTTTTGCAGCATCCTTTGAATTGGTATTTTTATGTTTTAAGCAACATGTCCCTCCAACTGCAAATCACGAGGCAGAAATAGAGCTTTTCCACTGACGTCACAAATATGACCGCAAACAGCTCTTCTGGAGGTCAACAAGGCCACTTTGCCATAAGACACTATTTTGAAGATTTTACTGCTATATATTTACAACAAAACAATAAATTAATAATTCAAGTAATCCTGAAGGTAAGCATTTAAAATTTGAGTAGAATTAATTAAGATTTGCACAACCCACAAACTCCACAAAAATGTGGCAATTGAAAATAAAAATGTTATTTAAGGGATTAAAACTTCGGTGAGCACCTACTTTTTAAATAATTAATTACAAACTCTAGTTTTTTCAAACATATAATCACTCGAAAGCAATTCTATTAGTGTTACAATACCATATTATTAACCTGAGTGTTTTGAAACTGTATCAAAACAACTAGACTGAAGTAAAAAGTGCAGTCTTAAAATTAAAACTTGCGATTTGTTGACCACCAGAACAGCTGATTTTGACAGTAGTTCAAATGGCGCTGACGTCAGGTGGAAAAGCCTTATTGGTAGCTGAATGACTGGGCGCTAACCACTTTTTTACGTTCGTTTCAAGACCTTGCTATATGACCGTGGTCTTACTCTTTGGAGGTAGTGTTTAGTGTTCTCCTCTAATCAAATCGAAAGATAGTGTTCTCTGATCGGACATGTCAAATATTTTTTTAAAAAGTTTGGAAAGTAAAACTACTTTTGCTAATAGCTTTATTGATATAAGATAAAAAAAATCATTTGTACTTCAAATGAAATCTTTTGTACAACTTCAGGAATGATCCGAAGCATTCGTTATTGTATATGCTGCAATTTTCTCTAATTAGAGCATTTTAACTTCTTTCTCCTCACGACTCACCCAATAATTTCTGTATAAATACTTACTATCGTTTATCAAGTCTCGTGCAGATCATCATATACAGGGCGGTCTAAACCGAAAAGGAGACTTGGCGCAAGTTAACGATCGTAATTATTGATTAGATTAGATATATGATTTTTTTTCATTGAAAATTTACGATTATATTATAAGAAAATCATATTAACACATTTTATTTAGAAAAAATGGGTTTTGTTAAAAAAATCTATGTTAATCAGGATACGAACCGAGGATCTCTAGAATATCAGCGGGGAGCTTGACCAATGAGCTACTTATGTCCTACGATAATTTCGGCTTATATCTACATATTAGTTATAATCTGCATGGGTGGTAGAATAAGAATATTAATTGCTGAAAACAATTTTTCTTGTGAATGATTTATTACGGGCTAGAATCCATACATATGAATTTTCATCGAAATCGGTAGACCAGATTCCGAGGTAAAATTTGCATATATATATATATATATATATATATATATATATATATATATATATATATATATATATATATATATATATATATACCCAAAAAACATTCCCAATGTAAGACTTTTGGAGGTGAGAGCTATATTCTGCAAAACTCGACAAAAAAAATCTCAAATCTTTCGCATACGCTCAGTAAGAGCTACACACCCATACAACTTTTTATGTTTCTTTGTATACGAATTTTGCTTTAATGGTACATTTTCATCAAGTGATTCTATCGCTTCTCACCGCCCCCAAAATTCCTTCCATGAAATTACAACTTGACGTATTATATTCATAACCCATTGTTCCACTAAATATGGCTAGCATTTCCAGTCACCTGCTCACTTTAAATTATAAAATTGTCACTACCATACATACTTGAAATGAATGCACTATATTCCGTCTTGGAAAAGAAGATGAAATAAAACAGAATTAATATCGCATTTGAACTTACATTCGTTTTTCCGAACTTCATGTGTATATTTAACTATATGGTCAAGTTCTAAAGAGTTCTATTGGGAGAAAATATCAACTTTGTTAGTGACCTACAATATTTTTACACACATCAAAAATACAAAAGTGCAATACGATCTATTTCTTAATATACAGGGTGTTTCAAATATATTCACAGGATTTGAGGATGTGCTAGTTCGTCCAAAAATATATTTATATTAACTTACAGTTTAAATTGCGTCATTTTCTAGATACCTACAGGGCGTTGAAATTAAAAAAAATCGTTTTTTGTGACTATCTCCTGAACCGTTTATCGTATAAGTTTTGAGTCAGAACAACATTTTTGTCATAAATGGTGAAGATTTTGAAGGAGTAGTGGGTGTTTTTCTCCTCAATTTCTACGCTAATGGAAAAAGTACGGTTTTGAGATGCCCATTTGAACCGCCAATGTTTTCTACACCAAAAAGGTACTGTTGGTCGTGACCTCTAATTATCAAATAGATTTTTGACAAAAACGGTCGAATTCAGAGCTCACGACCAATAGTTTTTTTTTTTGTAGAAAACATTGGCGGTTCAAATGGGCATCTCAAAACTGTAATTTTTCCATTGGAGTAGGAAATGGGGAGAAAAACACGCAACGATATTCTAGAGGATAAGTTAATATTTTTTTTCATTTTTTTGGACGAGCTATCACATCCTCAAGTCCTGCGCATATATTATGAAACATCCTGTATATTTAAACCTAATGAAAATAATTGCTAACACCGTATTAAGGAGACTTAGAAAGGCGTGGAGTATGTATGTAAAAAAATGAACAACTTATGTTTCAACGTCATGGAAGGAATATTGGGGGCGGTGAGAAGCGATAGAATCACTTGATGAAAATGTACCATTAAAGCAAAATTCTTATACAAAGAAACATAAAAAGTTGTATGGGTCTGTATCTCTTACTGAGCGTATGCGAAAGATTTGAGATTTTTTTTGTCGAGTTTTGCAGAATATAGCTCTCACCTCCAAAAGTCTTACATTGGGAATGTTTTTTGGGGATACGGATTTTTTTTGGAAGTCGCTTAACTGTCACGGACTAACTTTAATTTTCAATAATCATATTGATTGTAAATACAAATATATATGTAAATACAAAGTGGCTCACGGTCGATGGTACCTTAGACGTTTACGGAGAGCAGGACATATGATCGTTCTGAAAATTTGGTTGTTCAAGTAATTGCTCCTAATCTATCGATCTAAAATTCATTTAACTTAATTATCTGCACGTTGTTGCGATAGTTGCCACACATTTTCCATGAAGAATAAACAATTTTAATAGAACTTCGTTTAAATTGTTATTTCATTATTTACCTAAAAATATTAAAGATATAAATTCAATTAAAAAATTCAAAGCTGAGATTCATGTTTTCTTAAAAACAAATTCAAGGAAATCTATAATAAGAATTATGGAAAAATGATAGCGCTTTTTCTATCAAATTCTCATTTTCATTTTAATTTTTTTTATTTGTAATTTTTAGATACAACTAACCTAGTGTATGTATGTATGTATGTATATAAGTATATAGGTGTGTATTTTTTTTTATGATTTCATACTTATCGTAGGGTTATTTGTTGTTTATTGACAAACTATTATTTGTTATTCTTATATTGTTATTAAACGTTATTATTATTATTATTCATTTCAAAACACTTACGTTGAGAAATACTTAAAGATATAATTAATAATGCACTAATTGTCAAATTTTCATTGTCATGTACTATGATGACATTTAATAGCAACCTAGAAGAATATCAGAAATATATTTTTTTTTTAAAGCTACTTAGGTATAGGAACATGATACATCAAATCAAAGGAAATTTAGGTATCTTTCAGGATATTTTATAATATACAGAGTGTTCCATTTAAAAAGACACATTTTTAAACATTTTTGTATCTAGCAGTAAAATCACACAAATTTCTCTATTCAGAATCCATAAACATTATCTCGATGACCTGCTAACCATCGACCATGAGCCACCCTATATATATACCGGGTGTCCCACTAAGGTCAGCGACGTAGGATAATAGGGAAACCGTGAACCCTACGACTTCGGAAAAAAAAATTCATGAGTAAATCGGCTAAAAGAAATTCAGCTAAGATATTTTCACATTTCTAAAATGGCCGCTAGGTTGCGTAATTACCATGGTATAAATTAAATTTAACTTTTTCTAAAAAAATCGATGCATTTACGTATTGTTCTAGTACCGGAAATGGAAAGTTCATGAAATTCTGCGTAATTTTGGTCTGCATACTTTTCCGTATTTTTGATTATAAGGGTGGAGGAGCTGGAAGATAGTACTTTCTTAAACCGCTGTAATCTCCTAGACGAGTTATCCAAATTTATCGACTTTAGTCTTGTCTGAAAGATAATTCAACGCTTATTTCAAGAATAATGTCGGATGTGTACGCAAATACACACTTTTACTCCTAGTGGGCACTGAATAACCAATATTCACTTTTCATCTTTTTTTGTAAAAAATTAAATAGCACGATACATTTTTCTCTTACTGGTAATAAAAGCCATATAAATAGCCACAGTTTAGCGACGCGATATCTTTACTCGCTTTTGAATTATTGTAAAATGTAATCTCAAACGAAACAAAAATACTGATAGACTGATTAGAAAGAAAATAAATAAAAATGTTTTTCTGCTTTTGTTAGAAAATAGAAAATCCGAAACCAGCACATAGTTGTTATCATTACTTGTTGTTGAGCAGTGGCGTGCTGTGGAATCTTGAGTAAGAGAGTGCACATACAGTGCACATTTACAAACACTCTTTTTACTTAATTGTCCAACGTTTTCAATGTTATCCCCAACAGCCGAAGCTTACGGTAGTTTTGTGTCCATGTCCGTATTATTAAAATTATTAATTCACTCAAATAATTATTCTACGTTGTTATTAATCCACTAATATTGCTTAAATAGATAATTATTTTTTCTTGTTTTTCGTCGATCAAAAAACCATTTGGTTCTATGGCCCCAATTATTTTTTCATCAAAAATTAATTTTGTTTATCAGTGCCCTCTAGGAGTAAAGTTGTGAACTTGCGAACACATCCGACATTATTTTTAAAATAAGCGTCGAGTTATCTTTCAAACATGACTAAACTTATTATATTTGGATAACGCGTCAAGGAGATTACAGCGGTTTAATAAAGTACTCCCCCCACCTATATTATCAAAAATACGGAAAAAGTGTGAGGACCAAAATTACGCAGAATGTAATGAACTTTTCATTTCCGGTACCAAAACAATACGTTAATATTTCGATTTTTTGAGAAGAATTTTATTTTAATTTATACCACGGTAATTACGCCACCTAGCGGCCATTTTTGGAAACTTGAATATATCTTAGCTGAATTTTTTTAAGCCGATTTACTTATAATTTTTTTCCCGAAGTCGTAGGGTTTACGGTTTCCGTATTACCCGACCTCGCTGACCTTAGTGGGACACCCGTGTATATATATATGCTGCATCTTTCTTTTCAGAGCTTGCCAATAAATTAAATGTAATGTTACAGATCTTGAAGCATATTTGCACAACATTGATAATGGTAGTAACATTACCATTATTGTTGGGGACATGAATATAGATATACTAAAAAAATTGTGAAATCGCGAATAACTACATACTGACTCTCTCATCCTTTAATTAATATCTCATAAAATATTAGCTATAAACATAAAGTCATATTAATAAACTGACATTGTTTTTCCATTTTGATCTGAAAAATAAATTAAAATTATAAACATTCCATAAGAAAAAACAAAGTTGTGTAGAGTTCCAACTATTTAGAAACACCCGGTATAATTGAAAATATTTTTATGTTGTAGAATTTTTAAAATACGATTGGGTTAGTTATAGACATTTTCTCTTAATATTTACAATAACCCCGTAATTGTCCGAATACCTACGCACTCCTAATCTCCCACCTTGTATTTCATAACTTGAAATGTACCTAGATATTTATCAACAGCGGGCCGCGTCTAATTATAAAAAAAGCTATATAGTGTGATCTGAACCAAAAGCTAAAACCAAAAAAATGTATGCACGAGTAGGCAATGTTAGAAGAAATATAACTAGGTATCAAATATTAATTAATTAATTAATAACCCACAGCGTACGAAAACCATAGACTAATAAATAGAATAACGAAAACGTCTCTGATCTCTGCTACTGCTACATCTACCTCATTGTTGCCATTTAGTATGGTATAGTAGTAGTATACGTTTGACAAATATTATTAGTGCCTTAAAAATGTACCACTTTCGAATAAGAGCGAAGTAGTATGCATGCTTTTTAAATAATAAATGATTTTACAATCATGATCATAATTAATTTGTCAGTTTCACTTAGGTATTTATCCGATATCTATATCAGTTAGGTATTTAAAAACAGGTAAAATCTTAGCACCGGCAACACCGTAGAGTCTTGAAAATAAGAAATTGTGAAATCCGTCTATTTGGTTTTACATATATTGATAATATAATATTACAGCCTTTTACGAGTTGAAAACATTTTCAAATGATTACTTATCATTGAAGGATTGTATTAAATACAATATCTCGTTAATTTCAAGCCATATATTTAAATAAATCGGGAAAACCATTACGTGACCTTGATAATTCAACATTTTTCTGTAAATAATGCTTCTGTACGCAGAAGTGAGAGATACCGCTCTCACCTCTGCAAACAAGCATTGCTCGTTGAATACAATTAATTTCATATATTAACAATTACAATAAGTTATAGAAAAGGCCACACTAGGATATTGATACAAAGCTGTTATATTCATATCAAACTTAATTTTCGTTATTATTGTTGAATCTTAAGATATTCGAAAAAGTCCAGGCAGAATTTTGTGTTCATTTCTAGTCACTTAAAACGTATAAAAATGGCTCTTTTGGTTGTATAACATTTGCAGGTATAGTATCTAATTTGCTAAAAAAATTAGGTATGACTAAATTTTTTGAGAAAATAATTTTTGGGATAAACTGAAAGACAAGTAAATTTTTCTAGAAGAATAAAAATCTACCTATATATATATATATATATATATATATATATATATATATATATATATATATATATATATATATATATATATATATATATATATATATATATATATATATATAGATATTTATATCAAAGCATTTCATGAGATTACAACAATTTTTGTTCTCACTTATAGACTAAATTAAAAAGTGTAGGCACTTTGTGCAATGGACTACTGATACTAATGTCGATTTAGGTTGTTGTATTTTCTATATCCTATATTTTTATACTTATATCACATTAGGTAAGCTGTGCTTATATCAAATATAGTTCAGTATAGGTTATATATACAAATGTTCATATACCTAACTTAAGAGATAGTGGGTTCTTCATACTAACCTTTAGCCTATATGAATTCCAGCTTAAAATTTTATTTTTTACTCTTTTGATAAGGAAAATAATAACATATTATGTAGATTCAGGTATGGCTTTACAAACATTATCTATTTCCATTTGAAAGAAGTCCTTTTATAAATCAAACCAGGACAAGATTTTGTTTTTTGTTTAAAAAAAACAGCGACAACATCTCCATTTCGATAAAAACTCAAGAGATGGGTTATTACTGGCTTTGATATAACCTAGCGAAATCAAACTCGGTGGCGTGAAGAGGGTTCCTTACTAACGACCTTCACACTGATTTTTCTGTAAATTTGGAATGGGAGCCTTATTTTGTCATATTTAGAGTATCTTCCTAAATATCTTCTGAACCACTCGTTCTACAATTAAGAAAATAAATATTTAAATGAATCATAATGCACCCATTATATGATATTTTATTTAGTCCTTTAATTTACACTATACCTGCATGCGTAGTTTGGTCACTTTACACTGTATTTGTAACATTTTCAACATTCCCTGTTTTCTAACTTCTGTGAAAACAGGCTAGTACTGACGGAAATACATAAAAACAGACGGACAGACATGAATATACCGAACTGATTTTATAAAGGTTCCGTTTTACATCGGATATACTAATCACTAACAACGACGAAAAACATGATAAAACGAATAATTGCCAGCCATAGAGATGTAACTCATGTCCATAGAATTAGTACTCCAATTCTATGCTTAAGTCCGTAAAGTTAGCACTACCATGACAAAAAATCTAAATTTCACATCGTGGATTAATTGCAGCTTAATTGCCGTTTATATACCGTGAAATCGAAAAACAACCGTTTTCATATTTTCAAAAATAAATCCTGGTGATGCTAACTTGACAGTCAAGTTAACATTACCACCTACGTAGGCACATTTCCTTAATTTGGAAAGATAAACACTTTGTGGCAATAATTGCCGCTTTTCAACCGTAATCTAATAATGTAAAGGAAAAAAATAATTTTTCAATAAATAAGATTCTGGTAGTGCTTACTTGACAGTCAAGTTAGCATTACCACTTACGTAGGATGTTTTCTTAATTAGGAAAGACAAAAACTTTGCGGCAATAATTGCCGCTTTTTAACCGTTATCAAATAGTGAAATCGATAAAATTGCCGTTTTCATATTTTTTAAAATAAGCCCTGTTAGTGCTAACTTTACAGTCAAGTTAGCATTACCACCTACGTAGGTACGTTTTCTTAATTCGGAAAGACAAAAACTTGGCAGCAATAATTGCCACTTTTTAACCGTAATCAAATAGTAAAATCGAAAAAATTACTGTTATCATATTTTTAAGAATAAGCCCTGTTAATGCTAACTTGACTGTCAAGTTAGCATTACCACCTACACAGGCACTTTTTCTCAATTAGGAAAGACAAAAACGTTGCGGTAATAATTGCATTAATCAAATAGTGCAAACGAAAAAAAATATATATTTTTTTCAATAAATAAGATTCTGGTAGTGCTAACTTGACATTTGGTGTAGCATTACCAACACCGAATAAGAGGATAATTGTTATCGGAAAGAAAAATTGAATGCTCCCATAATTGCAGTCTTTTAACCGTAATATAATATAATATTTTAAAACCTATGGTATTGCTAACTTGAAATTGAGGTAGAGTTGATCTCTGGCTTGTTTAGTAGTTAATCTTGGCTAGTTCACTTCAGAACATAGATACCATGGCACATTTTACCAGTTGATAAGTTGACGTAACATTATTTGTTTTCAATTTATGCTTTACAGAGGAAACTGCTAATAGTTTCTTGCAAGTCATGTTGTTTTAGTTTTGGCATTTTTTCACTTACATTACTCCTATGAACACACCTAATTTTTGACATAAAAGACATTTGACTTTTGATTTTTACCTTTTTCGAGGAAGTTGGATTTTTTCGATTTCACTATTTGATTACGGTTGAAAAGCCGCAATTATTTCCGCAAAGTTTTTGTCTTTCTGTATTAAGGAAACCTGCCTACGTTTGTGGTAATGCTAACTTTACAGTCAAGTTAGCATTACCACCAGATCTTATTTTTAAAAATATGAGAATGGTAATTTTCTCGTTTTCACTATTTGATTACGGTTATAAATCAGCAATTATTGCCACAAAGTTTTTGTCTTTTTGAATTAAGAAAACGTGCCTACGTAGGTGGTAATGCTATTTTGACTATCAAGTTAGCACTACCAGAATCATATTTATAGAAATTTTTTTTTTCGTATGCACTATTTGATTACGGTTTAATAGCGGCAATTATTGCCGCAAAGTGTATGTCTTTCCGAATTAAGGAAACCCGCCTACGTAGGTGTTAATGCTAACTTGACTGTCAAGTTAGCACCATCAGAATCTTATTCATTAAAAGAAAATATATTTACTTTTATTGTTTTCGTATGCACTATTTGATTACAGTTATAAAGCGGCAATATTGCCGCAAAGTGTTTGTCTTTCCGAATTAAGGAAACGTGCCTACGAAGGTGGTAATGCTAACTTGACTATCAGGTAAGCATTACCAGGGCTTATTTTTTAAAATATGAAAGCGGTAGTTTTTTCGATTTCACGGTACATAAACGGAAATTAAACGGCAATTAATCCACGATATAAAATTTTGAATTTTTGAAATGGTAGTGCTAACTTTACGGATGTGACCAACTCAACCATTCGAATGATTTATTCCTTACCCGTATACAAGGTCGGTTTCCCAATAATTATTAAGGGATAATCTAGAAGCCCTTCATCTTCCAAATTTTATTCAGAAAAAAACATTGATTCTTATTGATAACCCTTTATTCTAGTACTACGACTATCTCCAGCAACAACCTCTTAACTTTGAATACTACCCAAATCATAGATGTCTTTATCAATATAATTTTTTATAGACAAAGCATATCGTCTTGCATAATAATAAACTTACAACAGCTCCCGGCTTGAAGACATGATGTGATACTAAAACATATTTCGCAAAAGTTCTTCGTGAAGTTCTCCTCGGGGAGCCACTGTCGAAATTGCGCTGCCGTCCACCTTCCGCCAGTAGCAACTTCTCGATGACAAAAAATGTAACTTATGTTACAAAGGAG
Source organism: Crioceris asparagi (assembly GCA_958507055.1). Taxonomy (NCBI): domain Eukaryota; kingdom Metazoa; phylum Arthropoda; class Insecta; order Coleoptera; family Chrysomelidae; genus Crioceris; species Crioceris asparagi. The sequence goes on along the minus strand of OY293827.1, from coordinate 71,641,755 downwards.
ATTAATGCTTATCGTATACGTATACGAGAGGGAGAGAAGAACACAAGTTAAACACAAAGATTACCTTATTTTATTGAGTCGTCTATCTTAAATGGTACGTAACAGAAAAGGGGATAAAGCTGGGGGAAACTTGTGTGTGTGTATATATTGGAGAGAAATTATATTGTGTAGAAGATGAGAAAATGGACAATCGAGCAGCATCACATATTGTTGAATCTCAATTACTTATAGCATTTCGAGACATGACATAAAATCTGTAATATTATGTTTTCCAGCTTTGTAGCCATAAAACTTATTACAATCTTACGATCATATATAAATGGTATGTCGTTGAAGTTTCCTATTGTCTCCGAGTGATAGCAAGCTCATATATTTCTGGAGCACGTAAATTTACAAATTAACAGTTTATATACACTTCCAAACGAGACTAGCTGAATGTCTTAACAAGGCGGAATTAATCGTGCTAAATTGTCATTGCTTTCCATGAAGTGGTCAAATCATATCTGCATGCAAAAACTCTGCGCCTCTGACTGGAATTGAGTTGGTATCTATAGCATAGAAAACATTTTTCCAGTTAGATTTGCTTATATATTTAAACACTGGCGTACCATGTAATGACTATTTAATAATAAAAAGATTGTATATTTTATTATTTTGTTTTGATATTGAGACTTTCTTTTTTATATTTATAAATTAGGTATAATACATACTAATAACAAAGAGTAACTTGATTTATTATTTCATTATTTTTGTGAATATTTTCAAAAAGTAGATACTGTACCTGCAAATATTATATAACCAAAGGAGCCATTTCTGGACAACGGTTAACCTATACGTTTTAAGTGACTGTTCCATTCCTAGATACCAGATTAATAAGAGGGTCTGATAATATTATAAGACTTGATTGGTATCAAAGACCTATGTCCTAGATACCAGATTAATAAGAGGGTCTAATAACATTATAAGACTTGAATGGTATCAAAAACCTGTCATCTGAAAGATATATTCGTTATAAATCTTGCCATAGTATAAAAATGAAGACGAATCTAATTCTTGGATTGAAGAAAATAATAGAAGTGATAACATCTATTCTTTTCCAAATTTGAAATCAAAAGCATTAGAAAAATTGTTTAAGATCATGGTTGAAAATGGTTATCCTAAATGTTCCTTAAAAAAATATACAATGGCCCACCATCAGAAAACAATGAAGCCCAAGAAAATTTACAGACTAATAGATTACTCTTTCTCAAAATAGGCAGTTTTTCCTTAGGGTAAAACGCCAGTAATTGACCGCCAGCCAGTGTTTGACCGATTTCGAGAAAAAATAAAAAAAATAAGAATCCTAGGAATATTTCAACAAATACAAAACTATCTATAAATAGCCTCAAGTCTTTTTTCTACATCCTACTACACAAAACTTTCACTTATAATACCATTTTCGCCTTATCTTTGTTTAGATCAGGTCTAACAGTGGGTTATGCGCATTGTGTTAAGAAGGGTAATTTTTTTGATAAGAAGTTCTCCCAAGTAAGGTAATATTATTCAGCCATTTCTGCATATATTGTATTATTGTTTGTGGGTTAGTGTTCTGATAAATGTGTCTATATCGAAAAAATACAGGTTTTATCTATTTTCTGCCAAAATAGAGGCGGTCAAAGATTGATAGCTCTAAATTTGGATAAAAATTAGTGTTTGACCGATCGGTCAAAGACTAGACGAATTATGAGTTTTATAATCTCACAATTATTGGAAATAGATTTAATAATAGGATTTAGTTCAATATCCTTTTCTGAATGTCATATATTCCTCTTTAAATGGTTTCGACTAAACTTTTGAGCTCTGTAAAATAAGATACAAGAAGTATAAAAAAGCGGTCAATATCTGGCTCTCTTTTTGGACATTTACGGGGCACAAACAGGTCAAACACTGATTTTCTGAGCATGTTCCCAATTTTATAAATGTTTTGGTTTAATATAAATACTGATGGACATTTTTGTTTATTTTCTATTTTATAAAGCATCCCCTATAACGACAAAATTAATTGACCGCTATTAAATGAAAATAATCGCTGTAAAATATAAATAATAAATATTTGGTCAATTACTAGCCCCTATAGTGGACATTTACTAATAAACTGGAAATATATGTGGAAAATTTAGGAGATTTGAATCAGGATTCTGTTTTTTCAGTCAATTGGTAAGTCAACTAATCCTAAATTTAAATATAGTGATGAAGATCTTCAAAAGGCGCTCCATGCAAGAAATAATATTTATCTAATGAAAAAGCAGCCAAAATGTTTAATGAACCAAAGTCAACTCCTATTTATGAATAAAACAGAAAAAGCACCAATGAACAGAAAAATGGACCCATCACCAGTTTCAAATCCTGATGAAGGGAAACTATTGTTTGAATGGTAGTTCCATTCAGTAGATAGAGGTTTTCCATTTATAAAAACCCAGTTGTTGGATAGTGCTCAACATCTGCCAAAAGAGTTAAAATGTGATAATATTTATAAATTCAATGATGGAAGGCCAGGGAATACTTGATTTGAGGGATTTTGTCGCGATATTCTAATATATCTATTCGATTATCTGGAAATCTAACTGCATCCGGAATTTACGTTGAAACGTTGATTTGCAGAAGTTAAATTCTATTTGGCTACCAACAATTTATTACATATATTAAATGATCCGAGAAAAGTTTTCATCTCCGATGGAAGCGCTTTTCTAACCCAAAAAAGGAAAAATTTCTTGCGAAAAATGGAGAAGAAAATATTTTTTTAAACAAAATGAACTGAAAAAATAATAAGTATTCCTAGATATGTTTTTTAAGAACGGTCAAACACTCACAGTTTTAAGGTCAAAGACTAGATAATTTCGGTCAACTAATATAATCAAAGTGGTCAAAGACTAAATGACAAATACCGTTCTCTTTTTTATTATTTAGAAATACTACTTTATGATGGTATATTTAAAAGTGTTGTAACTTTTAAAAGAATGTCATGTATGTTTCATTGTATTTTTGATTATTTTATTAAAATGTTAAATTATCTACAAGAAAATTAATATGGCTCGGTCAAACACTGGCCTTAAAAATCTTAAACCGGTTAATTACTGGCGTTTTACCCTATATTTAACATCTAACAAAAAAACTCAATAAAATATTCATAAATGCAGAAAGCATGAATTTAAAAATTACTCAATACAATTTAGTTACTAATAAAAATATGTTTTATACTGGAAAAGACTCGATAGATACCTTGAATAAATCCGATGTTGTATATTCATTGAAATGTCTTCAATGTAAAAAATTGAACATTGGTCAAACTTCACAATTTTTAAGGATTACATTGATTTAACATCCTAGTGATATAAGATGTGCCTTAGTTTCCCATGTTAAAAATACCAAACATAACATTAATTTTGAAAATGTTAAAGTTCTTGAAACAGAAAAAAAAAAGAAAATTGAGTTTTCCTAGAAATTTGTCACATTCAACAGAAACCTACGATGAACAATAAAACAGATATCAGTGGTCTTAGCAACATTTACTGCTATCTGATAGAAAAAGACAAAAGAAATCGAAATAGATATTGCTCTATGTTTTTGGTTTTTCTTATATATTTTTCATCTCTCATTCATAGTCAAAATTATTTTGTCGACATATACATATTTTCTATACAAATAGAGAATAATAATTTCATTATAAGAATAAATCTCAATAACAAAATAATAATAACAATAAAAAATAAAAATTTATTTAGTCAGTCTCTCAAAAATAAAAATATTTCAGATCGTATCTTTATAATATTAGATTGTATAATATTATATTCCTGTGAATACGGCAGCTTTGAACTTTGCTATACTGTACCTCAGAGCAGAAGTCCAAAATTTGAAATTTTCAGTTTTTTGGTTCAAATTAATTTAAATTTCGCGCTTTATCTGCTGGCAAATGTTCAAAACCCTCGGACTTGAGGCATCTGAAATAACATTTTGTTAACGTTATTAAGTCCACATAATAAAGAGAGCAGAAGAGTATTAACTACCTTTTACATGTTTTAAGTCCACAATATCACATAAATTTTAATGATCAAAACCGTATTAAGTCGCAGAAATAGTATTATGTCCACATGCTACTTTAAAACCACAAGTATTAAGTCCACTCCCACCCATTGTTTTGCATAGCAAGCTCATTTTTATCTTTTAAACATCCTCGATATTTCCCATACATTTGTCAGGTCTGCTCTAAAAAAAGGCAATCGAGTGGTATGTCCAAATGTGAGAAAAGGGGAAGAAAGCCTACTGTGAATAGAATTAAGGATGGAGTTCTCCATACAGAAGATCCTGTTCAATAATAAAGACTACCTAGACATTCTTAGCAAATCAGGCATATACAAACTTGCCTGTGGTTCATGCCCGTCTATAAATATATTGGATGAAACTATCGCAATTTTAAGAAACGTATAAAAAAGCACATCAAATTCAAACACCGCAACAGCACAGGCTTCTCCCAATTTTCAGAACATCTCCTATCATCTAAACACGCACATGTTGAAGACTCTGGTCCAAATGTACTACACTTACTACATTATGCTAATAAAGGAACAACTAGAAATCATGAGATACAAGCACACTTACCGCAACATATTAATAAATTCTTAAATCAGCTTCGCCACTCCAACTATTTTTTCATTATTTTTTGAATACCACCAAAATCCTGCAACGAGGTTAAATTAATGAGTTGAATCGAGTTAACCGATTGCAGCCGGGATTAAAGTTAATATACAGTACATGTGACTTTATGTCAAACACAAACAATATAATATTATAAATTTGCTAAATAAACATATAACATCCTTTATTAGATGTCACTTTATACAACTTAATCTATCATATATTTTCATTGTCATAATAAAATTTTATTATATACTAGTCAATCATTTTCTAATATGTGTGTGCTCCTCATTTTAATTTTTATTCAATAACTTTACACTCTTTTTGATTTTACAAACTTTACTAAATACAAATTTCTATACAAATCATTATATGCATGTGTTTAGTAATAGTCATTGCATATCGCCTTCAGCCTGGCTGCCTGATGATGGAATTTTAATATAATTCCGAAACCGGTAGCTAATAAAAAGGAGGATTTGTTAGAAAAAGGTTCCTTATTTCCCCACATTTAAACATATATATATATATAGGCTGTCTCAAAAATTTTTAAAGAATCAAAATTATGTTTTTTCCTATGGAACAACCTGTATATTTTTGCATATTTGGGTTCTGCTGGTAATTCTAATGCTTTTTGATACAGGATTATGATTTTTCGCAAGAATATCACTGAAACTATGACTTAACTTTTAGCGTCAACAAAAATTGTCTGCGTTGTACGGGGTGTCCCAGATAAGTACCAGAAATTAAAAAAAATCAATACATCATATCTTAATTTTTTAAGAGGAATGTCTATTTTTTATACTACTGGCGACTCAAAATACTCCCTTTTGGTATAAATATGTCCTATACCTATGTCTCATAGTTTTCGAAATTTTTACATTTTCGTTTTTATTATTTGGTTTTGAATTGAATTTGCCTTGGATTGTGTTTTATTATTGACATTTAGAATTAATACACAGTAAAAAATGGAAAATAAAAATAAAATAAAAATTCAGTCCATCATACGTACGTTATTGTATTATTGAAAAACTCTTAAGAAATAAAATTAAACTTTTTTCGGTATAATAAACAGTTTGATAAATACTTGACACAAAGAGCAATACTTCTAACAGAAAACAAATTAAGGAACCAGTGAAATTACTAGATTAAATTTTTAATAAGGCCACCATTTCTTTCAATACATACATACTAGCAGCCGATTCTCAAAGGAACTGTTGACTGTATCGTGTATTGCGGCATTAATACTTGCACAAGCGTCTGTTATTTTGAAGGTAATTCGTCAATCAACTCTTGAAACAGGTTTTGTAGAAAATCTTGAAAAGTATCTCCATTAACAGTTTCTTCAAAAAAGAATTGTCCAATGATGTGGTTCCCGATTATACTAGCCCACACGTTAAGTGACCACCTATGCTGTAAAGAAAGTTTCAAAGAATTATTGAATTTATTTTCAACACCACTTATTTCTCAATTAACAAAGAGTTTTATAAACAAATATTAGGTAGGTACTCCCATGGGCGCCAAATTATCACCAATAATTGCCCAGTATATTATAAATGACTTACTAGATCACTGCATACCACTACTCACCTTTGAATTACTATTTATAAAAAAGTACTTTGCCCACATTATTTGTGCGATCCCATATGGTTCGGAACAAGAAATTTTTGGAGAATTTAATAGCTATAACCATAAAATTCAATTCACCATAGAAAAAGAAGTTGATAAAAGCGTACCCTTCCTTGACACTAAACTGATACGTACGGATTATAACACTGTGATCCTTAATTGGTATACAAAGCCATGCAGCTCTGGAAGATTTAATAATTATCACTCATACCACACCAAAAAAAATAAAATTAATTTAGTACTAATGTTAAAGAAGAAAATTACGAAAATATGACATAACTGTTTGAGAACTGAAAGCTTAAATATAATGACAAAACTATTCATTGAAAACTCCTATCCCAAAAAGTTTGTTAATAAGCTAGTTTTCTCAACATCCAATAGAATAAGGGACAATGACAACATTAATAATGATAACATGGTTAATCGTTCTGAAAATAGTAGTAATAAGATTTTCCGTTCGCTTCCGTATGAGGAGTTTCTTACTCCAAGAATTGCCAACATATTACGACAGGAAGGAAATCTTGTTATTGCTAATAAGGCGATTAAAAAAGTTGATAGCTTATTTAGTAATATGAAAGATAAAACTAATATGAAACAAAAAGCGAATGTAGTATATGAGATCAACTATACTAGATGTCCAAAAAAATATATTGGAATGACAACAAGAGACTTACAAGCTAGAATACGTTCCCATCAAAGTGATATAAAAGTAAGGAAAGATGCTTGTACCTTATCCCAACATTTTACTGAAATAGGTCACGAAGCCGACTTTGATAATATTAGAGTTTTGGAAGTAGATAAAAATATATTTAAGAGTTTTAAGTTTTTTAGAAATGGCACATATCCATTGTGAACCTAATGCCCTCAACAAAATCTGACATCCAAAACATTAATATAATATATTCAAATATTTTAAACTAGCTGACCCGGCGAACTCTGCTCCGCCTTAAAGGCAATAAATAAGCCGATTTTCGAATTTATTAAGTTAATTTTTTATAAAAAAAAGAAGTACATTAATCATTTATTATTGTTTCTACATTTCAGTACATAGGTTGCTCTTCACTTAGTACCTTGTGATACACGACATTTTTTGTTTTCTGATCAGGCGCAAAAACAAACAACGCAGATGAACTTCCGACCCGTGAACATGCTACATATAATTGACCATGGGAAAAACATGGATGTTCTAGATTGAAACCACAAACTTCTAAGGATTGGCCTTGTGATCTGTTGATGGTCATGGCAAATGCAAGACGGATCGGAAACTGAAGTCTTTTAAATTCAAACGGCAAATCGGTTGGGATCATCGGGATCTTCGGAATGAGAACTTCCTTACCTTTGAATTTTCCTTTCAGTATCGTCGCGTATATTACATTGTTCATCAATTTTCTAACCACCAAACGCATACCGTTGCACAGTTTTGGTTGGTTTATATTTCGAAGCATGATTACTACGGAGCCAACATTTAGGCGTAAATTGTGCGGTGGTAAGCCAGGCACATCCAAGGAGTTTAAAAATTCAATTGGATAGTTGGTGGCTTCATCTTCATTTGTGACGCAGTCGATAGATTTGAATGAATGCATTATTCCAATGATCTTATTTTGAATTATATAGTTCAGGTCGTCTACATCTTTATTCTTAGCCGCTAAAATTGCTCGCTCACTCAACCATTCATTATTTTTGTAGTTAGAAATAAAGTCTGGAAATACATTGTTGATAAGTTCGTCTTTTGATGAGACAAAATAACAGAAATTATTTGGAAATGATATAAATCCGCTCGATTCATCGACAGGTACTTGACCATTACCGATAGTCAGCAATTGCTCAGAGAAATCTTCAGCAGATGTATCATTAAGCAATGTAACTCTCCTGTTTGTTGTCAGCTGCAGTTTTTTCACATAGCGCCATAGATTCGACGATTTGAGGCCAGCGTTTATTTCGTCGGCAGCCGTAGATCTTGGAATTACTGGCAGTGTTTGGCGGAAATTGCCAGGCAGTAAAATCATTGCTCCTCCTAAACATCTCGAGTCATTTCGTAAATCTTTCAATGTTCGGTTAAGTGCTTCTAATGCACGTTTATGCACCATTGTGCGGTGGCAAGCCAGGCACATCCAAGGAGTTTAAAAATTCAATTGGATAGTTGGTAGCTTCATCTTCATTTGTGACGCAGTCGATAGATTTGAATGAATGCATTGTTCCAATGATCTTATTTCGAATTATATAGTTCAGGTCGTCTACATCTTTATTCTTAGCCGCTAAAATTGCTCGCTCACTCAACCATTCATTATTTTTTAGTTAGAAATAATGTCTGGAAATACATACATTCTGAATAAAACCTAGCGAAAGTCGGATGCGAGCAAAATCAGATTTGTTATCAAAGTGGTCATCTAATTACGCTGATTACGCTGGCGAGAGAATTATTCCAATCGGATAATTAACAAGTGAGATATCCATGATTAAATGAACCGAATCCGTGGAATTTTAAAGGATTTTCAATAATATCATCTTCTCTAGCGTGGGAGTGCGAGAAATAACGATTGGAACCACTCCCAATTAGACCAAAGCCTCCACCACGGCTTCACGGCTCATCGGTATACCAGGGTGAGCTGAAAACTTCTCAAGATGGCGGGCAAGTCGGATTGTGAATCAGAAAGTGGTACGAAAGATGGAAAAATTTCTGGTTTTCAATGCTGTGTTAAAAAAATTTGTAGTGTGTCCGTGTGTATAAATTGTTTTGCAATATACCACAATGGTTGCGTTAAGCGGATGGGCAAAATTAAAAGAGTAATAGACGATACAAAAATTATGTGCTGCACCGCAGAAGATTTGGCGGGAAGTAACAGGATGGAAGGCAAGTTGTTTGAAATTGAAAAATCTAAAATGAGTATGGAAATCGAATATCTTAAGAAAATGCTTGATGAGCTAGCAGATAAAAATAATATCTTAAAACAGAACAATGGTTTGTTCATTGAAAAAATCAGTAACCTAGAATTAGAAAATGGTAGACATAAAAATAAACAAACATCAATCAACAGCGAAAAACAAACCACGCTCATGCTAAATGAGCCGACGCCAGATGACAGTCTGAAGTTGGGCATTTCACCTTTAAAACTGGGAAACACAGGTGTTGCTAATAAAACATATGCTGGTAAAGCGGCTTCTCCTGCCATTCAAGCAGCAACACCGAAACAGAGCCAACAAAAGAATCAAGAAGAATGTGAAAGCATCCTAATCATAAACAAAAATATCAACAATGACTTTCAACTCCAAAGACATCAAAAGAAAAAACAATACCGCAAACGCCTGGGAAATGCAGACACTTCACCTGAAGCCGAGTTAAATGAATCCTCTGGCGGAGAGAGAAGGGTCTGGCTCTACTTAAGATTACATCAAAGGTAAGCAAAGTTTCAATGGTTTGAAGGTTGTGGTCAGAGAACTTCCCAGTGACCCGAATATGCTTAAATGTTTTGTGGTTACGGCTCCACTAGACAAAAAGAATGAATTATATGACCCTAACTTTTGGCCACGATTAGTGGGTATAAAAAGGTTCGTCTTCTCCAAACACAAGGAAGTACCCAACACAAAGAATACAATGTTCTTTGTTTTACGGAGCATTGTATGCTAACTGAAGAACTGCGACAACTAACTATCCCCGGATTTGAATTGGTAGATTCTTTTTGTAGAGCTGACAACAAACATGGTGGAACAGCAATCTTCATAAAGAGGATGTCCGAGGTAAGACCATTGGATAAGATAACTCAGATGTCTGTAGAAAACCACTGCGAACTGTGTGCGGTAGAAATCCTAAATTTTAATCTGTTAATTGTTACTGTCTATCGTCCTCCAAATGGAAATTTTAGTCTGTATTGGATAGCTTTTTAAATATAATTTTTAGTAACTGGAGATTTTAATATACATTTTGATAGGGAATATGAAATGAAAAGTAACTTCTTGGATATTATGGAAAGTTATGATTTGACTCAACAAGTTTTTTGTAACACTAGAAATAGTCATTGTCTTGATAACGTATTCTTAAATTTTTATGATTTATTAAATTTTAACCTAAAGGTTTTTGATCCTGTCCTGTCCGACCATTTTGCTATAGAGCTATTTGTAGATACTAGTCATATGGAAAACAAAAATAATAGTAACGAAAAAATCAGTAACTTAATGAGCCGTCCGTATACGCAAAAAGAAATTTTAATTTGTATAACATGATTGAGAGTGAGGAGTGGCATTTCATGGGTCATGATATTAGTACGGATGAAAAATTTTCTCAGTTAATGGGGAGGATGATCGAGCTGAGAGATCTTGCATTCCCTAAAGTCTAAAAAAGAAATTTTAAACCTGACGCTCCAAGGGTTGAATGGTTTGGGGAAGAACTCCGAGCTATGAAGGGGGTCGGATTGTCCTTTGATTCACAATGAATTCAGACTGCTGCGGAAGAGATATCGGCAGGTCATTTTAGAATCAAAGAAAAGAGCGAATTCTAATCATATTCGCGGTTCCGATAACCCATCTGGGGCTGCTTGGGACATCATCAACAGCAACAGGCATAGGTCGACTAGTGGAATAACAGCGGATCTTGATGTGAATGATTTAATTTTTTTTGCAGATATTGCTGATAGTTTAATATCGGCTCTGCCTGAATCAAATTTACCATTTGATTTTTATCTGGAGCAGCTCAGACCAAACCCTAGACAGACTGGTTTTGCTTTTCATGAAGTAAATCTAATTGAATTAAGAGATGCTATTGGTAAATTAAAAAAGAAACATAGTAGGGATATATTTGGTTTTAATACATTACTATTACATCCTCTGAATGACGTCCTTATCAGCCCTCTTACTAAACTGTTTAATCTCTGTATTGTCGAGGGCGTTTACCCTTCTATTTTTAAATTAAGCAAGACTATCCCAATCTTTAAGAATGGCGACCAGCGCAGCTTTAATAACTATCGTCCTATCTCTTTGTTACCAGTTTTTTCAAAGGTTTTTGAGGTATTATTCAAGGACCAGCTCTATGGGTATTTTGAGGAAAACGGTCTGCTGATTCAACAACAGTTTGGTTTTAGGAGGGAGCGGTCGACTACTGGAGCAGTGTGTAGGATGTATGATTGCATAGTTGAAGGCCTTGAGGATGGCGATTTTGTGTGTGGCACATTCTGCGACCTCTCCAAGGCCTTTGACTGTATTTCTCACGATATACTGCTGCAAAAGTTAGAATTCTTTGGTCTGGATGTGAAGAATGTCGCCTTGATTCAGAGTTATCTGTCGGGACGAAGACAGGTGACTAGTCATGGGGGAAATGTGTCGGAGGAAAGAATCATGAGGCATGGGGTACCTCAGGGTTCGATTCTGGGTCTCCTGCTCTTTCTTGTATATATTAATGACATAACATCATCTATGTTGGATTGTGAAGTGACTGTTTACGCGGATGATACAAATTTTCTTGTAAGATCAAAAGATCATGGAACCTTGATGAAACGAGCAGGTGAATGTACAATGGGTGTGAATGATTGGTTTGGGGCGAATCGCCTGAATCTAAATCTGAACAAGACTGAACAAATGGTCTTTTCCTTGAGGAGGGATGATGCTATTGATAATCCGGACAAAGTAAAGTTTCTAGGAATTTCTTTAGACCCCAAACTAACATTCGAACAACATGTTGTCACTATTTCCAAAAAATAACATCTGGAATATTTGCTCTTAGAAATTTGTCCAAAGTGGTTGAGGGTAAAGTGTGCTTAATAGCATACCACTCACTTATCCATTCGGTGTGTATTTATGGCATACTAGCATGGGGTCACTCACCTCATGCTTCTAGGGTGTTTGGGTTACAACGCAGAGCATTGCGGATTCTGGCTGGAATCGGATATAGGGATGATGTGAGAGAGTTTTTCAGGCAGCTTAGTGTTCTCACATTACCTTCACAGTACATTCTTGAATGTCTGCTATATGCACACAAGAACGTGCAGGATTATGAAACCTCTCTCCAGATCCATCAACATGAAACAAGAAATAGGATTGACTTAAGGATACGGTTCTTGAGACTCAAGACATCGTAGAATGCAACTCTTCACTACTCCCCGGCCTTTTTCAACAAATTACCTTCACGGGTGAGAGAAATGCCCCTCTTGTCATTTAAAAGAGTAGTGAAAAAGTATTTAATAGAAAAGGATTTCTATAGCATCGATGAGTTTTTAACATGTGATATTAGAGATGATGACTTTTCTTAACCAAAATTTATTGTAATGTTATACTTTGTCTTGTCATTGTACAATTTGTGAATTTTTATTATCAATTTTCTTCTTACTGTCTATTTTATGTAGAATAGCTAACTGTAATTTTTAATCTTAGGCTAAGTGACGATTGTTAAGACTATACTGTTCGGTCATGAATAAATCTATTGTCTATTGTCTATTGATAAGTTCGTCTTTTGATAAGACAAAATTACAGAAATTATTTGGAAATGATATCAATCCGCTCGATTCATCGACAGGTACTTGACCATTACCGATAGTCAGCAATTGCTGAGAGAAATCTTCAGCAGATGTATCAATAAGCTATGCAACTCTCATGTTTGTTGTCAGCTGCAGTTTCTTCACATAGCGCTATAGATTCGACGATTTGAGGCAAGCGTTTATTTCGTCGGCAGCTGTAGATCTTACTGGCAGTGTTTGGCGGAAATCGCCAGACAGTCAAATTATTGCTCCTTCAAAATATCTCGTGTCATTCCGTAAATCTTTCAATGTTCGGTAAAGAGCTTCTAATGCATGTTTATGCGCCATTGTGCATTCGTCCCAGATGATGATTTTCGATGCCGATAAAACTTTGGCCATTGTTGAATTTTTCGTAATATTACACGTTGGTTCTTCAATAGTTTGAAGATTTAACGGTAATTTTAACGCTGAATGAGCCGTACGGGATCCTTCTAACAATGTGGCTGCTATTCCAGAATAAGCAACTGCAACCGCTATGTTGGATCTCGCACGAACAGTAGATAAAACTACTGACATGAGGACTGTATTACCTGTTCCACCAGGGGCATCTAGGAAATATAAACCACCATTTCCATCATCGATTGCCTTCATTAAAGTATCATAAACTTCCTTTTGTTGGGAATTCAACAGGGGTACATTCGTTTGAACTACTAAATCTAGTTCCTGGTGATCATATTCACGTTCCCGTTCTAATTCTCGATTAAATACGTCATTCATATCGCGATTATATTTTTGAGTTTTGCAAGAAAGTGGCGTGATTCTGGTGTTTCGCCACAAAGCAATGAATACAATGGCGGTTTCAACAATGGCAATTTCACTTTACCACTAATACCATAATCCTGGCGTTTCTCCGCAAAACTTTAATGCACCACAATACTTGCAAACAACGTCTATTTGCCCAATGCAAACGCTAGGATGGAAGCTGTAATCATTGCTGCAATCGTATCGAAACGCTGCTCGATTCAAATCAGCACTTGATAAATCTCTTGTTCTGCGTCGCAAATTATCTATTTGTTGACCTCTATTGTTCGCTCGACGATTTTGCATTGTCAACCGAGCCGTTTCACGGGTTGTCTCACTTTCACGTGCAATTTCTTGTTCTTCTTCAGTCCTTTCATTTGCAGTGTTCCGTATCCTTCTTGCATTACGGCTTTGTCGGAAAAGATTCGATCGTCTTGGTCGCGGTATTAGTAATTAAAATTCACTTCACTCCAATTCACCAAAATATTTATTTCAAAACTCAAATTTTCAACCATTCATTCATAGACAAAATTACTTAGCTTTTTGAGATAGGCAATGGCTCCATTATTACATTATTATTGTTATTTATTTAATAGAAATAGTTTTAATATTGATTTCTTACAAAAATCAAATTGTCATCCATACGTCATGTTTTATGTCAAGTCATACGGGAACGCTGTCGAACGGAATAAATAATATCCTATGTCCGTCTCCTGGCTCTAAGCTACCTCCTCACCAATTTTCAGACATATCGGTAAAGTCGTTCTTGAGTTATAAATAGTGTAACTAACACGACTTTCTTTTATATATATCTGCGTCGCAAATTATCTATTTGTTGACCTCTGTTGTTCGCTCGACGATTTTGCATTGTCAACCGAGCCGTTTCACGGGCTGCCTCACTTCGCTCTTGTGATTGAGAAGCACGAAGTGTAGCCATACTAACGTGGCGCTGTTCACGTGCAATTTATTTTTCTTCTTCAGTCCCTTCATTTGCAGTGTTTCGTATCCTTTTTGCATTACGGCTTTGTCGGGAAAGATTCGATCGTCTTGGTCGCGGCATTAGTAATTAAACTTCAATTCACTTCAATTCACCAAAATATTTATTTCAAAACTCAAATTTTCAACCATTCATTCATAGACAAAATTACTTAGCTTTTTGAGATAGGCAATGGTTCCATTATTACATTATGATTGTTATTTATTTAATAGAAATAGTTTTAATATTGATTTCTTACAAAAATCAAATTGTCATCCATACGTCATGTTTTATATCAAGTCACACGGAAACGCTGTCGAACCGTCTCCTGGCTCTAAGCTACCTCCTCACCAATTTTCATCCATATCGGTAAAGCCGTTCTTGAGTTACAAATAGTGTAACTAACACGAATTTCTTCTATATATATATATATATATAGATATATATATATATAGATATAAGACACAATATCAAAATAGGCAACCACCCGATTAACAGTGTTCAAAACAAAATATAGATTCAATTGTCAATTTCATTTCCACAATTGATAACCTTTTAACTGAGAAAACATTTTATTTGTGATTATTATAGTTATATATCGTTTATTGTGCTGGTTCTTTTTTGTGTTTGTGATTACAATTATCTATAAAATAGTCAGAGTGTTTCAAATCAATGAACATCAGTTAGAGAAATCTCACACATTGTAAGTTAGAACATATCAATCCCTTTGGTTTTTTTTTCAGAATACTGATTACTTACATTATGTAACAATTTTCACCTTATTTTGTAGATTTTTGACTGAAGAAGGAATAAACATAATTCTGAAA
Organism: Crioceris asparagi; assembly: GCA_958507055.1. Classification (NCBI taxonomy): domain Eukaryota; kingdom Metazoa; phylum Arthropoda; class Insecta; order Coleoptera; family Chrysomelidae; genus Crioceris; species Crioceris asparagi. Next base: position 71,626,414 of record OY293827.1, on the reverse strand, counting down.
GCTCTCAAATAAATGTGAAGAGTATTATTTATCCACCCAAATTTGGCTGCATCCCTACTATCCAATAGTTATAATTATCTAATCAGCCACGATACTAATAAGTTTATTAACAAAAACGGGGCTTTATCAGTTTATTACCCGGGAATTTGGTTCAAATTGCACATTATTGAAGACATAGGCAAATATCAACACCAAACTGATGTCATTGATGAACAGAAAAATATTTCTTCTACAATGTAGACTTGTGGTTGGTTGAATGGTTTGACTCAAAGGCACATAGAAGACCAAAAACGAGGCATGATTACGTTGATTGATTCACATGATGGAAAATTAGCGCATACTGTTAACAACTTCCACACATTTGTGTGAAAATTCTCAGTCTAGAGATCAAGGTAACCCATCGGAATGTACACAGTTTGCAGATGAAACAACAAGATATTCAAAGAAAAATTACGAAGTTAGTACCTTTATATATTATGTGGAATGAATTTCAAAGAAAACAAAATATTACTTATGATAGAAAATTTCACACTGTCAAAGCAACAAATATACGTAAAATCTTAAAATCAAAAAGAGTCTTTAATATTAGAATTAAAGATAATTGGTTGAAAAATCTTACAACTTTTGTTGGCATTGAAAATCGTAGGGCCACTGCTGCAGTGCTCTACGACATTCGCAGAGTCTTTGACTGCGTGCCGCATGAGATACTCCTAGAAAAGCTTTAATGTTGTGGAGTCTGCGGATTTCCTCTTACTCTTATGCGTGACTACTTAAGTAATAGATCGCTATATATACATTATAACAACTTAAAATCATCAGTTGCTAAATCCAAATATGGTTCCCACAAGGCTCCGTGATTGGTCCTTTATTATTTCTTATATTAATAAACGATCTACCTGATTTTATAAAAATTGGTAATAAGGTGCTCTTTGCTGATGATCTGTCTGTAGTTGTAACGGGGAAAAATGCTCAATAACTCACTGATGCAATATCACACATACCTAATGATATCGACACCTGGGCAACAGTAAATGGACTTTCTATTAACTGTGGCAAAACTCAAAACCTCCATTTCAGTCTAAATCCCACATCCACAACTAATACCACTATCAAGTATTTAGGAGTTATCATTGATTGCTCTTTGAAATGGAAAATCCATATCAAGGAGCTATCAAATAAACTATCTTCTCATCTGTTCCTAATGCGGCATTTAAGAAAACTATTGATTATACAGCCTTAAGAACTATATATATACTTTGGATTATTTCACTCTCAAATATCTTATTCTATTCTCCTCTAGGGTAGTTCAACTAATGCTGTTAAAATATTTAGACTACAGAAAAGAGCTCTGAGGTTACTGCATAACAAAACACCTATATCATCATGTAGAATTTTATTCACAAAGTCCTCTGTTATGACGGTACCTTCACTCTTTATTTATAATTCTGCGATAGCTATTTACAAAAATACAAGTAGTTATAAGAAACACTCTGACATTCATGACTACAATACAAGAAACAAAGATTGTATCTGTTCTAATTTTACCTTGTTTTCCACCTCTTCAAGTAATCGTTTAAATGTGAAACTTTATAATAAGATACCCGCCAATGTAAAAACTCTGAATTTAAATTTATTCAAGAATGTTTTAAAAACTTATCTACTGGAAAATGCCTTCTACTCCATCAACGAATACCTCCACGCATCTGCTTGGACCTAATAACACTGGCCATTCTGCTGACGCTGGGTCATGCTGTTCATGGTACTCTGCCTCAATAATTATTCATCACCTTGGACTGTACTTTACTTCTTTATATGTGTTAAGTAATTTTCTTAGTTTTTTATATGTATTTACACTTATTGTTTGTTTTAAGAAGTCTTTTATATGATATTTTAAATTTTGTTTTATAATAATTAAGGTTATATTCTTTGTTTATCTTATATTAATATTTTTTCCCTTGACGAGCACAACGAATTCTCAATCATTCAATTGTAATATGAAAGTGCAATAAAATTTATTCTATTCTATTCTATTCTATACCTGATGGAGTTAGAAAAAAAAATTAGTAATGTCATCACGAATTTCTTACACACTGGCAAGAGAAGCTATTCAATATCAAATAAATGGTATCAAGCTACAAAAACATTCATAAAAGAACACCCAGAAATAATTATTGTAAAATCTGATAAAGGCAACGTTACCATAGTAATGTATAGAGAACAATACATTAACTTATCAGAAGAATTACTAATGATCAAATTTATTATAAAAAAATACCGAGGGATCCTACATCCACTTATCAGTAAAAGTCCAACAAATTAGTTACAAAATTAAAAAACGATAAGCAAATTACAGAGAAGGTAGCTAAGGAATTGATATTTTATGGTGGTGTTGCCCCTAAATTATATGCTTTGCCCAAAGTACATAAGCCCGTTTTGTCTTTAAGACCAATTATTTCTTCGATAGAAGCACCTAATGTTAATTTAACTAAATTCATTACAGATATCTTAACATCTGCGTATGACAAGGACAATAGATATTACATTACAAACTCGTTTGAATTTTCTCTTTTTATTAACGATTTTCAGTTACCGGACAATTATAGGATTATTAGCTTAGATGTAGTAGCACTATTCACCAATATTCCAATTAAATTGGTCTTATCCAGCATTGATTTTTATTTTATATTTCGAACCACTGTTCTCTCAGTAAAGAAAGTTTCAAAGGGATTATTGAATTTATTTTCAACACCACTTATTTCTCATTTAGGTACTCACATGGGCACCAATATATCACCAATAATTGCACAGTATATTATGGATGACTTACTAGATCACTGCATACCACTACTAACCTTTGAATTACCATTTATAAAAAAGTACTTTGACGACACTATTTGTGCGATCCCTTATGGCTCGGAACAAGAAATATTAGGAAAATTTAATAGCTATAGGTAACCATAACATTCAATTCACAAGGAAAAAGAAGTTGATAGAAGCGCACTCTTCCTTGACACTAACTGATGCGTACGGATTGTAACACTGTGATCCTTAATTGGTACCTACCATTCATAGACACAAGATTAGGGCAGACAACAATACAGTTATCCTTGATTGGAATCAAAAACCGTTCAGTTCTGGGAGATATATAAACTATTTTTCGGATCATCTATACTAATATATTGTAACGTTTAACCCTGTGCTAAACGTTGTGGGGTGAGTTCACTTGCGTAATACTCAAAATTCGCAGATTGTTTCCAATGATTTATTTAGAACACACTGTACACGGCTTTCTATTTTAGTACAACTGTCACTATTTGTCACTTTAACTATCGCGTTCCAACTACTTTCGACTTATGTCTCCAATTGACTTCATAAGACTCACTGCCTTCATAAGACGGCTTTATATATCTGAATCATGATATGACATTCATCGAGAATGTTCTATGATTATCTAGACGAACATAATTAATGTTCTAGATCCTTGTCAAGGTGACAATAGCACGACAAATTGTACCTCACATACAGTTTCTGGAAGGATCGAGAACAAATCTACTACAATTCCAGAACTACATAATGAAATACACAAGCAACACTACTGCAAACAAGGTAACAGAATGAATACAAGCTAAAAGAAATAATAACAGTAAGTACATGATAAACTACCCACGTAACACTGCCCCCTTCACCTCAGTCCCTTTGTACAGTGAAAGTCTGTCGATATGAACCACTTTCATTTTACTGCGTGGGGATTTTTGAATTCTATAAACCACATCGTTTATCCTCTTGATAACGGTATATGGTCCCTCCCATTGTTTGTCAAACTTTGGAGAACGACCTTTTCGTCTTTGTGGATTGTACAACCATACTTTATCACCAATTTTTCATTGTCCGGTTTCTGCACGAATATCATATCGGGCCTTCATTCGATCACTAGAAATCTTCAACTGTTTTCTAACCAGATTGTGTATTTCCTCGAGTCTTCGTCTCAAACTCTGAATGTAGGCATCTACAGATGTGGGAGGTTCGCTTGGTGAACCAAACAAGATGTCAGACGGAAGTTTCAAATTTCTACCAAGAACAATGCCAGCTGGAGATTCTTTGGTCGATTCATGAGTGGAAGATCTATAGGCCAGTAGGAAGAGCGGTATACACTTATCCCAGTTTGTTTGGTGTTCATTGATTGCTGACCTCAAATAATTTTTTTTTGTTCTGTTAAATCTCTCTACCATTCCATCGGATTGTGGATGCAGTGGAGTTGTACGAGTTTTCTTAATCCCCATTAGGTTACACACACTCTGAAAGATTTGCGACTCAAAATTTCGACCTTGGTCCGAGTGAATTTCTAACGGCACACCAAACCGACTTATCCAATGTTCAATTAGGGCATCGGCCACTGTTTTTGCCTCCTGATTTGGAATTGCGACTACCTCTGGCCATTTACTGAAATAATCCATGATGACCAAGAGATATTTGTTTCCAGAGCTGCTTATTGGAAATGGCCCCGTAATATCGATGGCTATTCGCTCAAATGGGGCACCCACATTGTACTGCTGCATCTTATGGCGGGTTCTGGTATTTGGGCCTTGTAAAGCAGGTATCGCATCGCCGACACCAGTCCTCTACGTCAGCACGGCTTCCTAACCAGTAGAACCTCTCTCTAATCTTCGATAACGTTTTATTGATACCTAAATGGCCACCACTTGCTCCACAATGAATCTTTTGCAGTACTTGTGCAATTCTTTTCCGTGGAAGAATTATTTGCAAATGAACAGTCTTACCATCATTACTTTCCCATTTTCTTTTTAAAACGTTATCATCAATTACTAAAGATTCCCAAAGTGACCAGTATCCTTTTATGACAGGAGACAAATCTGATATCTCCTGCCAAGTAGGTCTTGCTCCATCCATTTTCCACCTCATCACTGGTCCAATATCATTATCATCCAGTTGGTCTTGCTTGAGTATTTCCGAACTCCAGTTTGGGTCACCATTTATCAAAGTTCGTTTGACTTTAAGAATTTCTGGTACATTATTTTCAAGTCTTGAACAGTTTTTACAGTCCTCTGCACAAGGCCGTCTTGACAATGCATCAGCGTTTCTGTGGTTAATACCAGGACGATGTTCAATTTTAAAGTCATATTCTTGAAGTTGCTGGAGCCAGCGCGCTATCTGACCTTCTGGGCTCTTGAACTGAAACAGCCATTTAAGTGATGCGTGATCGGTCCGTAGAACAAATGTCTGACCGTATAAATATTTGTGGAAATGTCTTATTGCCTTGACTACAGCTAGTAACTCCTGCCGCGTCACACAGTAATTTTGTTCAGCCTTTGATAAACTCTTACTGTAATATGCTAGTACATACTCCACTCCTTCGATTCTTTGGGACAAAATTGCCCCAATTCCTGTTTTACTGGCATCAGTATCTAGGATAAATTCTCCTTCTCTCTGGGGATAAGCCAGAACAATAGAAGAGCACAAAGCACCTTTCAGATATTCGAAAGCATTCTGACATTCTGGAGTCCAATTGTACGGTCTTTCCTTCTCAGTTAGTCGATGTAATGGACGGGCAATACTAGCAAAATTCTTTACGAATCGTCTGTAATATGAACACAGGCCTAAGAAACTTCGCAGTTTTGTTTTGTTCCTTGGTACAGGCCAATTATGAACCACTTCTGTCTTTTCCGGATCTGTTCTTACACCATTTGCGGATATTATGTGTCCTAAATACTTCACCTCAGTTCTTAGGAAAGCACATTTCTCGGGATTAAGTTTAAGATTTGCTTGTGAGAATCGTTGAAATACCTCTTCTAGATTTTTCAAGTGTTCCTCAAATGTTTCACTGAAAACGATTACATCATCAAGGTATACTAAACATTTCTTTCCAATGAGTCCACGTAGTACTCTTTCCATCAATCTCTCAAAAGTCGCTGGAGCGTTGCACAATCCGAATGGCATTACAGTGAATTGCCATAGACCAGTATTTGCTGAAAATGCTGTCTTTTCTTTATCCTCAGGATGCATTTCGACTTGCCAATATCCACTTTTCAAGTCCAATGTAGAAAACCATTTAGCTCCTGACAACCAATCCAGTGTATCGTCTATTCTAGGAAGAGGATAACTGTCTTTTTTTGTGATTTCATTTAATTTTCTATAATCAACACAAAACCTAGTCGAGCCATCTTTCTTTGTGACTAAGACAACCGGTGACAACCAATGGCTGTTCGAAGGTTCAATTACCTTTTGTTTCCTCATGTTATCTATAAGTATTGCCATTTCATTTTGTTTTGCTAATGGTACCCTTCTAGGAATTTGTTTTATTGGTTGTTGGTTGCCTGTGTTAATGCGATGTTGTACCATATTAGTTCGTCCTAGGTCTGTTTCCGAAAAAGAAAATAGTTCTTTGTATTTCTCCCATAAATCACCAAATTTCGCCTTCTGTTGGTTATGAAGTTGAGAAATGATTCTCTCTTTCAGCTCTCTTCCTTTCTGGCACATGGTTTTCCCTTGACTGCTTGAGATTTTGACAGATACTATAGGTTCCGCACAGGCAATTACTTCATTTTTCATTAAAACTCTAGGTTCTTCTGACAGATTTAAAACTCTCACCTTAATTGGATGCTCAGTTGATGGATTTATTAATGCGTTTTCTATAATCATTCCCTTTGTTAGACATTCTGGATTACTTTCCAGTACCAGTGCCTCCTTGCACTTAGAACCTTCTATTTTAACATGGATGAGATTGTCAGACCATCCAGGTAACGTAATGGTCCTGTTTACCTTAATTTTTCTTATTCTAGATTCAGATGTTGACATAAACAACTCTTCTTCATTAACTTTGAGTATTCGGTCTTGGAGGTTCAGATTGAAGCCAAATTTATTCATGATGTCTAGCCCAAATAAAACTTCGTCCAAAATCTCGACAACAAATACTTTATGTCTGAATTTTGATTTTCCCAGCTGAATATCTGCCTCGTGTGTACCAATGACAGGTATTGTCACTCCATTTGCAGTTTCAAGTACATAACTTCTATTGGGATGGTCAATTTTGCAAGCAGGAATAACATCAGCTCGCACAATGGTAGAACATGAACCAGTATCAATAACAATATTACAATCCCGACCGCATATTCTTCCTTTCACAACCAAGCTGGATCCTTCATGACTCAGTCGGGAAATTTTGATTTTTAATGATGTTGGGGCTTGGTTGGAGTAAGCCAGTCTTCGCCCCGCAAGACTGGCTAACTGGAGTTTTCCTGCACATTGCTATTTTGTGGCTGTGGACAATTCTTCTTTATATGTCCTTCTTGTCCACAATTCCAACACAAAGTCTTAGTTCTTTGTTCATTTGTTTGCCCATCCAATTTTTGTAACATTTTAATAATGTGCTTTATGGAATTACCATTGCCATACGACTTCTCTTGGGTTGAATTGACCCATCGTGTCTGTCGCAGTCTGAGATGACTTCTGGACGCCTGTTTAGCAGCTTCGTATTCAAGTTCACGTGCAAGGGCATCTTCAATTCTTGTAGGACTACTTAACCGAAGGGCTTGTTGCATTTCAATATCTCTTATACCATCTATGAATGTTTGTACCGTTAGCCTATCAAGAAAGTCTTTTGGTGCTGTAGGATTAGTGATGCGCAAAGCAAGACCAAGACCAAGACCGACATGGTCTTGGTATTGGTCTTGGTCTTGCACCCTTGGTATTGGTCTTGGTCTTGCATCAAATCCTTAGTCTTGGTCTTGAGTCTTGGTCTTGCATATACGGTCTTGGTATTGGTCTTGGTCTTGCTGCAAGACTTGCAAGACTTCGCAAGACTCTTGCAAAAATTTTGATCTTTTTATAAGTGTGAAAAGTTGTAGCAATTCTAAACCGTAATTGCTTAATTTAAATGAAGAAGAACCCTGCATATGTATGGGAAGTATGTAACTCATAATGTTATAAGAGTGCCTGTAATTATATTATCATTCGAAATGGATAAATATCGACAATATAAAAAATTGTCATTGTCCAGAACAAACACGCCTGGTAATGTACCAAACCATTGTAGAATAAGTAATGAGTATAAAACTAGGCTTGTAGAATTAAGTTAGGGCAAGTGAGATGCGTAATTAATTGATAAAGTTTATAAATTAATAATCACCATTCACATATGAGAATCGTATCTTACTTGCGCGACTTAGTCTGCTTGTGTTTTCTTGGTATCATCCGTCCCAACTGAGCACTCATTTTACTACATACTTCTACTTTATACTTCTATTTCATAAATCATTCTCTTGCTCATTCTACAATGGTTTTGTACCATTTTCTTTAATAAAATAGAAAGAATCTCTGAAAGCGATCAAAAGTATTTCTGGTTTATAAAACTAACTTCAATTTTTTTAGAAAGCTTTTTCCAAAAAATGAAAATTAAAAACAGGTAGAGATTTGTTAATACGCGCATTTATAAAACTAGGTATCTATTTAAAAAGTCAGTCGTGTGAATATCTAAGTTGAGTTAGTTAATGAGCATGATCGAAAAAATAGTTTCAAAATAAGGGCAATCTAAAATTTCAAATATCTCCAAAAGTGGCCACTGAATAAATGTCATCAAAAAGATATCAGATTTATAGATGATTTTTAACGTTTGCTTAAAACATTCTGCGCGATAGAAAAAATAATAAAAATAAAAAACCGTGTAGTTTACCTTCCCCTGGGTACGAACTATCGGGATTCTTTGAAAACAGCTCGGTAAGGGAAATCCTAGAAGGATTGAAAGTACGGTATAGGTATAGGGTGTTTCAGAATTTTTTGAAATCCGGAAATCATAGAAGCGTAAAATGAACTAGCTTTTCACCCAACAACTTTTAATTCAATATTTTCTAATTTTCTAAAATAAAGATTGATAATAAGGGAGTTCAAAGATTAAATTGATTAGGTTATTTATTAGCATTTCTTAACTTATCATTGAGCAAAATAATATGTTTCCTACCAATTTGGTGTTTGGTTACGAAACTGCAAGAGTCTTGTAAGTCTCGCAAGTCTTGCAGCAAGACCAAGACCAAGACCAGGTTAGTCTTGGTATTGGTCTTGCATCCCAGTATTGGTCTTGGGTCTTGGTCTTGCATAGACGGTCTTGGTCTCGGTCTTGGTCTTGCAATTTTGCAAGACCAAGACCAAGACTGCAAGACCAAGACCAGTCTCGCAGCATCACTATGTAGGATATGCCAGTCGAACGAGCCGGGCAACATCAATTTCATATTGTTGTAGTGTTTCTCCAGACCGTTGCTGCTTATTCTTTAACTGTGCTTGATAAACTTGTTGTAGATGTTGATCACCGTAACGCATTTCAAGTTGATCCACTAAAATCTCATATGAAGGTTCGCCGCCAGTTACGGTATTTAAGATTTCCAATGCATCACCACGTAGAGCCAAGATCAATGCAGTGGCCTTCTCTTCATCTGACCAACCACTAGCCAAAGCAGCAGCATCAAATTGTTTTTTATATGTAGACCAAGACTGTTTACCATCGAATTTTGGGGTTTCAATTTTTACTGGATTAACTACACCATTTTGAATATCATTGGACGATCTCCTCAGAGGCACTTCAGGTTTCGTTTGCAACATCTTTTCTTCTATTAACTGAAATTTTTGATCAATAATTTCTTGAACTTTTTCTAATTTCTGTTCAACTTCTTCTTGAACTTTCTCTAATTTCTGGTCAACTTCCTGTTTATCTTCTTGTCGCACTCTTGCTTGTTCTTCTCAGATTTGTCTTATTCTTGTTTCTTGTTCTTCTTTTTCCGGTTGTCTAATTCTTTCTCGTTCTTCTTTTTCTTGTTGTCTAATTCTTTCTTGATTTTCCAGAAATTGATTCATTTTTGTTTGGTCTTCCTGTCTAATTCTTTCTCGTTCTTCTTTTTCTTGTTGTCTAATTCTTTCTTGATTTTCTAGAAATTGATTCATTTTTGTTTGGTCTTCCTGTCTAATTCTTTCCTGTTCTTCTTTATCTCGTTGTCTACTTCTTTCTTGATTTTCTAGAATTTGATTTATTTTGGTTTCTTGTCCTTGTCTACTCTTTTCTTGATTTTCTAGGAATTGATTCATTTTTGTTTGATCTTCCTGTCTCATTCTTTCTTGTTCTTCTTTATTCTTTTTCAGGAACTCCATTATTTCTGCAAAATTTGCCATTTCGTCGTAATCTTTGGATCTGGTATTCACCATATATTCTCAGCAAAATGCGAAAATCCCTTTTTCTGACACCAATTGTAACGTTTAACCCTGTGCTAAACGTTGTGGGGTGAGTTCACTTGCGTAATACTCAAAATTCGCAGATTGTTTCCAATGATTTATTTAGAACACACTGTACACGGATTTCTATTTTACTACAACTGTCACTATTTGTCACTTTGACTATCGCGTTCCAACTACTTTCGACTTATGTCTCCAATTGACTTCATAAGACTCACTGCCTTCATAAGACTGACTCTGTCCCGTGATCGACACGGCTTTATATATCTGAATCATGATATGACATTCATCGAGAATGTTCTATGATTATCTAGACGAACATAATTAATATTCTAGATCCTTGTCAAGGTGACAATAGCACGACAAATTGTACCTCACATACAGTTTCTGGAAGGATCGAGAACAAATCTACTACAATTCCAGAACTATATAATGAAATACACAAGCAACACTACTGCAAACAAGGTAACAGAATGAATACAAGCTAAAAGAAATAATAACAGTAAGTACATGATAAACTACCCACGTAACAATATATATGAGTAAGGACTTTTCTTATGACCACGAAAATCTCGAAAACTACTAATCCGATTTCAATAATTCTTTTTTTTTTAATTTTCTACATCTTGGCGGGTGACATAGGCTATATTTTATGGTGTTATAGCTATTCTATACTAATATATATACGAGTAAGAACTTTTCGTATTACCACGAAAATCTCGATAACTACTTATCCGATTTCAATAATTCTTTTTTTATTGAATTTTCTACATCTGAGCGGGTGACATAGGCTATATTTTATGTTCCTATAGCTTTTCTATACTAATATATATATATATATATATATATATATATATATATATATATATATATATATATATATATATATATATATATATATACGAGTAAGGACTTTTCGTATGACCATGAAAATCTCGAAAACTACTTATCCGATTTCAATAATTTCTTATTTATTGAATTTTCTCTATCTGTGCGGATGACATAGGCTATATTTTGCACACCAAATGCTTCGACAAAAAAACTGGAAAAACTATTTAATTAATTAGCCAACAGCTCTTATCCTAAAAATTTACTCAGAAAACTAATTTACTGAGTACCTAATCTAAACCAAAACAACACGAATGTATCTGATTCTTCTACATTAATAATATCCCTAAATAGTAAGCCAGAGAATCACCTCATCATTAAATATAGATTAATTCCATACGTCAAACAGATTACTCCCAAAGTAGTCGAAATTTTACACACTGAAAATAATATCAAAATTGCTCCCAAATATATAAAGAACCTCCAGACCGAACAAACGTAGTATTTAAAATAGACCTTTCCTACTGCCATCTTCCACCTACAGTCCAGAATAGTGTCGCACAGAAGTGATATGCGAGTCTTTCCCATCATGTCAACATTTCTGGACATAAACCCGATTTTGACAAAACCCAAGTACTCACTATTGAACCCAATCTATTTAAGAGAATATTAAATTAATAATGAAACTACTTACATTCTTGAATTTAGACAAATATAACTACATGCAGGAAAGATTTCAACCTCAACCTCAACCTCAAGCCAGTGTAGAAATAAATCTTGATATCTCGTTAAATGATAATAACAATACCTAATGCCTCTAATTTAAATATCCTTTCTATTTATAGATTTTGGATCTCTACTGAAAATTTATACTGGTTGCCTTTATCAGATTTTTTTTTGGTTACTAATAGTTTCTCTCCTTCGTTTTGTCATTAGTCTATTATTTTCATTCACACAATTTGAACGTATTCCTAACATTGGAAGAAAAAATCAAATATCTCCTCTCATTTTAGGTATAGGGAATTTAATAAAAATGGAGCTAAATGGCTGTTCCTTTTGTTTTTGATATAAAATACAGGGTGTGCCATCTAAGAAAGTTGAGATTTTTTTCAATTTGAGTTTAATACATTTCCTGTTATATTACAACTTCCACAACAATGTAAAAATAAGTCATTATTACAACAAAACATAAGTAAAAAATCGACACATCCTAAAAATTTAATCAATTAAATAATATACAGGAAGGACGAAAAAGAAACACAAAGTCTTCTCCACAGTTTATTATATGTGTTTCTTTTTCTTCTTACCATTTCACTCCACTTCGAGAATGGACTTCTACAACCAATATACAGGAAGTTGAAATCATTACAATTTGGTGACAAAATCGATCATATCTTTTGAACCTCTCAGTATATGACCCAGTATAATTTTATATTGATGTAATCGCGAAGAAGAGTAGACTCAAATTTTATATAAAATTGAGGGTGATCCATTTAATTCAAAGCATATATTTTCAAGATAATTCCAGTACATTCGCAACGGTTAGTACTTCTAATTATCCTTCCGCAAAAGAGTTTCTGGAAAATGGTATCTTATCATAATAATATAATTATTTCATGCGCATATTTCAGTCTTATTTGCGAAAGGACAGGAACATTATAAAGCAGATTGTTTATCATAAATCTTTATTTACGATTGATATGGTACAAATATTCTGCGGTAATCCTAAAGAAATATAGGTATTCAGGTTTGATTCTACCCCTGAAATTAAATCCTATCCTTATCAAAGATATTCAGCTAATTTCCTGTTTTGTGGAGTAATTGTCGGAACAGAATCAATGTTACTTGTTTTATCGTTGATTCTTCTGTTTTCAATTATTTATTAAATTCTTTGAACATTGAACATCACTATGAACATGTACTAAATAGGTCAAATTATATAATATGTAGCGTGTAGATTGTTTATTTAATAGACGATACATATAAAATAGTTTGTACATAACAAGAATAATTGCTAATTCCATTCGGATTATAATTTTTGAGCTAATATTTTATTTTAATTATTTTGTGGCTATAATTACGTGATAAAGAATTAGCAGAGCCACCTTAAATTTTTTTTGTTAAACTCTAACTATTATACTTCTACCTAGATACCTATATAAAACTTATACATAGGTTTGGCTCATATCTGAGGAATGATCTTATTAATATTCCCAATTATCGGGTGCATCTAAGCAAAGCGGTGAGCAATGGCCAATAACATATAATTTTTAAATAGGCTTATTAAGTACTTTCTACCCGACACATCTTGGTTTTCTAATAGATTCTATTCAAACTGCAAGTTAACGAAGCTCATCTTCAGGACAACTTTTTGAGCTAGCTACCCTACTGGGATTAGAGTCCTCAAATTATATTTTATATTTTCAGTAACATAAAAGAAAAATGTTTATAAAATGAAAAGTTAAATAGCAGTATTTCACAGAAATCCTCATCTTTTCAAACTATATAGACAATCTGATACTTCAATGGGCGCTTTTCTGACTACAACTCTGATCCTCTAGTAGATGATCGTATGGCTACATATTTTATTGTGAGCTGTGACAGTGAGTGTGTGAGAAGAGAGAGATTTATGGAGCAGCATCCTGTAACATCATCGGGGTATCCAGAGTATTATACGTAATGGAGCTTGTCAAAGTGGCGATGATAGATATTTTGAGGGGTCCATTTGCTATTACCGACGCCGCCGTCGTTATCTGTTCGTCGATGGTAGTTTATTTTCTTGCATATGGATTAGGAAAATGACAGATTGTGTATTACGACAAGTCTGACAGTAGCAAGAAATTGATTGGTGCCTATTTATGATAGGAATGAGTAGAAAAATGACCTTGCTAGATGAAATTCATTCAACGAATTGAGGGGGATATAGTGACAGAACGCTTTTGAACAATTTGTTACAAGTATGGCGAAAACCAACTCGGCAAAAAAACAAATTTGTTAATAAAGATAACCATACTGACTTCGAAGAATACAACAATACAATACACCCCCAAAATAGCGTTTTAACCGGGAATGAAAGAGATTTACTGACACAATTCAAGAGAATAGAGCAAAACTCAACATCATTGTAATAGGCAATACAGAACTATTTTATCAATGCTCATAAAATATCCAAGAATGACAGAGCACCGGGTTCACATAATAATAAGTCTGTAAGACTTATCAAATGTAACAATCTAAGTATGCTAGAAAAACTATGTAAAGAGTAGGTATAGATTGATTGGTTTATTCTCAATTATGCTAAAAAAATAAGATTATTTAAAAACGTATTAATAAACAGTTCCAGGTAGATAAAGGAGACGAACAATTTGAATCTAAAGATGATATGGACTTCTACTAATACAGAAATGTAAATGCTAACAAAACGATGTCATCTTATGAATGCCATTGAGAAATGACAAGATCAGAACTACATCAAATAAACTATTATAGGTACTGGAACTAAATAAAAATTATGGAAAAATAGTTGTAAATACAGATGCTATGGAAATAAACATGGTTGCGTCCTTTCATTATTTTATGGATACATAACGATACACCACAAATTAAGTTTTAGACTAACCTTAAACCAGATTATATATTATCAGAGATAACTATATTTTATCTATCGTTCTTAATGGTAAAATTCAGCACCTGATTAAGCGTTCCACTTATAACTGCTGCAATTAGTTTCATCACGTGACAGATAAGGTCAACTCACTCTCCACGAACATTTTGTAGACAAGTAGGTAAGTTTTCAGTTCAATTTTAACATTCGTTGGGCGTTTTAGATGAGATAACAGAGATAGAAAAGTATGTAAATTACATGAGATCACATGAAAGACAAATTGATGCGCACTTAATATAAGAAACGAGGTGAAATATATACATAAAAAAGAACAATAATTATACGGACTAATTTTTTACTTCCCTCTTTTTGGGAAGAAGGCCATATTGCATCGCATAATGAAGGTGAAATCCAAATTAGAGGAGAACCAGGTAAAAGTCCAATTTACTGGTTATGAAAAATAAGACAATTGCCTAACATGGACCTGCCTACCTTTAAAAGAACAGCTAAATATAGAGATAGTTCTAGCAGACAGCACTTTAAGAAGAAGATGGTAACACATCATTAATCGAATGACATTAATTTAAGAAACGAATTTAATAGCTATAGCTCTAGTTGTTGGACAATTGAACTTGTCGCATACATTAGGCTATAAAAAGTTTTCTTTATTTTGTAATAGTTGATGAAAATGGCTACACACTTGTCAAGACATATTTCTTTTTATTGAGGAAAATCAAAAATGCCACAATAGCAATTCTGCTATCAGCGGAAATAATTTCGAACGGTAAGTATTTTACATATACATTTTTGTATACACATTGTTAAAATTTCAAGAAAACATTGATGTTATTATGAAATGAGAATACATTCTCTGAGGTAGAGTTAAAGAAAATTTCACATTAATCACTAGGTATATTGTCATTCAGACATTCGACTTGGGGGGTGCGATCACCTCAAAAAAAAAAACAAATATTTTTTGAAGGAAAGGCAAAACGATATTTATACTGACATTAGAGGTAAGTATAGTACGATACAAGACCTGTCTAGCACAGCAAAGTTTTTTAAAAGATAAAAAAGATATTATATTACAAACAGCTACTCGCAGTTCTTCGTCTATATTCAGTCGAGACCTAAATTTTGTCGTCAAATCAGCCACCTCAGCAGATCCTACTTCGCAAGGATGTTAAGGTAAGGATGATCCACTTCCGCCCAAAGTTCAAAGAGATTTATTACTAAATTCTTTCTTAATTTCGCTACTTGCAATAAAATCCTCTACTAGAAAAATGTCTTAACTCATAAAAACATTGTAAAAATTTCCCATGCGTTAACCATGCGTCCTCGCATAAAATAGTAACGTCAAATGTTCTGCACCCATACCTTTGCAAGGTACAATAAGGATTCTTGATTTTAGAAGTCTCATTTTTATATAATTTGCTACAGTTATAACCGTCATTAGCACAATGTTGATACCAGGACTCATTTCTTTGCAATCCAGTGCCTCTCTGTGGATCCAGACACAATGCGGAAATTTCTGTTTCACAAGTGCTTGCACACTTTGGAATCTCCGAGACATTGTACGTGCACCATCGGTGCATATTCCAACGTAATTCGTCCACTCTATGTTTGCCCCAAAATATAATCATTTAAAATATCAAACAAAGCGAGTGCTTTTTGTGTGATAGCTATATACTCTCTATACTGATATACCAAGCCTCGTCAAACTGAATCAAATACAATTTGTCACGCAACTTTTCAAGAATCTGATGCTGTTCATCTTCGGCTACATCACCAATTCGGCGGGTAACAGTATCATTCGAAAAGGTATGGATTGCAATTATTTGGCAAAATTATCTCCTAACATAGTTTCTACAATGACCATCGCAATAAGGTCATCACCAATGAGTCTTTTTACATCTGGCTATCTTATATGATACTATGAAAGAGGCAAGTGAAGCTTTTTTGTTCACAGACAAAGTTTTCTTGAAGAATGATGTTTGTCTTCATACGACTTTTATTTCATTTAAAGAATTCTCCGGGCTTGTTAACGTACTCACTATGAATTGTTTCCAAATTGCGTCTAGGTTTCTTAGGTTCCATGTTGTCTGCTGCCAAATTGTTTAAACAAATGACTCACGTAGGTTTTTCTTCTTCATTTATTTTAGTAGTGGTAAATCCATAATATAGGTTAGGTTCGGTTAGGTTAGGTTAGGTTAGGTCAGGTTAAGTTAGGTAGGTATTCTTGCGAATATTTTCTTGATTTTATCTGTTATCGACTGAGAACTTGTTGATGCTTAACTATTGTTTAATACTCGCTTACGTCCAGTTTGAAAACTATTCATAGTTTTGTATATATTTATTGCCATAAAATTTACGTAAATACGGTGAAGTGTAAACAAAAAAAACAAAATATACAAAATTTGGCTAGCGACTCGACTAAAACTGACCAGAAACTCTAACAGCCGCAGCGTTTACACACGCTTGCTGAGCTGTCGAGCAGATCTTCCATATTATCCCACACAAATCGAATTTTCGCGATGCGTCCCTGCATCGGTTTGGAACGATCAAGCGTCAAGTGTTGCAAACAAGTTTGAATAGATTTCCTAAACCTAAGCAATGAAACTAGTTCAAGTGTAGTATCAAGCATCCACTTTTATAAAGCTACTCACAACTTAGTTTAAGTTCGATTAAAACATAATTATTGACAATAGCCTTGTTCAAAACAGATCTGAGGATTCAAGTGGTGATATTGTAAGAAGTAAAAAAGTAAAAAAGTGACTGAGATAAGGAACGAATGGGCTGTTTCTGACTGCAGAAGCACCCCAGACAACCAATTAATCGTAAACTCAGGAAAACCAAAAGCATATTCGAGCATTCTAAATCAATGCAAATTTACATCCAAAGAGCAAGCCATTATTTTCTCTTCCGTTGAAGGAACGAAATTACACGAATACATTCTTCAACTTGTTGAGAAAGTACCACCAAAATACATTATTTTCTCTTCGAGAATATCAAACAAAAGAGTTTTCATCTACCTTCCCAGTAAATCTGTAGACAAGTTTCTCAATGAACAGTTATCGTAGACAACTATACTACACACCTGACGACTCTATCACTATTCTCGATTCCATTACTGTCGACTATGACTACAAATCATATCGTATATTTATATTTGAAGATCAACTTAAATGTTTCAACCGCAAAAACACGGTCATACTGCTTCTGCTTTACCAGAGAAAATTGAACAACAAACGGTAGATCATGATAATTTCACAGAAAACACTGAACATGATGAACAAAACATGAACAAACCTGTTGCAAACATAGATGCCGTACCAAATAAACTTATCCCATCCGCCGCTCAAAAACGTGATAGATCACCAGTCCCTATGCTGAAACTTAATCTATAGATAACAGATTCACGAAACCATATAGACTCATACAAAAATGGCACCTGAGTACCATTGGAAAACGGAACACCTGATAGAGCCAGGAAAATCTCTCATCAAAACAGAATCCCCAACAGTGGCTTTGAATTTTGATAAATTCATCGTTTTTTTGAAAATTGGTTTAGATAAACTTGGTATAGCACGAAAATATAATAAACTCACTCACTCCATTTTTCAAATGCTTACTAAGATATATAAATCTTTAACAGAGAGAAGTATTAAAGCTAGGATAACAAAAATCAAAAATAAAATCCCGAAACAACTCAATACGGAATTAGAGACTAATTCTAACATACCGACATCATATAATGAGAGTGACCACTCGTCAGAAAGCCACTGATAAATCTATCACCTTTCCTGTATTCTTTTCTTCTCTTCTCTCTATTATTTTTATACTGCGATGAAATATAAACGGGTTGCTTACCCATATAGAAATGTGGAGAGAACCTCACAATAATATGCTTGCAAGAAAGAAATTTCCATAATGGATGAACGTAGGCTTTGAAAAACTATAGTGTCTTCCACAAAAACAAAATAACAGTCGTTAGAGCAAGTGGAGGCGTAACAATATGTTTTTCAAAGATACTGAAGCAATAGAAATTACCCTAAGAACAGAGTACAAAGCAGTAGCGGTGTCGATAGAGGCACGACATAAACATATGCAATATATTGGGTGATCTAGTACTTCTACAATTCCCTAAATCAGGTACAATGCTGGGAAACTTCAACTATGTCCCAACCATGAGCTCTTCCACACCGATATCAGAAATATGAAGACAAGTCAAGAAAATAAAAGTAGGTATCTAATCCAAATTTAGGAGTAAACTGTTTAAAATTTGAAAACTCAATTACTTTGGACAAAAAGGGTAGATATTTCAAAAAGACTGAGTGACAAATTCCAGAAACTCTGGAAAAATGAAAGCTACATTCAAGAGATTCTAATACACATATAATCTGAATAGAACGAACAGATCAATAATGAAGAGGATAATACTAACCCCATGAACTTGCCCATAACCACCCATGACAGAATTGGAAGATGCTTTATCAAAGAAGAATTAATCGAGTCTCACTTCCGACTTGATTCCCTATACCTTCGTGAAAAAGTTGACAATAACCGGAAAACAACATCTTCTCGAGATATTGATCATATTAAGTATACCTAACGCAACAATTCGATCGATATCTCTCACGTGTACGATGTGCAATATACTAGAGGAGATTTTGAATGCAAGATTTGTATCTTTTTAGAACAAAACAACTTTATAATATTAGCAAAGTGCATTTAGGAGAAACATACAGTTTGTTTCACGAATCATGGCTATTGTGTGTAATCATTCACGAAATACGTACATATCGCTATACGTCTCATCGCATCTCATTATCATGAAATTCTCTACTACGTTTGTCGATCTAAGCTACGACATCAGTATGTCAAGCTTATGTCCTTTTATACAATGATAGGGCGCTGCACATATGTCCGAAGGCAACGCAATCTTTATTTCATAGGCCTCACAAAGTCATTGTGACATTTCAGATAATTCAGGTGCATAAAATTATATTTCATAACTCAAGCAATAAATTTGTATTTTGTGTGCCTTCATTATTGTTGATAATAAATCTTTCATATTATGTTTTCTTATTTAATCAATCGATATTTTTTCCTCTAATTATATGAACTTCCTTAAATGCCATATCTTAGCTCGAAATCGTTACGCCACTGATTTACTCCCATAAGTTGGATTGATCCAATTTTCGTTTTTTCAAGGCAGACGCCAACATTCGTGAAACAAACTGTATCTACCTTTGATAATCTCTTAAACCTAGAAACAGACATTCAAAAAGTATTTGCGTCTCAAGAAAAACTCACTGCAGTGTTTTTCGACCTTGACCGAGCATATGACCGAGTATGGAGATATAAGGTCCTCAAATAGTTACTTACCTGGGAAATATAGTGCAATCTTCTGGCATTTACACAGAATTTCCTTTCGAATAGATCAATCAAAGTGAAAGCAAACGGGATATTATCTAGCTCTAAAATACAACAAAATGGTACCTCAGCTTATTTGTGGAAGCAGGAGAACTACCTCTACATCGTAGAAGAAATTATCTCAGTCTTACATATTCTGTAAAAAGTTCCTCCAACCACAAAAATTCAACACATAAACGGAAATTTCCTTACCGAAGTTATGACAATCCTATCCCACCCAATTCTTTGCAAACTCGGATTCGAACAATAGCATAGTCGCAATCACCTCTACATACCCGTTAAACCCGGATATTCTACCTGCCTGGACAATAGATATCCTACCCAACAATACCGAGCTTCTAAAGCTCCTGAAAGATGTTACTCTTACTGCTCTCATACAGACAACTCCAACCATATATATATATACGGATGCTTCAAAAGCCGAAGAAGGCTTATATTAGTGAACACAATAATGGTAAACTTCTACAAACTTCTAATGTATACACTGGAGAGATATATGCGATATCACAAGAAATACTGAAGGCTAGATAGATGCCTGGAAATTATGTGCTATTTACAAATTCATTGAGTGCTATTAAAGGATTCCAACAACTTTATCAAAAGCATCCTCTTTTGCAGAAAATAAAAAAAAAACATCTTAGGCAAACTATACCAAAAAGGGAAAACAATTGAATTAGTCTGGTTTCCATCACACTTGAGTATACGTGGAAACGAAAAGGCATATATTATGGCTCGCAATGACTTTTCGAATCCATCAGCAAAAGTCGCTAAACAAAAATACCATGACTTATCCAACCATATAAGAAAGGATAACCCATGGAAAGAGAGATGGCAGACAATGGATAAGCTACAAAGAATAAACCAACATATGAAAACCCACATTACTCCAGACTTTGTCGAAAACACCAGACGATCATTTCACTCCTAAGAAATGGACACATCAAATTGACCCACCAGCATAATCCGAAGAGAGAGCCTCCAATTCGCTATGAACATTGTAATATCCAAATACCTGTGGAACACCTATTTGTCCGTCCTCACTACCAGCAGGAGAGAAACAACTTAACCTGAACAGCGACATATAAGTGACTTTTAACAGTGATTCTAAGAAAGTTATCTAGTATATCAATCACATTAATGTATTACAATATATAAATAATTTATACAACCTCTAATGACCCTAAGAGGTCGATGCGGGTTTTATATAAATAAAAAATAATCGAAACCACTGTTGAAACTTTTTGTAATAAAATACTCGTAAACGTCGTATTCTATTATTATGTATAGAAAATATGGGGGTCGCTTCAGAATTTGTTATAAAAAATTTGGCCCCGACTCAAATGTTGAGAAACGCTAGTCACGTTGTTAATGGCACTCCACAATCGAAACATTCTGGTTGTGGAGTTCCTTGTGAGTAAGTACTCATGTTTGAAGCAGGTGTGACTTATACGAAGACGTGTAAATATTAGTTAGTAGAAGTGACTAGATCATATGTCTGACCATAGTCAAAATGCTGGTTTAATTTCTTTGAGTTTTGATCGGTTGACAGGCCTGGTTCCATTCTTGAATAATCTTAGAATGGAAAGAAGGTTTCAGATCTGCATTTATGCTTTCTATACAAGGGATAAATGTTGGATTTTCAAACATTAATACCAGATTTAATGGTTTTAAAAGAAGCTTATAAAAATTATGGATTATAATTTTAAATTTTTAAATTATTATCGGGGCAAACGTCACCTAACAATACCAAAATGATGAAGAACGGAAGATTTATAAGTAAAATTCAGCGTTTCTCCGAAGAGAATATGTCAGAAAAATCGTAAATATTCGCAATATTTAGTTTTCCAGTTTAATTCTGTTGTTATCTATATAAGATTTTTATTTTCAAACCTTCGTAGATATAAATGTGAATAAAATCGTTTGCGAAGTCACAGCTCTGTGCTACTATGAATAATAATATTGCTTATGATTTTATATTGATAATTTTTTGTTCATGTAAATTTCACATAATACAAAATTTACTTGAATCAATGTGTTATTTTTTCCGGTTCATATTCACCCTGTGTTACTATCTAGTCAAGAATAGCGCTGTTGCCAAATATTGCCAAAGTCATAAGTGAGTAATATGAAATTTTCGATACTGCACTTGAATTAAAAATACGGAACGATGAATCGCTTTGAATTTTCATACATATTTTTATCAAGGTTTATTTTATAATATAATAGTTTTTTTATTAAAACTTTTCAGGAAAAAAAATTAAATGTGGTGAAATAATACATTCGCTCTATCTCACCTATGTAAGAAATGGAAAATATATTTTTTTTATTACAAAACGGTGAATCCTACTGAATCTTTGCTATAGGAAAGAAGGCACTCTAAACCGTACAAAACAGAATTTTTTAAAGTAATCTGTCGAGAACGAATTTACGCTATAACTACCTTAAGAATCTGTAGGTATTGGCGAGGTGTGTCTGAATCGATCCCGTAATCTCTTATTTTCGTTGATCCACACATCTTGAAAATAATTCTATGCCATATCGTATTATCCACAAGATTGATGGATGGAATTGAGGCTTCCATCCAGAGGTTAATTACTAAAAATACTTTGTTGAATTGACCGACAACCAACAGGAGCTGTACGTAAAAGGTAATTAGTAAATTTTACCTTTTCTTGGTAAGGCAAAACGAGGCGTATTTAGTTTTTGGTAAATTCATTTGAGTTGGACCTTCAGTCTCCGGAACTTTAGCTTCGTGTTTTCTTATCATTCTTCAATACTAATACTATTCAAACTGTGGGTATCACAAATTGAACTTCCACAGTTAAATATGGTAATTGTGTGCTTCCGCGCATTATAGAACTTTTATAAAGAGTGAAAGTTATAACCTTATCTCTTCTTTGTAATTGTAATATTTTTTTTGTTTAATAGCAAATTATTTGTAATCTTTTTTTTTACCAATTCTGATATCTAGGTACTTAGATTGAGGAGGCAACCAATCTAATGTCATCTAGGTTGAGGATAATAAGGGCACCTATTCTGCGCAAGCGTCATTAAAATTGGGAAGTGCACTTTGAAAACTCGAAATCATAATAAGATTCAGATTTATTTTATTAATTTATTTATAGGCCCATTTCTTTTGATTAAGATTTTTCTTTTATTTATTTATTTCATTTTTATTTGGCAACGTATTGTTTTTTTCTTTTATTGTTATTCAAGTATTTGTTCTTTCTATTTTTTTGTATTATTTCAGGTGTTGGTTTATATGTGCCTGAGGTTGTCACCACGTAAAGCAATTAAATATTTTATATAATTTATGAACCTACCCCTTCTCCATAGTTAAAACCTAGGGGGACCACAGGGCAGAAGTGGTAAGTTATAACCTGCTTTTTATGTAAGTCGTGGTGAATCTCATTTGGCGGTGACAGTGTACAAAAGTAGGCAGTGACATAATCTATGTGGAATGTAGAGGACAATGATCTCTGAAATTTAAGTATGCCAATATTATAAGTGTGACTCAATAAGAGAGCACAGAGTTGAATAAGGAATAGTATGTCACTTTCAGAGAACTACAATTCGTAATATGTTTCAGTCGTCTCAGTTAAAATAGAATACTGCATAATTTTTAGGCTACTTGATCAATGTGATTAGACCAGTTCAATCTATCATCGATGATTAGATCAAGAAAATTAACGAATTTTCCTTCTAGTTAATTTTTATTTTAAAAAACAATCATGTTTTTAGTGTTATTGCCATTCAATTTTAGTGTATTTTGAACTAGCTTTTGCCAGCGATTTCGTGCGCATGAAATTTAGAATCAACAATCTATATTTTTATTTTAGCAGAGGCAGTTTTGAAGTAAATACCAATTAAATGGACTTTGCACTGTTAGGTAGACAGTGTTCATTTTAATGCAAAATTAAACAACAAAAACTAGAGAGCTTCTTTATATACAAAATTTGATGTTCACGGCACTACCCACGGATTGTCAACCGAACCACATTATCCGCACATATTTAGTTCTGCAGTGAAACCACCATTTTGAGGCGATCGGCAACGGTACGATGGGTATCCATTTTCACCAAACCCTATCGTTCACGAAATTTTTCGGAAACCTCTTCGTGCAACGGCCTTCTCTCATGCAAGGTGAACTGGTATTCAATGGTCCATACGGGCCATGAATCTGTTCAATTTTTATAGAATGGGGTCGGTGTCTGGATTCGGTATTTCCGCACAAATAACTCGATCAATTTCGTTTGGCCTAATCTTCTCGTCGAGCCTAACATAGCAAAAGGCATCTTGAGTTCGCTAGACCATGTATCTGGGACCACCAGTGAATCTGAAAGAGAGAATCACATACTACCCAAGTTTCCGGCATCCGTATCTTGCGGTAAAGCATCTCTTAGGACGATATAATTCTCCACACGTAGTTGCCTCTGATTAGTGCGTATGAATAATAATCATTTAGTTTAAATTTTTGCATATACATCCACTAAAAATTGATTAATTATACCCCGAAAGTAGATAGGTATGCTAGTTCTCGTGTAGTTGGATTAAGAAACTGTAGAGCTGCATTGCAGAAGTTTTTTATTGAAATTCGGAGCACTCGTGCAGGATCATTATGTACTGCAAAATTGTAACCGTCTTCACCTCAACAAAACATTAACGAATACTGCAACTAATCATAAGCGCGATGAGTTTCACTGATTCTCTGAAGTCGATTGTCTGAGTACGTAGCATAATGTCCCTTCGTCACACTCTCCTGGTCGACTAAATGTACAGCGACTTCATTTGTAGTTGGTGCATTATAACGACCCCAATGAGATCCAATTGGCCTTTTATCAGCAGTAATTACAAATTTGTAATTATTGCGCTCATCATCTGGAACAGATTGAAGTGCCGCTTTAAAGCTGTTGACGTACAGGTTCACACTATGAAGCATATTTTGCAGACTGCATACCAAACTTGAGCTTAAATTAGGCATATGTTGCTGCCTAAGTGCTCATTTATAATGGACGTATGGCGTAAGATATGCGTAAGGGATAAAGTTAAACACTGGAAAATAAGTGGAATCGTTCACAATAAGCAAACGTAACACTTATGTGTTACGGTAGACCGTAAGATCTTACGGCCGAACGTTAGGCGGACATAAAGTTGGACAATGTTCAACTTTACGTGCGGCTTATGGAAAATTTAGGGGATTTGGATTTTTTGGGTTGAATTATTTGTCGGTTAGTAAGTATCGGTTCGCATTCTTGTATATTTAAAGAATCATTCTTCATCATGAAGTTTTAGTTCTAGTTTTAAACGTCGGTATTCACCTTTCTTTTCTTGATCCCTGTTTACTGGACGCAGAATCCATCGCCTAGATTTTTTACACAATATCTTACTTATACTCTACGCATTGCTATTAACAAAACCACTGCATTTCCAATTCAATGGCGTTAAAGTTAGTATACCTACACCAGAGAAAACGCCCAGATGAACTATAGCCGTCAAATTATTTCACGCATGCATAGCAACAAGTTTTTACGTCCATTATAAATGGGCACTAACATTTGCCTGACCTTGATAATTAGCTACAAAATATAGTTGTAGAAACCTTGGAATATCGGTTGGTAATAAAGAGCCAATGAGATGGTACACTTGATCTTGAAAGTAGGCATAACTGCCCCCTCAGTGATCTGGTTTGCTCCAAATGAAGTTATCTAGTATGCGCTGTTATAGGCCCGTATATTGACCAAAAAGTGCTTAGATTTCGGATGCTCCTCATTTAACAAGCCTTTCAAGGTTCTGGTGGTTCTTGAGTTCTCTCTGACAAATTTGCCAAATCAACAACACATTCTTTGGGATTCCCATACCATTTCAAGGCACGGCAATGCGTGCATATTTTGTTCATTGAGCCAAGATTAGTATTATCGGCATATTTTAATATTGGGTCTTAAGAAAATCCACTTTTTTTCTCTTTCAATCCACGGCATCTCTTTGGGATCGTATAACATGAAAGCATTATCATCGCTAACAGACAATCTAAGGACGACATGACGCCGCCGTTCTTCTTCTAAGTGCACCATTCGGATCTCACTGGATTGCATTTTCCGTAATTATTTTCTTATTCTAGGTGATGGGCAGTAATGTCCCGTCTATCATGGTATCGACTGCGAGCAGCCGATAGGCGCAACATTTGTTTCTCATGCGTTTCTACTGAACGTGAGGTTATGTGGCAGACAAACATAAACATTTTCCTTGACTTAACTTGAAATCTTGTGGCGCCTACTATCAGAGCTAAATCGATTCCCGCGTTCTTCCCGGCGTTTATTAGCATTACGTCGCGATTCACGTGCAGAAAAAGCCTCTTGAGTCTGAGATGCAGCACTTCTAGAAGACTGCGATGCCGGACGCTCTCCGCACTCCAGTTGATTTTCTGTTAATCTACCTAATCGTGCTCGTTTGGCTTCAGCTGAAGCCGACGATAGGTTAGATCCTTTTCGGGATGGCATTATAAATTTGAAGTATTCAACACAATGATGCAATTAGTTGTTTCCTATTTTACTAAAATATGAAAAAAATACAACTTTTAATACTATAAACTCAAATATTCTGCTATAGGAATAGGAGATATAATGCGAATGTTACCTTTTTATATTATGCTATAGGAAAAGCTACCCAGCAATAGGGTCGTTTTTTAATACATTGTTCTTATTTGCCATGTCCATTTAATATTGTGGGTCCTTCTATTCCATTTTTTTATATTCAATTCCATGGCTATATTTTCATTCACTTCCGCTTTCGATGAAACAAAGGTCGTGTCCGCAGTAGTGTCCAATTACCAATCGTTCAGTAATCAGTAATCAAAAATCAGTAACTTGTGGACACGACTGATAACTGATGCATCGCTTAGCACCATTTGTCAAACTGAGGTTTATAAAAAAAAAAATTCGACAATTACACATATAAGAGGAATTGAAAATGGAAGTAGTATTTTCTGTTCTAAATATTTATAATGAAAAAGATTATGTGGTTAACGCAATGATAGATGTCCATAATAGAATTGAGGAACAACAAATATTAGAAACAAAAGATGGTGCCTTTAGATCTATAGCAATACATCGATGAAAACTGCAGTAAATACCATGAAGAAGTTGTTGCGCGATGCATGTACAATCATATAGGCAGATAGACAGACGCGATAAAATGCAGCCTATATTTCAAAGTAGACCTCAAGAAATACAACAGTGAATATTTCATTCAATTCCATATAGTAGTTTTTGCGTGATGCGTTTACAAACATACAGACAGGCGCGGTAAAATGAAACCTATATTCTATGTTAGACCTCTAGCACTTCATCGGTGAAAACTGCATTAAATTTCATGCGGCAGTGATACCTATACACACATACACAAAGACAGACAGACGCGATAAAATGTAGCCTATATTTTAAGTTAGACCTCTACTAATATTTTCGTGAAAACTGCGTTCAATTCCATGCAGTAGTTTTTGCGTGATGCGCGTACAAACATACAGACAGACAGACAAAAATTCTAAGAAACCATTTTTTTGGATTCTGTTGCTCTAACAAAGTTCCCCCCTTTTATGTTTTTCTAAATATCTTTAATGTACAGACACCGACCTGTTACAATTCTATTATATAAGTATAGAAGTATAGATTAAGCATTCATTGGCTAAAAATAAGCAGCCGAACTGATTCTCAGTAAGATCATTATACGATTTGCTAGATATAAGAGTAACTCTAATACATTGGCTTATGGCAATATAACAAAATAGAAAAGGAGCGAGGGCTGAGCCTTGTGGAACCTCATGAGGATTTTTTTGTAGTCAGACCTTAGATTGTTCAACTCTACACACTGAAATCTGTTTCAAAGGTAAGAACGAAGTAGCTCTAAGGTGACGCCTCTTATTCCACAGTAGCAAAGTCTATCTAAGGAGAAGTCCGGTCACTTTTTTGATCTTCTCGAAAACGCTCTCGAAAACTTACGATTGATATGAAGGTTATTTCAAGTAAAATTTTGTAACTGGCGGTGATATTATTTGGAGATGCTCTTACGAGGGACGATCAATTTTATTTTTACGATAGTGGAGATTATGTATACTTTGTATAATACTATTCTGTATAGTTTATATACTATTTCTATTTAGCATTTATGTTGGTTGTAATCAAACGATAAAACGTTTGTAGGTAGAAACAGAAACAGTATGTAGAAAAAAATACTTAATTAGAAGTAATTTTATTAATCTACCAATTCAGTTTATTTTTTAAGCAATAGGTACGTACAGCAATAATAGCAATAATATAAAATCAAACGAGTTAAAGCAAAACAATACATATTTGTCTAATTTGTTTATTATGTGTGATTAAAAAAGTAAAAAAATAGAGGCGAGTATTATTTTCATGATATTCATTTGAGTAATGAGCCACAGGCAACAAGACAAAAAAAACGGAACTAAAATTACTTACCAGTACTTAACTAAACTAAATGAAACAAGATTACAATTTTTTTGAATAGTTAATTTCGGGTTTTCTATATTTTGTTTTTGGGATTGCATATGATCTCCAATAAAGCCTAAGTCATCTTTCCTATGCTGACACCTTGAAAAAAATATATATGAATTTTATTTACGCCCGTGAGGTAAGAACTTCTTATCCCACTCATTTTTCGTGAGACAACTTTATTACAGCACGCGTTTTCCATATCTTACTTATTTTCGATCAGTCAAATGAAAAATGAGCATAAGATACATTAATGTGTCAAAATTTATCTAAACCTAATAACAAGTTACACAATCTAAAAAGTTACTATATTTACATACCAGCTTTTGCCCGCGACTTCGTGCGCATGGAAAACTGGAATCCATTCCATTCCATTCTTTGTAGTAGTTTTGCGTGATGTGTTTACAAACGTACAGTTAGACATCTAGTGATACATCGGTGAAAACTGCATTCAATTCGATGCAGTAGTTTTTGCGTGATGTGCGTATAAACAAAGAGACAAACAGACAAAAATTCTAAAAAAAACTGTTGTTTTGGCCTCTGTTGGTCAAATAAGCCCCCCCATATTATTTTTCTTTAAATATCTTTAATGTACAGTCAAAACCCTACTATTAAGACTATATAAATTTCATACAAATATTGATACCCTCTTAGGGGTTGAATTTTGCAAAATCCCGTCTTAGTGAGCACCTATGTTCTAAAAAGAACCACCATGCAAAATTTGAGACTTCTAGCAGTTGTAGTTTCTTATATTTCGTGAAGAGTGAGTGAGTGACCTTTCGCTTTTATATATATAGATTAATTATTTATATTATCGAAATTAACAATCTTTGCAATCTTTAACGTTTATTTTTCACATTTTAGAGACTGAGATAACACTTTATTATTGTACTTCAGCGATTTCCTAACTCGAATTAGGCAATCATCAAAATTTCGCTTGTGTACGTTAATAACGCTCTTATCCCAATTATACGTACCTAAATCTATATAAATAGACTTTGATACTGGTTTGCACTCGAAAGCCTTTGTTAAGTCGCATAAGGTCAGTGAAGTATGTTAATTTTGATCCAAATTCTCTTTTATATCACTCACCATTTTGAAAACAGTCTGTGTTGTTGATTCACAATTTAAAAAAAATACAGTGTGTTCGCTAAAATAAGATCTATCGTCGAAAAAGGAATACAATATTTGTTTTAGAATATATTCTATAACCTTGCCGATGATGGAAATAATACTTATTGGAGGATAGTAGTTATACATTGACTATTTATTTCCCTTTTTAAATAAAAGTATTGCATTAGAGATTTTGAGAGTGTTTGAGAAGATTGTATTTATGTTATTGGATTTATTTCTCTCGTTCATACTATTCCAGCACGCTCGAGATAAATTAAGAGATATGGCAATGTGTTTATCATATGCCTGAATGTCTTGACATTTCGGTGTTGATATCATTTTTCATTATTTTATATGCCTAAATTGCCTCAAATCCTCTAGATACCTCGGATATTATTTTATGGTTTCTAGGTTATATTTCATATTTTTTCCTGTCATTATTATAACATGAACTGGCTTCTGCAGTACTTTGAGTGAATCATGGATTGCTATTAGAAATAGGCTTATGTTGTATCCTTGTGTGTGTGTGTGTTATTGTCGGGTCGATTGTCAGAAAGCCACCGCGTGGATCACCCCCCGAACCGGTTGTCGTATTGTGGCTTAGGCACCGGGGAAAAGATACCGAACGCGTCAATGAAGAAGAGTAAAACCCACGGGGTCGTTCGTCATACCGGTATACTTGTTGACAGTGGTCATCAAGAGGAGACCACCTAACGACCAATAAAAATCTGAAACTCACGGTAGGGGACTGGGCCAAGGGGTTGCGTAGTCGAATAGAAGATCGGCTCTTATCGGTCCAACTTTGGAGCACCGAGCGATATTCTCAGGCATCTCTTTGGAAGCAAGATAATTCTCTGTGCCTCGGAAACCCCGCCCCAGAAGATCACGCAATATCTCAGTCTTGACTGCACATATGCATGGCATGCAGTTAGGGCAGCAGAGAATCCAGCTGAGTATCTGATAACCCTCAGAGCATAGCACTACTTGCTTATACTTTTTGCAAGTTGGTCGATGTGTCACAATAGATTGACCCTAGTCTACGTACCAGGGTACCAGGGAATAGATGGCTACACAAAGGCTGATCATCTAGCCAAGCAAGGAGCAGAACATGCCATGATCAAGAACCAGGCATTGCTTCTGTGGCAGGAAACCACAGGACAGACAAGCTGACTTATTACTAGATCAAAGTCGGAAAATGACAGTTCACATAATCTGCGAAGGCAGAGAGTTAGGTGGAGGACTAGGTATCTAGACTCCTAACTCAGCTAGAAATGATAAATCTAGATGAGCTATAAGGCAATGGAAAATCACAATAGACCAAAACTGGTCACGGTGTGCGCATCTATTACAACTAATCTAATCTCTGTCGAATAAAATTGTCATACTTTTTCCTTGTTTAAGAAAGCTTCAATTATATCATTTTCAAAATCAAGGAGGTTATCGGTGGTAGGACTTGGTGAACGGAAACTTATTTCCATAGTTTTGGGAACTAATTTTGTAAATTCATAATAACCACTAGACCCCCGCAAAAAGGATTTATCTCATAAAATAAAGGGGCAGCACACTTGCATCGTGAAAGAATCATGATTGAGGGATACTTATTTGCCATCCATATTTAATTATTCAGCATATGTATAAACTTAATCAGCTCTATATTTTTTGATAGAGCAAAGTTGAAAACATATGTTGTTGGTTTTTCTAGTGAAGTGTGAAATTGATTTTATACTTTCTTTCAAACTAAAGGCTTAACTTATTTTCTGAAATAAAAGAAATTGAAAGTTCTAGGACATTAGATTTTTTTATTTTGGTAGATTTTTGTATTTATTTGGCTGAGTGTTTATAATCATTCAGATCACTGAAATAATTAATAGGATATGTAGAACATTGTGGATAACTAAAACATTGCCATTAAGGATTAGCTATAAGGATGCGAGAACATATAACTACGAGTAAATATTCTTTTACATTATAACTATATAGTGATACCTATATGATGGCTTAACACCCTATGTGGGGATGTTCCACTTAAGCTTTCTAAATCGATTTAAATTGAGGTGGATTAGTCCTCATAATCGGTATCTCTTATCAACTTTCCTGCTTATATTTTCTCCATAGCTCTGTCTCTAGTTTTCTCTCTCCAATTCCACTCCAACCCTGATAAGGTTTTCCTCATCATCCTTCAGCCATTTTGTCCCGGGTCTTCGGGGTCTTCTTTTTCCCTCTGATTCCCACTGAAGCACTGAGTATGTTGTATTATTTTCCCCATATCTGCATTCATAACCGAACCACTTTATTCCTTGTTCTTTGATTTTATTTACAATGTCGTCTCCTTTCAGTTTTAGTAAGTAGTATTTCTTGGTTCATTCGTTGCCTGTATTCATTTTCAACTGTCTTGACTGGCCCAGTAGAGTTCTCATGATCCTTACTTTTACTAATTTAAGATCTTATTCATCCCTTTAGGTCATTGTTTACGTTTCAGCGGCGTACATTATTATTGGTCTAATAATTGTTTTGTATATGTTGATTTTTTTGTCGCATGAGTGTTTTACTTTTCAAGATTTTCTTATTCGCTAATTTATTGTTTTTCTCTCTCCAACTTTTACGCCTCCATTTTGTAGCAACTTTCAAAACCTCATTATTTTTTGATTTCTTGTCGTTTATTTCCAAACGCATTTTCTTTTCTTCCAAGATGTTCTTTGTCCTTGAAATTATAACAATGTCGTCAGTATATGCAATTTGTTGGCTTCCGCTTGATCGAAGGTTAACTTTTTATACATTCCTCATTACATATTCTAGTGCCAAATTAAATAGTGTTGCGGACAGCGAGTCTCTTCGCCTTACACCTTCATTAATCGTGAACTCTTGAGTTTCTCTTCTCTGTATTAAAATACTATTTTCTAAGTTTTCCTTGGTCGTTTTGATCAATCCTCCTTAA
This sequence comes from Crioceris asparagi, assembly GCA_958507055.1. Classification (NCBI taxonomy): domain Eukaryota; kingdom Metazoa; phylum Arthropoda; class Insecta; order Coleoptera; family Chrysomelidae; genus Crioceris; species Crioceris asparagi. The sequence continues at coordinate 71,593,761 of OY293827.1, read as the reverse complement.
CTTTATGTTAATTGCTGGTTCTTTCAGTGCTAACATAATTTGTCCCCTTTTTATCGAATCGAATTCTCGTTGAAAATCTAAGAAAAGTATTTTTATGTCAATATGATGTTCATGTGATTTTTCCAATATTTGCTGATTTGTATGAATTGCATCTGTTGTTAATCTTCCTCTAATAAATCTACACTGATATTGTCTTTGTGCTTTTGGTATTTTCGGTTAGTTTTCTCTGGATATGCAACGTTTAAAAGAGTTATTCCTCTGTAGTTTCCACATTCTTATCCCCTCCATATTTATCAGTTCTACACATATATCACCCTTTCCTGATGTTTTTTCATTACAAAGTTTTCTTATGATCTCTTTTATTTTTTGTAGACTTGGTTCTTCTGTTGCATCGTATTCCTTATTGATTATTGTATGTTATTCTTCATTTCCTTGTAGTTGAGGTTCACATAGTGATTCTTTAGAATAATCTATCTACATAACCTTAGCTTCTTCTATAACTATTCCTTCTTTATTTCTTATTCCCCATGACTTGTTTTTGTATTTTTTTATTGGACTTATAAACTTTTTTTTAATGCTTTGGTATTCTTTTTTTTTCCTATTTCTTCTATATTATTATCTATCCACTTCGGTTTTTTTCGCAATATCCGTTGACCGAGCTTTGCTCGGGTAAAACATTTATTAAACTTATTAAAAAAATGTTCATATTTTTGGTTAAAATATATTGCGATCGGTAAATACTTCTTTTGTTGTTCACATATTCGTAAGTTATAGATTTCGAAATAAATATGAATATGTAATATTATTGATGAATATACCAAAGCTCAGCTGTATCACCAATCGACTTCTCAACCCCCAAACACTATACATACAAATTTTACCTGCGGAGCTATTCTTGAAATAGCTGATGTGTACAATATATTAGATATGTACAAATTTTCATTGAAAATTTCAGATTAAATTATTAAATACTTATATTAACATCTTTTATTAAAAAAATTCTCAAAGATGATCAAAATTCGTACCGAGGAACTCTAGATTATTACCCGGAAGGTTAACCATGGGACTATTTTTCCCTATGATGTTTTTTGGTTCATATTGCTTTCTGACATACGATCTGTAGAACTCGTAAAATGAGAATATTAATTCCTGAATGAATTTTCATTAATTAGACAGTCAAGAATTTACAATTCATTTTATATATATATATATATCTTTGTCTTCTTTGCTATTGGTTTTTATGGATTGATTCTTTGCTATTATTCTTCTAGATGCTGTTAGAAGTCTTTATCAAACCACACTTTTTTGTTATGACTTTTTCCAATACGTTCACTGACTACTATTTCAAGACTTTTTTTATATTTCCAGTCTTTCTCAATTCCATATTCAGCTAATAGTTCTCCTATTTGCGTCGTATATTCTTCCTGCGTATTTTCGTTTCTTGTCTATGTTCCATTTCGATCCCTGGTTCTTCTTACTATTCGACTTTCATAATGCTTATAATTCTTTTGTCATAAACATAAAGTGGTTTGATACTGCTCCGGCTACTCTTTATGATCTTTCGTCCTTGACAACTGCTTTCTCTTATTGATCAATACATGGTCTATCTACATACATATTTTCGTATCAGTTGATGTCCATGTTATCTTGTGGTTTTTAGGATGTGGATGTTTAGTGCTGTTTAGAACCATGTTGGTTCTTGCTGCCATATTACATTCACATTAACGGTTATATTAAATATTTTTATGTTATTGTTTTTTTATCATTGTGTGCCTATGAGTTATTTTGTGACAATCTAGCAACGTAGCGTCCAAGCGAATGAGCTGGTTTTGGTTTAGGTTTTTATATTTGAAACGTGAATTGAGAGTATTATAAATTATTAGCAAAAACTTTGTCTTCGAGAGCACAAGCCTACGTTCAGACATTAGAATTCTTTATTTTTTTAAGAATAGCACTGTACCTACATGTTTATAAGAGCAGCTAACACATTTTGCAACCTACCCTTTGTAGATGACACATTTTTTTACCAAGAAAAACAAATAAATATACAATCTACATTATTTCCACTGGTGATAGGTTGACCGAAAACATTTTTCTTACGATTCACGCAACTTCCTACCACCAAAGCCAAGCTTTAGGACCAGTTGACTGACACTCGAGTAGGTCAGTGCTCTAGACATAAGGTTAGTAAAAATATTTTGCGACATATAAGGCAAGAGTAAAATAGAAACATTTTAACAATAGAAGATCAAAGAGTAATGTAGGCTCCCACTGCATCTTTCCAAACGTACCTGAGGCTCGGGTAGACTTTGCCTGCCGGCAGCTCAAAGCTCATTGCTCGTGAGTGTCAAGTGACATTTTGAGTATTTCTGAGCTTCGTGAGATCATTTTTATGAGCTGTGTAAGAAAAGCATTGTAAACGGTTGCTCCTGTGTCAAAATAGAATATCCTCAATGTTGTTTGTCTTGGCACACTAAAAAATGGCTACACGACCTGAAACCTGTTTGAGAGCGGCAGGAAAGTCGTATATGAGTGGACAAACCAGATGAATTATAATAATAATATTATTTATTTAACAGCAAAAGGTAACAAAAAAATAAAAATCTACTAATGCCATCTTATATACTACGGTTATTTGCAATATATTTCCTCAACAATTTCTTTAATTTTGTTTTGTGTAGCTTTTGTAACATATGGTTATAATGCATAATGCAACCGAGTGAAACACTTGCGAGTGTCACCAAATAAATACGGTCTAGCTCAAAACGCCATTACCTTCAAATGTCTATCAATTTAGGCCATAACGATGCTAGAATAAATATGACCATCCCAAAAACTGCTGGGTCAACATTCTTTAGTACACTCAACGCCCTTGGTCTAGGATATGCTTCTTCTACTTTTTCGTTATTGTTAAAATAGTCCATTAGGTCCCTCCATTATCTACTTATTTTTCACGCTGGTAAAGCGAGTGGCTGCTTGCCTTGTCGTGCTGTTCAAATTATTCCAACAAAGCACAAGTTTACTACACACTCACATTTAATAACGTTAATGTCTTCTTGCATCAACCTTCCCTAATCTATTCAACGTCCAATGGCACAAAAGCCACTTATTTTAGCACAAACATATACACCCACACATACACCTAACAACTTCTTGGCGACACCAATAAATCGTTACACAATTTCCTCATTATATCATGCGATATAATATACAAGGTGATACACATATCATTGGAAATACTTCAACTGGAGAATCTTAGGCTCACATTCTCACATATAGAAAAAATGGTTCATTGCTGAGTTGCAGGGTATTTTATTTAAAAATGAAAAACTCAGTTGCTCTTATCAATTTGGAGCAATTTGTCGTACCTTTATTATACTGGAAGGAGATGTACACGATACCAAAATGATACGCCAACAATAATGATAATAGTTCTTATTGTCCAACAGTCGCCGTTTACAGAACAAGTCCAAGAACCTGAGAAATCATCGAAATATAACTTTATAAAATACTCATAAAAAATTTAAAGAATAATGCTTCTGATATCTACAAATATAGATTTGCTACCATAACTAATTTTCAGGAAAATATATCGCAATATCTACATACTTATGAAACTTATGGTGGTAGGTATGTATATTAACATTAATTTGCTCTAAGATTTTGGGTCAGTCTTCATTGTTATTCTTTACTTTATATAAGCATATGACAAGTGCGAGTAGAACTCACACCCCGAGGGTTTCTTACATTTATATTATAGTGAAGCAGAGTAAATACAAGGATTTTATAATTTGAATAAATAACAATTATATGAATATATTTTCATTAATAAGAGAAGTGAAGTCCTGGAACTAGTTCTATTTCTATAATGTATTTTCCTGCGAGTGTGAGTAGAACGCATACCCCGAGGGTTCCTTACATTTATATTATAGTAAAGCAGAGTAAAATAAGGATTTTATAGTTTGAATAAATAACAATTATATGAATATATTTTCATAAATAAGAGAAGTGAACGCCTGGAACTATTTTTATTTCTTTAATTTATTTTCCTCTCATAATATCATATTTTTATAACGAAATAAATCAAAAATTAAAAAGAGCGTAGCTACAGTAGATAGTGAAACTCCGACCGCCTGCAGCCAATAGGATTTATAGGTGGGCTATTGAGGCACGATGTATCAGGCTGATGAGCAGGTAATCTATTTATAAAGCATTACAATATTATGTTTTACGGCTTTATAGGGTTTTGTTTTATTCGAGGTCATGACATAAGGTTTGTTTTTGGTCAAAATGGCATTTGGAAAAAATATATTTTCTGAATTTAAACTCTCTTCAACAACGCTTATTAGAGAAATCATTTTATTTTACCTGCAATCTAGTTGTCTGATGATACCACCCCAAAAAGCGAGGCTATTTGGGTATCTCTTGTCATTTGGTACGGAATCCTGAAAATAGAACCGATGCATTTTTCCGTCGACGTCCAAGTATCATTTTTTTATATTGACCTGCAAATATCTATAGAAGTGATAAATTTATCGATACAAAGATAATTTACCGCGAAAGATTTAGAGAATCATTTTTGTGCTCACCAGTTGACGGCACTCTTGAGCGGAGTACTGATGGTTTGACTGCCAGAAGTTTTCATTAGTGGCTTAGTTAGCAAGACGCTTGATATCCAACCATGAGCTCTAGCCCGATTAGATTAAGGCCTTTCAACTTATATGATCATTATTATAATTTTAAATAAAACACCATTTAACTCAAAAATAAGCCATCATTTTATACGTGATTTGATTTAAAACTTCATAAATTATATTTTGAACAAGAAGCAGAAATATTTTCATTTATCAATGAGACACCCTGTATATAGGTTTGGAGGCGGGCGTTAGAAGCTCTCTTTAGAGCGAAGAAGCTGCACAAAAGGTACGAGGGTAAATTTATTTTCGCGCGATAACCGGGTGTACAGTATCATGCCCGACACAAATTCAATAAATGTAAGAAAATATCAACATGACTACATGGAAATTTTGAAATCTAATAAATGATAGATACTGACTAAACATCAAATTATATAGTTACCTTGAATTTCCTAGTTGGAAGTTACTGTGATTCAAAATTGTAATTCTTGGAAATCCCTCAATTCGTCTATTTTCGTATGACGTATGTATGGAGACTGTAGTGAGTTTTCTACTAAAGTATCTTGAGAATCAAAAATATTAACGATATGATAATACCACTTCTTATCAATGCATACATATAAAGTATTTATTCACGGAGGCATATTTGACTTCCAGTAATGGTAGTTTGAGGCATTCCTTCAAATAGATAAGGTGTTTTTTTATATTTTATTTTCTTCTAAATATCGTTTGAGATACATTGATAAAGTGAAACACGGGGAAGTAGTACGTATCAATGAACCCCATTATTGTACCTAACTTGTTTGGAAGTATAGGTATTTTAGGGGTGAGGGTAGTTGCTATTTGCATTCAAGCAAATCTTTTCTATTTTTTTGCATAGCTACTTTATATGCAGAGAACTTTTCTTCTTCTCAAACAGCATGATCACTAGACACATCACTGTCTTTATTATTCGCCATTTTATAAAATCTGATACATTTACGCATCGTACATTCCTTAACTTCGAGATTACCAGCGCACAGAAGACATCTTTTTCATGAGCGATGGAGCTCGTTAAATCTATTTCATCGGTAACGTCAATAGCATCGAAAACACTGCACGAATAATACCCAATTTGTCATAGAAAAGTTTGTCAACCTGAATTAAACACTGAAAAATATTTGATTTTATTTTAATTGAGAAAGGACAACTGTACAATTTGCGGAATTGGAAAAAACATACGAACATACGATAACATACATACGGCAGAAACATTTCAACCACGCGAAGTATTGGCTTAATACCAAAAAAAATTTTAACCTCATATGAATTAAAAATATTTTCTTCAACCAGTTTTTTAACGTTGCATTGATCTTCCTTGGACTTGCATCCAATTAGAATACCACCGTCTTTCATATGTTCGAATTTAGAAATATTAAAACCATCATTTGTGGGTTGATCCTACTCTTGTTTTGTTTGTTTTGAGCTGGGTACAATTTTTTGGGTGAATAACTACGGCGAGCTGCGTATTATATCAAGCAACATCTGGTACTGCATTTATTACACTAAGTATATCTAGTAGAAGAGTAGTAGCAGTAGTATGAAGAGATATATGTGTTTTTGAATAGATCAAAATTAATTGCCTGTTTCGTTCTGCTGATTGCTGTATTACATTCGGTGCAATTAATCATTTTGTATCATAAAAAGAATCATAGCTTGAAGACGTTTCAGAGATATTTGCTACCCATCTCCTTGATGTTCACCAAGTCAAATCTGGCCCTGTAGATCAATTTACTGATTGCCCCTTCCCAGAAGAAATTTCACTCTTAAAAATTTCAGGGAAAAAATCAACAAACTCAAAGACAGAAAGTTTCGAGGATACGACTTAATCCCAGAGCACCAAGACAACTTCCTCGAAAGGCCATTGTCGTCATTATAGTCATATTCAATCGAATGATGAATTTATACTATTCTACTACAATCTGAAAATTTGCAGAAATTTTGATGATGTTTTTGGCAGGAAAAAATCCAATAAAAATAAATTCTATTGTCCCATAATATTTCTGTTGCCTGTTATGAATAAAGTCTTGGAGGTATTCCTGCTAGAAAGAATATATAGTGACCACTATTTCCAGAAATCTTTACGAATCACCAATTCTGTTTTCGTAGAGAACAGTCCACCGTCCATCAGGTTCACTAACAAGTTAATGAAATAACGAAAAGCTTGGAATATTATGAATACTGCAGTATTTCTTTACAACTCTCAGGCTTTTGATAAGGGCTTGCTATTCAAACTAAAAAGTAAGCTAACTAGTAACTGTTATCTCCTCATCAAATCAAACATATTAAAAAAGTACGTCATGGCTAAATTTAAAGTCCAACAGTCTAAATTCTATCCTATTAATTCCGATGATCAGCAAGGAGTTTCCTAAGGCCACTTTCTACTTTACAAATGTACACAGCCGATTCACCACAAACTGATAGTACAATAGATGCCTTCTTTGATGAAGATAGGGGCTGATATATGCAATTTTACTTATTTCTACTTATTTAAACAACCCTGCCAGGCTCATACGACAGCCACAAGAATCAACGGCCAACCCAATTCTAACAGGAAAATACCTACTTCCGACATATCAAAAATCACCAAATAGAATCCAAGTTATATGATGCGTATACATCTATCAATCAAAAAAAATAATTCATCTGAGGTTGCTAACCAAAATAATAAACCATACATTCCTCTTCCAAGTAAACCTAAATTCATTTTCAACAAGATTTAGTTCTACACTTGACTCTTTTTTGGGATATTGTTCAGCCAATAATTTCAATCCTTACCATAACAGGATTGTGTAACTCTTCGATAGATTGCACTCTACTAAGATCGATCATTAAGATAAAAGCTCTACCCTCAATAAATAAAAAAGTGGAATTTGATTATCTCGCCAACAACTCCCTACCAAACCCTCATTTTCAACCAAAAGAATCCTAACCACTATGAATATTTTCGGAACTGCTCGGAATTTTGTAAATTTCTAAGCAGAACCTGAATCAACCTAATACAATGTACATCATGGCCCATTTAACAAAATTGTAGGTATCTTTATTATTAACAAAGATAGCATGCTAACCTACTCAATTTGGGACAAACGTATAAATGTGTATATTGATAACAATTTTCATTTTTGCATAATTTCTTCTGCCACGTCCATATCACAGAATATATAACCAACATAATATGTGTCCATATTATATATTCTTCTGCAGGGTCCGAATATGTTTTCGACAGACGAACCATGAACGGAGGTATACATTTTGACTGTGTGCTTTTTTTGGTTTGTGCGCGCCTCTTATTGATTCATTTTAACCCTTAACTACGGACATGGAGTCTGTTGGACTCCGCCCTGTGCATTTCACGCCATTACTCCCACCACAATCATAATTCGCTACTGCCGAGTTATGTACCTTCCCTATTTTTAATGCTCTACAACAACTCGAACAGGCATTGTCGTTAAATTTCATTTATACCACTTTTTAAGTATTTGGGAGTCTGTGAGACTCAGTGTCCGTGGTAACGTCAGAAAATATTGTAAGCGCTATGGCAACTTCCAAGCCTGGTACATCGAAACGGGTGAAGGTTATGGATCCGGATTTTGAAAAACAAGCGATGTTATGGTACAACGAAATAGACTCCGATAATAGTGATATCGAACGAGATGAAAATGTTTGCCTTGAAAGTGATCATGAGTCTGCAAGCGAGCAAGAAGCTAGTGACGGCGAAGGGGACTATTTACCAAGTGATAATGAAAATCATAATATGGAAGTCTTCAGTAATAGTGACACGAGTGACTGTAGTGAATTTCAAGCAAGTGACGCTGATAAAAAAAAGCTGAAATCAAAAGAAAAATACATCTATGGAAAAAACCGCTGCACATGGAGTACAACAGAACCTGTACGAAATATTCGCACCCAAGCTCATAATATATTACGTTTGCCATTGTCACGTTTAGATGTGGAAGACAAAACTGATCCAAAATCATTTTTCAATGAACTATTTTCTGCAGAAATGTATGATCTCATCATAGCATGTACAAATAAAAAGCTACACAATATGAGACAAAGTTACAAGCGACCTAACAAACCTGAATTGACAGAACTTACTGTTGGTGAGCTGAACGCTTTTCTAGGATTACTACTGTATACAGCTATTTTCAAATCCAATGATGAGGATATCCGAAGTATTTTTGCTACAGATGGTACAGGCCGAGATGTGTTTCGAGCAGTTCCATGGAACGTTTTGCGATTTTATTAGTTTCACTGCGTTTTGACAATGCAGAAACCCGAGAAGAAAGGAAAAAGGACGACCCAGCAGCAGCAATCAGTGAACTATTCAACTTGTTTGTTGAAAATGCCAAAAAATCATATGTAATTGGAGCAACAGCCTGCGTGGATGAAATGTTAGTAGGATTTAGAGGAAGATGTAAATTTAAAATGTATATTCCATCGAAACCTGAAAAATATGGTATCAAAATTATGACATTGACAGATGCAAGGACTCAGTACTTTTACAATGCATATATTTATGCCGGTAAAGATACTGATGGACGTAGATTATCAAATAGTGAAAAGAAGCTGAGTAAACCTACACAATCAATTGTGAGACTTGCCAAGCCCTTATATAATTCAAATAGAAATATAACGGCTGACAACTGGTTTTCGTCAATGGAACTTGCTGAATATTTGCTTAGAAATGGACTTACATTCGTGGGAACAATGAAGAAAAATAAGAGAGAAATTCCTCCACAACTACAACCCAGAAAAGGCCGTGAAGAAGGTGATACAGTTTATGGATTCAAAAAAAAATGACCATTGTTTCATACACAACTAAAAAAAACAAAGCAGTTATTCTTTTGTCGTCTATGCACCATACGAAATCTACTGATACAGAAACTGGAAAACCTGAAATCATTAGCTTTTATAATTCCACAAAGGGTGGGGTGGATGCCATGGACGAAAAATGTGCAAAATATAGCTGCAGTCGACGCGCCAGAAGGTGGCCTATGGCAATATTTTATAAACTTTTGGATATTTGTAGTGTAAATTCCTATATTTTGTATTCATCATTTCCAGGAAATGATATGAAGCGTTATAATTTCGTTAAAAAGTTAGCTGGCCAGTTGATAGAAAACCATTCACGTGTAAGATTACTAAAACCGCAGACAAATAGGGAAATAAAATTTTTGATTTGTCGGATTTTGCAAATACCTAACGAAACACAGGAAGTAAATGAGGAGGAACGGCTCCAAATTCGAAAGTATTGCTACATATGCCCTTCCAAATTAAGAAGAAAGACTGCATTTCTTTGTATAAAATGTCAACAGCCTATTTGTCTGCAGTGTTCAAAGAAATGTTGCATACACTGTATCAACAAATGGGAATAAGCATAAAAATACAGTATAAAGTTTTGCTTGCAGGTTTTTTTGTTTTTTGACTTTAGAATTTTCTATTCTTCATTTTGATTTTGTATAAGTGTCAGATTAATAGTTTTGTAGAAAAAAGTTTTTCTGAATACTTGGTGTAAGAAAAAAATAATTTTATTTTGACTAGTGATCAATTTATTATGGAAAAATTCGTTAGCGATTTTCATATCTTTTATGTTGTAGATGTATAACATTTTTGTAATAAACTATTGAAAGACACTTTGTACAATCATTATAAAGAAATAAAAATATATTTCGCTTTATTTTTTTTTATTTTTTTGGCTTAAGTCTGACAGACTCCGTGTCCGTAGTTACGGGATAAAAATGGATGTCCGTAGTTAAGGGTTAAAGAGGATGCTTGAGAAATGGTCCCATATTCATAAAAACGCAAATACGAAATCTCCTGCCCTCCGAAAACCGCCCCCGAAGGAGGTGGTGGGGGCAAATTTTCTCGAAAATCGAAAATCTGAAGTGATTTAATTAAAGGCAGGATAATATGCGGAAAGTTTAAATTAAATATTTTTTCAAGAGAGTTACGGTTTTCCAGCTAGAGGCAAGTTAAATTCTCAAATATAAAATTAAGCAATTTCAAATGAATAAACTAAAGACATGCGAATATAAGTTGTCATATTTAAATGGCACACTTTGTATGAGTTTTTTTAATCGGTAGACAATACAACCAAAATCGACATAACTGGATGTCGGTGAAACTTTTTGTCAAGTAGGTATACATTTTTAGTGACACCAGTGATAAAGAGATTTTTTTTAATCAGAAGAAATGTTAAGATATTTTTGAAATGTAAGTACTCATTTCTATTTTCTAGCGATAACCTTAAAAATATTCTATATCCAATAAAAATTTATCTAATAAAAATAGAATAAAAAAATATTTCCTTTTGGGCCAATTTTCAGTGAATAAAAATATTTATTCAGAACAAGAAAACATCAGACTTGGCCCACTTTTATGAGTGTTTTCACTTGAAACAATATCCCATTTAACGAGTGGCCAATTAATAGTTATAATACAGTAAGGCAGGAATCCTCTGTGATAAATTGATGTATGTTCGAATAAAAAAACAGTAGGAGGTCAGTTGGCCATCCAAGAAGAAGGTGGAAAGACGCAGTAACAAGCGACCTACACAAGCTGGACGTACAACAATGGGAGATAACTGCGCAAGACCGACAGGAGTGGAGGAGAATAGTAAACGCGGCCAAGCCTCACCAACAGTTGTAGAGCCATTGATGATGATGAAATGAAGCACAAGTAAACTTTTACTAAGATATGGACATAACAACGGAATACAATGAAGCAATCCAAAGTATAGAATATAATACGGGTATGATGGATTTGACCCAAGAACGATAAATTCAAAAGGATTGCCCTATTGCTCTGTTACAATGTTCGCCGCTTGCTCGCAGTGGCGTGACGTCAACGCGATACCTCTGATATGTTTAGGTTGGTCTCTTATTGCGATTGTTAGTTATTAGATTAGCTGCCCAGCTTCTGTCAAACACTGTATCTACGTGTTTGTTACGATATACACCAGGTTCTGACGAAGAGTTGGCAAAAAATTTGGGAAATTTTATAACCGATATAAATTACTGAAAAACTATTTATTGAGAATGCTCATTTATTTTCCATGGCACACTAGGTAAGTATCGACAAGATATGTGCCCATTTAAGAAAAAACTTAATTATCTCCTAAACTATCAATATCAGGTATAGGACATATGGGGTATAAGAGATGTAAAATTAAACGCCGAAGACGACTAAGTAATAAAATATGGGGGTGCTATTTAAAAAAATCAAGTTATGTCGAAAAATTATCGTGCCATAGTAAAGTAACCCTACAATGTAGACAACCGTTTTTGACCGCAAAACATACTCCAACATGTTGCTTACACATAGTTTGAATCCTAAATTGATATACGAAAAATCTAGTGTTCTATGAATGGTTGAATAAATGTCTGCTAGCGCAATTTTTTTAGAAAAAATTGAATAATTCCAAAACAGCTGGATCAAATTGAAAAAAATAAAGGTATTTATAAAGAATGAGAATAGGTTAATCCAAATATATATAAATACATGGGGTGTTCTATTTAAAATAACAAAGTAGATGCCGACTTCCGGTATAACCGGAAGCACCAGAAATCTAAAAATATTTTAGTTGAAGAGAACATAATAATATAAATCTCAATTTTCAATTTACGATTTTGACCAGAACCCAATAAACTTCTAATGAACGGTCTCGCGGAGACAGCCTGTATTTGGAGACATAGACTTGATCAAGACAAATTAGAAAACTTCTTTTATATTAGAAGTAGAGATGGTCCTGATGAACATCCCAGCCCTCTGGCAGCTATTTATAGAATCAGGATGATAACACTCGGAAAAAATCATGGTTTATTTGACTCTAATATTAATAACAAATCTACTTCAGATGAATACATGATAGTATCAAAGGTTTTACAAACTGCAAAAATACAGATCAATGATAAAACCGCCAAATCCAATGACGAAGTGATGGAGAGTAGCTCTCCAGTTTCATCATTAACTGAGTCTGCCGTAATAGGAATCAAAAGAAGTAACTGAAGGTACTCTCAAATATAAGAACTTATTTTCTAATCTGGATCAAACAACATTCCAATTACATGAATATAATTACATTTTACTATCATGGGTTCAACAATTGTCGTATGGAGGACTTTTGAACCAACAGATTACTGGCTGCATAAAATAAAAAAAATGGATTTTATATTTTAACTCACCATGGTGAATCCCATCGAAAAGATTCTGAAATTGTAAAAATTAGCAAACAAAATAATCAAAAAATAAAACAGAGGTGTGTCCAAAATTTTAAACAATTTTCGCAAATTGAGAACAATTATTCATATGAATTTTATAAATGTAAAAGGAAAGTATGTAGTACAAAAAAGAGAGAGTACAAGTGAAGCTTTCAGCAGAAAAACTATCAAAAAGAAAGTTGTAAATTAAAACTAATAAGTATGTGGCCGTGCATACAATACAAAAAACATGAATAACATTGAAATTGTAATTAATATGTTATTTCTTATTGGAGATAGAACCCTCGGTTTTCATTCTGGTGTATGCTCTCCTCGACTCGAGTATTCATGTATTAATAATTATGCATAATTATTATTGTAATAAATATATGTCGTTAATAGGTAACGCACAGTTTTCATTTCTAACTTGAAATACATGATTCGAATTTAACTAACTTATTTTATTTCTGTATTTTAATCTCATAATTATAATATTCATATACATATATCCTCCCGTCTCATTTATACAATACGGGCGAGGTTTTGCACAGAGTAGCAGATCTGGCAGACAGATTTGCTGTATTGGGCCGTCCTTTTGGGTTTATCGTTCTTGGATTTTACCGAGAACGAAAAACCTGCGGAATTTATGAAAGTAAAAAGTGACCTTGCAACGTCATTTTCTCAAACAATAATTTTAGTGTACAAGAAAACATATGCTTTAAAAGAAAATTTTATTAGAGTCTCAAATGCTACCAGATGTTTCACGGAGAACTGGCACCGATGAGATCAAACCATGCATTATGTCAGCATTTATAGCAAATAACGACCATATGTGGATTCAGTCATCTAATGACTTCACTTCGATTCATTAAATATTTATTATTATAACTGAAGCACAGTTAGCCAGCTGACATCTGTCAATGTTCAATTCAGCTTTCTCTGCCAACTATGCAAAACTTTCCGAACCTACATTCTGGTAATTCATTTGAAATTCAAATTTCGGACTAAACACATACAATATCTGAAAATACCGTATTTTCCGTGTACTCTTCTTACTACATAGTTTGTCGTTATGTCATACAAAATCGATATTCCTACACCGAGGGTATGTCTTTTCCTTACCTCTGGTTGGAAATACGGATGAGGAGTTGACAGTTGCCAAATGATAATTTACAAATTTAATACATAACTCGCATACTCAAAATGTTCTAGATTATGAATAATTATAAGAATTTTCCAACTTACCTTATGAAGTTTTCTCTTTTTGTTACCGTCGAATAAAAGGTATTAGCTAATGTACGATTTTTCAAGAAAGCTGTAATTTTAACTGCTTCAGGAAAATAACAACGGTTGATTTTTGCTTCAGACATCAAACACCTAGCCATATCCATAATAGTTCTATTTAGCCTTTCAGCTGTACCATTGAGCTCATGTACGTATGGCGGACAGGGTTCGATATGAATACCTTTCTCTTGAGCAAAGTGGAAAAACTTTGAATTAATATATTCCTTTCCATTATCACATCTAATTTTCTTAAACCTTTTATTTGTAATATTATTTTCGACTTCATTTATATATTCAGATAAACATCCAAAAACTTGATATTTATTTTTTACACAGAAAACTTTTTCTAACTTACTATAGTTATCAATTATTGTGAAGAAATATTTTTCACCATTACTTCCAGAAGTATTATGAGGACCATTAAGATCAGTGTGGAACAGTTCGAGTATATCTCTTGCTTTAGTTCTATTATTTTGAAAAGGTAAATTGTGCATTTTATTTTCTATACAAATGGCGCATTTCATAAAATTATTTTCAAGTTTTTCAGGCAAATTTTCTACAAGTTTACTTTCACAAAGTTTATTTAAAGAGTTAAAATTTATATGTCCTAATGTTCGGTGCCATTTTTCTTTGTTAGACATTTTTGTATCCTTTTGACCATTATCTTTTAATATGATATTCGCTTTGATTCCTGTTTGAATTACAGAGCACTTAATATCATACAAATTGTTAACTTTATTTGCTATTGCAACTAGATCATTCTCTTTATTATAAATTTTACAAATATTTGCTTCGGAAACTATTTTGTTATTCTCAGTGATTCTACTGTAGCTTAAAAGGTTATGGTCCATCTTTTTAACAAAGTAAGCATTTTGAATGGTAACTGTTGACATTTTATCACACATATAAAAGTTACATACAATGGTACCCTATTTGGTTGCTTGTAGTAGGCGACCATCACCTAGTTTAACATCAGTTGCCCTTTCTTAGATTACAGATTCACAAAAATATTTCTCATCATTAACAATATGGTCAGTACATCCACTATCAAGCACCCAAGTAAGCGGATCATTAAACTTTTCATTACTTACAGTTTTATTGTTTACATTAACCATAAAGACACTGCTGGTTCCTGAGTTATTGTTTGGGGTGTATTGGCCAAGTCATCTTCCACGATAATCACCACGCTTGTTTTGTAAACGACGTCCTTGAAAATTTCCACGGAAACTTGTCCTGTTCTCATATCCATGATCTTGATTACCTCGTGATGCCTGTGGAAGGTTTTGGCTTCTTGGATATGTCCCAGCTCTGCAAAATTATTGTATGTGTTCAAAGGATCCACATTTGTAACATTGACGATGATTAGTATTTGACTTTGATGCCATAAACACATTTGACCTTGATGTTCCTTCATTGAAACTTATTGTTTTGCCTTCGTCCAAAGTCATATTTTGTTTTAAATATTCACATTTCTTTTCTGATTCCGGAAGAATGTCTATAAGATCACCCAAATGACTGTAGGAGCTTGGTAGAGCTTTCAACGTGTAATTCAGCTTTTCAGATTCTGTTACTGTAGTAGCAGCAGATTTTAGATCATTTATTGATTTTTCAAACACATCGAAAAAAGAATTCACATCTGGATAGTTTTCAAGCTTAATATTTTCAATTGCAGTACGATAGACTATCTGCAGCGCCGTTGATTGTTTATTATACATTTCGTCCTGTTTAATCATTACCTCTCGTGCAGTATTTAAATCTGATACATACTCTAACTGCCTATTGGAAATAGCGCTGTAAATATAATTTATTGCTTTAATTTCCATCATATTTCAGTCATCTTCCTTGTCTGTATCAGCCTTTTTCCGGGTAATTACGACGTTACACTTTTTGAACTCCAAAATCTTGGATATGCGTGTTTTCCAATGTCCATAGTCTGCACCATCGCATATCGGTATAGCAACATCATCGTATTTCATAAACGCCATTTTCACAGGTTCGTCAAATGTCTGTGTGCACGTGTTCTCTTATCAATTATTACTTATTTTAACAAAACTCCATTAACAAACGGTACACTACTTCTTTGTGCGAAACTACGCTCTGCTACCATGTTAGGTTTTCTAATGAAACTCCTTGTTCCATAATAAAGTAAGTTATATTTCTTTATAACAACTATTAACATAAAAGGTGGTGCAACGCCATTTTCTAACTAACTATATTCGAGAGAGTACTACGACAGACCATAGCCAACATTATTCTGTCACTGTCACTTGTAACACACAAAACTTAGAAGACTAGGATTACACTATTATCATGTATCTCAGAGCATAAAGGTAGGTTTACATGATCATATCATCCAACAATATTATTCCAATGAAAGCACATGGTAGCTGCTTTTTAATTCCATTCCATTCCATTTCGAATTATTGGGTCCAAATAATGGACGTCGCGGATATGTGTAGTATAGGTACGTAAGGTACCACGAGCGAATTGGTTGCGGCAGCGATGGTGTACCACTATCAATTCGAAATGTTAAACATCTAAGATTTTCAGGGGACGTCTTCGCAGGACATTTTGATTTATTTGTGTCAGCCACATATGAATCACAAAATACCCCTACAGTCCCAATCGCCGATTTCTCTTACTTGCTCTGATGTAGCTTAGTTGTCTTTGTCGTGCACTACTAAACGTAAAATAAAACGTCGTTGGACGTTTACAGATTAGGTATATGGGAAGAAAAACACAGAAGCGCGGAAAGTAGTTGTCAAAAACTATGTACAAAAATATCCAGAAGTTCACAGGGCGACTGTGCAAAAATATTCACAGCTACATCCAGAAGTTCACAGGACAGCGGCGCAAAAATATTCACAGCAACGTCCAGAAGTTCACAGGGCGGACATAGATTATGCCAACGATAATGCTGTTCACTTGGGGAACCTAACTAACATTTGTAAATGATGCAAGAGGCGAAGAGATTGCCAATGGAGACGTCTGGCATGAGTTGCGGTAGTGGGAAGGTACAGGTACCTGAACTCGGGCGACACTGAATTCGTCCCCGGGCAGGTAGTACCTAATTTCTACTACCATAATTCGTCCCCATACTAATTACGGTCCTTTAATCTCCTACCAGAATTGGTCCCCAAAGACTTATACTTTCTTGGAAATATCAATAGTAATTGCCTATGAAATACAAACTCTCAGAAGCCTAAATTTATTTTCATTCATTTTAGAATGTTATGTCTTTCAGAAATACTATTCCTGGCTTAGAACTGCTTATTTTGGTGTGAGTAAACATGGAAAGCTTTGCCAGTTTGTGTGAACGAGGAAATCATATGCTAATTGTAGACTGTAAAATTTACCAAACACAATTTTTTTTAAAGTGAAATCTGTTGGCGATGTTCGAATCGCTCCTGTAAGGTAAGTAAGTCGGGGACGAGTTCAAGGATCTATTTCTGAGGACCTATTCTTTTAGGGATACTTTTTCAGGTAAGAGATTAACTAATTACTTCATTTTATTTTTGGGGACGAGTTTTGGTACGTCCCTGAATTCGATCCAATGCCCGAACCTTTATGCAGTCTCATCAGAGGATATAATCCGCTGTCGGAACCTTTTCTAACGTCCGTTAGGAAATACAATTGTTGCTTCCAAATAACTTCGTTCGGGAAAAGCAGATTAAAGAAGGCAATTTTATGCCTACTTTCAAGATGCAAGGTCAGGTTTGGAGTTGGAGGTGTTTATTGCCTACAACTGATCAGCAGCCTGTATTCCTCCAAATATATCTCGTTGTCGATGGCGAACAGGAGAGGGATATTAGATGTTCGAATTTCAAGGCTCTCCGCCCCGATTTGTTTCTAAAACTACAGGAAATGCTCCACGACACGAATATCTATATCAGGGAGCGCGGTTATTCAAAACGATATCAATGACCGAGATCGATTCAATTCCTCTGTAGTCAGCGAGGTGGCAGCTGTTATAGCTGGCCAAGCATTCGAACGCCGAGATGTTGTGATTCGAAGCAAAATTAATAAATTGACTGATCTGTGGAACTCAACCCGCGTACGATGTGCTTCAATATCCGCTTCTGTTTTGCCGTAGTGAAGACGAATATAATCATAATTTACCGCAACGCCATCGGGAAACTAGAGAGCTCCTCGCGAAAAACGTGTCAGCAGCAGATTTTTATTCGTACACGATCATGATCCGCAAAGTTCAGGTTAACCATTTTTTGTATTTCCTCAACCTGTTCAATCAGTTTTTAATTGATACGTTCACAAAAAAGTAATCCAAGTGTTTGTTTTCATCCGATATAATCAAACTAAATTGCGCTTTGAAGAATATCTCCACTTGCAAGATGCGGTGTCAAAGAGAAATGCTGAACAAAGTGAAATTGGCAAAATAGTTTTGCTGCCCTCTTCTTTTACGGGAGACAACGATATACACGAGTGTACGCAGGACGCCATGACCTTCGTACGGCATTATGGAAGGCCAGACCTTTTCATAACTTTTATTTGCAATCCGAAATGGACTGATATTTCGGCTCACCTTTATGACGGTCAGAAAGTTTAGCATGATTTGGTATTACGCATGTTCCATTTAGCTTAAACAGGCTATGTATCTGCTCACCAAAGAACAAATATTTGAAGCCGTCAGGTGTCACATGTTCTCTTAGGAGTGGTAAAAACGTGGTCTTCCTCAAGCGCACATTTTAGTGTGGCTACGGGATCGTTTAACGCCTGATCAAATTGATACAATTATCAACGGGGACAAATTAATTGCTCAGTTCTTTATTTAAATAACAAGTACTTTTGCACAGTAAAAATAATGGATACGTCCGAAAATTAATAAATATTCACAAAAATAATAGAATGTGTACACACCACTTGAAATTATTGTAAACAAATGGAAATGGTGATAAAAAAGATGCGATGCACGTATATTTATATTTTAAATGGGTAACAAAAATAAAACTCTAAATATAATAAAAACTTAAATATGTATTTTTCATTGAGTAGGTAGGTTAGGTTAGTTTAGGTTAGGTTAGGTTAGGTGCAAGCCCAAACCAAACTAAACAGGCGCATAAGTGGTGGGAAGATAACCTAAGTTCAATTATAAGATCATGACATCTGATACTCTAAGATTAGTATATTATGCTTCCTTCCATAGTAACATCAACTATGGTATTACTGCTTGGGGGGAGCATGTGTAAACAGTATCAAATCACTGCAAGCTTTACAAAATAGAATCGTCAAAATAGTCAACAAAAAACTATACATAAGTCATAAAAATCCACTAAATATAGATCAAATTTTTTGTTTGGAAGCTGTCAATGTTCACTATGACGAACTGAGAGGAAAATTCATGAATTCAAATAGTATCACTAGGAATAAGTGCATTATTGTTCCACATCACGTAGAAACAAAACAGTAAGTATAAGAAATAGTTATATAAGAGCCATAAGACTATACAACAACCTTCCAAATGATCTAAATATACTTATTTTTAAAAAAATAATGCCAGGAAAAGATTATTAAACAAATGGATTGCAGGGAATACCATAAAAGGAGGATAAATTTATGTTTACATATTGCTTCTCTGTTTTTGTTAAAATTGGATGACTATTTTATATCTATAATATAAAAATGAATCGCTGAATGTGTTGCTAAGCGCAAATATCGAGAGCAGCTGAACCGATTTCGCTAATTCTTTTTTTGTTGTGTTCATTATTATCAAAAGAAGGTTCTTATGAACGAAAAAATTAAGAAAGTTGAGCGGAACATTAGAAAATTTATGAAGACAATATTAATTTTACATACAATACATACAGTTGTTAGACAACTGTCAGTTGTTTGAAATAACTGTCAGCAATTGACAGAACACGCGATGCAAATATCGTTTAACAAATAGATGGATCGGTTGATAAAAAATAGTTTCATTTCAATTTATTATACAGTGAGTTTTTGAGAAGTGTTTATTCATATCTGTAAGTTAAAATCAATCACACCTAATATTGAAAAAATAATGCCCCTGGATTGTGTTGCGGGAGCGGTAAAGTGAAATTGACGCCATTGGTACTGCCACCAGAGCCTCTGCATTCATTGGTTTACGGAAATGGGACAGATTCTATACATTTTAACTCATATACAGGAATATAATAAGTGTTTTCAAATGAAGCAATTTGTCGCAAAAAAAGTTACTCCAGACAATTTTATGCTAACTTTCAAGGTAACTATATTGTAAAACAATAAACTTTTACCACCATGTGCATGAATAACTTGGTAATTTTCAATTGAAATCATATATCAATTAAAGTAGCGTACAGTAGGTTTGTAGCCAGGTGAATAACCAAAAGCAGCCAGTCAAAAGTTGAGGGGGGAACGGCAGTGCTCTGACAATGTATCTTGAATGTCACATGGTGGTACAATTTTTGCAAATTTATTTCATGGGCAATTCAGCAAAACAAGGTAGCACACAATAAATTGGTGAACAGAACAAGCGTGGAGCAACTTCAAATGTTTTTACATCAGACAACGAATTGGTTGTATTATTCAAGACTACATTAAACCGCATGGCCATCTGATTACCACAAAATTGTCAGCAAAGCCGATAAGACGCCTGCAAGACAACACGCAAGACGCTTTAATACGGCAACAATTCATAAAGTTACTATTGTTGTCATGAAAAATAATTTCGATCCTCGAGATTGCCTTTTTAAAAACTAATTTATTGACTAAAGTTACAATGGTTATGCTACAAAGGTTACTATAGGACTATTCTAATTGTTAACCATCTTATATTTATACTATATACAAAAGTGTTTATATCAGCAGAAATAAGATTCCAATGGGAGACCTGATGGAGATATAATTCCTCCCCCTGTAGATCCAACTTTGGAGAGTTCAGCGAGGAAGTTGGACGTTAAGGTATTGGTTGGGCTGGACAATTTTGGTTCCCATTTGGTTTGACTTTCTTATAGGTGAAGAATGATCAAGAAAATTACAATGCAGTATATAATGATCGTCCAGGCATCGGGAATATATAGAGGTGGGCCATGCTGTCTTCTTTGATCGTTGGAATATTTTCAACGAACCTGGTTTTCAGATCTTGGAATTCATCGAACTGAAGTTGATCTAATTGTATGTTGATGTTGGGTATTTTTTAGTCGTATTGATTAGTATTGAGATCTGCAAATAGTATTGGTTTATTTGCAGTTGGCTCTTCTTTTTCGTTTTGGATTATTTTGGGATTTGTTGATAGTCTGCATCCTTGTGAAATTTGGAATTGATAGGTACCATATAATTTTAATATTTCTTCTTGGCTGGTACATCGAAGAGTTACTGGTTCTTCGGAAGGAAACAACCCTATCCAAGTTGATTTATTTAGGTTTCTAAATGTAGTTTGTGTGATGGTTATTTGTGCATAGTTACAACTAGAAGTATTCTTCATCCGCAGTAGTTGAACTTCGCAGGGGCTGAGATCGTCTATTTCGTAGATCTCAGTATTTTTACAGATGTATTGCCTATCTGCTATTTGTTTACAAGAGTTCCTCAATAGTGCGTAATGTAACTCACTTTTGATCAAAAATTTACCCTTCGGAAGAATAGTTCTGAATTGACCTTTCGAGAAGACTGGTATAGAAAATAAATGATAAAGGTTGAATTCGGAAGGATAAGTTATTGGAATTTTAAGTATATACACAATTCTATTATTGAGAATAAAGCATTCCACTTCTGTTAATTTTTCAAAAAGAAGGGTATTTCCTAGATCAACAGGTATTGGAAATTGGTCAGGATTGAATTTTGTTTGAAGAGTTTTTAATATATTATATAAATCTGATATAGGCATTATGCTTGGATGCATAGTTCTAAGTTTTGCAAAGGTAATAGAATTCTCTATATTGATTATTTGAATCATAACATCCTTTATAAAACTACTATTTTCTCTGTAGGCTCGTGTGGTTACAATTAATGAGATTTGATTTAGCTTGTCTTCCAAAAGTTTTTCATTATGATTAATCTGGCTAATTGTTCCATTAAATTTGTCTATCAAGGTAATGGCAAGTGAACATTGAGATTTTACGCTTGAAGTTATTTTGTTCTGATTCTATTGAAGTTGTCTAATTAGTAGATCATATCTCTCGCCGTCTCTAGCATCAAAATTACCTGAAATTGATTTGAATATGGATCCTAATCCATTGATCAACCCTCGTTTCGTTCTTTGTTAATGAAGTATAATTTCTTATAGTTTTGACTCAGCCTTATTTTCAACATATCTTAATATTTTATGGTAATTTGAAACATTTCTAGAATAATTTGCATTCATTTGAAGCGATAATGTTAAATTCGTAGATTTAGTTTTAAGCTTATTGATTTCTAAAACTATAGGATTCAGATCGTAATAATGAAAGAGTGAATATAAATATTCTTGTAGTTTAGCGGTACCGATCTTTAGGAGAATTAATCCTGGGTTGTCTTGTAAGTTTCTTACACTGATAGTTTCTCGGAGACCCAAGACTATGGGAAACCTGTAATACAATAATCTATCTTTACTAATCGAAAGAGTAAATTCTTCTTAAGAGACGCTTTAGGTTGTTCATGTGAATTTTTGCATGTTGATCAGTTTTCACCACTTTTCTTTCGGTATTGATATTTGTTAATTTTGAGGGTTTATCAAATTTATTGGCGTGCTTTTGCCTAATGTGTTTCTTGGGAAAAACTACTTGGTTTTCTTCAAATAATTCTGGTTTATCTCGTTTTTCATTAGCTTTTTCAATAACCTTTTCCTTTTGATTAAGTAACGCTGAATTTATCTTAGAGTATAATAATCTAGACTTTTCTAACATAGTCATTCAATATAAGTTTATCTATTTCAATATTAAATGGGTCGTTATCTGTGACATGTCCGTTTATAACGTCTATAGGTTTGAATTTGGTGACAGAGTGGATTAAATTATTGTATGCCAAAATTGCATATAGCATTTTCATTTTCGCTCATGTTTTTGAGAAACCTTGAGTGTTTAGTAATCTGAGATGTTCTGTGATTGTAGAATGGAATCTCTCAACTATTCCATTTGATTGGGGATGGTTAGGAGAACAAAAGTGAATTTTGATTTTATGTAAGTTCAAAAGCTCGGTAATAACAGAGTTTTTAAATTCTGTTCCGTTATCTACAATAATAAGCTTAGGTATACTATGATGTGAGAAAAATTTAATTAGGTTATTAGCAATTTCTGTTCCAGACATATAAGATATTGGGTATGCTTGTGAATATTTTGAAAAGCTGTCCGAAATTGTTAAAAATTTTGTTTGTTCGAATGTAAACGTATCCATATGCACTATTTCAAATGGTTTAGAAGCTGTCGGTGTGATGTTCATTTGCATTTTTACGGGTTTTCTCTCGTACTTAGCTTGCTGGTATATTTCACAATCATTTATATAAGTTGTAATTGAATTTTTCATTAGCGGCCAATAATACTTTTCCTTGATTCTACTTAATGTTTCGTCTATTCCTCGATGGTTGGTTTTACCTTCCCGGTATCCCTGTATTTTTGATAAGATTTCTTCTTTATCGATAACGTCAATTAGTTTTTTAGTACATCTTCTAAATTTAATAGAGGGCCATTTGAAATTTTGTTGGACTATTGCAGAAAACGATTCATAAATTTGTGGATCTTCGAAATATAGGTGATAATTTACATTGGGAGATACATACTCTTTTATAAAGTTTACTATATCTTTTTCAAAATTTTGTTCGGATATTTGGAGATGAATTCTTAATTTCTTTTCAAATAGATGAGATAGCTTCGGTTTTGCTGGTGAGTGATGTACTAATTTTATGAAGATTTGGTTTTGTCCGTAATTGATTGCATGATCTGTGACTGGTATATCTGCTATTGGATGTTGGTCAGCGTTTGAATGTATTGTTTGTTCATCGCTATCATCGTTGACATTGTTCGTGATTGGCTTATCTTCTTTCGAAGACGAAATCATGATGTACAATCATTGAAATGTTGTCGTCATCGTCCAGAGTTCTTTCCATAGTATCTAAATCTAGATAAACTCGAGGTGATTTTGGAGATTGTGTACGAAGTTCGATTTCTCTATATTCCGGGGTATTCAATTCATTGTGATCTTCATTTAATGGTTCTTGCTGGTAATCGAATGTTACTGATGGGTTTTGTTAATTTGGATATTCTTTCAGTATATCATCTAGTTGTTCCCAGAATTCTTTCGTATGTATTTTGACTCTTGAAAGCGCGTCTGCGTTTGTGTTTAATTTTCCTTTGTTGTATATAATGTTATAATCGAATTCCTCTAGTCGAATTCTCCAACGCATAAGTTTTGAGTTTGAATCTTTAAGTGAGAATAACCATTGCAAAAGGTTTGTGATCTGTTATTATATTGAATTTACGACCATACAAATATGGGCGGAAGTACTTGGTTGCCCAAACGATGGCGAGGAGTTCTTTCTCTATCACAGAATAGTTAATTTCTGAATCGTTGTGAGTACGAGACGCAAATGCAATGGGTAAATCTCTACTAATCGGGCCTTGTGAAAGGACCGCACCAAGAGCAATATTTGAAGCATCTGTTGTTAGATTAAAAGGTTTCGAAAAATCTGGATATTGTAAAATTGGCTGGTTTGTTAAAATAGTTTTACAATTTTCAAAACAATTAATAAATTCTTAGTTGTGTTCGATTATTGCACCTTTCTTTAAACATTTTGTTAGCGGCTTTGTTAAATTAGCAAAATTTTTGATGAAACGTCCATAGTATCCTAAGAGTCCCAAAAATCCTTTGATTTGTTTATTGGTCTTCGGAATTGGAAAATTTTGAATATTCTTAATTTTGTCCGGATTCGGCTTGACTCCTTGTGGTGTCACAACATGTCCGAGATATGCGACTTCTTTCCTGAGAAACTCGGATTTGTCGAGCTGTATTTTGAAGTATGAATCTCTGAGTCTCTTGAAAACACTTTCTAACCTTTCTAGATGTTCTTGCAAAGAAGTCGAGAAAACGATGATATCATCCAGGTAGACTAGACATTTTTCGTTTTGTATTCCTCGCAGTATATTATCCATTACACGTTGAAACGTGGCAGGGGCGTTCTTCAACACAAATGGCATGCGGAGGTACTCATAATGTCCATTTTCTGTACTGAATGCTGTTTTCTCGATATCCTTTTCTTCCATCTCCATTTGGTGGAATCCACTTGCTAGGTCCAAAGTCGTGAAGTATTGGCACTTTCCGAGTTTATCCAACAAATCATTAATATTCGGAAGGGGATATTTATCATCGATAGTCTTTTCATTTAGTTTTCTATAGTCTACTACAACGCGCCTTTTTTGTTTGCCAGAGGCGTCCATTTTTTTTGGAACTACCCGAATTGGGGAAGACCAAGGCGAAGTGTTGGGTCGGATGATATTGGTTTTCAGCATTTTTCTTATTTGGTTATCTACTTCGTTCTTGTGAATAAATGGATATCTGTATGATTTCGTATAAACGGGGCTTTCGTCGGATGTTTTGATTTGATGTTTAATACGGTTTGTAAAAGTTAAGGGCATCTCTTCATTGTAGAATATGTCAGAGTATTTTCGACAAAGTGATAGTATTTTTGAAGATTCCTCAGAATTTAAATGGTCTAGTCTAATTTTATTTAAATCTAATGTGTTATTTTCTTCGCTCGAAATATAATTTAAATTCGAATCTAGTGTGTAATTTTCCTGGAATTTCTCTACAACGAATGGTTCACTAAGGTCAAGTTTAATGGTATCGTTAGTAGTATTCAGGATTGTGGTTAACGCTTCTCCGTTTTTTGCAACGCTCAGGCTTTCTGGAATCTCGCAATTATGAATTTTAATATGTGGGATAATGATATCGCCATGTTTTACAGATGTTCTTATCTTGGTAACTTGTTCAACACGTGGTGATACGGATATTAAATGAGTATTGTTTGCGCTATTCACTTTATGGCAATGTAAATTAATCCTTGCATTCGGAGTAATAAGAATATCTCTACTAAAATCAACACTAGCTTGTAGATTTTTCATATTGTCTAGACCGATGAGGCCATTGAATTTTTCGTGTAATTTGAAGAGGTAAAATTTCATGTTGCCAGGGACGTTAAAAACTTGAGGAGTCGGAATTTCTGTGCTATATTTATGAGATGATTTTTGATACACTGTGGAAACTATAAAAGGGTCATTTTTAATTCTATCAGGAAATAATTTAAAAGCTAAATCTGGGTCAAGAAAAGATTTTGTAGAGCCAGAATCAATTAATAGTTTCAAATTATATTGTGGAATCATTATATAGGGAAGTTCATTGGATTCTGAAAAATTGAATGAGAAAACTTTAGGGGTTATCTTTCCTCTGAATTGGGAGGATCCGTGTGAAAATTTTCAGTCTCAATGTTGTTTTCATTTGAAAAATCTTCTTGATTCTCACATTCTGCTTCAGGATAGTAATTTTGATATTCGTTAAAATAGTTTGGATCATAGTCAGATTCGCAAGTATTTACTTCTGTGTTATACAGTTCTTCGACTTTATAGCGAGGAGGTTGATTAGATGGTTTGAAGAAATTCGAATGAGGTTTGAATGTTCTTTGAGATGAAATACTCATTGGAGTTGGTTTTGTTAATTGGCTTGGATTTTCTTGTTTAAAAGTACTTTGATAATTTTGTGAAAATCTGGAGTTCTGGGTAGGAGCTCTGAAATTTTGTGGAGCTCTAGAATATTGTGGATGATGAGCAAATTGTTGCGTAAATCATTAGCGTCGCCACTAAATTCAGGGAGACAATTAAGATATTCAGGCTTGAATTGGTTCATTTTAAATTTTTCTTTTAAAGACAATTTTAAAATAGCTGGCTTAATAACTGGGCTTACTACAATTGAACTAGGTAATTCTGAATCTTCTAAGGGTTTATTAGGTGATGAAAGCGCTTCTTCCAAACTTTCGTAAAGGTCAATCAAATTTCCGAAAGACATAAAATGAACAAAAATGAGTTAGACTTACATTAATATTAAGGCAACTCTGAGCATCCTCTCTATAAGGGCTTCGGCTGGATTGGCGATGGTTGTCCTTTACCAGGTCGATAGCTCTTGCGAATTTAGACGATTTGGGTTCTAAATTCCGATGATCTGCCAGTGGGTTGTGGTTTCCAGGTCTCCGATAGACTGGGATGAGCCAAGATTGGTTTGCCTCTCTGGATTTTCACTATCCCTCACAGTTCAACAATTTCGAATGTCCGATTAATCGTTGACACGAAAAATAATCAAACGATTTGATTATTCTCAGACAATCCTTCTGACTGCGCCAAAAATAATTTCGATCCTCGAGATTGCCTTTTTAAAAACTAATTTATTAACTAAAGTTACAATGTTTATGCTACAAAGGTTACTACAGGACTATTCTAATTGTTAACGATCTTATATTTATACTATATACAAAAGTGTTTATATCAGCAGAAATAAGATTCCAATGGGAGACCTGATGGAGATTTAATTCATGGGTAAAATTTAGAAAACCCAGATATTGTTTTTGCTTTTGTTAAGACAGGAAAACATCTGTCGGGTTAGCTAGTTATATTATATAATGTTAAGTAATAATATAAATGTTGTAAAAAAAAGTTCAAATGTTCTCTTTACTATTACTATTATTCTTTATTCTATATATTTTTTATATTACTTTTTTCTTATCTTGAATTATTATTTTCTATTATATTATATATTTTATTATACTGGTTAATAAATAATATATATATATATATATATATATATATATATATATATATATATATAATTATTGAGATTTTTAGATGTTCAGAAAATTGCCAAATTTAAAGGAGTTTTTTATTGGACGACTTCAAAAAAAGGAGAAGGTATACAATTCGGTTGTAAGATCGCTTTTTTATGGCTGTTCGCGCGTTTTGCATAGTAAACGTACTCCGATTTAGACGATTTTTGTTTCATTTGAAAGAGGAGAGTTGGGAAATGGTCCCATATTGAGAAAAATCAAATCCAATATCTCCTTCCCTCCACAAATCGCCCCCAAAGGCGGAGGAGGGGACATTTTTTTTCGAAAATTGAAATCCGAGACGACAGAATTAATTAAAATTCTATATCCGGAAATGTTTAAACTGGACATTTTAAAAAATTAATCATGCGTTTCCGCGCTACAGTCTGAAATATATGTTTCAGCTATGTGGAAGGGGCAACTTTTTTTCTCGAAAATTCGAGATTTGAAAATTAGAAAGGGGACCATATCCGGAAACGTTTAAATTGAACATTTTTTCAAAAGAGACACGGTTTCCGAGTTTCGCAATGCTAAAGTCTGAAATATGTGATATGCGCATTTCCGCTATGTACAAGCTAAACCTACCTATATCTTTTTGGGTGAACGTTCAACAATTTCCATGACTAATGTTACACTCAAAAATGTGAAATAAATATTTTTTACAAAAAATTGGACCGACTTTATCAGTTGTTGCACAAAATAATATTAATTCTATTGGTGCTGGTAATTTTGAAGTTGTGCCGTTGTAGTTTGTTGTTGTAGGCACCAACTCCAAAAGAACCAGCACCAATAGAATTAATATTATTTTGTATTTTTCAGTGCAACAACTGATAAAGTCGGTCCAATTTTTTGTAAAAAATATTTATGTAACATAATACAGTTTTGACCTTTTCAATACTTAGTTTTACTATTGTAGTTGGAATTTCATCCTCTCTACTGCTAAATTTATTTCTTAGTTTTTGAGATATCTGAAGTAGCTCATCTGTAGAAATTGGATTTTTTTAATGTTTTTCATTAAGTTGGGAACTATTTCAATAAGAAAATTATTATAATTTTTGGCTGTACCTAGTGGCTTTCCTTTAATTTGCCATTCGTCTTTAATATAGGACTTATTTTATAATTCGTTGCATATTGACCACAATGTTCTACTTTTATTATCAGAAGATGTTATTTTATATGTGTGATATTCTGATCTGAGACTTTTTAGTACAGCATCATACTCTTTTTTCGTTATTTCATATTGTTCGTTGTATACATTGTTAAGTCTACTTAAAATTGGATGTAAATCTAAGTTATTTTTACACTGCTTAATTCTTCGGTCGCTAAACATACTTTTTTGCTGTCTTTTACATTGAAGAAGCTTTAATGGAATATTTTCATTAAAAATTACAAGATAACCATTTATAAGTAAATCCCATTGCTTTTGTACATTAGACCTATTCACCTTTTAAATATCTCTCTAATCCTGTTCATCCAAGCTAGCTAGAAAGTGACCTTTGGAATGTCCCGTAAAGACTCTAACATATTTTTGATGATTTTCTTGGCACGTAACACATATTTGAAATAATATTTTTTGTGCGTAGTGATCAGATACAAAGTTTTCAAAAACTTTAGTTTCCAAGAAATTGGTAAAAATATTAGCTATACAACTTTTACGACTTTCTGTGATTCTAGTAAAGTCAAAAATACACTGCTGAAGTTGAAATGACAGTGTCCTAGAAAGTAACTCAGATTTATTAGCATTATCTTATTTTAGTTCTATGTAAAAGTCTCCTGCCAATATTATTATTTTATTATCTACACAAGCAATATATAATAGTTGTTCTAGTCTACTCACCTAAAATAGAAAGGTCGCTTGATTTTCTTCTATTTATATTTTCAATGTCCTTATGTACATATATAACCTGCTGCACCTCCGTGCCTGCCTTGTTGTCTACAAATATTGGCTGCTAATCTAAAATTTGAATATTTATTACAGTTAACTGTTCTTCTCACTTCCAGTGTTCATTCATACAAAGAAATTTACAGGTGTCATGTTCATCAACAGAATATTGTAACTTATCTATCGAGTTACCGAGGGACTGGACATTTTGGTGTATTAGTGAGATCGTATTCATTTTATTATTATCTTACTAGAATTTTTTAGTTGATTAACTTATAAAAAAACATCGGTATGTTGATTTCTTTTATATAGCTGAATATTTAAACGTCTTATTCCCACATTTGGGGGGCCAAAAGTCTTACTAATATAGTTCATCAATTCTATTTAATGGTGCTGAGGTTACAAAGCTTTTCAAACCATTCTTGCTTGCAATTCCTTTCCTTTAATAGCTTCATTCTCAAAATTCAATAAAGTACATATGCAAATATGTAAATAAGAGCAGCGACAAAGCAGCATTCCCACTTCAAAATGAGACGGGCCGATACATCAGCAGTTCGGAGGCTGTTTGGCATATAATAATGTGTTTTTCTATACATGAAAGATTTCCGTCCGTGAAGCATCTCAGTGTACACTTAGAGAATGGCCGACGTGTATGTATACTTCACGGAAGGGAATGTCGCGGTCGAAGGTCGCCAACCCTACCAAGACAACACTTTTGGCATTTTTTAAACTGGACGATTTCGCGAAAACTCTCCTGCACTGAGAGATTCCTTCGTTTTTTGTATGGAGAAATAGGAGTTTCTACAGAAGGAAGCAAGGCGTAGCAGTAACGGGCCTACCGGGAGTTAAACGAGATGCCACTTTGAGCAGGGAGACACTGTTCACGCAAACAACGACGAGTGTTATTACCTTCGTGCCCTACTGCACGAGGGATTTAAAAACGGATGACGAAAACGTTCATTCAACATTTCAGTCGGCATGTAAGGCCCTAAGATTACTAGGAGACGATTGCCAATGGTACCGCACCTTGCCATTTCTGATTCATACGAAGAAAGATGGAAACAAAATGGCTAGACGGAGTTGGCATATGATCATGATGACCTGTTAAGGATCGTCTTTGAAAAAGATCTTCTCCTGAATTCGGAGCAGCGGCATGTTTATGACAAAGTCCTGCAAAGCGTAATGTTTGGAGAAGGACGTTTTTTTTTTTTTTTTGGATGCACCAGGAAGGACTGGCAAGACGTTTTTGATAAACCTTCTGCACGCGAAGGTAAAGGAGACACCAAGTATTGCCATAGCAATCGCAACATCGGAAATCGCGGCGATGCTATTGGACGGCGGCAAAACGGCGTACTCCGCCTTCAAGTTGCCTCTCAATTACAGTTTTGAGGAAGAAGCCGTCTGCAACATCTCAAAAAAAAAGTGATATCGCCAAGGTACTTCAACACTGTAAACTAATTATTTGGGATAAGTGCACGATATCCCACAATGGTGCGATTCAGATAGGACGTGACGGGATCTGCGAAACAGCACCGCTATGGGAGCGATCACAATGCTTCTTGCCGGAGACCTCAGGCAAATGCTACGAGTCGTTCCAAGGGAACTCGCGCCAACGAAATCAGAGCATGTTTGAAGCCATCCCACTTATGGCCAAAAGTAATAACGCTTTCTCTGAGGTCAAATATGAGAGTCCACGCAGAGACAGGACAATTTGCTGATTTTCTGTTGCAATTCGGCGAAGGTAAGCTCGTAAAGAAGGAAAGTGAAATACAACTGGCAGATCGTTTGTGTCAAGTTGTGGACCATATTGAGGAACTTACGAATAAAATATTTACATAGCATCTTGAAGAAACCATTGTCATAGCTAAAAGGTCCTGCCATCTTGACGGCGAGAAATGACAGAGTCACAAAAATTAGTAATTTCTTACTTGATAAGTTCAATGCGGAGTCGATGACCTATATCACAGACTTTTGACCTCGCCGATGTTAATTTGAGGGACGCACGGACAGCTGTATGTTGCAAGTTCGCGAGTGAGCACACCAAACAGTCTGACTGTTCTTCAGCCAGAACGTGCTACACCTAACGTGGTTTATAGTTTATAAGGAAATACTGCAATAACCTGGACCTGGAAGTGCCCTTATAGGGCGATTGTATTATATGTATAAATATTGTGTTGTGTTTTGTTACCATTAATTAGTCTTCTTTATTTATATCAGTGTTGTGTTCTTTCTGACTCTTAAGCCCATTACATGATTGTGTTGTGTGATCTTGTATCAGTGTTGTGTGTTTATGTTGATGTTGCGTTATATCTGATACTTTCGAGTCCAGTTTCAGGACATTAGTCGATTTGCGCCTTGATGTGGAGTAGGTACTTTATATATCTTACCTCCACTTCAATCAAATTTTCTTCTTCCATTCTTAACGTTTTCAGTTAATATTGGAACATGAGTAATTTTAAGTAGAATATCTGCAAAGTGAATGTGTATGTAAATATTTAAAAATATTAAACTGTTACAACACTTACCTGAAACAATTATACTATCAGTTTTCCAATATTTTGTACTTCAATAAATATAACGAAACCTTCTGAGATTCTCATGTCTCAGATAAGAGATAAGTTTGGAACACGATACACATACAACGATATGCTATCTTTTAAACTCAATTTGGTAAAGTTCTCGACAAGAGAAGGTTGAACATGATCTCGGTGCTCGTGAATTTGGGCTCTTTCGGATATGTCACCTGTCTTAGATTTGGCGCAACCCACGCAAATCTATTGTGACATTTGAATCCATGCATTGAATTACTGTATGACATGAATATTTATTCTAACTATTCGAATAACGCAAACTTCGAGACAAATAGTCAATTCATGTAATATATCACAACAATTTTATGGCATGTGTACTAGGCTCTTGTGAGGACAATCTTGTAAAAACCAAAGGAACAGAGATAAAATACCATCGTTTTCCTAGAATCATCGAAGTGCTATGTAATTCGCTTGTCATAGAAATGATAAAATCAATCTAAGAAACGGTAGACTTAATTATTGCAACAAATAGCGTGATCGTCGTTTACAATTCGTTTTAGCTCGAATATGTTTCCGTCATTTCAAAGAGGATAGCCATGAAGTTCTGGTGAAGCAAACCAGGCTAAATTAAAGTTATTTGAGATAAATTTAAATATTAAAGATGTATCTTTTATTTTCTTTCAGTGATTATCAAGGAAATGTCATTTGCAATTGTAATAATTCATCAACTTTAACCAGGATAATGTGTATCTTGCATCGTGCTATATGTAACCTATAAATATATCAGAGACAATCATGGTGATCTCTGAAAATACTCATCGAAAGTAAGATGATCTTAACATCGATAATCCATATTTTCAGAATTAATGCGTATACCTATACAATTCCATAATAACTCTGGGAAAACTAGATTTTTATCCTATTGGTAACCGTTCAATATGAAATCTGACATGGTTTGACTGTGGTCGTGATTTCATGTTGTTGAAGCTCGGTAGGAGCTAGATGAGCACCATTGCACTTTTATGTTGGTTTGGAATGGGCCAAGAATATATAAAGGGACGATGACTAACTCTGTATCCTGTTCTATAAGCAGATGTGGCTGAAATAATGTCCCGCGATAAGTTGTCAATTTGGTATGTTGCGCAGTATTTCACTGAGTGTCTATTGTTGTATTTAAGCTTTCTTCGCCCACACTACATAAGGATGCGCAGCGTGATTTTGCGCAACACACCGAAATGACATACGATAACCCAATGTTCTTTGTGCTTCTCCCACTACTCGTGTTACTCGTCCTCCCTATATTTGTTCATCGAATGGGCATTGACAATATGTCAATGGGAATGAGTTATAATTTTGAAATGTCGATTGTCATACATCATGAACCATTTGACATTTCGTCAAAGACAAAACCATGAACAAATATAGGGAGGACGAGTAACACGAGCAGTGGGAGAAGCACAAAAAACATTGGGTTATCGTGTGCTATTTCGGTAGGTTGCGCAAAATCACGCTGCGCATCCTTATGTAGTATGGGCGAAGGAAAGTTATATACAACAATAGACAGTCAGTGAAATACTGCGCAACATACCAAATTGACAACTTATCACGGGACGTTATTTCAGCCACTTCTGCTTATAGAACAGGATACAGAGTTAGTCATCTTCCCTTTATATATTCTTGGACAAAACCATTGACCCTCTCTTGATGATTTCGAGATGGAAACACAACAAGCGTTGTGTTGACGATATGTCAGATTTTCAAACATAATTGATGCGTTTGAAAGTTCGGCTAGTTTCGATTAGATTTGCTATACACAACGCTTGTAGTGTTTTGTATCTCAAAATCAGCATCTGTCAGGGAGTATACCAAATGAATCGAATATGCTGTAGAGGAGGACTGCAATCTTCATTGGGCACGTGTACTAAAAAGAGGGTACCAAATTTGTGGACCAATAAGGGTTCCTAAGAGATCCGCACAGCAATGGTTGGTGTATGCATGTTTCACATTTCTATGATTGAGATAGGAGTGATTATACATTTTTGTGATGAGTGATTTATCGAGCGAATCAAAGAAAATCATTCACATTTGGCATTTCAAATGGAGATGGTTTCATCACTTGAATTATCAGCAATAGCATTTATATTGATTGAAAAATCACTTGTCACTTTTAGCTTCCTATCTGTCTTTAGCAAAGACATGTTCTCATTTTAAAAGGCTTACTGGGGATGAGTTTTGTAATTTAATAAATCAGATAATCAGATAAATTAACTCAGTTCATGGCGCTATATGAAAGTCCTATCTTTCCTAGATATAAGGTATAATAGACCGATTGCATTAAGCGAAAATTGTTCTCCGCATGCGCGGCGGGAAGTTTGCAACGACCACTTTCATTTGAAATGTTACTCTTTTGAACAGAATGCACTATGTCTGTGTTCAAATAATTCCATGCTAATGGCTGTCTGTGTCAGTTTCCATCAATTTCTGTATGTACTATGACATCTATGCGCTTGAACCAAAGAAAACTGCTTCTACATAAAGTTGAATAGAGGTATCATATGGCTAATGGGTCGCGCATGCTGAGAATTGAAATCATCAATGCAATTGGTTTATTAAAACCAAATACACTGCCACCAGTTCGTACAAAATGCACAATATATTAGTCCGTTAACTGGTAACGGAAAATAAACTTTTTATTTTGAAAGATATATGCAAAATCAGATAGACTGCCAAATAATTTTCAAATATCGATCTATCAACTTATATTTATATAAGTATGTGAAGTTCTTATAAGGACTTCTGCTAATCACCCTCACGAAGATACAGGTAGGGTCTTCCCATAGAATTTCTATGTGTCTTCCTCTCGAACTCTCGCACCTCATGAAGTAAAGGGCGTATTCAGACGGCTCTCCAGCAATAAACGCTCTCTGAACAATAACGGTTCTCTCAGCGATAACGGCTCTCCTAACAAAACGGCTCTCTGAACAACCCTATAAATTCGGGAACATGAGAGGTTGGTTATCTTAAAATATTGTGATAAAACATATCTTTAAACCAAGGGTTTAATTCCAAATTTTGAAAAGGCAGAAATCAAACGGTAACGGCGCTTGAGTTGTAGCGTTCAAAAAATCGCTACAATTCAATATTATTTATTCATTACCTTTTTGTCTTAATTACTCTCAAGATCGTCAGTCCACAATAACTTTTTATTTAGAAGCCTCTAGATCAATAATTATTCTTACTTCCTCGAAATTGTCCAGTTGTTTTTGTTTTGACTTACATGACATATGACATACATCAATTATATTGAGTTTAATCTTTGGTTATGGATGGAGAATATATAATGAAAACTACCACAGAGTATAGAACACAGTAACATCGAAGATATTAATTTTGAATATTTTGTCAGACCACAGAATATACACCTCTGTGAAACGTTGAAAGGACGGTGCTGTGAAGATCGCTTTCTTTCGGTGATAGCCGAAAGGGATCGTTTTTTAAAAAATTCTAAATAGTTTGCCTAAGGAGGTCTTTTCTATCTGGCCGGCGAAGGGTATAGAGGTGTTTTAAGTTTCGTGCGAAGGGAGCAGATGAAAAGAAAAATTTTGAAATCTCAAAGTACTGAGGTAATCATTCTTGTTTCCTAATTTTGAAAACAGGCTATGTATTAAACACAAGTGTATTTACCGTTACCAATCCATATTTTTTTGGAATTGTACGAAAATCCTTGGTTTTTAACGTATGTTAAAAAAAAAACATTTATCTGGAGAGATATTACCGTTCCTGAAGAATCGTTATTGGAGTGCTAATAATACAAAGTACCGTTCCTGTTGAAGAACCGTTTGGAAGCTGTTCTTTTCCTTCTTGGAAAATTCCAGAGGAAGACATACCTGCGAGACAACCTGTGATAGCAGGAGAAGTCCCGAGACCAGCTTATCTATGGACATAAATTTGAGTATCACTATCATTAAATTTATCTAATTATAAATTGACTTTCTAAATAATCACCGTCACGTGGTGCTAAGGCCGCTATCAATCCCTTATTGTGTTTTTTTTCTTTCAATAGAAAGAAAAATTCTCTGTCATTAGTTTATAGCATATATTTTGCCTTTTGTAAAGAACTAGTGGCAGTGAAATTATCTGATTTTGATTTCATCTGGCTTAGTTGAAAACTAAGAAAAAATAGGATTTTCGATATCGCCCGAATTGAGCTCACTTCGTGAATATATATCTGAAGTACCTTGTCATATCGTATATCTAATTTTTACCGTTGTCTGCCATAAGGTCTATAACTTAAATTATATTCATAATATTTATATAAACATTAATATTTTTTTATTGTTGAAGTAGAAATCTGTTGAGCAATATCTCCCTGATTTTCCTAATTTTCCAAATTCTTTTGCATTTTTATAAACTTTAGTTATTTTTTTTTTCTTAATTTAAGACCATCTGTTAATTTAATATTGTTTTCAAACAAAAGGTTAGAACTTTACGATTTAGTTATCAATTTTTATTTTGTTATCCTTGCTGGAGTTATTTTGTTATTTTTGCACATAATAATAAATAGTTTATCACATATATATTTTTTTTTGTGTTGTCGATTGTTATAAAGGTGCTTTGATTATCTTTCAGTAACCTATTAGTGTCCATAAGATTACTTTTAAGTGTTATGTGATCTTAGAATTATTTAACATCCGACATATACTTATCAAACACTTTGGCGCCCATATCGGAACTGTTTTTTTTTAATTACTTAGCACCCACAACCTTAGTTGCTCGTGACCTAGCCAGGGTAGTGTGCGTTGAATAAAACTAACGTAACATTTTTGACTCCCAACGTGGCTACGTTACAGTTAGGAAAATTTAACGTAACAGAGTTTAAGATATAATACGTTATATTATCTATATCATCTATACTAATATATATATACGAGTAACGACTTTTCGTATGACCACAAAAATCTCGAAAACTACTTATCCGATTTAGATAATTTTTATTTTGAATTTTCTATATTTGCGCGGCTGACATAGGCTATATTTTATGTGTGTCTGGGCCTCCTAGGTTGAGGGTTCCTTATCTGTAGCTCCCAAGGAAGTATCTCTGAGATCTATGGCTGAATTTTCGTGAATTTTTCGGTATATATTTGTGTGTAGTATGTCACTGGACTGTTTTGTGAGAGTCTGTTAGTGCGACTGGAATTTAACGGTGGAGAGTTCCATACCGGAAAATACTCAAGACATATATAGGAAAAATTATCATGTTGTGCTCTCTTCGTGCATATCTCTGGATTGATCTGGATTGGCGTTCGGACTGGCTCTACGTGCAAGTAGGTCTCATAGAAGGGCTCCATACTCAAGACTTTTAATGAATTTATGTTTTTGTAGCACAATCTACGAAAGTGTTTGCTTTGGGAGAGCCGGGTAAAACAGCTAGTTAGGTATATAAGATATTATCCCGTTTCACCTTTACTCTGTCTAACATTATCTCGAGGAAAATTGAAATCGCGATCGTCTCCCGGCCACTGGCTTCAACCGACTGATCTTGTATGCACAGAGCCGTCCCTGAACAAGTAGTGTTCTCTGTCTCAGAGACACTCTTTGACGTTTGCTTGCCAAAGTCAACATTCATACTTTCAAAATCAAAACGAAAACAACTAAGTTCTCACAAAATACATTTTTCGATTGTTGCACTAGGCGCTCTCATCAGTGAAACAACACTGGCTCCAAAATGTGATACGGAGATAAGGTAGATTGGTTTTACTTAATAAAACACCAAATCAGTTGTTTAAAACAATTACAGTACTCAAAACAGGGGGTCCGATATTCCATTCTATAGGCAATTCCCAATGAAATGAATCGGCAAGACGAAAGCGGATCCACTTAAAGAGAAAAGAACATAAGGTAATGATGGTGAACATATTCAAAGTAAGTAGGTATTTTGTATGATTGACAACAACTAGCACGAGGCAAGTTCGATGATATTAGAATACTATACCTGCGATTCCATTTCACATGAGAAAATAGTGAGTGTTAAGGATACCGAGAAGGCACTGAGTTCGAAACAGTTCCAAAATAAGGCAGGACACGGATAGAAGGTAATAAATCAACGAGATGACAATAAAAAAACTGAATGGTAACGTTGTAAACGCTACAAAGTTAGGATAGATAAATGGGTATAAATTATTTTTTAAATGTGATATGATCCTATTTATCTGATTTGATCGGTATATATCTCTATCATCAAAACAATTGAACATCAAAAATGTCCAAGCATAGATTCAAAAATTTTTCTAAAAGTAAAGCTATTTTTGGGAATAACATTATTATTAATAAATAAAAATGTCGGCTCGATAACGATAAGTGGGGCGCTCACAAATAGTCCCATTTTTGGATAAAACACCTCAAAATAAGATGAAAATCAAGAGTACTAATTTTCCAGTTTTTGCTTAGTTTCTGAGATATAAGCCCTTTTAGGTCCAAAATAAACTCTCTTTTAATTTACAAACTAGCGGGAAATTGGAGCAAAAGGGGTGTTGGGTGGGGATAAATACGCATGTAGAGATAATAAGAAGTAGTACTTACTAGAAATTACACTATGAAAACTGTTTCAATGAAGAATTTTCTTGAAAAATTCCTATTATTCACTACAAACAAATTTAACCTTGTGTAAACGCCATTTTCCTGCTCTTCAATGTCAATTATCA
The DNA here is from genome assembly GCA_958507055.1 of Crioceris asparagi. Lineage (NCBI taxonomy): Eukaryota > Metazoa > Arthropoda > Insecta > Coleoptera > Chrysomelidae > Crioceris > Crioceris asparagi. Next base: position 71,554,694 of record OY293827.1, on the reverse strand, counting down.
ATCCATACACTGTTGCCTTTTTATATTAATGCATAGATTACATATATTAAAAAACACAAAATAATATAATCACATCTAGCAATAACATAGATAGCAGTTGAACACATTAAAATATCAGTACATACTTTATATTTCAAGCAATTTTATATAAAATAAATAATTAAAAAGCTAGTTAATTGATATTGTCACTTTACAAAACATCTTCTTTTTTTTAACATAGAACAAGTAATATTTTATAACAATAAATAATATAAATATATAACTAGACTATAATTAAAAACGAAAAGATATTAATGAAAAAAGAAAATCTCAAGAGAAAACTATTAGATTCATAACCGAAAAAATCCGATTCGATCTCAGTATGAAATTTAACCAGGTATGGAAAATAAGCATTAGATTCATTATGGATGGTGATACCATAATATTTTCTGACAATCCGAAGTAATCCGAACAATACCGTATGTAAACAAACTTAAACGAAATTCCTGGAAATAACCTAATTAGAATGTCAACAACACCATTATAGATATTATTCAATATCATAGTTATATTTATTCTGTTATTAAGTTTCTTGAGCTTGATTACTATTATCAAGACAAACCTCTAAGAATATTACATAATTACTGCATCCAGTGAGGATTTAATTAACGAAATACATTCATTTCCAAGTAATACAGAAAAGTAAGTATTTATTAATATATTATATAAAATAAATATAATGATTGAGTGAACTTTTTCAAAGATTAAAATGTGACTAAAGAAGAATGAATAAGATACATCCCTTACAAAGGTATATTAATATGCTTCAACCATTTAGCAGAAGAAAATTGTATATATCTATCTCTAAAAAGAAAACTACTACTCAATTGTATCCATTGATTTTCAAAAATAAGATATGTAACAAAAATAAATATTGTGGCTCAAATGATAAACCATACTTACTGTTGCAATATCATTGTATTCGTTACATTCAATAACTCAAGGTAAGTTATAACCATAAAATATCTTAAATCTAAATTGGAAATATTTTTTCAGGAGAATTGGGGTAACAAAATTTCTACTTTGGATTCTGAATCTACGATAAACAGTTTAAACTTCTTATGAATATCTTATAATCAGTATCATAAAATAATTATTAAGGATATTTAGAACGCTATACGCAGTACTTGCTTTAGTACTATATATACTAGAATTAAATCAATACAAAAAACATTAGCATAACCCCTGCGCAAGAATGATAGATAATATTATAAAGCTTTCTAAATTTTTAGCAATAAAATATAATATGATCAGTATCTTAAAATAATTATTAAAGATATTTCGAAAGATATACACAATACTTACTTTAGTACTATATATACTAGAATTAAACCAATACAGAAAAGATTAGCATGACCCCTGCGCAAGAATGATAGATAATATTATAAAGTTTTTTATAATTCAAAACTATTACAATTTCATAAAATAAAAATCGGTAATATTATAAAACTATTATAGCAGTAAATATATATAAGAGTAATAAATATTAAATAGAGAGAGAAAATTTCACCTAACAAAAAACCTATGCTATACAAGTTGAACTTGCTAAACATCAATATGCAATTATATCAGTTCATATATATATCAATGTAATAAATATTAAAAAAAGAGAAAATTTCACCTAACAAGAAACCTATGCTATACAAGTTGGTTGAACTTGGTTAATATCAATATGCAATTATATCAGCAAATATATATATTAGAATAATAAATATTAAATAGAAAGAGAAAATTTCACCTAACAAAAAACCTATTGTATACAAGTTGAACTATCTAAATATCAATATGCAATTATATCAGTAAATATATATATATTAGGATAATAAATATTAAATAAAAACAGAAAATTTCACCTATACCACACAAGTTGAACTTGTTAAATATCAATATACAATTATATTAGTAGGTATATATATTAAAATATTAAATATAAAAAAAATCTCAAAAAATATAGTATTTGATAAGTTTATCAATGTAATTACTTTATATAAACTGAATAAACAAATATAGTTACCTTATATAAATATGTAGCTACATATCAAAAACTAATTACAAGCAAAAATATATTAAAATGTATATTTACATGTATTAAATTATCAACAAAAGAGGACCCCTCGGCTCGTCACTTCCGAAGTATTTAATGACTCCAAACCCCTTTTGTTGAGAAGAGACAGGGACCCTTCGGCTCGTCACTTCCGAAGTATTTTATGACTCCAAACCCTGTCTCTTATAATGAGACTCTGAAATAACTCAGAAATTATCTTCTCCAGAGTAATCTGAATCAGATAAATCTCCTTCAATTGCTCTTTCAATATAATTTGTATCATCTAAATGTGGCTTTTTCGCCGAAAGGAGAAATTTAATAGCATCTGTTGAAGAAAAAGTGGGAGGATCTATTTCTTTAAGAGTCAACCCTTTTTTGACAACGCCATCTACTACACCCGGATATACTTTTTTGATATCACAAAGGAATTGCATGATTTGGGATCCCAAGTCATCCTTATACTTATTCAAATATACGTTTCTGTAAAAAAACAGAGCCATATATTGATGAAGTAACTTAGGAGTCCTACGCCATCTTATTGATTGTTTCAATAATTTGTTCTGATTCTCCAAATCATTAATAGTATTTGCAGGATTAGTTTTTTCAACAAATTCACCAATACTATGGTTAGTTTGCATATGAACAGTATTAGGAGAAAACATTTGTTGTACCCCTATGTATTGTTTTGCACTATCCGTACATATTCGTGAAGTTGAAAAATCTACATACTTTTGAATGTACGGCCACAATTCCTCTTTACTTTTAGCGTTTACTTTAAAAAACAATCCAACTTTATCTTCTTTGCAATATAAACCAAGTACGGTTGTTGTCATCTGCTCGGTAACACGACCCCTATTGTATTTCCTCTTTGTCAAAAAGGTTTCATCAATTTGGACCGTCTTACCTTCACCACCCAGTACCAAATCACTGTGCGATGCTATTACTTCAGCTATTTCTCGACAATAGCTGTAGTAATCAGTTATAGTACTCCTACTAAGCTCTAGGTCATCTCGTTGATGGCGCCAAGCTAGAAGGTGTTTATACGCATCAGTGACTCGCATCTGAATTGTGAAACAGATTACAATAGCCAGGACATCACGTACCTCAATACGGCAAGTGGTCCCTTCAAAGAAAGAATTTAAAGTTGGATTGATTGTCTTACGACATGATTTTGCTCCCTTTTTCTTTGATCCTTTTGAAGAACATCTCCATCTCCAATTGAATTTTCGGGATTCCGAATCTTCAACGAACATTGGGAGATTACAACATATCGGAGGTGTTGAATCACGCGATGGAATTAAACCAATTTCTTCAAGAAAAGACATGGCTAATTCGTTTGTTGTAAGTAGTTCTCCAAAAGAATGAAAGATAGAGAAATTTCTAAGTTTATGATGTATTTCAGGGTGCGTACCTGCCATTTTCAAAACTTGTAGAAAAGGATAACAACTTAAAGAAAATCAGCGAAACAAACGTTACCAAAGCACAATTGGAAATATCATAATTTATTGCATTTGAAGTTTGTAGAAATTCATAATGTGAAACAGCGTTGCTACATGTACTAAAAATACACTAGATATAGTTAATAGTATAAACATCCATTTCAAGTAATACACTCTAAAATACAATTTTGACATAGATACATAACAATTTTATTTTATTTTATTGATATTTAACAATTCTAACCAATCCAATATATATTTATTTTTAATATATACTTTCCAATTATGTAATAGACAAATTATCTGTTAAAAAGTATATTATTATATCTTAAACTTGATAATATTGATGTATATAAATACATATAAAACAAAAATCAAAAGTAACATTCAGCAAATCTAAAATATCATTTATACACATATAATATCAAATCCAAATTTTTGATAAAACTTGACAACATTGCATTTGAAACAACTGATCAACATCCATAAACATAACAGTTTTACAACAACTCATAACATAGACTATTACCTATTCTACGTTAGAAAAGAAAATTAAGAAATAAGCTGTTATGCAATATTACAATATCAATTTATTAGCTAATCACCTATTTTTTGTATGAAACTAATATATAGAATATTATATTTCAATATATTTAACTACTTATTCCTAAATACGCGACAATATTATTCTATGTATTTTCTAATGTATGTCATCTATGCATTATTATAAAAAGGCAACAGTGTATAGATTGACAATTGACATTGAAGAACAGAGAAATGGCGTCTACACAAGGTTAAATTTGTTTGTAGTGAATAATAGGATTTTTTCAAGAAAATACTTCATTGAAACAGTTTTCATAGTGTAATTTCTAGTAAGTACTACTTCTTATTATCTCTACATGCGTATTTATCCCCACCCAACACCCCTTTTGCTCCAATTTCCCGCTAGTTTGTAAATTAAAAGAGAGTTTATTTTGGACCTAAAAGGGCTTATATCTCAGAAACTAAGCAAAAATTGAAAAATTGGTACTCTTGATTTTCATCTTATTTTGAGGTGTTTTATCCAAAAATGGGACTCTTTGTGAGCGCCCCACTTATCGTGTTTTCCCCAAAATGTCAAATGGAATCTTTTACACAACTTCAGGGATGATCCAAACAATTTTTTTTGTATATACTGCAGTTCGTTCTAATGAAAACATTTGGGCTGCTCTGCCCTCCATCAACAGATAATTCCTGTATAAATAGTTTACTCTCATATTCAAGTCTCATCATTATTGCCAATTAGAGGGCAGTTCAAACAAAAAACGAGACTTGGTGCAAATTTGCGACAGAAACTAATAATAAAATCCCGATGGCCTGTAGTCAGCGGAAAGGTAAATTTTTAAAAATTCATTGAATTGAAATTTTAACAACCTTTTCATTGGTATACCTACATGTTATTAAATAAAATTGTCATAGCCTTGCGGTTAGAGGTTTTTGTTTTGGCTGTTGAATATAAAGCAGACAGGGTTCGAGTCCACTTCAAGGCAGATTTTTTTTCGTCTATTTCTTTTCAATAAATATACTATATATTTTTTTAATCAGGGTCTATATTAAGATCTCCAGAAAATGTAAAATTACATCAAATTTATATTGAGTGTTCATGTTTTATCAATATTTGTTATTTTTCTTTATTAATTTTTATTTTTTTACCTGTGTATTTTATGAAAAATTGCTTTGAACAAAAGTTGTAGGTACTGATTATATCTATAACCTAAAATTATTTTTAATAATATTTACTCTACTGCTCTTTTTTGATAATTTTTTTAAATGTTTGAATGGTCGCCATTTTGAAACTACTTACCCGATATTGCCCAATAACGAATTAGACCGAGATATTTGAGAGATTGATTTTTGTAGCAAATTTGAACTTGATACCTTCAAAACTGCGACCTCTATCGTGTTAACAAATTTCGTAATATCCCATATATATATATATATAAACTTTTGAACCAAATGTTTTTTTGGACTAACTTATAGACATATAACAACATGCCGTTGAAATTTTTTCGAAATTCAAAAGTGTGAACGATCGCAATAGGTATATTTCTATAAGAAATTTACCTAAAAATAAATAAACGAGCCCAGCTACGACCAAGGGAGTTATATGGGGTGATAGCTTTCTATTTTACATCCATGAAGAAAGTTCCAGTTTTTACCTGAAGGATCATGTTCAGTATTCGCGATTTAAATTAACTTTTCCCGCGTCGATCAGCTGATCGTCGATATAACGTTAAGCCGCATAGCGCATGGAGAAACTAAAAATAAATCTCGTGCGTTCTGGACTTTTAAGCCTTGTTTTCTTAGTTTGATGCTTATCACTTATAAAAAGCTATATCTGTAAGTGTACAAGACGTGCATGAATATTTGCAAGCCTCTCCGGCAAGTAGAAATTTTAAATAAAGTTAATGTTTGGGATGCCAATGATTTTAATGTGTATTTATGTTTGTTTATAGGTGAAGTAATTTTGAATGCAGGCCACTTAATTTTGTGTGGCATATCAGAGAAAAGTCAGCATAGCATAGAACTCTTTGCCTTATGTCTAAGAACATTGGCCTTTACATCAGATCCACATGAAGTAAGGGGAACTTTGAAAATTGGAAACAACATTTTGAAAGTTTCCAAGTTGTCGTGTTCTTGTAAAGCTGGCTTATGAGGAAAATGTAAACACATAGCAGCCGTCGTTTCAATTTGTAATAGGTAGTATTTCTTCCAGTTACTCACATAAGCATGAATGATTACAATGCAATTTGAAATTTTGTAAGCAGATTAACGTAAAAGTTCCGGGTGTTTTTTTTGTCTTAGTTTAATTAACAAGTGCTATGGAGAGTATATTATATACAGATATAATATGTAAATAGAAACAACAAAAATTGAGGAAAACAGATGCTTATAAAGCGGAACCATTACTCGAAACAGAATGTTTTAAACATGTTTCTGTTCCTGCAACACGCAAAACTGTTATGCTCACAATGCGAACATAATACGAAACACTTATAGTCAACTAACTATTATCTTAAAACATCAACAAATCAGTAAACACGATGGAAACATCTCTACTCAGATGCATGCTCTAAACTAATGCATAATCATAACAAACCATATAGTACCACAGAAAACGACTCACGTAGAGTAGTTCAAAAATTTATCTCCAGGGGTCGTATCGCTTAGCTGGAATCGCGAATAGCATTATAGAAACGAACGGTTAGTTCTGCAGAACATAAAATCTGAACCAAAACACGGTCATGTTAACTTGAGGATGAAATCGTGCTGCGAGCTGTGACTACCTAACCATTTGTCGTCATGACATATGACATATGTCAATATCACAAAACACAACCCAGGATGTTCCAAACTGCGTACAAGGATTATAAGAGGCGTGTTTAGTGAGGAGTGTCTGTAAGTGCCCTTGGGACACCGTAGTGGTGGGATCCGTACTTGCTATACCCGACATGTGTATGTACGAGATCTATGGATGGATTTCGTGGCTGGTGTTTGAGTGTCTGTTACTGCGAATGGGACTCATTTTAATGGAAATTTCAGTATGTACGTCTGTTGTTACGGTGCAGGTGTTTGAATAGATGTAAGAACCTAAGGACTATATAACATCTACTAATGCTGATGAGGGTCTTTGTCGGTGTCAGGAAGGGTTTTAAGTTCGAGTGAGACTCCTTGATGGTGGGTGTCATCCGTACATATCTTTGAGTTTTCTCGAAAGTTCATTGCGCACCCTCCTGCCTTTAGATATTCCTCCGATTGGTGATCAATACCAATCGTGAGGACTATTACTTTTCCCGCCTTCCAAGCCCCAGTACTGAGGCTGGAGTTCTGAACCTCGACAAGTCGGAGGATTTTCTCTGTCTCCATGTCAAGGCTCCTTGGAAAAACAGCGATTATGATGATGGGCTTAGGGATGTTATCAGCACACAATGCCACCTTCTCGGGACCCTTGGTCAACTTCAGTACTGACTTTATAAGCCAGTCTGCCGATTCTTGAGATCCACAATCTACCAGGATCATTCCAAAAATGAATGCCGGTAAAGTGTATCCCCTTCTCCTCACTGCGGCATAGCTCCTCCACTAGAATATAGGGAAGACCCACCCAATCCACTGGCCTGCGAGACATAACCACAGATAACCAGGTAGTGTTGGTATAACGAGGTGGTCTCGAGGTTAGCTCGGTTTTCGAAAATATGGAGATAATTTTGGGGTATAAGGAAATATTGGATTCTAAGTTTGTATAGTATAAATAATAATAATAATATTTATTCAGCAGGATCATACAAGATGATATTGAATATATCAAAAAAATAAAAATAATATAATTTTGTACTACACAACAATAAATAGTTTGACAGTTATGACATTAAAAATTGTATACATATACCTATATTATCACAGACTGTCATTTAAATATTCATTAAGCGTATAATAGGATTTATTCAAGAGCAACTCATTGATTCTATGCTTATAGAGTTTAACAGACAAATTCTTGATATCAATTGGCAATTTGTTATAAACTTTTATGGCCATATATCGAGGACAAGTTTCGGTCAATGTCAATCTGTGTAGTGGCACTTCTAGCTGCTGCTTGTTCCTAGTGTTATAATGTGTATTTCTGCGAAGACTCTGGAAACTTGATATGTTTATTTTTAGATATTTCAATAACTCATAGATGTATGTACTTATGAGTGTTAAGATTCTGAGGCTTAGAAAAATGGTCTTACAACTGGTTCATCCACTAACTCCTGTAATATACCTGATAGCTTTTTTTTGAATTTTGAATATCCTATTGCAATCGCTAGTTGCTCCCCATGCCACAATTCCATAGGATATAATAGAGTGAAAATGTGCATGATAATATATTAATAATAAGGATCTGCTCACCTTGCAGCGTAGTTGTTGAAAGCAATAGGATTTTTTTACACACCATATCTATGTGACTATTCCATTTTAAATTTTCAGCTATTTTCAGGAACAAAAATTTTATTTAAAGATTTCACCAGCAAACTGTGCTCAAGATTAGTCCTTGAATGAGTGAAACATAGGAGTACAGTTTTTTTGTCATTCAGAACCAGGCCATTATCTGTGAACCATTTTTGAGCTTTCTTAATTTCTTCAGATGCTTTATCAACTGTTGAAATTATATTTTTTCCAGTAATTATTAAAGATGTGTAATCAGCATACATTACAAAGTGATCGCTATGGAATTCATTAACATATATTATATACAAGAGTGGGCCCAGAATAGAGCCTTGTGGTACCCCAATAAAACAGGCTCCCGATTCTGACTTTTTACCATTTACCTTAACATAGTGATTTTTGTCCTTTAAATAACTGGCAAACCATTCATGGGCTATTCCTCTGATACCATATATTTTAAGTTTAACGAGGAGAATTTCATGATCAACCAAGACAAAAGCTTAACTCAGGTCTAGGAAAATACCTACAGCCTTATGTCGTTCATTCAATTTTTTGTACATCTCGTTGAGAAACTTTGAGACAGCATGGCTCTTAGATATTCCCTTACGAAAACCAAATTGGTTGATGTTAAATAAACTCCATTTATCGAAAAATGTGACTACTAAATTAGCAACATATTTCTTATAGACCTTTGCAAATGGACTGGAAAGTGAAATTGGTCTAAAATTCTCCAAATTCGTTTCATTACCTGTTTTATGGATTGGAATAATTCTACACATCTTAAGGCATTTAGGGAAGACTCTTTCTTCTGACGAACAATTAATCAGATAGCTGATAGGTTCGACTATAAAATGAATACATATTTTTAATATGTTTGTACTTATACCATTATCTCCTACAAATTTGAGTACCTCAGATTGTTGACAATATCTATTATTTCATACTCAGTGACATAAATTAAAAAGAAAGAATGAGCATTGTTATATTTAAGTGTTAAATTATTTTTGAATCCACATAACATATTGTTTTCAATGAACTTTCTTGGAATGTTATTAAAATAATCTATGAAACAATTTGTCACCTCTTCAGGTTCAGTTACCATCCTATTATCTATATTAATTATTAGATTATTTTGTAGTTTTTGTGCTCCTTTGTTAACAAGCAATCTTAGATTTATTTTTAGAATTTGCCAGTAGTTCTTAGTTATAAATTGTTTTCGCTTCATCTAGCAATTTTCTATATATCTTTTATACTTTGAATAATGGTTCTTGATTTCTATAACTCCATTCAAAGTGAGAAAGTATATGTCTTTCAGTTTTTGTCCAGATATCAATAAGCCTTTAGTTAGCCAAGGTTTTCTTTTGATTTTATTCAACCCATTTACTGTTTTGAAGAGAAACGCAGTTTCAAAATGGTGCATGAAAATATTCAAAAAATATGTAAAATTTTTTGTTTGCATCTTCATTTAATTGAAGCATTTCACACCAATTCTCCTTCTGAAGAGATGTCAGGAACCGATCAATATTATTTAAATCACAAATATCTCTATATTCGTAAGTCACTTTCGGATTTTCTTGGTGGGGTTCAATCTAACTACTCAAAATTTGACATGTTTGATGATCGCATATGTTACTAATAATAGTGTTACTGTAGTAAGTGCTTTTATTCAAATTAACGCAAATGATATCTAAGCAATTTTTACCACGAGTTGGGGAATGAATTGTGGAACTTGTACAAAAGGAATTGAAGCAATCTTCGAGACTCTCAAGATTTTTGGAGTTTTCTAAAAAGTTGACATTGGAAAGTAAATGAGCTACACCGGTTCTGGACCAAAATCGATCAATTTTACATGTAATTTCCCATAAGGAATTCTAAGGTCAAAAATAGCGAAAATTGGCTCTTTTTTCCCTAGATTCTAGGGAAAAATGCTTCGGCCCCATGTTTTTGGGATAGGAAAGTAGCAAATCTAGGGATGCTACCCATGGGGTCCATTTGTAGGTATTTGTATGATCAAGTTACTATTTCACTAGATTTTCAACCCTAAAATCCCCAGATGAAGAAAATTCCCTAGATTTTGAAACCTAAAATCCCTAGATGAAGATTTTCAAACGAAAATCCCTAGATGAAGAAAATATAAGTTTTTCCTACAATTCCTGCTATTTTCTCAAGTTGTTCTCTGATTTTTCATATTTTCTAGCTATTTTTCGTTGCCTTTCCAGTAATTCTAGCCGTTTTCCGTTGTTTTTATTGACATTTAGTCGCTTTTCATGCAATTCCTACCGCGATTTTTCATAATTCACACCCGTTTAGCTACTTTCGCTTCAACAATACATCGTTTTGCATAGCATTTTAACATTGTCAGAAAGAATTCATCTAATTAATGCTAGTAAAGCGCAGGTGATTAAGTAGATTAGTGTAGTAGTGTAGCGTCCATATTTCATCACACTGCGCATGCGTCTCCAATGCTATATAAAGGAGGATCCTAACAAATATCATCAGTCAATCATCGACTACTGTACGAGCAAGATGTCTCTCTTCACTGATTTATTAAAATGTATCGCTGGCATATTGCAGCTCTTGTCATCTCATTATGATGATAAAGTGGCTCGTAAAGGGCTAAGTGATTGTGCAAAGACGTCAAAACGTATTAAAAATGCTATGAGATATGCCAAGACCATAGGCGAGAAACAGCATTTAGAAGCATGTTTAAGAAATGTCAAAACCTTGAGGAAGCAGATTAAAGCTGAACGGAAGAAAGGAGCAGGGTCATTTTCCAGACCAGAAACCGCAAGGGACCGTGTTTGCTGGAGCGATAGCGAGTCTGCATTTCAAAACCGCATACGTACTGGAATTATCTCGAATCTCAAACATAAAGATCCCATCACATTTTTCCAGGACTGTTTTAAGCTATTCAGGCCACGCATCATCAACGCCTTAAAGAATGATATAGCCATTAAGGTTAACGCTGTATTCGGAGGCGAGTTTGAAATAGTGAAAGGTGATCGAGTGTTAACAGAATATAAATATTTCACTACCTCCAATTCACCCATCTATCGTGAGACAGATATCGAGGAGTGGTTCATCTCAAAGGTCATCACCGCCCTCCTCAAAGACTTGGAGGAATTTAAGGAACGTGATTCTGGATGGGCACTGAAGCGAGTTATGAATTTGGGAGTGAACATTAACAAATTTACACCTCAGCTGGGCTCATCATATATTGAGCTACCACCACAGATTAAGAAGAAGAAATCCTGCGTTAACGTTAAAAACGATGATCAGGCCTGCTTTGCAAGGGCAGTTACTTCAGCGCTATATCCTGCTGAGAATCATTCTGATCGCCCATCTTCTTACCCCCACTACTCATCTGTACTAAAATTAAAAGGTATTCAGTTTCCAATGACCATCAAACAGATTCCATTATTTGAGAAGCAGAACAACATATCCATCAACGTATACATTCTCCAAGAGGAGAAAAAGACATTCACCACATTACCAACATACTTGACCAAGGAAAAGCGTGAGAAACATGTGAATCTGCTACTTATTCAGGACAGATATGATGATACTGAGGGCCCCGTCAAATATCATTATGTCTGGATTAAAAATCTCTCCAGGCTTCTATCCAACCAACTTAGTAAAGAAATGCATCAAAAGTTCTTCTGTGAACGCTGTCTCCATTATTGTAGATCCCCAGAAAAATTAGAAAAGCATTTGTAGGACTGTCAAAAAATTAATGAAACAGCCATCAAAATGCCAGAGCCAGGAAGGAACATCCTTAAATTCAAACATTTTAAAAATAAGGAAAAAGCTCCTTTTGTTGTATATGCTGATTTGGAGAGTGTCTTGGAAAAAACTGATGACCCAAAGAAACCACAACGTCACGTTCCAGCTGCGATTGGATATTATGTTAAGTGTTCCTACGACCACTCCCTTAGTTTTTTCCGATCTTACCGCGGACAGGACTGTATGCAGTGGTTTGCTAATGAGATGGGCAGTTTAGCGGAAGATATGGCTACAGTCTTCTGGTGCTCATATAACATCCATATGACATATGAACAGGAAATAGAGTATCAAAAAGCTACTCACTGTCACATCTGCGTGAAATCATTTAGCCATGAAGATAAGAAAGTGCGAGATCACAACCACTTGTTACCTGAAAACAATTATAGAGGAGCAGCGCACGAGGGATGCAACATCAATTACAAGGACAGCCATATGGTTCCAGTTGTGTTCCACAATCTATCAGGCTATGATGCTCATTTCATAGTTACAGACATTGCTACGAAGATTGGGGGAAAAGTTGACCTACTTCCCATAACAAAGGAGAAGTATATCTCATTTACCAAACATATAGATGATTACCCTATTCAGTTCCGTTTCATAGACAGTTTCCGATTTATGGCATCCTCCCTTGATAAGTTGGCATCATATTTACCGGAATTTCCAAATCTGAAGATACAGTTTCCTGAAGTAGATGAAATGCATTTTTCACTTTTAACGAAGAAAGGAGTAATGCCATATGATTACATCGACTCCTTCGACCGTTTTTCTGAAACGAATCTACCACCCATAGATGATTTTTATAATATGCTGAATAATAAACCATGTCCTCGCCGACTCTACCGACGAGCCCAAGACGTTTGGAGCAGCTTCTCCTGTGAAAATTTGGGAGAATACGTTGATTTATATATGAAGACTGATATTCTACTCTTGGCTGATGTATTTGAGATGTTCCGCACAAGCTGTCTGAACACGTATAATTTAGATCCAGCTCACTATTTTACACTACCAGGCTTCACTTGGGATGCCATGCTGAAGCATACAGGAATCGAGCTGGAGCTGTTAACCGATGCTGATATGTTTCTGTTTATTGAACGAGGCATTCGAGGAGGTTTGAGCCAAGTATGTAGTAAAAGACAGGCTAAAGCTAACAACATGTATATCAATAATTATGACCCATCGAAGCCAAAAACATTTTTGATGTACTTTGACATAAACAACCAATATGGATGGGCAATGTCACAATATCTACCGTATGGAGGTTTTGAATGGGCTGATACTAACATTGATGTCACATCAATACCTGATGATGCAGATGAAGGATATTTTTTGGAAGTAGACCTAGACTATCCTAAACATCTTCATGATAAACATAAAGACATACCCTTCTGCCCACAACATATTAATCCTAGGACGCTGAAGCCTTCTAGGAATGTTAACGAGCCAACAAAATTAATGGCTACATTGTATGATAAACATAAGTATGTTATACATTATGTAGCACTCAAGCAGGCATTGGAACACGGGCTTGTGCTTAAAAAGATTCATCGAGCATTAAAATTCAAGCAGAGTCCTTGGCTTAAAAGTTACATTGATCTCAACACCGAACTTAGGAAGAAGGCTAAAAATGAGTTTGAAAAAAATCTGTTTAAAGTGATGAACAATGCTGTTTTTGGAAAGACGATGGAGAACGTTAGGAAGCGTGTGAACATCAAGCTTCTTACTGAGTGGACTGGAAGATATGGTGCTGAGTCATACATCTCGAAACCTGAGTTCAAGACTGCTACAGTTTTCAATGAGAACCTAGTTGCAGTGGAATTAAAGAAACTGCAGGTATGGTTAAATAAACCAATTTATGTTGGACAATCCATCCTTGATCTAGCTAAAACTACCATCTACGATTTTCATTATGGTTACATGCGACAACGTTATGGTGATGAATGCTCTGTACTCTACACAGACACTGATTCCCTGATATATGAACTCCATCAGGATCCATATATATTAATGAGGGAAGATTGTCATAGATATTTTGATACAAGCGAATATCCTCAAGATAATCACTATGGAATACCTTTAGTAAATAAGAAGGTACTTGGAATGATGAAAGATGAGAATAATGGCGTTCCAATGATAGCTTATGTAGGGCTCAGATCCAAATTATATACCACAAAAGTGCATACGACCGATAATGATTTAGAAAAGATGATAAAACATCTGATGGAAGATGAGTATGAAGAGGATGAAATTGCTGAGAATATAAGAAATTTTGGAGTGACCAAGAAGGCCAAAGGGGTAAAATCTTCAATCGTCAAGACCGAGATAACTTTCGAAGACTATATTGAATGCTTAGAAGGGTTTCAAAAGAAGACGGTAACTCAAAACCTTATCAGATCTGACAAGCACGAGGTCCATTCAATAACACAAGAAAAAATAGCTCTCAGTCCTGATGATGATAAGCGTTTCCTTGTTTATGGAACAGATGACACACTTCCATGGGGACATTATCAAATATGTGAAGCTATGGATATAAACTAATTATGTTTTTTACATCTTTTATATTTTTGACAATAAAAATAAAATAAAAATCTCGTTTCTTATTTCTTTAACTCTACCCTTCAAAATTCTCTATATAAATCCTAAAAACGACAAATTCTCTTCATTCATAATCGAGACGTTCATCTGGGGATTTTTGTGCAGGAAAAAGTCGACAACCTCGGTAATTTAGGTAATATTTGAGATTAACTGAGATATTGATATAGCCGGAGGCCGATAGGTGATTCTTTGATAGCCATCAGGCGACAATTTCCTCAAATCAAAGACACTATACGTACTGTGCTTAATAGGTGACAGCCCAGTTTGTAAGCGGGTCTAACAGACACCCTAAGCAAGTACTTCTCCCACAGTGTGGTACCTGGCGTGCCTTCGTGTAGGAAAAAGTCGATCGCCCCTTGATACCCGAAGGAGCCTCAACAGCTTCATATCATATAGATTAGGAATTTAATTGGTCAATTTTAAATTAAGTACAGAAATAAAAAAGTATATAAAAACTCACCTGTAAACTCCTAAACGGCAGTATGCTGGAATGATGAAATATCTCCATCTGCCATCATTTTGGTGAATTATCTATAAAATAGAAAAAGCATGAAAGTATATGGAAACTGAAAATGTATGACATAATCCTTATAACACAAGGACCGACATTGGGGTGATAATAAAATATTATTTGATTAAAGTTTAGAATAATGATTATCGAAATTACTTAGAGATGATATATAATTATAGCAATTCCTTCAGTCTACAACAATAATCTACATTATTACTGATACTAACCGCAAAAGAGCGGTCTATTAAAAACTTGAAAATTGCAATAATCGGAACGAAAAACAAGCCTACTATGAATCACGAAAAAAAGTGGGTTGATAATATCTGTTCGACTAGATAGATGAATAAAAGGTGAATGAAGGATCGATGAAAGCTACGTAGTATTTCTAGCAAGTACTCAAAATATCATTTATTTTGAAACCTTTCCTGAGGCCCTATCTCTTATAACAAGGAAACTAGCTTCCTATGCTATTATAACAATTAAAAATGCTTAAATGTTGTTGTTGACGTCGATACGAATCTATTGATACCCGATTTATCAAAATCGGACGACCGGAAATGGCCGACCGGAAGTAGCAATTTTAATGCAGATTTGGAATCTACGCATCGCATTCAACCAATATATGACATTTTTATTGTATTTCATAAAGTTTTACAAACCGGAAGTGCATAATTTTTTATGAAACGTAAACATTTGAGGTAAGGATTTTATCTCAATTTTATATTCTAGTATATTCTCAGGCAATATTTATTATTAAATTTATCACTATAACCGACATCGCCCTTTTAGTAGGAGCTACTAAGCATGATTTCTTATTAAAAATATAGCTTACACTACTTCTGTAATAGACAGTTTTGAACCCTTTAAGATCGAGCCAGTAACAGCGAACAGTCAACCGTTGAAATGAATAAGGCCCTTTTGGTATGTTATCAAAGTTATATGTGAAGAATACCGATTAAAGACATCACCCATATTTATCAAAAATGATGCAACAAAAAAATCTCACCTGTTATATAAAACTAACATCACAATCAACGTTCACATAACAACTCACCACACATTACTGATAAATGATCTATTCTGCAAGCTATTTATATTCGTATGGATTATATGACGTAAGCATAAACGAAGGATTTGTTAAAAAAGGCCCCTCAAATTTTGTATTTTGTGCTAGTTTTCCATAAGAAACAATGCATTTTACTACTTTCGAGCCAACCGGATTCATTTTCCCACACTTCGAGTAATCGCGATAATGAAACCGCAGAAAAATATCGATAGATGTTTCTAAAAGGCCTCCTAATACAACTAATTTGTGCGTATTTTCCATAAGAAACAATGCAATTTTATCACATTCAGCTAAAATGATCCATTTTCCCATTTAAATACATGTATTATCGAAAACGCTTGTAGCTGTTGTTGAAATAGACGATTGCTTCGACGGTTGGAGAGGGGGCTGGCGCTGCTCGACGTGTGCAGACGGGAAGCGTACGATGAGTGGCAGCAACGGAGGGGTATGACGCTCGGACAACCCTTATCGTTTCAAGCAAACGACTCCCAAAATCGTCTTCTGCCGAAAATTTGATGTCGATTCAGTTTTTGATTCGTTTAAATCGGCCAAGATTTGATTTTCGTATAGAATATACGAGTTAAATTCCAAATTATGCTTATTCGACACAACAGCATTATTAAAAGTGCTTAAACAAGAAATCAGGAGTGAAAGAAAATGTGTTATGTTTAATATTGTATCAAAAAAGATTTTCTGAATAAAACATTATTTGCTTTTTACCCATGTGAATGTGAGAAATCAAAGAATATATGTTGGATGGCGGCGCGTGCGCACTTACATCAGATAACACGACAGCTCATAAATTGAAATGTTGTCGATGTGTTAACATCGATGTCGACACCGCTTCGACGTAAGCAAGGGCGATAAGCCGTTTGGGTCTGTGCGCTCGGACAGCCCTCATCGTTTCAAGCAAACGACTCCCAAAATCGTCTTCTGCCGAAAATTTGATGGCGATTCAGTTTTTGAACCATTTAAATCGAGCAAAGGAGAGACTTATTCGTATATTTAACTACTGTATGAAGGAAAAATAAAAATCAATTGGAAAATTCGGACTGCTGGTGGGATATTTTCGAATATATATCAGTAAAATTAAGCTTATTCAACACAATGTCAACAGCAGCAGCAGCATCACAGCAAAATTCCTCAGAAGAACAAAATTTTTGTATTAAGAAATGTTTTCGAATACCAGAAAGCCAAGTTGACGGTCGAGCATGCAAACAATGTAACTCTTTCGGATACTGCATGTGTACGGTGTCCTGTAATCTTTTATATCTGAGCCAACACTTTCTATTATTCGTACCATTGTGATCAGCTTTTTCAACATGTCTCATGAAGAAGTGGTTTTTCAATGTATCACTTCGCGTGAATTTCTTTCCACACTCAGTACAAGCGAAGTCAATTTGCTTATGCTTATTTAGATGTCTGCTCAAATTATTAGGAAGAGTGAAATTTTTTCTACAGATTTGACAAGTATACATCTTGTTTCTTGGGGCGAGTAAAGTGGAACTGATTAGTATCCGTTTTTGTATCCGTTTTATATCCGTTTTGTATCTTCAGTTATCTCCGGCTACCATCGGAAATCTTCAAACCACCTTCAGAAATCTTCAGCTATCTTCGGCTATTCGGCTATTTTCGGCTATCTTCGGCTATAAGAGTCTTGAATAGCTGAAGATTTCTGAAGGTGGTTTGAAGATTTCCGATGGTAGCCGGAGATAACTGAAGATACAAAACGGATATAAAACGGATACAAAAACGGATACTAATCAGTTCCACTTTACTCGCCCCAAGAAACAAGATGTATACTTGTCAAATCTGTAGAAAAAATTTCACTCTTCCTAATAATTTGAGCAGACATCTAAATAAGCATAAGCAAATTGACTTCGCTTGTACTGAGTGTGGAAAGAAATTCACGCGAAGTGATACATTGAAAAACCACTTCTTCATGAGACATGTTGAAAAAGCTGATCACAATGGTACGAATAATAGAAAGTGTTGGCTCAGATATAAAAGATTACAGGACACCGTACACATGCAGTATCCGAAAGAGTTACATTGTTTGCATGCTCGACCGTCAACTTGGCTTTCTGGTATTCGAAAACATTTCTTAATACAAAAATTTTGTTCTTCTGAGGAATTTTGCTGTGATGCTGCTGCTGCTGTTGACATTGTGTTGAATAAGCTTAATTTTACTGATATATATTCGAAAATATCCCACCAGCAGTCCGAATTTTCCAATTGATTTTTATTTTTCCTTCATACAGTAGTTAAATATACGAATAAGTCTCTCCTTTGCTCGATTTAAATGGTTCAAAAACTGAATCGCCATCAAATTTTCGGCAGAAGACGATTTTGGGAGTCGTTTGCTTGAAACGATGAGGGCTGTCCGAGCGCACAGACCCAAACGGCTTATCGCCCTTGCTTACGTCGAAGCGGTGTCGACATCGATGTTAACACATCGACAACATTTCAATTTATGAGCTGTCGTGTTATCTGATGTAAGTGCGCACGCGCCGCCATCCAACATATATTCTTTGATTTCTCACATTCACATGGGTAAAAAGCAAATAATGTTTTATTCAGAAAATCTTTTTTGATACAATATTAAACATAACACATTTTCTTTCACTCCTGATTTCTTGTTTAAGCACTTTTAATAATGCTGTTGTGTCGAATAAGCATAATTTGGAATTTAACTCGTATATTCTATACGAAAATCAAATCTTGGCCGATTTAAACGAATCAAAAACTGAATCGACATCAAATTTTCGGCAGAAGACGATTTTGGGAGTCGTTTGCTTGAAACGATAAGGGTTGTCCGAGCGTCATACCCCTCCGTTGCTGCCACTCATCGTACGCTTCCCGTCTGCACACGTCGAGCAGCGCCAGCCCCCTCTCCAACCGTCGAAGCAATCGTCTATTTCAACAACAGCTACAAGCGTTTTCGATAATACATGTATTTAAATGGGAAAATGGATCATTTTAGCTGAATGTGATAAAATTGCATTGTTTCTTATGGAAAATACGCACAAATTAGTTGTATTAGGAGGCCTTTTAGAAACATCTATCGATATTTTTCTGCGGTTTCATTATCGCGATTACTCGAAGTGTGGGAAAATGAATCCGGTTGGCTCGAAAGTAGTAAAATGCATTGTTTCTTATGGAAAACTAGCACAAAATACAAAATTTGAGGGGCCTTTTTTAACAAATCCTTCGTTTATGCTTACGTCATATAATCCATACGAATATAAATAGCTTGCAGAATAGATCATTTATCAGTAATGTGTGGTGAGTTGTTATGTGAACGTTGATTGTGATGTTAGTTTTATATAACAGGTGAGATTTTTTTGTTGCATCATTTTTGATAAATATGGGTGATGTCTTTAATCGGTATTCTTCACATATAACTTTGATAACATACCAAAAGGGCCTTATTCATTTCAACGGTTGACTGTTCGCTGTTACTGGCTCGATCTTAAAGGGTTCAAAACTGTCTATTACAGAAGTAGTGTAAGCTATATTTTTAATAAGAAATCATGCTTAGTAGCTCCTACTAAAAGGGCGATGTCGGTTATAGTGATAAATTTAATAATAAATATTGCCTGAGAATATACTAGAATATAAAATTGAGATAAAATCCTTACCTCAAATGTTTACGTTTCATAAAAAATTATGCACTTCCGGTTTGTAAAACTTTATGAAATACAATAAAAATGTCATATATTGGTTGAATGCGATGCGTAGATTCCAAATCTGCATTAAAATTGCTACTTCCGGTCGGCCATTTCCGGTCGTCCGATTTTGATAAATCGGGTATCAATAGATTCGTATCGACGTCAACAACAACATTTAAGCATTTTTAATTGTTATAATAGCATAGGAAGCTAGTTTCCTTGTTATAAGAGATAGGGCCTCAGGAAAGGTTTCAAAATAAATGATATTTTGAGTACTTGCTAGAAATACTACGTAGCTTTCATCGATCCTTCATTCACCTTTTATTCATCTATCTAGTCGAACAGATATTATCAACCCACTTTTTTTCGTGATTCATAGTAGGCTTGTTTTTCGTTCCGATTATTGCAATTTTCAAGTTTTTAATAGACCGCTCTTTTGCGGTTAGTATCAGTAATAATGTAGATTATTGTTGTAGACTGAAGGAATTGCTATAATTATATATCATCTCTAAGTAATTTCGATAATCATTATTCTAAACTTTAATCAAATAATATTTTATTATCACCCCAATGTCGGTCCTTGTGTTATAAGGATTATGTCATACATTTTCAGTTTCCATATACTTTCATGCTTTTTCTATTTTATAGATAATTCACCAAAATGATGGCAGATGGAGATATTTCATCATTCCAGCATACTGCCGTTTAGGAGTTTACAGGTGAGTTTTTATATACTTTTTTATTTCTGTACTTAATTTAAAATTGACCAATTAAATTCCTAATCTATATGATATGAAGCTGTTGAGGCTCCTTCGGGTATCAAGGGGCGATCGACTTTTTCCTACACGAAGGCACGCCAGGTACCACACTGTGGGAGAAGTACTTGCTTAGGGTGTCTGTTAGACCCGCTTACAAACTGGGCTGTCACCTATTAAGCACAGTACGTATAGTGTCTTTGATTTGAGGAAATTGTCGCCTGATGGCTATCAAAGAATCACCTATCGGCCTCCGGCTATATCAATATCTCAGTTAATCTCAAATATTACCTAAATTACCGAGGTTGTCGACTTTTTCCTGCACAAAAATCCCCAGATGAACGTCTCGATTATGAATGAAGAGAATTTGTCGTTTTTAGGATTTATATAGAGAATTTTGAAGGGTAGAGTTAAAGAAATAAGAAACGAGATTTTTATTTTATTTTTATTGTCAAAAATATAAAAGATGTAAAAAACATAATTAGTTTATATCCATAGCTTCACATATTTGATAATGTCCCCATGGAAGTGTGTCATCTGTTCCATAAACAAGGAAACGCTTATCATCATCAGGACTGAGAGCTATTTTTTCTTGTGTTATTGAATGGACCTCGTGCTTGTCAGATCTGATAAGGTTTTGAGTTACCGTCTTCTTTTGAAACCCTTCTAAGCATTCAATATAGTCTTCGAAAGTTATCTCGGTCTTGACGATTGAAGATTTTACCCCTTTGGCCTTCTTGGTCACTCCAAAATTTCTTATATTCTCAGCAATTTCATCCTCTTCATACTCATCTTCCATCAGATGTTTTATCATCTTTTCTAAATCATTATCGGTCGTATGCACTTTTGTGGTATATAATTTGGATCTGAGCCCTACATAAGCTATCATTGGAACGCCATTATTCTCATCTTTCATCATTCCAAGTACCTTCTTATTTACTAAAGGTATTCCATAGTGATTATCTTGAGGATATTCGCTTGTATCAAAATATCTATGACAATCTTCCCTCATTAATATATATGGATCCTGATGGAGTTCATATATCAGGGAATCAGTGTCTGTGTAGAGTACAGAGCATTCATCACCATAACGTTGTCGCATGTAACCATAATGAAAATCGTAGATGGTAGTTTTAGCTAGATCAAGGATGGATTGTCCAACATAAATTGGTTTATTTAACCATACCTGCAGTTTCTTTAATTCCACTGCAACTAGGTTCTCATTGAAAACTGTAGCAGTCTTGAACTCAGGTTTCGAGATGTATGACTCAGCACCATATCTTCCAGTCCACTCAGTAAGAAGCTTGATGTTCACACGCTTCCTAACGTTCTCCATCGTCTTTCCAAAAACAGCATTGTTCATCACTTTAAACAGATTTTTTTCAAACTCATTTTTAGCCTTCTTCCTAAGTTCGGTGTTGAGATCAATGTAACTTTTAAGCCAAGGACTCTGCTTGAATTTTAATGCTCGATGAATCTTTTTAAGCACAAGCCCGTGTTCCAATGCCTGCTTGAGTGCTACATAATGTATAACATACTTATGTTTATCATACAATGTAGCCATTAATTTTGTTGGCTCGTTAACATTCCTAGAAGGCTTCAGCGTCCTAGGATTAATATGTTGTGGGCAGAAGGGTATGTCTTTATGTTTATCATGAAGATGTTTAGGATAGTCTAGGTCTACTTCCAAAAAATATCCTTCATCTGCATCATCAGGTATTGATGTGACATCAATGTTAGTATCAGCCCATTCAAAACCTCCATACGGTAGATATTGTGACATTGCCCATCCATATTGGTTGTTTATGTCAAAGTACATCAAAAATGTTTTTGGCTTCGATGGGTCATAATTATTGATATACATGTTGTTAGCTTTAGCCTGTCTTTTACTACATACTTGGCTCAAACCTCCTCGAATGCCTCGTTCAATAAACAGAAACATATCAGCATCGGTTAACAGCTCCAGCTCGATTCCTGTATGCTTCAGCATGGCATCCCAAGTGAAGCCTGGTAGTGTAAAATAGTGAGCTGGATCTAAATTATACGTGTTCAGACAGCTTGTGCGGAACATCTCAAATACATCAGCCAAGAGTAGAATATCAGTCTTCATATATAAATCAACGTATTCTCCCAAATTTTCACAGGAGAAGCTGCTCCAAACGTCTTGGGCTCGTCGGTAGAGTCGGCGAGGACATGGTTTATTATTCAGCATATTATAAAAATCATCTATGGGTGGTAGATTCGTTTCAGAAAAACGGTCGAAGGAGTCGATGTAATCATATGGCATTACTCCTTTCTTCGTTAAAAGTGAAAAATGCATTTCATCTACTTCAGGAAACTGTATCTTCAGATTTGGAAATTCCGGTAAATATGATGCCAACTTATCAAGGGAGGATGCCATAAATCGGAAACTGTCTATGAAACGGAACTGAATAGGGTAATCATCTATATGTTTGGTAAATGAGATATACTTCTCCTTTGTTATGGGAAGTAGGTCAACTTTTCCCCCAATCTTCGTAGCAATGTCTGTAACTATGAAATGAGCATCATAGCCTGATAGATTGTGGAACACAACTGGAACCATATGGCTGTCCTTGTAATTGATGTTGCATCCCTCGTGCGCTGCTCCTCTATAATTGTTTTCAGGTAACAAGTGGTTGTGATCTCGCACTTTCTTATCTTCATGGCTAAATGATTTCACGCAGATGTGACAGTGAGTAGCTTTTTGATACTCTATTTCCTGTTCATATGTCATATGGATGTTATATGAGCACCAGAAGACTGTAGCCATATCTTCCGCTAAACTGCCCATCTCATTAGCAAACCACTGCATACAGTCCTGTCCGCGGTAAGATCGGAAAAAACTAAGGGAGTGGTCGTAGGAACACTTAACATAATATCCAATCGCAGCTGGAACGTGACGTTGTGGTTTCTTTGGGTCATCAGTTTTTTCCAAGACACTCTCCAAATCAGCATATACAACAAAAGGAGCTTTTTCCTTATTTTTAAAATGTTTGAATTTAAGGATGTTCCTTCCTGGCTCTGGCATTTTGATGGCTGTTTCATTAATTTTTTGACAGTCCTACAAATGCTTTTCTAATTTTTCTGGGGATCTACAATAATGGAGACAGCGTTCACAGAAGAACTTTTGATGCATTTCTTTACTAAGTTGGTTGGATAGAAGCCTGGAGAGATTTTTAATCCAGACATAATGATATTTGACGGGGCCCTCAGTATCATCATATCTGTCCTGAATAAGTAGCAGATTCACATGTTTCTCACGCTTTTCCTTGGTCAAGTATGTTGGTAATGTGGTGAATGTCTTTTTCTCCTCTTGGAGAATGTATACGTTGATGGATATGTTGTTCTGCTTCTCAAATAATGGAATCTGTTTGATGGTCATTGGAAACTGAATACCTTTTAATTTTAGTACAGATGAGTAGTGGGGGTAAGAAGATGGGCGATCAGAATGATTCTCAGCAGGATATAGCGCTGAAGTAACTGCCCTTGCAAAGCAGGCCTGATCATCGTTTTTAACGTTAACGCAGGATTTCTTCTTCTTAATCTGTGGTGGTAGCTCAATATATGATGAGCCCAGCTGAGGTGTAAATTTGTTAATGTTCACTCCCAAATTCATAACTCGCTTCAGTGCCCATCCAGAATCACGTTCCTTAAATTCCTCCAAGTCTTTGAGGAGGGCGGTGATGACCTTTGAGATGAACCACTCCTCGATATCTGTCTCACGATAGATGGGTGAATTGGAGGTAGTGAAATATTTATATTCTGTTAACACTCGATCACCTTTCACTATTTCAAACTCGCCTCCGAATACAGCGTTAACCTTAATGGCTATATCATTCTTTAAGGCGTTGATGATGCGTGGCCTGAATAGCTTAAAACAGTCCTGGAAAAATGTGATGGGATCTTTATGTTTGAGATTCGAGATAATTCCAGTACGTATGCGGTTTTGAAATGCAGACTCGCTATCGCTCCAGCAAACACGGTCCCTTGCGGTTTCTGGTCTGGAAAATGACCCTGCTCCTTTCTTCCGTTCAGCTTTAATCTGCTTCCTCAAGGTTTTGACATTTCTTAAACATGCTTCTAAATGCTGTTTCTCGCCTATGGTCTTGGCATATCTCATAGCATTTTTAATACGTTTTGACGTCTTTGCACAATCACTTAGCCCTTTACGAGCCACTTTATCATCATAATGAGATGACAAGAGCTGCAATATGCCAGCGATACATTTTAATAAATCAGTGAAGAGAGACATCTTGCTCGTACAGTAGTCGATGATTGACTGATGATATTTGTTAGGATCCTCCTTTATATAGCATTGGAGACGCATGCGCAGTGTGATGAAATATGGACGCTACACTACTACACTAATCTACTTAATCACCTGCGCTTTACTAGCATTAATTAGATGAATTCTTTCTGACAATGTTAAAATGCTATGCAAAACGATGTATTGTTGAAGCGAAAGTAGCTAAACGGGTGTGAATTATGAAAAATCGCGGTAGGAATTGCATGAAAAGCGACTAAATGTCAATAAAAACAACGGAAAACGGCTAGAATTACTGGAAAGGCAACGAAAAATAGCTAGAAAATATGAAAAATCAGAGAACAACTTGAGAAAATAGCAGGAATTGTAGGAAAAACTTATATTTTCTTCATCTAGGGATTTTCGTTTGAAAATCTTCATCTAGGGATTTTAGGTTTCAAAATCTAGGGAATTTTCTTCATCTGGGGATTTTAGGGTTGAAAATCTAGTGAAATAGTAACTTGATCATACAAATACCTACAAATGGACCCCATGGGTAGCATCCCTAGATTTGCTACTTTCCTATCCCAAAAACATGGGGCCGAAGCATTTTTCCCTAGAATCTAGGGAAAAAAGAGCCAATTTTCGCTATTTTTGACCTTAGAATTCCTTATGGGAAATTTCATGTAAAATTGATCGATTTTGGTCCAGAACCGGTGTAGCTCATTTACTTTGGAATCACCAGCTATCACCAAATTCGATTTTCTATATTTAGCAGTCAGATATTGTAGAGTTTCAATGAGTTTTTCTGAAAATATTTCCAAATTTCCATCAGGACTTCTGTATACCGTAATTACTAAGATATCAAGGTACCTATGTACTTTACACCTCAGAGCTGTGCATAAAAAATGTTTTTCGTGGCACATTGTATGAACTTTATCATAAGTAATGCATTTTTTACATAAATTCCTACTCCTCCATGAATAAATTCATTTCTACAGACAAAAATTGCATGTTCTTAGATGAAATTGAGAGGAAGTTTTTAGCCCTCTCAAGAATATAGAACTTAGACCCTTTATATCTGAGATCGTACGAGTACTTTACAGGAATGCCTTTGTATTGCTTCCTGAAGAACATAAGTTGTTTCTTCAGTTTTTTAATTAATATTTGGTCTACAGGCTTGTGACTTTCCGAAATAAATAACAGATTATTATATCTACATAGTGGTAAAAACTGTTTTAAGGCAATGTGAGTTTTTTTGTTATTACTATTATTAGACCATTAATCTGCTATCATCGCTAAAATAAAATTAAAAATCAATATCGGACCACCTTCACTATGCGAAACGGGTACAAGAACACAAAAAACACATAGTTAAAAGAAATTTTATACCTCCTCCATTTGGGATGTCAAAAATACCTCCAAGATCATGATACAAAAATTGGAAAATTAGATATGCCCCTCTTTTCACATGATGCTTTATTTTATTTAGGCTAATCAACCATCAGCAAATTCTTGTCGCCTCAACTACATATGTTTTTTGAATTATCTTTTGTACTGAAGCCTTTTGAATCTAGGGAAACTCGACGACCCTACCTAGCAACTAGTAGAACATTATTGAGTCTAAAACTCAAGAATATAATTATATAAAAATGTCTCATGCAAGATATTTGTTTCATATAACGAGTTTATCTAAAAGTCTTATATGAAACAATTTAATAAACTATCAAATGATGTAAAGAAATATTCTCGAAGATTTCAATCAGCAAAATATAAAACACTATCTCTATCCACTGTCGAAAATATTTCCAACGTTAATAAATTCATAATAAATTTTTTCAGGTGCGGGTGAAGCCAATTTCTCGTATAAAAATTTATACTATCAGTTATTTTTATGTATAGTAAAATTTTTATGGTAAGAGTTTTGTTATATCATCGTTCTAGTTGGATTACCTATGGACCATCCGTTGATTTCACTGTAAAAATTTTATATGCCACATATTGATGTTCCAGTTTGGAAAGAGCATTTGAAGAGAGAAAATACCTTTTCCGATAAATTCGAACTAGACATCCACTTAATTTGAAACCCTTCAAACTTTATAAAATATTCAGCTCCAATTCCCGTACACACACACACACAGCCGAACGATGCACAAAAAACTACGAGCTTAATCAAAGTCTTTGTAGCTAGATTTGATTCCATTGGCTCTTTTGAGTTAATCTATTACCCTGGGTGAGCAGAAATTGTACAGGGAATTCAACTTTTCCAAAAGCTCTAGCGTTTCCTATATATATATATATATATATATATATATATATATATATATATTGAGCATCAGAAGTCAGCGTTCAGCATTGGTAGGTGTATAAATTTAATATGTTGTAATTGAAAATTCAACCGCTACTGTTGTAGAACAACCATACGTTGCACTGCAAAACTTAATAAAACTCCATATGTAGGGATATTACAAACCAGGGCATATTAACTCGTTAAAAAAGTGGGTTCATGATTAGTAAAATGTTTTCTTTTGTCCAGCGTAGTTTTCATTTGGCCTGATTGGATAATAATTGTCCATTTGGGCAGTTTTGGTTGAATTTCTTATTTCTTTATTAGGTCGACGTTTCGGGGCTGATTTCCCCTTCTTCGGGCTTGAATGACAATACTAGTCCCAAAATAGGAATCATGTAATATGGTCTTAATGGAATATTATTATTATTTTTATTATTAATGAAGTTACCCAAAATATTTACAAACATTTTAAAATTTAATCTTAAATTGAATATTATATGTGAGTATAGTGAGTAAGAATCAAAAGAAATTGACAATTAATTTCTTCTGCAGCTTGAGAGCATGAAATTCATATTAAATATAGTTGCCAACTAACATGCCAAAATTCAAAATAAAACACTATGTATGTCAGTAATAAGAATAAAATGAAATGTTACTAGATATGACTAAATCTCGAGTTTTCCTTAACCCAGCTAATAGTTTGTAAGCAACCATAATTATTCTTTTATGAAGGCAGGACGAAGGAAAATTACATTGGCACAACAGGAAGAGGAAGAAATATGAGGCACACTCCTATATTTAGCGTGGAACCTTCATGAAAGGGTTTTACAGAGGATAGATCAAACCAACAATCACTCAGAAGCAGCGAACAGAAGACTGCAAAACGAATTGCGGATGGACCACCTAACATTATGGTGGTTTATCGATTTATTGAGAGAAATTCAGAGCTGCCGGGATTTGTATTTAGAAAAATTGTTGTAGCCCACGAACCACTTCAGAAGCTGAGGAAATATAAAGAAGCTTACGAAAAATTTAGAGATGGGACTGAATAGATGCTTTCTATAAATAGTTTTCAGTATATATTATTGTACTTTTTTTCGAGTCCATACTTTTTGTATTTTATGTATACTATGTACTTTTATTACCGAATCGTCCTAGACCCAAAGCCATTGACACAGAACATCATGTTTATTTGCTAAAAACCTTTGGAAAATGCCTGCATAAGAGTTTTACAGCAAAAGCTGTTCGAGAGATATTTGAATAACAGAAAACAATGTGTAAAAATAAACGATACCCTTAGTAGATACATGTAAGTAGAATGCGGAATACCCCAATGAGCTTTTCTTGGTCCGATTTTATTTACTTTATATGTTAATAATCTTTTGAATAAGTGCACAAAAGGATCCTCACAAGTTTTGTAGATGATACTGTAATTATATTTCAAGAAGGAACATGGAAGAATCTGAAGGAAGCGGTTGAAGTAGATTTTAAATTATAATCTATTTCAATAGTAAATTAAAAAAAAAACATATTTCGTATCATTCAGTTCATATAAATCAGGTCTACCAACCAATAAAACACTCAAGATCGTCAACATAATGATAAAATTAAAATAAAATCAGTTCGTTCTTTTTGTCATTTGAAGTGGGGGAAGACCGACTTTGTTACAAAAGAAATCAGATGTATCTTACCCAAAGTGAAATATCTTATTAATATCTTCAATATTACGTCAGCTACGAATTATTTACTTTACTAGTATAGTGGTATTATGCGATATTGTAACAATGTGAAATTGTAGGTATTCCTCTAACAGTTGTTGACATTATTCAATGGCGGAAGGGGTGTTTGTCTTCGTAGTTGTTGTTGTCGGCACAGTTAGACGTCCTAGCGTAATGTAGTTATTCACCAGAAACGGCTGATGTTATATAATCATCTTGATAATATAGGTAACTCCGAGTTACGAGGGTATCACAGGAGCTATGAATATATCTATAAAATAGTCACAAGGGACAATGTGGAATGGGCTGTCAACAGCTTCAAACAAGGAGGCGATGAAGTGGAACCTATTATGTATCAAAAAAGTTTGAAACATATAGATAAAATATTTACTGATATCTTCAGAGAAAGCCATGCACTGATTTAGGTACCAAATGTATGGAGGTGGTCTTTATACCAAAGGCTGGGAGAGCAAACGAACAGCCCAAGTCATTTAGACCAATTAGCCTGTTTTCCTTCACAAAAAGGTACTGGTCCTTCAAATAAGAGAAGGGTGCCTGGCAAAGACCCACTCCGTAAAATTCAATATGCCAATAAAAAATGCTCTTGATGGTCTCAATGGAAGGATTTGAGAGGCGATAGAGTGGAAAGAAATAGCACTATGTACATTTCTGGTTATTCAAGGAGCCTTCAAAAATGCATCCTTTAAAGCTATTGAAAACGCTGCCAGAAAAAAAATCCAGTTACTGTCAGGTGGATAAAATCAATGCTGACAAGCTGAGGAATAACTGCAAAATAGGAGGAGAAACAAAAACGATAAGGACTGCCAGAGTTTGCCGTCAAGGAGGCGTCTTATCTCCTTTGATATAGTCCATCGTAGTGGATGAACTCCTTTGCAAACTAACTGAGTTGGGCTATGGGGTTATCGAGTAAGCTGATAATCATCACCCTAATAATCTCAGGAAAAGATATGAAAACCCTAAGAACTCTGATGGAAATTGCTCTTGCACTTGTAATGGTGCAGGGGTAGGGACTGAACATCAATGCCAAAAAGACGGTTATCATACCATTTACCAAAAAAACGAAGGTTGATATTGAACTTTCAATCTATTTAGGAGGTAATAACATAATGCTTTCCAAGGAAGTTAAATATCTAGGGGCTAACCAGGATCAAAAACTGAACTGGAATAGACAAATGACATATACCTAGGAAAAAACTCTAAAGAATCTCAATGTATGCAGATAGCAATTGGGAAAAACATGGCCTACTGGTCATATGTAATAATAAATAAGAAGAGAGATCCATAGCTCAAAGTGGAAGGTGTAAAGTAGGCAAATTGGAGAAAAATCAAAGTCGAACTTCCACAAAAGGTTATTTAATATTAAAAAGGGGGTTATTATATGATTCGACCCTTCATGTCATTATCAGCTAGAATAGGAGATAGATACAAAAAACTAATACAAAAGTTATACAACAATTAAAAGTAAGTTGATAAAGGTTATAATATAACAATAAATATATAATCTTACCTAATTAATACAGCATATTGGAAAAACCAAAATTAAATTAAATTAAGAGGCTAAAAAGTCAAGGTTGTACAAATAATTACATGTGGAAAGTACGTTTAAAAAAATTAATAGTAAAAACCCAAGACCGTGAAGCGGAATTGGATCAGGAATAAAGAGAATTTATTTTCGTTATTATTAGGTAAGCTTATATATTTATTGTTATATTATAACCTTTATCAACTTACTTTGATTTGTTGTATAACTTTTGTATTTGTTTTTTATTTCTATCTCCTTTTTTCTATTTTAGCTGATGATGACCAGAAGGGTCGAAATACGTATTAACCCCCTTTTTAATATTAAATAACCTTTTGTGGAAGTTCGACTTTGATTTTTCTCCAATTTGCCTTATGTTACAATAGTTTGACCGGCTATAACATATTCAGATTCAGTCTGGTGGCTGAAAACAGAACAGAGTTCAATTTAAAATAAACTGAAAAATATTCAAAGGCTAGTTTGCATATAAATCTCAGGGGCAATGCGTACAACTCCATCTGCAGCAACGGAAGTCATCCTGAACTTGACTGTACTGAATTTGCATATTCAACGCTGTGCAATAGACGAAGCTCTAAGAATTTATTGAAAAAGCAAAACAAGATATGCGGGTGTGACGTGACAATATATGAAAAAAGGAGATCTTCACAACCAGCAGCCATTTGATATCCTGAACTTTCTAGAAGCCATAAGACTAGAGGATCTGTTTGATTCGTTGAGACATCCTAAATGGCTGGGCAGCAGATGTGGACACAATAGACCGTATTGGTCGCAGTTTATTGACAACCCCAACAAACAAAGTAGATGAAGAAGATGGAACTTCGAGTCAGCGCCGTTTGAAGATGTCTGCCAATGAATAGGAGCGAACAAAACCAGGATGTCACCTGCGCATCCTCAATAGAACGGATCGGTTGAGAGGATGAATCGGAATTTGGGCAGACACCTACATACCTATAATACCTTCGAGAGTAGTATCTGATTTGCTACTGATGGACAGATTTCTGCATGCCTAATCTTAGATCGAGAATTGCGCCTACACTGTAACCTTGAATGTGGCCGTAGACCTACAGAGAGAAGTATCTCTGGTGAAGTATACGCCGGCCGACTGAAAATTAAAATGTAGGAAGTGAACGATCTAACCCGAAAGAACCTCCAGATCACCAGTGATCGAATGAAACATTGATAGATATAGTTTTCGAAAAACCAATGAGCCCTTTTGACGTGGGAGCACTGGTTTGGCTTTATAATCCGAAGTGGCATCGAGATCTTTGTCCCAAACTACAGGAACAATAGAAATATCCTTATGAAGTAAAAAAGAGGATACATGATGTCATCTATCGCATTCCATGGCTTTTCAACGAGCCGCAGACCGGAAGAAAGTAAAATTCGGTCTGACCTTCCTCCATAGGAACTCCTCTATCCATGTAGAGGAGTTGCTCTGGTTCTCAAGAGAAGATTTGGACGATTAGACGAATTGTTGGACCAGTGAGTGGGAAAAGTTCTGTGCCTAGCAGACATCTGGCGATTAATGAAAAGAAAGAATGAGGTCCTAAATTACAGCATAAGAAAATGGATATAGTGAAGATAAGGTGTGATAAACTGTACTTGAAAATACTGAGAATCATGACTGAATGCATCTTCCAGGATACTGATGTGCATATTACAGTATGTTGTATCAACCCAAAAGAAGTATATCCAGAAAAGATGGTCAAGGGAATATTGTAACTTGAGAGAACACTCTGTATAGGCTCAAACAGGTAAAGTCTCGCTAACATGTAAAGTAACGTGAGTTGCCAAAGGTCAGGCTATCGATAATTGGTTTAGAAGACGTTGTTTTCATAGAAAAAAAGCAAATATACAACCGAATTATATAGCTCCTCCTTCTTTTAAGTCTGTCAAAAATTATGTGTGTAGCAGATTCCAGATTATTCTAGATTATTTGCATGCATATAAATTATAAGAGACAGTGACGCTATTGAGACTTCATTATTAGTATGGAATTAGTGTATTTATAACGTAGTTGTTGATATAAATTTCTGTAAATAAAGTGAAGTAGTTTCTAGTATACATAACGTACTCTGTTATTGCTGTCCCATTAGAGCACTAGAGGCAATTAGAATATGACACAAGAACGTTATGTAATTAATCTTTATTAAATTTGTCACAGGTTGTACTTGAAATCACCAATATTTTTTATTATTCGTATCATTACAAAGTACTTTTGAACTGATTTTAATGATATAGTTAAAACGTGTTAATCACAAGGCGAACTACCTTCTACTTACACCCATTGGAATTTGGACGGTTTTCCCAAAATTCATAAATCTTCATCATGGCCACTACCAATTTTGTCGGAAAATAATCATTTTCTTATTAGAACTGGTGCGAAAGTTATATATTAGACGTTTGAAATTTTTATTAAAACCCACGCTGTATTGCCCATAGCGCAAAGCATACGTAATAGTCCAAGCTGACAGGGCCTTCCAATTAATATATGTTTAGGTAGAACTAGTATCTTGTTCCATCATCATTAGATCTCCTACTTTGAGATATTCTCATCCAATTTCTCAATAGGTCTTTGTTCTATCTAGTAGGGGATCTTCCTTTTTCTTTTCTGTCCATCCGAAATCTTCAATGTAATATTCTTTTTATCCATCATCCGTTCTGTTGTCTTGCAATGTGTCCCGCCGATCTCCACAATGCGTTTATTATATATTCTATTACATCCTTCACTCTTGTTTCTGTGTCGATTTATTTATTTATTACTCTATTTCATTGAGTTATTTCCAGCATCGATCTTTCGTTGGTTTCTACCTAATTTTGGTCTTGAAGCTTTTGTGAGTGTAAGCATTTCCATTCCGTAAGTGACAACGAACAAGACACATTGATTAAAAGGTGAACACATCCCATATTAGTATAGTTAAATCATAATAGCATTTTTACAATTCGTAGAAATATTCTGATTTTGAAGGCAAACATTGAATAGTAGTGATTTTATTTAGCTTTTCCTCCTATTTTTATTGATTCTGTCACTATGCCGCCTTCTCCTGTAGATTTATGATCTTTCGTTCATCTTTGGGCGTGTTTCATTTATGTCTCTGAGATATCTGGTACTTCTTCAGATCCCACATTTTGAACTTTCCAGTTTTTGTTTTTCTATGCTTTAGATTGTTCAGATTCTTATATAGCGTTTCGTAGATCTCTTCAACTTTATATATTAACTGTTTCCTGTATGATGTTTTATCGGTTGGATGTTTTGTCGATGTTTGGATACTATGTAAGAACGTTTGATTTTGGAGAAGATATTTCAAAGAAACAATAAGCGGCAAGTTTGAGTTCATACTGTGAATTATTTACTGAGTTCACACCACCCTTTATAGGGATAATTGAGGCGATGAAAGTGAAAGAACAGTGTTCATTGACGAAGTCACGAGCATATTTTAGTTGCTAATATACATAGGCGCATTACACTTAATAGCTACTAGCTGACACATAACTTTTTCCAAAAATAAAAATGAATACTATATTTGAGGACAGGCACCGATAGCGTAGAATTAGATAACAACAAAAAATTATGGTACCATCTCACATTAACACTGAAACTTCTCAACTCGACACAAGCACAAACACAATAGATTGTATAAGGGAGTATAAATAACTGTTTGAGCTTACGCCAGATTCTCTATTACCATGTGCCTGGCACACAATCAAATTCTATTTATTTCTTATAGATGTTATAGATGCAAAGTTTTCTTATTCAACAAAAGGTATGTTGATGAGTACCTGATAAACTTAGATTAGCTAATTGAATTGAGATAGCCCGGTAGTTTAAACTATAGTATTTCATATTTGTAATGTAGTATTTTTGTTTCAATATGTACAACATGTAGGTACTTTCTATGCTCGGGCTATAATCTAAAAGTTACGAGAGATCGATATTAGCCCTGTATCCGAAATTTAATTTTTCGCCGATTCATTTTCGTGTACTTTAAAATTTATAAGGATAAAAATATAAGATGCGCTCAATTCCGGATGCTTTATATATGGATTTTCTAATATTATAT
Source organism: Crioceris asparagi (assembly GCA_958507055.1). NCBI lineage: Eukaryota > Metazoa > Arthropoda > Insecta > Coleoptera > Chrysomelidae > Crioceris > Crioceris asparagi. The sequence goes on along the minus strand of OY293827.1, from coordinate 71,519,938 downwards.
CTCTTCTGGGGTAAGATATCAATTTCATTTTAGAAGTTTTTTAGCTTCAGTTGCTGTTCACATTTTGTGATATAGGGCTCTTTATATATTGATAGAAAATAGATTTACTATATCAGCAAAATAATGCTTCAAAAGAGATATATAGTGATCAATGGGTTTTGTTCTCTTTAAAGATACTTTTTTAGTTATTTGAAAGAGTTCCAATAATAATTATTAATTCACTGAAATATCACATAATAGTGTATGACAAAGATGCTTACTAAAATGGTATATTTTTTAATAATTATTCCATAGCTATGCATTTCAACCAAATGAGTTAATGTACATAAGTAATGGAAAAACAATTGCTTATTTATGATTGCAATAAAACAAGACATGTCCTTTGTTTACTCATACACTCACAAAAATAGTCTCAAATTGTAGTGTTTAGTTGTATTGTGTTTATTGACCCAATTGTCTTCTGGCATCATCGACATCAATAATATAAATGCTACCCAACCAAATTTTTTTCTGCAACATACTTACCACAATTTTAACAACCAAACAAACCGTTTATTTTGGGTGATTTTAATAGCAATACCACTGTATGGGGATACGCAGTGACAAACATCAACGTAGATCTTATGAAGGAATAGGCTGAAGCTAATAGTCTGTCTCTCATTCACTATCCAAGACTTCCACCATTATTTTACAAGCCCAGATATTTATTTCACAAAAATTAAATTTGAGAGTAGATTCACTAATTTGTGTTCATGTCACAAAATGGACTGAAAAAAATGGAGATCTAACAGCCGCCTCAGAGCTGGAGTTGCCACTGTAGAAAAAAATCTTGCGAAATGAGGTGCTATCGGAGTAACCGACACAACTTACAAGAACTACTCAACCTCGTGCTCCGTTGAAGATTTATAGCTTACTAGAGATAATGCTTTAGACGAGACCGGATATTGGGAAGTCAAATTAGGATTTATATTTGGACACGGCAAAGTAAAAAGATTCTGTTTCATCAGTTCGCAACACTAACATAAGGATTCAAAAGTGAAAGGAATTTAAATCCCATGATACAATGAGAAGCTTCCAAGGATTTCTATGTGTTGTCTTATTTTATCTAAGCCTTTAAGCTGGTAAAATACCTGACTTAATAGACGTTGTCTTATCCAAAGCTCAAGAAATATATTTATGATCTTTTTGTGAATTCTAAGAAGTTATTTGAAATGAGGTTTCAATCGAGTTTCTTTTCTATCTTATAGGTAACCAAAACAAACGAAACAAAACAAATTAAATATGTCGTTCCTAACGTTAGTATTGATCAAGAGTGCAAACAAAAGTATAATTATTTGAATTTGTCCAAAATGAAGAGTTTTTTTGTATTCGCCCCGATTTGTTTTTTCCTGAAAACTTTCTCAGGACCCTATCAAACATATCAAAAAAATACACATATCCATATACATACATATCGTCAGTGTTGGTCTGGAGTACCATTTTCTTATAGAAAACATTAGTCTTCACTAAATTTTACAATTTTCCAGTAATGTATTACTGAACAGCACGAGGAACAGCATCACATTTTCATTTATATAGACCTCATAGCTCTTAGCTGATTCATCCTCTATGAACCGTAATTTCTCTAGAAACATATTCACAAGTAGAGATACCAAAACAATAGCATAATGAATTGAATTCTTCGTGCTAAAATTCAAAAGATCTGGTCGCTTGTCACGAATAATGGAATATATACCTAATATATTCTGTAAATATTATTACACATTCATAAGCCGTGGCGTTTGATGTGGAGATGTTTAATTAATATCTCGGTCGGAAGAAATGGAATGATATTATAGGCTTGTTTTAATCTTTTCACGTTTTTATCCACTAACTAATGAGGCTGCTACTGAGAAATGAGATTATATTTTGCAAACAGCATCTGGAATGGATTGCAAATACATATAACTGTTACTGTATATTAATTCTTATTCCTATTTCAAGTCCCGGATATAATTAATGAGAATATTAATCTGCCAGTAATTTAACATCCTGAGCTGTGAAGAGGCTTTAATGAAGATGAATGGAAGTATAATATAATACAAAGTCTACAAAACAATCTAAAAATATTAGGCTCTGATTTCTAATACAGTAAATAATATGATGACATGAGCATCAATATTTCGCTTAATCTATTCGAAAACTACTATTTTTCATGAAGAAAGAGTTTAATATACCTACACCGCCTTGACAATAATGTGTCACTTTACAACATAAGTATACAAAGTAGCTAATTCTTCCGAACTACTTTACTACACTAGCACGGAAAGTAATTGATTTTATTCACGCTCCGACTAAGGTGTCCGTTAAACCTAGAACCCAATGCTGACATTATACGTCAATAATTTTTCTCAAATTATTCTTTCAAAACAAATTATTCAAAAACTAAAGTATCAAGTAGATGGTGCTTGATAATTTCCTGTTTGTAGATTTTATAAATATTACCTGTCATATCTCATGACTTTTATTGGAAAATGATAACATTTACAATGACAATTTGTAACCAAGACAAAACATTTTTTATCGGCAGTCCACAATCAAACAATCCTAATGTAAATGCTAACAATCTATCAATATTGCTGTTGTAAATTCACTCCCTCAGAAATAATAAAGACGAATTATTTTTATTCTTGGAACAAGTAGATTCTTCAGGAATTGTCCTTCTCGCTGAATACTGGTTAAGATCAAATTAATTATTCTATCCTAAATTTGAGATGTTCTCTTTTTAATGTAGATCCAGATTAATACGTGGTGGTCTCTTATACCTGCAAAATTAAGCATTTTGAAAAAAATCAAGGAATTCAATAATCACATTTAGGAAAATTTTCTGAATTATCTATTGTAATTTCTATGAAGGTAAATTTCCACCCAAATTCCATGTATATACCGTTCACATAAGAGTGTTAGATACGAGATTCACGAACAAGTTTGAAATAATCCTATGCAATATTACAAATCCCGCAAATATCACTTTTAAATTATATTAATATGATAACTCCTAAAATCAAACAGATATTAACACCTTTTTTAAAATATTTAAGTAGCTTATAAAAATATAATGTTAGAGATCACGTGATTCGCCGGTTACGACCACCACCCGTACCACGAGGGCATCAGCGCCCTCTTTACGTTTTAGTTCAATTCGAGTTTTCCGTTATGTTCAGTTACGATTCGACCTTTGTTCACGATCATTATTCATTTCAATAATTTTGTATTTTGGTTTAATAAATCGGTTGTTTTTAATTTAGACGAGTGTTTCATTTTTCATTTGCCAACAAACCTCTAACAGGTTATGGGCCCAGGTAAATAAACACGCGGGTCTAAATAAACCGAAGAAAATAACCTCCACGAGATCGGCCAGCATTTTAGAGAGCGGCGTGTCGGCGACGCAGCCATCTTGTTTTTTCGAGAAGCTTCGAGGCGAAGCGAGAAAGAACAAAGAACGCGTTCTTGGACAATTGTGTACCCGATCGCTAGTGAACAAAAACGAAAACAAAAGTATATCGCGAGTGTTTCGGACAACAACACGAGACGCGATTGTGTAATGTAATAATCGTGAGTGTTTCGGACAATAACACGCGACACGATTGTGATCACCGGTGTTTCGGACAATAACACGCGTGGTGATAAATAAAATGCGGACATGAGTACGAGTGGTACGGTGCATATCGAGGCCCTAGGCCGAGATAATTACGATATGTGGAAATTGAGAATGCGTGCTGTTCTGATCAAGAACGGCATGTGGGGTTATGTTAACGGAACTGTGACCAAACCCGAGCCGACAGATGAAAACGCCGAGGAAGTCCAAAAGTGGTCGACGAACGACGAAAAAGCTTTGTCGGACATCACCCTAGCGCTCAGTGATGACCAGCTAGCTGCAGTGAAACACTGCAAAACGTCTCGTGAGATGTGGCTCAAGCTGGAGAGCACGAATCAGTCGAAGGGGCCGGCTCGCAAGGCCGCGTTGCTCAAAAGTCTGATGATGCAGAAGACGGCGGAAGGTAGCGACGTACGCGATCACCTGAGCCAGTTCTTCGGAAGTGTCGACAAGCTATCCGAAATGGATGTCAAGTTGGACCCGGATCAACTCACCATCCAGCTGCTATACAGTTTGCCTGCAAGTTTCGAGAGTTTTCGAATCACCATCGAAAGTCGAGACGAACTGCCGTCGAGAGCCTGCGCACCAAAATAATCGAGGAGAGTGACGCGAGGAAACGCGAGAACACTTCGTCGGTTGGTGACCAAGGTGCCATGTCTTTGAAAAAGAAGGGTCCTGGCAAAAAGCCACAACAGAAACCAGCTCGGAACTCGAACGAGAAGAGCGACAAAAAGGACACTTATTTCCCCTACAAGTACTCGAAGTGCGGAATTAAAGGACACAAGGCAGTTGACTGCAAGGAAAAAGGCAAGAAAAACAAGGTCGAGGATAGTGCGTCGATGCTCGCGATATTTGAGAAGAGCGACACATGCCAAATCGCTGCGAGCGACGTCGAGGACATCTGGTGCCTCGATAGCGGATGCACTTCTCATCTATGCGGCGACGCGACGAGATTCACCGAGCTGAACGAGAGTGAAACGGGAAAGCTGAAGTTGGCGAGCAGTGCAACGGCGGAGATACGGGCAAAAGGAACGGCGAAAATTGAGACGGACTTAGATGGCCTACGGAAGAAAATCACTCTCAATGAGGTACTACACGTTCCCGAGACCCGGAGCAACCTCCTGTCGGTGTCGAAGATCACCGATCACGGCTACTCGGTCGTATTCGACTAAGAGAAAGCTGAGATCCTTGATCGAGATGGTGTTACGTACATGGTCGCAAATCGCAAGGACAACCTGTACCTCGTGCAGGCCACCCCCATCGAAGGATGTCAGAACGCAGTGGATGCAGCAGGACGAAACGAGAATTCGGCGCAACTTTGGCATCGTCGAATGGGTCACCGGAACTTTCGTGACCTCGTTGCAGCTGCGAAGAGCGGAGCCATCCGTGGACTGGAGCTGAAGGGAAACTTGGACAACCTCGTCTGCGACACTTGCACCAAGTGCAAAATGACGCGAAGGCCTTTCCCGAAGGAGTCGCAACGCGTGACTTCGAAGCTCGAGGTGATTCACACGGACGTCTGTGGCCCTGCGCGCGTCGCATCACACTCTGGATCCCGATACGTAATCACGTTTACGGACGATTACTCGAGATGGACGGAAGTTCGGTTCATGAAGGCGAAGAGCGAAGCATTCCAGATGTTTCGCGAGTACAAGGCCCTCGTCGAGAAGCAGCACGGTTTGAAAATAAAGTGCGTTCGATCTGACAACGGCCGTGAGTACGACAACAAGGAATTCAACGATTTCCTGAAGTCTGAGGGCATCCGACGCGAACTCACGACGACACACACGCCTGAGCAGAAAGGTGTATCCGAGAGGAAGAATCGAACTCTCGAAGAGGCGGCTAGATGTTTGCTTTCCCAATCCGGCCTCCCTCAATCGTTCTGGGCGGAAGCGGTTAACACCGCAACTACCTTAGGAACCGATGTCCAACCAAGAAGCTAGACGGAAAAACACCACACGAGCAGTGGCACGGCACGAAGCCAGCCATACATCACCTGCGGGATTTCGGAAGCAAGGTGTTTTTCCTCGACAAAGCTCCAAACAAGGGGAAGTTCGACCGACGTGCGAAGGAAGGTATCCTGGTGGGGTACTCGGAGCAGTCGAAAGCGTATCGGATCTGGATACCTGAAACGAGGGCAATAGAGGTCACCAGAGATGTCACTTTCCGAGAAGAGACGATTGCGCGCGACGAGAAAGTTGAAGACATTTTTCCAGAAGATCTTCCGGATGAGGTTCGAGTTGAGCCGAGAAACAAAGTTCATGAATTGGAGATTGAACTTATCCCGAGAGACGAGGATCGAGACGAGCGGAGAGTCGTGCAAAATCAACTCGAGAACGACGAACTTGGAATTTCCAGAAGGCTTCCGAGGTTTTCCACCTGATGAAATCGATGATTCGGATCAAGAGGACCAACCGGCAGATGAGCCTGAAACTCCTCCTCAGGAACGACAAATCGCGCCACCTATAAGAGGACCAGGACGACCGAGAGTGGTTAGAACGGGGCAACGCGGGCGACCGCGCAAACTGTACTGTGTCCGACCAGGGGAAGAAGCGAACGTCGCAGAGATTCCGGTGAACGAGGCAGTTTCTGGTGAAGACTCGGCAGAATGGCTGGAAGCGATGGCAGAGGAGGCTGTTGCGTTAATCCGGAACAACACGTGGAAGCTGGTCGGACGTCCCACGGGACAACGTGTCATTGGCAGCAGATTTGTTCTACGAAATAAGCACAATGCCGACGGTACCATTAGCAAGGGAAAAGCGCGCGTGGTTTCACGCAAAGACCAGGGATCGAGTTCCACGACACGTTTGCTCCTGTCGCAAGACTGAGTACCATCAGGACTGCAGTGGCAATAGCCGTTCAAGACAATCTGAAAATTCGACAATTAGATGTCAAGACGGCGTATTTAAACGGAGAAGTCGAGGAACAATTTTTCATGGAGGCACCTGCACACTTCAAGGACGTTTTGGCTCACATCGTGCAAGACGAGAAGATCGACGAAGGCGTGAGAACGAAAGCAGACGAGATGCTGGAGAAGTTAACCGATCACGACGTGGTTTGTCTGCTGGACAAAGCGCTCTACGGTTTGAAACAAGCCGGCCGCGCGTGGTATCATCGTATCGACGAAGAGATGATGAACCTTAAGGCTACTCGTTCGGATGCGGATCCCTGCTTGTACTTCATCGGACCAGTCGAGGACAGGACCCACATCATAATCTATGTGGATGACATTTTAATTGTGTCCCGCACAGATGCGAAAATTGACGAGGTGAGGGATTTCCTGAACACTAAGTTCGAGATCAAGGACTTAGGGGACGTGAGGTACTGCTTGGGGCTAGAGTTCGAGAGAGGTGTCAACGAGATGAAGATTTGTCAGCGAGGATATATCGACGACGTTTTGGAAAGGTTTGGCATGTCCGAATGCAGACCTGTCAGCACACCCATAGAACCGGGAACGAAGCTGCAAAAGGTGGACGAGAAGTCGAGCGAGCAAGCCGAGAGCGTCCCCTACCGACAACTGGTAGGAGCTCTAATGTACCTGTCAGTGGGCACAAGGCCGGACATTTCCCACGCGGTGAGTGCTTTGTCACAGTTCAACGACTTTCACGGAGAACAACACTGGATAGCTGCGAAGCGTGTTTTGCGATATCTCGCAAAGACACGCGACCTGGGTCTCTTGCATTCGAAGTCCGATGATCCAGCAGCGATGTTCGTGGACGCGGACTAGGGAAATTGCATCGTGGACCGAAAGTCGTACACAGGGTACGCGTTCATCATGAGCGGCGCAGCGGTAAGCTGGGAATCCCGGAAGCAACTTACAGTTGCATTGTCGTCAACAGAGGCCGAGTACATGGCTCTGTCAGACGCAACGAAAGAAGCCTTGTACATGAAGAGGCTGCTTGGCGATTTTGGAAAGAGACTCGGAGCTATCCCTCTTCGAAACGACAACATAGGCGCACAGAAACTCTTGTCGAATCCTATGTTTCACTCCAGGACGAAGCATATCGACATACGACATCACTCCGTCCGAGATGCTAAAAAGAAGGGGATGATTTCGATCGAGTACACACCGACGGACGAGATGCCCGCCGACGTATTGACAAAAGGATTGTCGAGACCGAAGCACGAGAAGTGCGTCCAAGGACTCGGTCTTGGATGCCGTTGACCAGGATAACTCAGTGGTTTTCTCCGGTTGTTGGTCGAGGGGAAGTGTTAGAGATCACGTGATTCGCCGGTTACGACCACCACCCGTACCACGAGGGCATCAGCGCCCTCTTTACGTTTTAGTTCAATTCGAGTTTTCTGTTATGTTCAGTTACGATTCGACCTTTGTTCACGATCATTATTCATTTCAATAATTTTGTATTTTGGTTTAATAAATCGGTTGTTTTTAATTTAGACGAGTGTTTCGTTTTTCATTTGCCAACAAACCTCTAACATATAATCATACTTAAAAATATTCTTTAAGATAAAACAGACAAAATGTTGATGTCAGGTATAGTATATAGTATTCCATGCATGGATTGCAATAAAGTATATATACATAGGTGAAATTATATAAATGCCGAACTGATATAGAACAAATTAACATTATCTATACGTATCTATCACACTTAGATAATAATAACACGGTT